>CM061749.1:160594472-161194472 GCA_030979885.1 Lolium multiflorum
GAATTAAACATGGTCACGGGTATGCGGACAACCCCTCCGCCTCTGAGACTAAGAAGATCCACATCCGAAGTCTTCCCCAAAAGTGACCCAACCGCCCACGGGCCTAAAAAGTGACACACAGTATGGGGAACTCCCTCCACATGGAGCCAAACCTTCTCAAGCTCAAGATTATGAGGAACATCAGAAGTTTGACGCGCTGAAATACTGATGGTGGCATTAACCGAAGGGACGCCAACCTGACTACCGTCCACTCTGTGTAGATCCTTGAAAGAGGGGAGACTAATCAAGAACTCCAAAGGGTTCATATCCTCATCCATGCCTTCACATGGGTCCAAGAAAGGGGGACAAAAGGTCTGCACATCTCCAAACGGTTCGCTGGCCAGAACGGTCAAGGTCGAGGCTAGACAAGGAGAGAAGCAACAAACACCTTCTAGTTGTGTTCTAGTTGTACCTGTGCTAATCATGAAAATGTAGTGTTTTGTGCCCTAAGTTCCCATCGATCTGGTCCATTCAACTAACACCCGACATGTAATATTGTTTCAGCTCACACTTGGGGTGGGGGAGGCACATGAAAGAAAACGTGTGGGACGTACATATTCGAAAAAGAAATGTATGTGTTTGTTTCGTCTCTCCCACCGTACATATTTGCGGGGGGGGGGGGCACATGTAATAAAACATGTGATGCGCACATGTGAGGAAAATAAATATCTTCTTCTTTGTCATATTCCGCTGATGATAATTGGTGTTGGGCACACATATAAGAAAGGCGACTGCTGGGCGTCCCCCGGGGGATCTGATTTCCCAGCCCCCGGGTCCCCAGCCATCGGATCAAACATTCTGGATTAACTCTGTCTTCAACCTCTCCTCCACCCCAGCTCTCGTCTGCAACTCCGCCTCTGACGACGGCCGCACAGCAACCGCCGGCGACAAGCCCTGCAGCAACCTCCGCCGCGTAATCTATGGCGCATCTGCTCCGATCGGTGCTGTACCCCCCCTCCAAGCCATAAGAACCACCTAGTCCCACCACCAATTGTTGCTTCAAGCTCTGGATCTAATCAGGGTCCTCGTCGGCGAGCTGCGTCTGATACGGCGAACGTCAGCGCCGGCGAGCCGTTGCAGCAACCCATCCATGGAAGATTTAACAACCATCCAGTGTTTTTCGACCACAACCCCGAAGATGACCAACCAACTGCATTGGTGAGTTTTTCCCTCCGAATCTCCACGAGTTTTGCTGCTGCAGTTTGCTTCTATGCTGTAAAAAATTGGAAGACTTAGTTACTCTGTAGTCAGGTGATGAAAATTGCTACAAGTGATGAAAATTTGTCTTGTATTAAGAAAATTTGTGCTCATGCAGCAATGATGCTGCATATAAAATTGTTGCTACAAAAAAATAGTTTTGAACATATTCTTCATCATATATAGTTGATCATGTATGCTGCAAAAAACTTTGAGTCATATTAACATAATGTTTGCAAAAAAAAGTTGCTGCTAGATAGAAGACTATAACAGCAATTCATGTTATGTTGACAAGGGTTTGTTGCCGACAGCATCCTACAAGGTTTTGACCTCAACAAACCAGCGCAAACGGAAGGTTATGATGGTGCTGATCAAGATGGGAATGATGCAGCAAATTTTGTTCCCGGACCACATAGTACAGCAACTGCAGGTGCTTCCAACCTTGCTGAACAAGATGGTGAAGAAATTTGTTCACGGCCTGTTGTTCCATTTGTTGGGATGATATTCGATGACCTTGAAGTAGCAAAACAAGTATACAATGACTATGCATGGAAGCTTGGTTTTGGCACACGCATTGGAAACACCAAGTACAGCACAACACGTGGAGTGCCAAAGGACACGATTCTGAGCAGAGTGTTTGAGTGTGTACATACTGGTAAACCAGCAGCTGAATGTAAGAATGCTACTGCGAGAAGCAAAGAAGCTGCTGCGAAAGTAAAATAAGCTGCTGTCGATATTACCAACATTGGTGAGAAAAATCAAGAAGCAAACAAGCTGGATCTGAGATGGATGTGAATGAATCAAAGCAGCGTAATATTTTGCTTCGATGTGACTGTAAAGCCCATATGGTTGTTGGAAAGCGGAATGGCCTTTGGTCTGTCACTGTTTTTAAGGAGGAACACACCCACCCCATGGTGAAGCTAGCAGGGAGGCGATACTACTACAGATCGCATAGGAAAGTTCCAGAAGAGGATTTCCAATTCCTACAGACACTACATAATCAAAACATTACAACCGCTCAGATAATGGGTTGTCTAGGAAGCGTGCATGGTGGCGACCCAAGAACGCTAGGCTACGTGAAGAGAGATGTGTCTAACATAAGGACAATGCTGCGATACGAAGTATCACATCGTGATATGAGCATGGTGATTGAGTACTTTGAACGCAGGAAAGCAAAAAGTCCTAATTTCTTTTATGACACGCTAGTTGATTCAAACAATGCTGTCAGAGGACTATTCTGGGTGGATGGGAGGACCAGAGCACTATACCCCAAGTACAAGGATTGTGTTTTCTTCGACACAACCTTTTGCACCAACAAGTATAATCTTCCTTTTGCTCCAATTGTGGGAATAAATAACCACACACATATGATTGTTCTAGGTTGTGCTTTGCTACCGGATGAAACAACGGAAACATTTAAGTGTGTATTCGAGAGGTGGATGCTCGCAATGAATCAGATGCACCCAGATCATATAATGACAGACCAGGACCAGGCTATTGCTACTGCAATTGACAAGGTATTTCCAAATTCAATACACAGATGCTGCTTCTACCATGTACTGCACCTAGCAAGGAAAAAAACTTGGTCCAAATTTGGGAGAAGGCCATACATTTGCAGATGCATCTTACTCATGCATCTATGGAACTGATACTATTGAGGAATTTGAATTCTACTGGCAGCATCTCCGAAGCTTCGACATGACAGAGAACAATCACCTCAATAATATGTGGAAGAGCAGAAAGACATGGGCACCAGTTTACTTCAGGAAAAGTTTTTTCCCATTAGCAAGCACAATCGGAAGATCGGAAGGCCTTAACTCATACTTCAAGACATTGGTTCGCCCCAGTGACTCCGTGTCGAATTTTGTGCAGTAGTATGAGTTGTGCCAGAATTTGATGCTGGATCGTGAAGACAATGCGGGCTTCACAATTGAGACGACGACAGCAAAGCTTTGGGGAAGGTGAGACCCTTCCATGCTACACAACACTTATACATTGTCCCTGATGAATTTATAGCAATGTTTTATTACTACTGGAGCATTTACTAATTACATTTGTGACAAAAAAAATGCAGTTACAACATTGAAGAACAAGCCCTTAAATTTTACCCAAGGGAAGTCTTCGACAGGTTCCAAAAAATGGTGCAAAGCTCAACAAGATTTTACCCTATCCATGTAGAGGCAGAAGGCTTATGTTTCGAACTTGTTCCAAATCAAGACCTTGATGTGAAGACTTATCGGGTTGCAGTTGACCATGAAGAAGGATGTTACACATGTGGCTGCAACATGTTTGAGATGTGTGGTTTAATATGCCCACATATCATTAGGGTGATGGTGCATCTCAATGTGCAGCAAATACCAGAAAGATACATGCTTGAAAGGTGGTCTGCTGCAGTGTCAACACCCGGATTTTTAAGTCCAGATGCCTATTATGCCATTCATCGCAATTCCAGGAATATTGTTTTTGCGAGACATAATAGATTGATATCACAACACATCATTCATTACAACACATAATTGTCTTACATAGAGGATCACATGATCCAGTCTTAATACATCATAGTGGATCTAGAGATCCTATTACAAAACACATAGGAAGCGAAGTAACGGATGCGGTCCATCTATTCCATAGGCAACTGTTGTCGGAGTGATCCTAGTTGTCGTGACGTCTGCTGTCCATCTTCCTCGTCTTCTGTTCTCCTTCATAGTCTGGCCATTTGAATAGCCAGGGACAAAGCCATGAGTACTTACTAAACTAATACTAATGTAAGCACTATCAACTATAGTAAGGGGGTGCTAAGCTCTAAGTTTATTTGCATAAAGCCAATTTTATTTCATAAGCATTTAGTAAAACCCTCTTCCTGTGCTAACTAGCTCAGGTGGGAACATTAGTGTCATTCCCACAACTCTGTTGTGAATCAAGTCAAATTCTACATTGACCTTTCAATTCTCAAGTCACCCTTCACATGTCACATTTTTGAAAAGTTCTGATGACAGAACAGTATGGCCTTTCCAATCGTCCGTAACCGTGGACGCGGCTATTCGAATAGTTCTACACTCTGCAGAGGTCGTACACTTGTGCCACAACATTTGCAATAATCCGTCGGGTTAACTGGATTTATCACACTCCGTGTGCGGACTAGCAACCATAACCTTTCACTTACATACTCTAGTATAGGCACCTCTCCCCATGAGCTTGGCCTCCCAGTGAAGACAAACGGTCAGCCTGGAAGCACGAGGCTTGGGCCGACATTCACCTCACTTCACGTCATTTCACATCATCTCATATTTCTTTGGAGGCAGCGGCATAACCCGATGACGCTTGTTTAGGGAGACCCATACTAAGATACATAAACTTCTAGTTAAGCCCTACCCATATCGGTATTGTGGGGGTACTTGTAAAATTGGAATGGTATCACATCCGAACCCAACCATCAGTTTTTGTAAAATTCACCATGTCATTCACAAGTCATATTCACCTTCAAAATCTTTCAATAGAATTACTCATCATTCCAAGGTTTTCAAAGTCATTTCATTTCCCCTGTTCCCATCTAGAGTAGTCAATTTTATTTGTTAGCACTAGCAACTAATCATGAGGGTGCTATCTAGCTTTCATTGCTCTAGGCTAAAATTGATGATCTTGTTCTACTCTAGACCAAGTGAATCATGAATCAAAAAGTAAACTTTGATAAACCAAAAGCAATAAAGCTTGTAAAGTAAAACTTGGGATGGGATCATTAAGCATAAAGTAAAAAGTGGTGGTGCCTTGCTCTTGTAGAGCTTTGCACTTAGCAAGAATATTAGCTTGCAAGAGTATAGCTTGCCTTGGTGGGAGTAGTGATCAAAGTTCTCTTCCTCTTCTTCAGGGTAGACCTCCTCCTCTTGATAGTCTCCGGTACTAGCGTCTATACACGAGTACGAGGATAACAATCACCAATCAATACTAGACTAATCACACAAATGGTTCACACAAGCTATTCTAGCATCACCCTAGTATTTTCAGTTGGTTGACTTTGTTTTCTTTTAAAGAAAAATAATTTCCTCTCATTACAAATATTAATTAGGGTTGCTATTTAATTCTTGGGAGAAATAATTTCCTCTCATTGAATCTTGTTTAAGATTTAATTTCCTCTAATAATAATGTATGACCTGGGTTGACCAAGGTCAACCTCTTCATAAGTATTATTTGGGAAAATGATTTAAATGAGGCAAATTACCTCATGCCTTTTAATAACTCATGATTAATAATTTAATATCATCAACTAATTTAATATGAGTTTACATTGACCATGGTCTCTACCTCATATTAACTTAGTTGAGACAAGATTTACATGAGACCAATACATCTCATATGATTTAATAAGTAGTTTTGAACAATTTAAATGCTACTATGGAAAACATTTAATATTCTTAAGTGAGCAAATATGAGACCAAGCAACAAGGGTCATCACATTACTTTATACAACTTGAGAAGATGATTTAAATGAGGTTCTACACCTCATAGATTTTAAATCTTAAATTCGGAAATAATTTAAATGGGCTAGTAATGGCTACATGGCCATTATTTGATTCTAACCCATGATCATATACAGTACCCATATCATATTTTTACCTAAACAATTAGAGTATTTGAATTGTGATTTATGAGAATTTGAATCACCTCAAAATAGTTTATGGTTGATTTTAAATAATTATTTGAAGTTTGAAAAGGCCCTGCCTTGTTATTTTTACTATTCAAAGTCTACAAATTATTTTAATTTGAATCCAATGTGGTTGGATGGAGCCTTTCATGAGCTTTCCAAAAATATAAAATCCATCGAATTTGGTTCAGTAGAATTGGTCTTATTTAATTTTGAATCAAGCAACAGTATTCAGTTTAATATAAAACAAAAATTAAATTTTGAATCGGTGGGCTTGGCGGGAAAATAAACGGGCCAGGGGAAGAACGAGGAGGTGGGCCGGCCCTGCTGGCGATGCTCGCGGGCCGCCTGGAAGTGCCCCACCTCAGCGGGTGAATCTTAAACGCAGGGCTGAGAGACGTTGGATTAGATGCTGATCCAACGGTCGAGCGTCGTCGTCGTCAGCGACAAGAAGCAGGCGCTGACACGGCGGAGGTAGGGGGTCGACGGCGACCCTGGGCTCCGGCGAGCGGCGGCGTTGACGCTAGGCGACGTTGTCGACGCCGGAGAGCCTAACGGTGGTCGTGGGAGGGCTTGGGGTGGACGAATTCGACGGCGAGTGTGCAGTGTACTGGCGGGCTACTCCGGCGAAATTCCGACGGTGGAAGGATGAATCGAGGAGGGGAAGAGGGATTGGCGAGCTAGAAGAGTGAGGAGAGGCGAATGGTGTGGAGTTTGGAGGCTAGATCTTGCCCCTTTTATAGCAGCGAGGAGAGGCCGTGGGGTGCGGGCATGTCCATGGTGACAACGGCGATACAGTGGCCAGGGGAGTTGGGCGCTGACGCAGGCGGGTAGGCGACCTCGTGGTGAGCGCGTGGGACTTGACGGCGCAGAAAATGGTGGTCTGTGGCGATCGTCATCGTCCTCGTGCTGTGGCAGCCGTGGCGGATGGCGTCGATGGCGTCGTCGTCTACAGGGCACCGGCGGTCCAATGGCGGTGTCTGGCGCGTAGAGGGTGACGTGGGGAAGATGGTGACGAACGGAGAGGTCCAACGAAGGACGGTGGTGACGAGGAGTTTCGACGCCCTGGAGCGTCCAGTGCGCGTCGCGGCGTGCTCTGGCGCGTCGTGGACGTCACTGGGCGTCCTTGTTCTGGCGCGCCTAGTGCTCCATTTAGTCGAGCAAGCTGTCTAGCATACGTGGGAGAGTGAGAGGAGTTGCAGTGACATGATTTGGCACGTTAGATTTGAGTATCAATAAGAAGAGCATGAGGAGAGGGTGACATGCCACAGCATGGTATAGTTTAGGTCAAATGGTGATGATCTTGTGTACCCTTCCTTGTCTTTTCTGCTTGGCAATGCTTGGTGAAGTCAAAGAGGTACTAGAGGTGACCTAGGGTCGATGGTTCATGCAAGGATCTGCTGGGTTTTGCAATTTATGGGTTAGGCAGGTTGGTGCACACAAGGTGTTTGAGGAAATGGCCGCAAGAATGTTATTTTCGAATTTTTGCATAAATTTTGGTGGGTTGCAATCAGATATTATTTGAAGTAGAAGAGTGGTGGTGGTGGTCAAATTGGTGAAGGTTTGCAAGATTTCAAATATGCGATGATCTTCTCTTTGATTCAATATCTCCACTTGGCATCTCTTTTCTGGTCAACCTAGGCAGAGTCAACCTTCATGGTCAACATCAAAATTGTTCATCTTGACATGGTCTTGGACGAGGTGGAAAGAGTTGACTAAGTTTAGTTTAAGAATTTTCCAAACCAGGGGTGCAAAGTGGGTAAGATATTATAAAGTGGCCAAATGACCATTATCACATGTAAGTGGAAATTGAATTTTTCTTTGATTTGAATTGTGTTTCTTTGATGCAAAGGTGTTTGTTTTTGATATATAAGTGTTTCCCAAGCAATGGAACAAGCCATGGTGGCCTTGGGTAAGGATTTGCATATTTGGCTAAGTGGGTATGTGAGTGAATTTGCTTTTTTTTCTATTCTTGTTTCACTTGATTTCTTTGGGCAATATCTAGGGTCCATTTAGGGTTAGATTAGGTTTGGTAAAGTTTTCAAACCATTTGGGCAAGGTAGAGGTGCTTAGGTCAAGTTTTGGTAAAATGGCTATGTGCCACATATGCTCCTATGCATATGTTGAATTTCTTTTTATTTCTTTTTGTTTCACCTTGGTTTTGATTGGGTAAGTACTTGATTAGGTTTGTTGATGTTTTCAAAGCATCTAATCAAGGTAGAAGGGTCTAGGTAGAAGTTTCACCAAAATAGTTATAGGCACATAGGCCCTTTTCTTATTTAATTGCCTTTCTTTTTATTTTGTGTATAAAGGATGGTGAGAAGGGGGTGAGGTTTAGGGTTTAGTGGAGTATCTCAATGGTTCACCACTATTTTGAAATATAAGAATGGTATTAGTCAATATTTGCATGTTAGGGCTATATGCCCACATATTTTATTTTATTTTAGTTCCTTCTTATTGGATACTATTTTGTGTTGAGAGAATTAGGGTTTAGGGTTTTGGAATGGGATTTCTATTTTCGTGCCCCTGGTTCGTTAGTTGTACTCAGTTTTCCCCAGTCCCTTAGTTTTTCCTCAGTTTTCCCCTCCTCTAGTTTGAAACACGCACAAGTGCTGGAACGGCCGGCCGTCAGGTCGAGGCCTTGACCGTTAGTCGACCGGGTGGGGCCGCAAAGGGGCAGCTCCTCCCCGACCGTCTCGTCTTGTGGGTAGGGTCGAGAGACACGTCGGAGCAGCCATCCATCTATTCCGACGTGTGGGCGTTTTATTTCATGATTTTATACGCGGTGCCAATGACAAATGGGGCCGCTCTATAGGGCTACCGCAGCCAATAACCAGTGGGGTCGTATATTTTTCAAAAAGACATATATTGCCGCTCTGGGGCTGCGCCAATAATGACCATGGGGTCGTCTATTTATTTAGGGAAACTCATATATTGCCGCTCTGTGGGGCCTCCGCAGCCAATGACCTGGGGTCTATTTTCAGGAAAAGACATATATTGCCGCTCTGTGGGGCTGCAGCCAATGACCAGTGGGGTCGTCTATTTATTTAGAGAAACTCATATATTGCCGCCTGTGGGGCCTCCGCCGCCAATGACCAGTGGGGTCGTCTATTTTTCGGAAAAGACATATATTGCCGCTCTGTGGGGGCTGCAGCCAATGACCAGTGGGGTCGTCTATTTATTTAGAGAAACTCATATATTGCGCTCTGTGGGGCCTCCGCAGCCAATGACCGTGGGGTCGTCTATTTTTCAGGAAAGACATATATTGCCGCTCTGTGGGCCCGCAATGATGATGGGGGGTCGTCTATTTATTTAGAGAAACTCATATATTGCCGCTCTGTGGGGCCTCCGCAGCCAATGACCAGTGGGGTCGTCTATTTTCAGGAAAAGACATATATTGCCGCTCGTGGGCTGCCGCAGCCAATGACCAGGGGTCGTCTATTTAGTTAGAGAGAAAAATCATATATTGCCGCTCTGATATATGTCTTTAGAGAATATCATAGAGAGAAGCAACAAGTTCGCTAATTAATTATTCTTAAGCTAGACCGGAGAACCGCTGGCAGCTCGTTCCCCCCGTCGGACGGAGCAGCCATCGCCAGCTCGTGCGCCGCCGGCTCTTCCGGCGGCGTCGGACGAACTCGGCGCTGCACGTCAACCACGGCTCCAGCACTTGTTTCGTCCGCATGCATTGTACCCACCGCAGGAAAATCCGCCGCAAGCAGATCCGCCGGCGATGGGCAAGAAAGGCCGGGACGACGGGCGGCTGAGGGGTGGTCATCTGCGCCATCAAACGTTGAAGCGATGTTATCGGCGATGGCTTCAATGTTCGTGGCATCGATGACCAGTGTCGGAACCGCCGCTGTCTTGGTGTACTTCATCAGCGACGGATCTGCGGAGGGCTGGATCGGCGGCTTTGCAGCGCGGTTGTAGACGATGGCTGAATCAACCCAGTGGTGTAGCCAGAGGATGGATTTGGAGGAGAAGGTGGCCAATTTAGGTGATGAATTGGCCCGTAAAAACCTGATGATATTCGAGCTGAAGCGTATGTGGAGGAAGAAAAGAAGAATTCAGAGCTTATTCGCAAGGAGAAGTTGAGAGTTGAGACAGATCTTGCCGTATTTGATCAAGTGGTAGAAAATCTAGAACATGAACTTAAAGTGATTATTCAGTAGATGGCACCACTGTATTTTGTTGTGGCTCTAAGCACTGTATTTCGGTGTACAATTTCCTACTTGTGCTAAGTAATGCGCACGATAATTTTAGCATGCATGAACATTTTATAAAAGTGAAGGGATCCCAAAAGTGAAAGCATGTACCAGCCTCCGGATCAAATACATATCAATATCTTCCCAATCAAGTTGGGATAGAATTCAAATCATACATACGGATGTACATGGACACATCAAGAACGTGAAGAAGCTTTTTTTAGACGGAGGTAGTGAACAATTTTATCCCATTTGGAAATTGAAAAATACAAATTTATAATAATTTATCCCAATTTGCGGCGTCGAACACGGCCGCGCAGGCGAAGGAAGGCGGGACGACGGGGAGGGTGGTCATCTGCGCCATCAAACGTTGAAGCGATGTTATCGGCGATGGCTTCAATGTTAGTGGCATCGATGACCAGTGTCGGAACCCTTCGCTGTCTTGGTGTACTTCATCAGCGACGGATTTGTGGAGGGCTGGATCGGCGGCTTTGCAGCGCGGTTGTAGACGATGGCTTCAATCGTCTTGGCATCGATTCGCACTCTCGGCACCGTGAGACATCAACAGGCTCCGACATTGAAGGCTGGGTCCGCGAGGCGATGTTGTAGGCGATGGCTTCAATGTTCGTGGCATCGATGACCATGTCGGCCGCCGTCTTGGTGTTCTTCATCATTCAACAGATCTGAGAATAGAATCGAAAGTGAGACAGAGAGAGACATTTCAACTATTTCGGTTAGATCCTCACCGGCACTCTTAGATCCACGCACGCGCGGTTAGATGCACGCCGCCGCGCCGTTAGAACCGCGCCGCGCCGCCCGCGCACGCAGTTAGATCCGCGCGCCGCCCCGCCACACCGTAGATCCGCGCGCCGCGCCGCCGCCACGGGCCCCACGCGCCGCCGCCGCCAGCACGGTTAGATCGCGCCGCCGCGCGCACGGTTAGATCCGCGCCCACGACCGCCTAGTAAGAGGAAATACGAGAGAGGAGGAGGAATATGGATCTGCCAGGTTGGTAGGTATGTGCTTTGTGTCTCCGTATGCATCCATCGGTAGAGAGAGATAAGTCGTCCGATCATAAATGATCGAACGGCGCAAGCGTTCGTTGAGCTTTCATCCAACCAAGATCTGTGTGACATACATCTCGACCAATCGAGAGATCAGCCGGTGAGTACAAGTTAGGAAACTGAGTAGAAATAAGAGGGAAAAGTGAGGAAATGTTTATCGGAAGGGCAAAACTGAGTATGACTGAGTAAAACAAGTGGGCCCGGAGGGGTAACACTAAGTAAAACAGGGGCACCCAAATAATAAACGGACTAAGGAAATTGAAGCTTTTGGCATAAAAATTGTAAAATTGTGTTATTTGAACAATATATTACATTTTGGCCGACTAGATATTTGCAACTCAAAGATACACAAGTGTGACGAATTTGGACTCATTTGGACAAAGTTTGTAAGCATAGTGGGTATTTGGGAGGTGTATTGAGCCCCTGCATCTTCATATCTAGTAGCTCATGGACTAGGAAGTGGTTTTGAAGCTTTTGGCATAAAAACTTCATATCTCTATATTTCCTTTTCCATTATTATTTCTCTAGGTTGTAGGTAACATAACAAGGCTCCATGGGAAGGTTCCACCATGTTTTGAATTATTTTGAATTGAACCCTAAAATGTTAAACCCTAAAACCTAAAACCCTAAAATGATAAATGTGGCTTAAATGTGGCATATGGCATACAAATTGTTCATACAAATTCAAATTGTTCAACACAAAGGGATCCCCAATACAAAGGGAACCACAATACAAATTGTTCATACAAATTCAAATTGTTCAACACAAAGGCATCCCCAATACAAAGGGAACCCCAATACAAATTGTTCAACACAAAGGGATCCCCAATACAAAGGGAACCACAATACAAATTGTTCATACAAATTCAAATTAGTTGTTCAGAATAAAATATTTCTCTTGCTCCTGGTGTGACTCGCCGGGGCCACCACCTTACTCCGGGTAACCCTACGAGGGATATTGTCGGTGTCTACCTTCCTTTTGCCCTCTTTCTTGTTCTTCTTCTTCTGCAAAGCTTTTCTTCTGCCATGTACTCTTCGAAGTTAGCTTCTACCATGGCCTTACTACTTTCGAGGCATTCTCGACTATATTGTTCCCTCTCCTCTAGACTCATCGGTTGAAGAAATTATGCATCCATTTGTTCCCTCTGCTCTCGATCCATCGGTTCAAGCAGATCTACATCCATCTGCTCCCTCCGCTCTCGGTCCATCGGTTCAATCTCCTCATGTTGAATTGCTGCTTCAATCTCCTCTGCATTTGCTGCTTCAATCTCCTCATGTTGAATTGCTGCTTCAATCTCCTCTGCATTTGCTGCTTCAATCTCCCATGTTGAAGCTGCTGCTAATCTCCTCTGCATTTTTGCTTCAATCACCTCATGTTGAATTAATCTCAAGTTGAATTGCTGCTTCATTCTCCTCCATTTTCCTCCTGATCTTCCATTCCAAAAGCTGGGTCAACTCCATTTTTACAAAGCCTAGCAATGTGGCCAGGGATTCCACAACGTTTGCACTTACGTTTTCGAATCGGTGCACCACCCTCTGCACTAGCTCCGATCCTATTCTTCCTCGGCCTACCTGCCGGTCTAGTCAATACTGGAGAGTACAGTTTGAAGCCTGGATCGACTTTCATCCATTGGTCTTTTCCCAACAAGGTAGGAACATTCATAGCATATGCAGCCCTAAATTTGGCAACAGAGAAATACTCTTACACATACTGATCAACTTCACCATCTTCACCCCCTATAACACTCATGAAAAACAATGCGTGTATGCAGGTATCCCACGGATCTGCCATCCCCTACAATGGCATGTCCTATCAACCAAACTCACTGGATACCTCCACTGCCTGTTTTTACTGTCGTGTAGGTTACCTCAGCCTCCATTCCTTTTCGACGCATTGCATCCTCAATTGTTTTGCCCTCTCATGCAAAGAATTAATCAAAGATGGGAGCATGAGATGGCCAACATAATTTGTGGATGCAATTCTTTGACGCAGATCGATCTTTATCATGATCATCTGCCTAATCTTATCAAATATTTGCCACAACATAAGCCCTTTCAATGACTTGACCTTTGAATTGAAACTCTCCGCAAGGTTACTTGTTACATAGTCTACCTTGCAAATTTCATTGAATTGGCTTCTTGACCACACCCTACCATGATGTTCATCCAAGTACTCCTTCACCCCAGGTTTTTGTTTATACAACACATCCAAGTGAAACAGATGCTTCCTAGAGCTGCATGTGTATGAAGCTGGCCATAGGTTGTCAGTAAAACCTTACCCTTGAATTTCTTTGTAAAATTCTGTACAAGTGTCGCATACATTCCCTATGCTCCACTCCAGGGAATACTGCTTCTACCGCAGTCAAACCTTTGCAAGCGTCTGTGTGGATAACAAGTCCTGGTGGATGACCTATAAGGTCGCGCAAATTCAAACCAAGTCCAACTTTCTCGTGACTCAACCTCCAAAACCCCATAGGCAACAGGAACATCCAATTATGTCCATCAAGCAGTAGCAGCAACTAGCTGTCCTTTAAACCTGCCATGAAGAGCTGATGCATCCACGGCCAAATAAGGCTGCAACCGTCAAAAAGCCTTTCAGCTTTGAAACAAACAAAAGCCCTTCGAAACATTCCTTGTGCATTACCTTCCCGCTTTTCAATTTGTAGGAACTGTATGCTTGTCTATCGCTACAACAGCTGGACTAGCCATCTCCACTTCAGCTTTGAAAGTGTAAAGCAACTGAAAGCTTTCGTTCCATGGACCATTGATCTTGTCAAGAGCCATTTCCTTTGCATAGAACATCCTCATGTAAGGTACTTTCATTTTATACTTCTCAACCACCTTTTTCGAGTGCTGTTGGACCAAGTGAAGGATCTTAGCTCAGCCAATCTAGGATTATATCTGCCAACCACCTAGTCTTCGCTAGCTTTGTTTTCAGCTCTGGCTCTCCCCCTAGAGGTGGACACCTATGGATCTCCTTATTCTTCTTTATCTGAAACATAATGATAAGGAATGTCAGTAATAGATAACAAATTTTACACCGTGATCTAAATACACAACTGGTTGGCGTATTACCTGAACCAAGCTGCTTCTGCGCATTGTGGATGCATGCAGCCTAAACCTACACCTTAGGTATGGGCATTTAATTGTGAACCTACATGGCTCACTTTTAACAACCTCAAAATTATTCTTACTGAGAATGTGATATGTAGTAATTGCATTACGACAGTCCATCATCGTTTGAAACACGGTGCCTTCTACAAGTTGGGGATCCTCCCTGTTCCACTCAATTGTTGGCAAGTCTTCACCTTCGTAATCGGCTAAAACGCTGTCATCATTCTCATTCTTCTCTTCATCATCAGTGTCATCAAATATGGCACCAAAAGCAATATCTTCCATGTATTGATCCTCCATTGCCTGCTTACTACATAGATCTACCAATTCAGGAAACATCAACTCATCCTCATCATCTTGAGGAGACTGATCCTCAATGTCTGCATCGTCCTCCACATCGACCGTACGAGCGATCGCTACACCTGCAGGGACAGATGGTGCTGCTCGGACCTACAAGGAGCGCCTGGCTACATTAGAAGAGGCAGCAGAGTAGAGAGACATGATGCCCGACCACACGATGATGCCACAGAGAGAGATGATGCCCGGCCCCTCCGCATGGATACGAATTTTACCGAACCGGCAAGAAGCATTCAAAGCAAAAAGAATTCCCAGATCGTCGTCGGAAATTAGTGGAACAAATCTTCCCTCCTTGTTGTGCAAATATTCGAAATGAACTGCGTCGTTAGAGCTCCAGCTGTGATCGAGATGTTAGCTTTCAAATTCCTCAACGAGATGGTTGTTGCAACCACCGCAGGGAAGAAAAACCCATTCTTATTGCGTTTAGAATCATGCGTAAAGCTAGAATCCAGCCTAACCACCAGCCGAAAAGCCAGCGCTGGATCAATCCTATTCGAAAAGCAACGCAGTTAGTTGAGCAACAACGATTGGCGCTCAAAAACTTCCTACTATTAATTCATAGGCAGACGATGCTTACCCGGATGGAATCCATGCGTTAGATCCCTCCGATTCCCTGCGGTTGACGCGGTGAGGTTGGCACACCAGATGGACATACAAACTCCCGAAAGGGTAGATCTAGATCTGGTGGAGGCGGAGCCCTCTCCGCCTCCGGGGTGGTGGTGGGCGCGGGGCGGCTCGGCGGCGGACGACGCCATAAGGTAGGAGGGCAGGACGGCGTGGCGGCGGAGGGCGGTGTGTGAGCTCCTCCATATCGGGCGGAGTGGAAAGCTTTGGGTGAGCTCCTCGAGTCAACACTCAACATAGTTCGAAAGAAACGGTCAATTCAACACCAACGCGGCTCCCTAGCCGTCACCGGTAACGGTGAAGGCCTCGACCAGACAGCCCTCCCGTCGAGTCTGCGACGGGTTTCAAACTAGAGGGAGGGGAAAACTGAGGAAAAACTAAGGGGCTGGGGAAAACTGAGTACAACTAACGAACCAGGGGCACGAAAATAGAAATCCCTTTTGGAATTAGGTTCAATGCAATAAATAAACAATCAGGGCAATATCACAACATATAAGCATGCCCACTAGGTACCAAACTTAATTTAATAAAAGTTTTTGTTGGTTCCAATTTTTGGAAAAAGGAAATTCATTTTCTGTTTCTTTTAAATTTTTGGGATGTTACAAACCCTTCCCCCTTAAACAAATCTTGTCCCGAGATTTTAAGAAAAGTTAGGTTCCTAAGAGAGATTGAGAATTTTTTTATTAACAGGAAGACATGGTCTGGGGTGCTTCCTGGGCTTCAGTGGCAGTCATGTGCTAGAGACGGCCGTTATTGTTGTTCTGGTTCCTTCTACTGCGAAGCGGCTGTTGCTGGGCAGGTGCAGCAGTGTTGGCGGCAATCTTGGCAAGCTTCTTGGGGCACTCATTGGAGTAATTACCCACAACTCCACATTCATAGCAGTTCACAGTTGACTTGTCTTTGGGGGTGACGGGAACAGTGTTGCTTCCAGTCCTCGAGGCAGTATTGGGGTTGTTTTTGTTACCATTGGGCTGGTTGTTGTTGTTGTTGGGGTTGCTGTGGTTGTTGTGGCTGTTGTTGTGGTTGCCTCCGGGCTTCAGGGGTCCTCCGTTGTTGTTGGTGTAGCTGGGGCGATAATTCTGAGGGCTTGTTGTGTCTTGGGGTGAATCCTCGGAGGAGTTGTTGCGTTAGTATGGTGGGGTCCATTCTGGTTCATCATCCGGCGCTTGTTGTTCTCGTTGGCTTGATGTAGCTTCCCTTCCATCTGTATTGCTGAATCTACCAGCTTCTAAGTCGCGTGGAATGTTCACTAACACATTTTGCATCTCGTCGTCATGCAGCGTTCAATCTTTCCTTCATCTTCTCATTGGTGTCGGTCTCATCCGGGCGTACCTTGACAGTGTAAGAAACTTGTCGCAGTATTCCACCACGGACATCCTTCCTTGCTTGAGTTCGCGGAACTCGTCTCTCATCTTCTTGATCAGTCCTTGGGGCACATGGTATTTGCTAAACTTCAGCTTGAAGTCTTCCCAGGTCATCATCTGCCCCGCATTCAGTGCGCGGGCACTTGTCCACCAGGCTCTTGCAGTCCTGACAGATAGTGTCTCGCGAACAGTACTTTCTCTGCTTCTACTCCGCAACTTCTAAGTTGTTCTCCATTGTTTGGAGCCAGTCATCTGCGTCAAGTGGCTCTTCGGTCTTGCTAAACATCGGAAGGTTGGTGTTCTGAAAGTTATTTAGCTTTGATCCTGGGTGATCATGGTTTCCGTGGCCCTGATTGGTCTGAGCTATCTGCTGCAGTGCAGCAATGTTGGCTTGTCGTTCAGCTCTCGCGGCTTCGCGATCTTCCATCATCATCTGGATCATCTGCATCATTGCGTCTTGGTTGGCGTTGCGGTTTGGTGGGGCCATCTGATTATTGGAGTAAATGATAGGATAAGAGGGAAATTTCTATGGTTTGTTTGAGTTAAATTCAAAAAGTTCAAAACTTGGGTAGTGTTGAGGGGGTAGAAACCAACAACACTTTTTCATTCATACCAATCATCACAGATTACAAAGCTAACACACCGTTGGTTTTAAGAACCATTCATCGCTCTACGATACAAAGGGACCGATACAACTCACACCTACGATAGTGCTTTAATGATACTACTCTTCAGGGGGGAATTCTTCGTCTTCACGGTTATGGTGCTTGGCAAAAGGCGAGGGCATTGTCCAAATCCCTGCGGGTTTTGTACATCCTGATGTCCTGGTGTGCTACATAGTGGTTCATCTTCGTGGGTGGTCGCATGGTCATCGATCTTCCCATGGAGTCATGTCTTGGGTAGTATATGAAACGAGTGTTCCGGATCTTGTTCTCATTTTGTCCACACAGACGGGCGATTGCTTCTTGCATAGCTCGACTAGTCCTTCCTTCGGGTGTTTCTGTTTGAGAAAACCATATGGTTTCCCATCAGGCTCCAAGCTTTCTTCCTAGATCAGCGAAACTTCCCACCGAGGTGGTCCTCCCAACTGATTATTGCGGGGTTCCGAAAAACTCGGGGGGTGTCCTAGATATTCCACTAGTTGCTTCAATTCTTTTTCGAACCTCAGTTCTCCTCCGTGACCAAGCTGATAGCACTCCCATTGGTATTCCATCTGTGAGCAATTAGGATAAGTAAGTTAGTGAAGTGATCAAGTGTGCAAGATTTTATGTAGGATTACAAAGAAAGGTAGAGCAGGGGTTTCTTATTTTGGAAAAGATCTCAAGGGTAAGAGTGAGAATAAGTTTTCAGAAATATTCACTTCATTTGTTTTTGAAACTAAATTTTTCAGGACGTCCATTCTAACTAGGGTCTCCTAAGGTCAACAATGGCTCTGATACCAACTTGTCAACACCCGGATTTTTAAGTCCAGATGCCTATTATGCCATTCATCGCAATCCCAGGAATATTGTTTTTGCGAGACATAATAGATTGATATCACAACACATCATTCATTACAACACATAATTGTCTTACATAGAGGGATCACATGATCCAGTCTTAATACATCATAGTGGATCTAGAGATCCTATTACAAAACACATAGCGGAAGCGAAGTAACGGTTGCGTCCATCTATTCCATAGGCAACTGTTGACGTCATGAGTGATCCTAGTTGTCGTAGACGTCCTGCTGTCCATCTTCCTCGTACTGCTATTCTCCTTCATAGTCTGGCCATTTGAATAGCCAGGGACAAAGCCATGAGTACTTTAAGGTACTCACAAACTAATACTAATGTAAGCACTATCAACTATAGTAAGGGGGTGCTAAGCTCTAAGTTTATTTGCATAAAGCCAATTTTATTTCATAAGCATTTAGTAAAAACCTCTTCCTGTGCTAACTAACTCAGGTGGGAACATTAGTGTCATTCCCACAACTCTGTTGTGAATCAAGTCAAATTCACCATTCACCTTTCAATTCTCAAGTCACCCTTCACATGTCACATTTTTGAAAAGTTCGATGACGGAACAGTAGCCTTTCCAATCGTCTGTAACCGTGGACGCGGCTATTCGAATAGTTCTACACTCTGCAGAGGTCGTACACTTGTGCCACAACATTTGCAATAATCCGGCAGGGTTAACTGGCCCTGATTTATCACATTCCATGTGCGGACTACCAACCATAACCTTTCACTTACATACCCTAGTATAGGCACCTCTCCCCATGAGCTTGGTCTCCCAGTGAAGACAGACGGTCAGCACAGGGCTGTACGAGGCTTGGGCCGGACATTCACCTCACTTCACGTCATTTCACATCATCTCATATTTCTTTGGAGGCAGCCCTTGGCATAACCCCGATGACGCTTGTTTAGAGGGAACCCATACTAAGATACATAAACTTCTAGTTAAGCCCTACCCATATCAGGTATTGTGGGGGTACTTGTAAAATTGGAATGGTATCGCATCCGAACCCAACCATCAGTTTTTGTAAAATTCACCATGTCATTCACAAGTCATATTCACCTTCAAAATCTTTCAATAGAATGACTCATCATTCCAAGGTTTTCAAAGTCATTTCATTTCCCCTGTTCCCATCTAGAGTAGTCAATTTTATTTGTTAGCACTAGCAACTAATCATGAGGGGTGCTATCTAGCTTTCATTGCTCTAGGCTAAACTTGATGATCTTGTTCTACTCTAGACCAAGTGAATCATGAATCAAAAAGTAAACTTTGATAAACCAAAAGCAATAAAGCTTGTAAAGTAAAACTTGGGATGGGATCATTAAGCATAAAGTAAAAGTGGTGGTGCCTTGCTCTTGTAGAGCTTTGCACTTAGCAAGAATATTAGCTTGCAAGAGTATAGCTTGCCTTGGTGGGAGTAGTGATCAAAGTTCTCTTCCTCTTCTTCAGGTAGACCTCCTCCTCTTGATAGTCTCCGGTACTAGCGTCTATACACGAATACGAGGATAACAATCACCAATCAATACTAGAATAATCACACAAATGGTTCACACAAGCTATTCTAGCATCACCCTAGTATTTTCAGGTTGGTTGACTTTGTTTTCTTTTAAAGAAAAATAATTTCCTCTCATTACAAATATTAATTAGGGTTGCTATTTAATTCTTGGGAGAAATAATTTCCTCTCATTTAATCTTGTTTAAGATTTAATTTCCTCTAATAATAATGTATGACCTAGGTTGACCAAGGTTAACCTCTTTATAAGTATTATTTGGGAAAATGATTTAAATGAGGTAAATTACCTCATGCCTTTTAATAACTCATGATTAATAATTTAATATCATAAACTAATTTAATATGAGTTTATATTGACCATGGTCTCTACCTCATATTAACTTAGTTGAGACAAGATTTACATGAGACCAATACATCTCATATGATTTAATAAGTAGTTTTAACAATTTAAATGCTACTATGGAAAACATTTAATATTCTTAAGTGAGCAAATATGAGACCAAGCAACAAGGGTCATCACATTACTTTATACAACTTGAGAAGATGATTAAAATGAGGTGCTACACCTCATAGATTTTAAATCTTAAATTTGGAAATAATTTAAATGGGCTAGTAATGGCTACATGGCCATTATTTGATTCTAACCCATGATCATATACAGTACCCATATCATATTTTTACCTAAACAATTAGAGTATTTGAATTGTGATTTATGAGAATTTGAATCACCTCAAAATAGTTTATGGTTGATTTTCAATAATTATTTGAAGTTTGAAAAGGCCCTGCCTTGTTATTTTTACTATTCAAAGTCTACAAATTATTTTAATTTGAATCCAATGTGGTTGGATGGAGCCTTTCATGAGCTTTCCAAAAATATAAAATACATCGAATTTGGTTCAGTAGAATTTGTCTTATTTAATTTTGAATCAAGCACCAGTATTCAGTTTCATATAAAACGAAAATTAAATTTTGAATCGGTGGGCTTGGCTGGAAAATAAACGGGCCAGGGGAAGAACGAGGGAGGTGGGCCAGCCCAGCTACGCTGGCGATGCTCGCGGGCCGCCTGACAGGGAGTGCCCCACCTGTCAGCGGGTGAATCTTACCGAAACGGTACGCAGGGCTGAAAGACGTTGGATCAGACGCTGATCCAACGGTCGAGCATCGTCGTCGTCGGCGGCGAGAAGCAGGCGCTGGCACGGCGGAGGTAGGGGGTCGACGGCGACCCTGGGCTCCGGCGAGCGGCGGCGTTGACGCGAGGCGACGTTGTCGACGCCGGCGAGCCTAACGGTGGTCGTGGGAGGGCTTGGGGTGGACGAATTCGACGGCGAGTGTGCAGTGTACTGGCGGGCTACTCCGGCGAAATTCCGGCGGTGGAAGGATGAATCGAGGAGGGGAAGAGGGATTGGCGAGCTAGAAGAGTGAGGAGAGGCGAATGGTGTGGAGTATGGAGGCTAGATCTTGCCCCTTTTATAGCAGCGAGGAGAGGCCGTGGGGTGCGGGCATGTCCATGGTGACAACGGCGATACAGTGGCCAGGGGAGTTGGGCGCTGACGCAGGCGGGTAGGCGACCTCGTGGTGAGCGCGTGGGACTTGACGGCGCAGAAAATGGTGGCCTGTGGCGATCGTCATCGTCCTCATGATGTGGCAGCCGTGGCGGATGGCGTCGATGGCGTCGTCGTCTACAGGGCACCGGCTGTCCAATGGCGGTGTCTGGCGCGTAGAGGGTGACGTGGGGAAGCTGGTGACGAGCGGAGAGGTCCAACAAAGGACGGTGGTGACGAGGAGTTTCGACGCCCTGGCGCGTCCAGTGCGCGTCGCGGCGTGCTCTGGCGCGTCGTGGACGTCACTGGGCGTCCTTGTTCTGGCGCGCCTAGTGCTCCATTTAGTCGAGCAAGCTGTCTAGCATACGTGGGAGAGTGAGAGGAGTTGCAGTGACATGATTTGGCACGTTAGATTTGAGTATCAATAAGAAGAGCATGAGGCGAGGGTGACATGCCACGGCATGGTATAGTTTAGGTCAAATGGTGATGATCATGTGTACCCTTCCTTGTCTTTTCTGCTTGGCAATGCTTGGTGAAGTCAAAGAGGTACTAGAGGTGACCTAGGGTCGATGGTTCATGCAAGGATCTGCTGGGTTTTGCAATGTATGGGTTAGGCAGGTTGGTGCACACAAGGTGTTTGAGGAAATGGCCGCAAGAAGGTTATTTTCGA
Source organism: Lolium multiflorum (assembly GCA_030979885.1). Taxonomy (NCBI): domain Eukaryota; kingdom Viridiplantae; phylum Streptophyta; class Magnoliopsida; order Poales; family Poaceae; genus Lolium; species Lolium multiflorum. Next base: position 160,616,297 of record CM061749.1, read on the forward strand.
ATTTTTGCATAAATTTTGGTGGGTTGCAATCAGATATTATTTGAAGTAGAAGAGTGGTGGTGGTGGTCAAATTGGTGAAGGTTTGCAAGATTTCAAATATGCGATGATCTTCTCTTTGATTCAATGTCTCCACTTGGCATCTCTTTTCTGGTCAACCTAGGTAGAGTCAACCTTCATGGTCAACATCAAAATTGTTCATCTTGACATGGTCTTGGATGAGGTGGAAAGAGTTGACTAAGTTTAGTTTAAGAATTTTCCAAACCAGGGGTGCAAAGTGGGTAAGATATTATAAAGTGGCCAAATGACCATTATCACATGTAAGTGGAAATTGAATTTTCCTTTGATTTGAATTGTGTTTCTTTGATGCAAAGGTGTTTGTTTTTGATATATAAGTGTTTCCCAAGCAATGGAACAAGCCATGGTGGCCTTGGGTAAGGATTTGCATATTTGGCTAAGTGGGTATGTGAGTGAATTTGCATTTTTTTCTATTCTTGTTTCACTGGATTTCTTTGGGCAATATCTAGGGTCCATTTAGGGTTAGATTAGGTTTGGTAAAGTTTTCAAACCATTTGGGCAAGGTAGAGGTGCTTAGGTCAAGTTTTGGTAAAATGGCTATGTGCCACATATGCTCCTATGCATATGTTGAATTTCTTTTTATTTCTTTTTGTTTCACCTTGGTTTTGATTGGGTAAGTACTTGATTAGGTTTGTTGATGTTTTCAAAGCATCTAATCAAGGTAGAAGGGTCTAGGTAGAAGTTTCACCAAAATAGTTATAGGCACATAGGCCCTTTTCTTATTTAATTGCCTTTCTTTTTATTTTGTGTATAAAGGATGGTGAGAAGGGGGTGAGGTTTAGGGTTTAGTGGAGTATCTCAATGGTTCACCACTATTTTGAAATATAAGAATGGTATTAGTCAATATTTGCATGTTAGGGCTATATGCCCACATATTTTATTTTATTTTAGTTCCTTCTTATTGGATACTATTTTGTGTTGAGAGAATTAGGGTTTAGGGTTTTGGAATTAGGTTCAATGCAATAAATAAACAATCAGGGCAATATCACAACATATAAGCATGCCCACTAGGTACCAAACTTAATTTAATAAAAGTTTTTGTTGGTTCCAATTTTTGGAAAAAGGAAATTCATTTTCTGTTTGTTTTAAATTTTTGGGATGTTACATGCAGTAACAACACATGCCCCAGAACCTGGGACAAATACAATCAGATTTGGTGTCTCAACAGCTAACACACTCAAATACAAATCATTGTGCAGAAAGATGAACCAGTTGGCATCTGACGCATGCTTCGATGATGAGACCTATGTTGTTGTCTCCCCCATTGTTGACGAAGCAAACAAACTTGTTGCTACAATGCTTAAAGCAAAAGGTCAAGTGCAACAAGAAGGGGAAGGATATCAACATAGTCAGTGTGAGAACCAGAGACAGCAAAAACCTGAAGCTCCACAGCAACATCAACAAACAGCGGCAGTAGATGGTATTGCAAGTCAATAGGTGAAGAATCCTCCACGTACGAAGCCAGAAGGTCACCCAAAGATACCGGAAAAGCGAAGGAAGACATTGGTCGAGCTGCGGGATGAGGCCAATGAGAAGAGAAGGAAGAAGCAAAGTGAACCTAAAACACCAAAAGATCCAAAACCAGAAGGAAGTACAGGAAGAAGAAGTGCCCATTCTGTGGTGATGAAGATCATTTATCTGTAAAGGAATGCAAGTACATGAAAATTGTTTTGGCTAGAGAAGCTGCGATGCAAGCGGGAGCAGATTTGACGTTATAGATTGCTTCAGCAAGGAATTATACATTTCATTTTGAAAATTAGTTATACGAGAATATGTTACAGCTGCTTACAATTATAGTATACAAAGAACACATGTTGAAAAATGTTACAGATGCTACATCATTGATTTTGTACCCCTGGTTGACTTATATTTATTTTGTAACCTGGAAAGTGTAACATGATACTGAACAAAAATTACAGCAACAAACAGATGCAGATGCAACACTTATACCTTGTGAAAACAACATAATAAATATGAGTTTGCAGCAATAAATTAATCCCAGTCAGGAACATACTCTATTTGTCATACTTCGGACAGAAAAGGGAGCATTTGAATTGACAGGTGAATGAAAACTTCAAGATGGTTCAAGCATTGAAGAATTTTATTGTATCATCGTGTTTGCATCATAGTAAAAAATGGAAAAACTCAACCTAATTGCTTGCAGCATGCATGTGAAAAAATAAAGGTGAGGTAACATTTGGTTTGAAGCAAGACTTGTTTATGACATTCTCAGGGAGATAAACTTGTTTTTAGAGCAAAACTTGCAACATATTTGTTGTGTGAAGCAACACTTAAAATGTCGGAAGTGCATGTACCACAGGTATATTGACAACAAAAATATATGAGCATGGTAGCAAAGTGGGTTATGTATTTACAGCAAACCAACTTATGTAGCAAGTAAAAAGAATGATACTAGAAAGACCATAAGACATGAGAATACTTGTCATACTTAAACCCAAAACATCATCCATATTCCAGAGCCAACATTACAGAAAAACATAAAACTTAGGTCTGGTAGATTGTACTGAGAAAACATAAAAGTACTGATCATTCAACTAACAGGTCCAACATATAAAACCATCACCAGAAGCCTAGTTCTACTCCATGTTCCAGTACATGATTACAGTTACAAAAGGCAGCAACACCATGTGATTTGAAAAAAATCTAAACTATCCCTGCTGCAAATCCTCGTTCATTATCAGGTCGACATCATCGCTCTGGTTATCCCTGTTGTCGATTAGGCTTGCTGCGAGCACCCTTCGAAAATCTGGAATTGCATCATTCTCGAAATTTGGCATGACTTTCCCATTGAAGTGCTCCATGTAAAGAATGCAGTAGAATCCACATTCAAACCTGCATCAACCAAAAAATGGTGAAAACAAGGTAAAAAGAGGAAGGAACCAGTGAAACATTATGAAAGTATCATTTAATTGTCAAAAAACAGTGAAGCAAACTTACAAAGTGTCTTGCTTGAATTTCCCAAAGTCAACCCATGAAACTTTGGACTCGTTTGTAGTCCGGACGAAGTTGGAGAACTTTGGAAAAAACCAATAGCATGGGATAGTAAGGACAAAAAATAGTTGAAGCAAAAAAATTAAGAAAAAGGTGGGAATTTCTAACAAGTTGTTTGCTTCTTTTGCTAAGGTGCTCACACCATCCTCTAGCATCATTGAATCAAAAATGTGAAATTTCTTGCACAGCAAGTTGATGCAGCATACAATCCAGTGATCGGCTTGTACAATGGGCAGGTAAAGCTACATACAAACAGAGAGATAATTTAAGAACGAAGAAGTTATACATGCATGAGAAACCTTGAAATTGCTCACAAAAACAAGAACACACACGAAAACTCACCATGTCATCTTTCAGAACTTTGAATTTGCTACATGCAAGCTTGAACTCTTTCATGACAGAGGCAGGGTCAAAAGTAGAGGTTTCTACAGCAAGCTTTTCCTGTATGTTTGGAAAACAATAAAAGATGATGAAGCAAGTGATAACATGAGACAAGCTTGGAAGAGAAAATGCAATAAATTACTCACCGCAAAGTACGGAGAGAAATCATATCTCTTGTGATTTCGGGGATTCTTGTCAGCACTTCCTTTTGCTGCATGATTGAACCTCTCTGTCCAAATAGCCATCGGAACATTGCTCAAATATTGGCATGTACAAAGAGCTCCATTGAAGGACTTGTATGAGCAAAAGAATCGACCAATCTTCAAAAACTCTTTGCTGCAGCAATGGAAAACCAACAATACTTTTATTTTAAAAATGAAGGAAAAATGGTAAAATGAAACACATAACCCATGCAGCAAAAAAGCAAACAAAATGTCATGGAGGACTCACGACACTTCATTCTTCTTCTTCCTCTTGAATTTCCGTCCATGTGAAACATACTTGTCGTACTTACGCACACCATCTTGAGAGACCTTAATCTTCTTCAGCTTTGGAGGTGAGAGTTCCCCCTTGGCAGCCCTCTTGTGCCTAGTTTTCTTTTCAACAGTTTTAGCACCAGTACTAGCATCTTTGGTGACAACATCTGAAGCAGAAAACCAAAAAAGAAAACCATTTTATGCTACAAAAGAAAATGCAGTACTAAGAAAACTAAGATTGAAGCAAAAATGAATGTAGCAACAATGTAATGTAGCCAAAACAGTAGACATAATGTAGCAACCAATAAATGAAAATGCAGCAACTGGAAAAGGTAAAAAAATGAAAAAAAAACTTGCTCAGGCAAAAATGACCTGTATTTGTCAGATGATGCGGTGACACGTTCTCGCCAAATGATCTTCAACATCCCTGGATGGTATGGTTGGTGTTGCAGCCTCCATAGCTTTAGGCTGCTCAGAAGCTAGTAAAAAATAGAAAAAGAACATATAGTTAACCGAAACTGAAAAAACTACAATTACAACATAAAAAAAGAAGAGGGACAACAAAAGAAGAACATACATGTGTCGTCTAGCTTCACTACAGAAGCAACATCAGCAGGCGGAGTAATTTCTTCTGCAGGAATAGTGATTTGCTGTTCAGACACAACAACTTCATCTGGATCCTGGGAGAATAAATCCATCGATGGAGGGTCAGGGGCTCTATTCCAAGCTTCTACAGATATACCCTCCGGTATACGAGAAAATGGTGAGTTTATGGGTGACCTCAAAGGGCTGTCAATAGCAACCTGTTCACCAGCAACAGCTCCACCGGTAGAAGAATCCAACAGAACAGCTGATTGGGGCATATCCACGACGAGTGTGTGTGGGTCCATGTCAGCAGCACTTGCTTCGAAAACAAAATCGTCGTTGCCTGTTTCTTCAGAATCAGCCTCCGAGATTTCTTCATCGGCCTGATTGGCAGTACCTTCATCCTCTTGTCCGTCAGCAGCATCCATAGTTTCGTTTTCAACTCCACCTCCGGATGGGAAATGGACACTAGGACCATCACCTTCTTTCATTGCTGCATCTATGTCAATAAACAAAGCTGCCATGCGCTGCGAATGCATTTGTTTCAAACCAACACCAAGTTTCTTGAGAGTGGCGTCAACATCACAACCATAAATAGACCTGTGTTTCTCATACAGATGCTTGTAAGCAGCTGGAACCTGTTGACAGATACATAATACATACATCAGGAAAAAATGGAGGTGCTGCAGCTAATAATACTAATGAAGCAGTAGAAAAAGAGCAATTGTTGCATTGATTATAAAAACTGGGGGTTTTGATATGAAACCATGGTAACACATACCATTAACTATAGTAGCAACAATGTTAAATATAAAGTAGAAAAATAAAAACCATGGTAGCAAAAGCATAGGTTTGCTACATAATGCTAATGAAGCTGGGGGTTTCAGATGATACCATGGTAGCACATACAAGTAACTATAGTAGCATTATTGTTAAATGTAAAAAGCAAGACAATATAAAAATGCAACAATTACATGAAAATAATAGAGGAAAAGGGCTAAAAATCATGTACTATACCTCGAGATCATGACTAGTAGGAAACACAAGCCATTCATTGAGGGACGCGGACGGATTCACTTCAGGTTCTTCATCAGGTTGTTCAACAGGCTCCTCAATATGATGATGGTTGACAAAAGCAGCAACCCCATAAGGAGTGTTCGACAGGTTAGAAACTACACACCAAAAATAGAAGAAATAAGGATCTAATAGAGAAAAATACAAAAACAACCAAGCGGTGAATCAACCTCACGTATATGGTTATGAGTAACTCACCGGACGCCTTCCAAAAACAGTCTTATTATTCAGGATCTTCCTATCAGCATCATTTTGTACAACAAACTTGAAATCACTACTGGTCACAAAACATACTCTAGGAATTGAGTAGTTAATGATGTGCTGGTTTGGTTGAAATTCAAGGTGATCCATGTACACAACCTGTCCAAAAAGGATGGAAGCATAAACAAATCAGTTACGGTAGCAAAAACATTTAAACATGAAAAAAAGCAAAAAACCAAAAAATCACACATAAAACAACCAGAGCATGGGGTAAGTTCGACAACGTACAGCTAGAAGGGCGAACGGTCCAGTGATCCAAAACTCATGTTTCCTAGCATTTCCTGGTATGACTACCTCAGCTGTCTTGCTATTGATTTTTGTAACCTCCTGCATTGCTAAGTAAAGCAAGTGTTCATCCCATGCAAACTCGTGAGTCCTCCGAGGGTCCAACATGCAGTCCAAATAGTCGAGGCTGAGCAGATTTACGCTACCAGGTTCAATAACCGTAGCCAAACACAGAAGATCCCATGTTCTGATAATGGTGAGGTCATCCGTAACATCACAAGCCTTGAGCAATTTAACAACATGCTGGATGAAAGGCCTTGATTGTCCTTCTTCTATGTACATCTGCCACATCTCAGGATGCTCACCTTTCTTCTGAACAACAAGTATGTCGCCACATCGAATTCCAAAAACTTTCCTCACCATATCTTTTGTGAAAACTATCCTCTTCTTATGGAACTTGAACTCCCCCAAACCAGGGCTAGTATGAGAGGCAACAAAGTCTATTAGAGTATTAGGAATGTTGAATGGAGATACATTCAACAATGCTCTAAATGCACTTTGCTCTTCAATAATACGTCTCTTCGGACCATCAAGATCTGCAGCAAGGGCATGCAGACGCTTTGCAGTAAAACGATCCTTGGAAACCGAATGACCAATCCCATCTTCCTGTTAAAAATGAAGAACACAAAAAACAAATCAAGAAAAACATTTAAATGATAACGCAGCAATTCATGTACATATGTAGCAAACTAAAAACACAATAACCTATGTATCAAACTAATAAAGCAAAGACAATGAAGCACAAACATACACCAAAATCATCACCGGCGTAGCAAAAAACATTACACACGAAAATATGTAGCACAACCATGAATATTGCATGCAAGTTGGATAGCAATTATCACATAGAATGTAGAACAAATATAAGGATTTACAATATAATTATGATATAGCTAATTTTATGAACCTATACAGCAGTAGCAAGCTCACAGGGTAGCAATAGAAACGTATATCCCCCCTAGAAATACACAGGGTAGCTCACAGGGTACAAATCAACATGAAAAACGCCTAGATATCCTAGTACAAAATCCACACGAGAACGAGCTCAAACTTATAACCATGATTGCAGAGGCAGAACTTCCTCGGAACCGCTCGAATCGACGGCCGGCAAAGATTCCCTTGAACAAGTCCTAGAAAATGAAGGGGAAAAGTGAGGATTCAACGGGGACGAAGCAATTAGTTGGCCGAAAACGTGTTTTAATCGCGCGGGAAGCAACACTGGAGGCGCACATCAACGCAAATCATCGGCGCGGTGCCCGGATTTGCAACGCCACCTCGGAGTTCAAATCGGCGGAAAAAACCCTAGGGTTGGGGGAAGAGCAGCAGAGGAGCAAGTCCTAGACGAGGAAGAGGTAGGCAACTCACCGGAGGAGCACGTCGTCTTCTCCGACGGCAGCAACTGTTGGCGGCGCGTGGATTCGCTCAGCCATCACCAACCTCTCCACCACGAAGCCCACGAGCCCCAGACACGAACCGGCCGTCTCGACCAAGTGGTGGGTGGGATGCAGCAAATGCGGGATGGAGTAACGCCCTGTCCGCGAGGTGGGTGACGTGGCGCAATATCAGCCGACAATGGAACCCACATCGGACGACGCTCCACCAGGAGGTTACGACGCGCGCGTCCCCCGGGGAAATAGGATCATTTTCCTACAAGAAAACGAGTCAAACAGATGAAAGTTAGCCAGATCTAGCAGTAGCCAGCGCCAAGGTTATCCAGAAGCATGGAAACAACAAAATCCGCAAAAATGGTGGCAGCCATCCAATTTATCGATTTGCAGTGGCAGGTGCCGAATTTACGCGAGGACTAGTGACACATGCATTAAAAAAAAACCTTGTTATAAATCGTGTGCGGTTTCATATATTTTGTGGACGGTCGAAAGGTCCAATTTTTAATAGTGGAAGCACATGTATCGTAACATCGTACGTAGAAACTTTCATTGGTGCTGCAAAAAGTATGGGATTTGATTCTGACGTCTCAGCTTCACCTTAAGTTGCAGTTCGTGTGGTGGCCTCACTAGTGGTTGACGAGCCAGCCGGCTGCCTTTTCCAGTGTAAACCCCAGACGTCTCTCTCGGCGCAACTGCATCGGTTCGATCGAACCGCTAGCTGGTACATGATCCATCCGGGATCACGGTGGGAACGCGCGAGGCACATACAAATACAGTTCCCTCGCGTGGATCCGATCCACGTACGTAACATTCAAGAAGGGCCGTCCAGCGGAAGGCTCTGGTACTAGTCTACTACTCTTCTTCTCGCCACTTGCGATTTGTCAAACAAATCAATCAACCGACCACAACCCCCGCCTTGCTATAAGTACCACCGGTAGTGCCAGCCGAGTTAAGCACGCAGCACACACACACACGTTATTGTGCAGTTGAGCGCTCATTGTATACCATCCTTCTGAGCGTGAGCCATACCAGCGACCTTACGACCATGGCGAGCAGCAGTGGCCTAGCCGGCCTGGCGGTGCTACTCACGGCCGTTTTGTGCCTGCAGCTGCCGGCGGCGAGCCGCGCGCAGCTGCAGGTGGGGTTCTACGACACCACCTGTCCCAACGCCGAGTCCATCGTCCAGCAGGCCGTCGCGGATGCCTTCGCCACCAACTCCGGTGTCGCCGCTGGGCTCATCCGTCTCCACTTTCACGACTGCTTTGTCAACGTATGTGCGTTATAGCTTTCTCGCCAATCATTTCCATGAAAAGAAAACTTTGTTACTACCCTAGTAGCTATCAAAACAATTATCCACACCAAATTTGGCTCCCTGTTCTTCCTTTTTTTCCGCCTCTATACTAGCTAAGATTTGGTCCATGGAATTAAATAGTTATCGAGATACTGATCAGCTAGGTTTTTGTCACGTTTTGCTAATTAATTTAGCTCTCAGTCGAGTCCTATACAATTGGGTTTGCATCGCGATTCGTTTAATTCTTTTCCTCTCAATAGCATATGGAGGAAGAATATACATTCTCGTGATTTGTACCCAAAGACTAATACAAATTGCATCCAAAATACTTGCAAGTTGGTTGCTATTAAGATCTTTTATGTTTCAAGTGAGCTAGCAGCTAGAAAAGGTACCTCAGTTCATTAGATTTAATTTGTAATTCATGCTAATGAGTTGCAACATAGCTTGCAATTACGATCAATATATAACATCAAAACTAAGTTAAGTCGTCTGAGAATTAGTCACACACATTAGTTAACTAGCTAGGTTTACTAGTCAAAGTATTACATTACACTAGTAGGCCGGCTATATTGGTTTCTCATGACAAAATTGGTTACCCTAGCTACCTACTACTGTCAGCGACCACATAATTAAATTTGTATTTCTTCATGAAAGGGACAGACATGCTAAAACATGTATATATACTGAACAAGAGTGGATCGATCAACCTAGAACATAACACCTTTGGATTGACCAAAAAGCTAGGGCCTAGGAGACGGTGACTACTGATCGATTAATCGACCCAACATGTTCAAGAGTAGTGTGGCAAAAGCCACAAGGTCTACTATTGGACTCACTCTTGATTGAGCCGTATACTATCACATGTTTGACGTGTGACCTTGCTATTAAGGTAGAGCTAGCTCTCAAACCTTCCCATATTTGGACTGCTCAATTATCTAGACAACTAGTCCAACTTGCAAGCCATGCTGAAGCATGTAGATGCAGGTGTAGCACTCAGGTGAACTGTGTATTCGACTGCCAACGACCAACAACATATGATGCTAAGATGTAGTAGTACTACGTCTGTTCCAGTTCATAGGGCTTGCGCGTATCCCTAGGTTATCAACTTGATCAACATAATATTATTTGTATAATATAAAAATTATATCATTAGAAAGTAGAACATCTAAGCTTTCTAATGATATATTTTGTAATACATATATTACATTATTATCGTCAGATTTACGACCTAGAAATATGCGTAACCCTATAAATTAGGACGGAGGGAGTACATAACTAAGGTACCTACCACGACATGGACGTATGGAGAATTATCTACTCCTAACTGATTTGTCTCTGTTCGGCACCGGCATCTATCTGTCTGAAAGCTACGGATGGTACGCCGGCCGGCCGGTCATATTTCTGTAAATAAACCTTAACAGCAGCATCACGTTAGGTGAAGTATAGAATGCATTGGTTATGTATGATTAGGGCTAGCATCTATTGTTCGTACTGTACAAGCACAGGTGCGCTTGCCTTGACCAATCTTGATGACCGATCGATGATCTTATCCATGTGACACCACACCTGCAGGGCTGTGATGCGTCGGTGCTGCTGTCCGTAAACCCCGCCGGAGGCGACCCGGAGCGCGACACGCCACCCAACAACCCGAGCCTCCGCGGCTTCGAGGTCGTCGACGCCGCCAGGGCCGCACTGGAGCAGAGCTGCCCCAGCACCGTGTCGTGCGCCGACATCCTCGCCTTCGCCGCACGCGACAGCATCAACCTCACCGGCAGCGACGTGTTCTACCAGGTCCCCTCCGGCCGCCGCGACGGGAGCGTTTCGAACGGGAGCCTCGCGTTCACGCTCCCCGGACCGAACCTGACGGCGGACGAGCTCGTCAAGGGGTTCGCGGACCGGAACATGACCGCCGAGGAGATGGTGGTCCTGTCCGGAACCCACACCCTGGGCCGCTCCCACTGCAACTCCTTCATCGTGCGGAACCGCGAGAGGCTGGCGAGCGGCACCATCAGCCCGGCGTACCAGGCGCTGCTGGAGGCGCTGTGCCCGGCCAACACGAGCCGGTTCACCAACGTCACCACGGAGATCGACCTCAGCACGCCCACAGTGCTGGACAACAACTACTACAAGCTGCTTCCGCTCAACCTCGGCCTGCATTTCTCCGACGACCAGCTCATCCGCAACGCCACGCTCAAGGCCTCCGTCGATTCATTCGCCGCCAACGAGACGCTCTGGAAGGAGAAGCTCGTCGCCGCCATGATCAAGATGGGCGAGCTCCAGCCCAAGACCGGCGCCGAAGGAGAGATCCGCCTCAACTGCAGCATCGTCAACACGGCTTCGTCGTCGTCATCCTCCTCCGCACGACTGATCGAGGTGCTCCGCCCGGGCTCCGACAATGAGGTCGCCTCGAGCTAGCTGATTGTTATGTAACACAGAAAAACAATAAAGTACGTACGACGCTTATGTTTTCACGGATGAAACGTAGGCTCCGGCCTGTACGGTGTGAGGGGTTGAACGAGTTTGATGTAGTATGTCTCAGTATGTGTGTGTGGCACAGGGAAACATGTTTCAATGTGCATGGACAGGTGTACTAGTCGCCAGTCAGTGTTCAGAAGGTCGCATTTGCCTTTGCATGAATAATAAAACGTTGCGTGCTTCCAGCTGCTGAGTCATGGAAAAGGCCCCATCTGGTGCGTGAACGCTCCAACACATCGCTAATGTAGCACTGTACTGCTGTCGTCAGCAGTATCTCCATCGCTAAGTCATCTGTTCTATTAGCACAAAAATTGTCAAAAATGACCTGGACGCGTGGTCCATCACGTCTTAGTCAGGAAGTGTCCGCACGGCGTATCTATATGCAATGTGATCTGATCCATACGATCCATGTGGTTACGTGGTCTGTGAACCAACACGTGGTTAGATGGTTAGGATTTATGAGTGCAATGACACCTCGTCAGCGATTAAAGGTCAGGTTTGATACTTTGTTGTCTTATAAAGAAGATTTGTCGGATCAATTTTTTGTTTGGACCCGGTCTCTTCGAGGTTCTCATAGAGGTATGGTGTGGGTGCGTGTATTCATAGAGTGTACGCACGCATTTATGAGCGGCTGCTCTAAACTATGTTTCATAGGAAAATCTCTCATTGTCTAAACTCATATAACTTGTCCAAAAGGCTTAATACAAGTTTCATCGCATTTCGCCAACATTCGTACTATTTCATAGTATCCGAGCTCAATGGATAAATTGCCCTTGCCCTAATCTGTCCACATGTAGGTATCGTCGAGTCACATGTGAGAAAGGAGTGTTACGGTTTGGAATATTTAAGTAAGTTGCCCTCATCGTTTGATTTCTCAAAAGGAGTGTCTATCGGAGAATTCATAGAGGATAAGTGGTCGCAGCGACATCGATTATAACGGACAAGTGTGAAGTTTATCCATTACATGTAGAGATTTATATACACATCGTGTCAATGTACTAGCATGTCGCCATTCTAACTCAGAACACAAAAACGGCGCAATATCAACGGCCATAGAGTTTGCCGACATCTTTTTTTATCAGACCCTCGGCATACAAGGCTAGATGCCTAGGGCCCACAAAAAACTGCCGGCAAACATATATAGGAAGTGGGCACATGTGCCTTTCCAAGAACGGTCGTCAACATACACTTGCCATCGGCAAATGTGAAAAAATACATAGAGCTACCGTCGGCATACGCATGGCCATCGACAAAGATAGTACCCACGTGGCGCTGCCAATCCATCGGCTAGCAGTCACCTGGCGGCGCTTGTTGTATGTAGATGGCCCTAAAAGAGGGGCTCAGCATACAACCTATGCACCTATGCTGACACCCGTAGTCGGCATACCCCTTATTTTATTCTTTTATTTCCTATGTTTAAGTACGTATTTCTTTTGATTTTTTATTATATAATAATTTTATTTCCTAATACTATATCACATAAAATGACACAATACAAAGATTTGATTTTGAAAAAAAGATTGTACTCGCATTTGGTTTCACGTAAAATGATAGACCACAAAATGCCTACGTCGGATCTACCGGAGTGAATCTTTTGAAATTTTGGCTCCAACCTTGCTTTTCCATGTTCCTATCAACTAGCCAAACACAAAAAAAAGTCCATTGGTCAACCGTCATTTAGAGAAACTCAAACGGTAGGCTGCGTGGGCTCATAGGCTACTTCCAATGGTCAGAATCCCTCCAAAACTTTGTGTTTGTTCCTAAGATATGCATAAAAGTGTGGTGGAAGGTTGTAAGATCCAATTTTTAGCCCACGGTTGTAACCAACTTAACAAACATGCGTTGTCACCTAGGAAAGTTCTTGACTTATAGGGGTATACTCACACATCATGTCCACCGGAGGGAATCTTGCGAGAATATGGATCAAAACCTTAGGTTTTCATGTTCCTATGAATTACAAAAAATAAATAAAGAAAAGACATTGGTCAACTGTTGTGTGGAGAATTTTAGAGGGCTAGACCATGTGGGCCCATGGGATTGGGTTTCGCTGCAAAATGCACTTCGAGAAGTTTGAATCCCCCCTCCCCAAAAAAAAACTTGTGTGTGGACCTAAGTTATGTATACAAGTGTGGTGGAACGTTGAGAGATGTGATATTGAAGTCCCATGTGTGACCCACTTAACAGACATGGGATGTTAATTACGAAGAGCGTTCTCAACCTTTAGAGATCCGAAGAGCATTCTCAGTTCTCATTATATTCTCGAGAATCACCTTAACTTTTTTTAGCGATTTACTCGGAAACATGGGGAGGGCACGGCTGCTCGTGATTGGGCGAGAGGGACGGTGGCAGAGCGTCAACGGTGTGCGGCAACAGTTTTGGAATGGAGACACTGTCCGGGGTGTCTTGGAAACATCTAGGAGAGGGAGTTGTCACGTCGTCTGCCAGATGCTCGAAAAAACGGTGGCGACACGGCGAGGACGAGAGCATGCAGGGATGGGCGCGACCTGGTCTCTCCGTGCATAGGAGAAGGGGTGGAACACTACTAGTCCATGGCACGGTGTTTCTAGTCATAGGAAAGGAGCGTGGGGTGGCCAGAGTGGACGTGCCCAGAGTGGCATGCTCAACGGCGATAGGGGTTGGTGCGGCACTGTGGTGCACGAACATGAGTAAGAAGATATCAGGGGCGAGTGTGGTGGTCTTCTTGCGAGAAAAGGATAGCTAGGGTGCCAGCTTGGGCAGTGATTCAAGAGAGACATGTCCTTCTATCTTTCCTCAGGTTCCCAAGAAAAAGAGAGGGAGGGAGTGGCCAAGGGCTGGCTAGGAGGGTGGGGTAGGGGTGCAGGTTGTGGAGGAGAGGGAAGGGTGCAAAGCTCTCATTGGTTTGGCAAAAAGTGAGGTAGAAAGATGCTACTAGATCATTTGTTTCATATGCATGGCTCGGCCGGCCTCATCTCCTGCCGAACTCATCGAGCTAGCTAGGAAAGCAGAGTGGTGGGGTAGGACGTCCAAGGAGGTGTGGGTGCAATGCATCATCAAAGGTGGAGAAAGACAAGGTGGATAGAGGAGAGATAAGGTGTAAGGGTGCCATACAAGAGATGGCCGGACACCATTTTTGTGCATGCCCAAAATAGACAAGCACCAAGTTCAATGGGTAGAGTATATCAGAGAACGATTTTAGAATTTAGTTGGATGATTAAGGATATATAGAAATGGAAATAGGGATTTATCCTTTGTTGAACCAATGGTCATATTCTTAGATCATGGCTAGGAAAATGGGATTATGATATTGGATAGATCATAGGGGTGCATTTGGTATCTAGGTATCGCCATTCAAATTTTGCTCAATTTCATAATTATTTGGGTCACTATTTAAGCCTTTGGGCATATTTGAATGCATTTTCATAAGTCTAGAACTTTGAAAATTTGGATAAGTAAGAGAAAATATTTTGAGCTGAAAATATCCCACTAGCAGTGCCCTGCCTAGTTTTAAATCAAAACTTTTGGAAGTAAAAGATACAAGGAATGGTGGAGTCACCATCATCTATAAAAATCATTTGGTAAAACATAAGTGGCTTAACAAATAGAGAAAATAAGATATGAGGGTTTTTGAAATTTGAGAGGATTTTTTCAGCCCCCTACTAAACTAAAAAAGGAGTTAACAGGTAAAGAAGAGGTAAAGTACCTGAAACCAAGTATAGGCATATTCTTCGAAAACATCTTACCAGATTACTAGAGTGTAAGAATGCACACTAGAAAAAAGATGTACTATTTGTTGGACCAAATTTGGAGATGAGAATACAAAGTTCTTTTAGTCCATAGCAACTGAGAAATATCGACAAATTTCATTGCATCTTTATCCCTTCCTGATGGATTTGTGTAACTGAGCATGAAGAAATGGAATCCATTATATACACTGCTTTCAAAGAAAGATTGGGCACATGTGCCTCTCCTACTATGCAATTTGATCTACACTCTTTCATCACTCCAACAATTGGACTAGAGGAATTGTCTCTGCCTTTTACAAAAAAAGAGATTGATGAGGTTATATGCATAATGCCTCCTGATAAGGCTCTACGCCCAGATGGTTTCCATGGGCACTTTTGGAAGGTTTGTTGGAATACTATAAAAGAAGATATTTATCAGCTATGCTTTGACTTTTATGAAGGAAAATTGGATCCGGCAAGTATTAATATGGGATATATTACTCTGATTCCTAAGGTCACATCCCTAGAAGGAGTAAATGATTATTGACCTATTACCTTATTGAATTGTATACTAAATATTGTCACAAAAATTCGAGCCAGCAAGCTGCAAAAGAAAATTCTTCAGATTATACACATGAACCAATATGGCTTTCTGAACGAAAGAAACATACAGGATTGGTCCAACCATTGTTCCCACAGCCACGAGTAACAACAATTCTTAAGTAAATGAACATAGACTAAAGCATTAAGCTAGATGATTGTATTGTTGATCCCGAGTGAATCACTAATCATGTACCGTTACTTTCTCTTTCTGTCACTGAGGTCGCAATAGCACGCTGTTCTCCCCTCATCTCACATCTTCCCTTAGTCGATCTGGTAGACATGGGTACGTGCAGATCATCGAATCGAGGCAAAGAGATGAGGATACAACATTGCAAAACTCCTATTCAATTCCTACACATATTCATGAGATTAGATGCATATAAACGCTATGAGGATTCACCCCAACCCGCAGCCCGTGAGGACTACTCACACATGATATCAAGATCAAAGATAGAAATCATTGTTGCAAATACTTGGTTTGAAATCACAATATTCTTATAATGTTTGCCAATTCTCAAGGAGATATCTATTACAATGGTGATTGCTATGACTATGGAGGAGATGGGAGATGGAATGGGTGAACTATGTGGTGGATCTTCTTCGGTGTGGTGTAGATGGATCTCATGGATGGCGTCTCTGTTTGACGACGAATGGCTCTCTTTTTGGTGTGGCTTCCTTCATAGAACTTATAGGGTTTGACCTCGGGAACGTTGTGGTACACCATATGGGCGGACTCTATGGGTGGGGCTTGACCATACCGGTGTCCGCTAAACCCTCTGGAACCGACTTTTGGCCTCTGGTTGATTTTGCTGCACTTGTGACAAGATTTTCTTCAGTAATTGCAAGTCCATTTGCCATTATGACTTGATTTCCTTGCACATCATTCAAAGATAGAAGAGATTGCACACCTTTGCAATAATTAGTCGTTAGTGGCACATTGAGAAAGAAACTTAGTCAATTTCTTGACATAGCTAAAGGTTTAAACGTGAGAAAAAGTTGCGTATTTCACAGCCATCAACTTCCCCAAGATTAGCCTGGATCGTCCTCGAGCAAGAAACAAAGAACCATAAATATGCTTGATTATATGAGAAAGTAAATTCACTTACAAGTTACAAGTGGTAGCCTTATGAGTCCAGCACTTCTTCCATTAAAAAGCTTAGCATAGTTAGAGAAGTGCCAAAAATATTATACGAGCATCGGTAACTTGAGACAATCACAATAAATATTTATTAGCATAAATAACTAGTCTCTGTATGCCAAGGAACACTAGGAAGTTTTTTATCATCAAAGTTATGTATGAGCATGCATGTCAAAAGTGGTGTAAGCAATGAAGTATCTTATTGATGCCCACATCAATAGATCAAAACTACCAAAACACTTACTATCTATTCATTGCCTTTCAAGAAAATGCATCTAGTAGTAACGAGACCATGCCAAGACGTAGAAGTGATATATTTGGATTCCAATGATGGCCTCTAATTAAGAGTCATAAATGACCTTTAGCAATATTTTTTGCACAACTCAAGAGTAGTAATGGTTGCACACAAGTAGCTCGCTACATGTGCATTCAACTCAATAGCTAAAATTGGGATGAATCCGCAAATCGTACGTAAGCCAGAGGATTTGTTAGCATTCCAAGAGTGTGCACCACAATTTGTAGATAAGGTTTAAGCAATATCATACTTGATTCACATCATTACAGTTTGGCATGTGTCTCAATCACCACTAGACTTCAGTCCAATCAAACAATTCCTATCAAGAGTGCTATCAAGTCTATCACTACATCTATGGGGTTAAGTATCTTCAAAGTTAAACCCTTAAGACAATCGGTCATCATACAATTCATAATTGTATATTTTTCTTGTTGTACTTTTTTGGCAATATTATTTCCAAGGAAAAACTTGGTTAACTAAATGAACTAGAGCAAGATCTATCACAATTAATTAAACACACAAATAAAAGCTCTACTCCAATTGTTTCAAATCACTCCCACTGATACCATATCTTAACAAGTCTACTAGCTAGCTTAAGCATTTCAAACTTCTAAAGTGGGAGACATAGGACATACCTCTTATAAATGACTTCACATTTCTCTTCCTTATGATGTGTTCCTTCAAAACTCATAGTAGATCACTCTCATTAATAATATCAAAGCAAAGAGGCAAATTCAAATCCACTTTTTCAGGAACAAGGATAAAAGAAAAATATTTTTGTATTTTTGTGAATTTGGGATTGAGAGGGAAAAATAAAAGGATTGGCGACAAAGTAAGCAGCTAAAAACAAATAAAAGGAAAAAACAAACAAAAAATGAAAGAAAATAAAAAAAAGAAAAATGTTGAAACAAACCAACACGAGTGTTTCAAAGCTCTTTAAAGAGCTGGAGTACAAATTTATTAAACACAAATAGAAGTGCTTGAGGAACACATCCCCAAGCTTAGGCTTTTGTAAGCCCCTTTGTTGAGCTCATTGTGGCGGTGGGGATAGTTCCCAAAGTTCCATTGGCTGCTCCAATGATTGAACTGGGAAGCAAGCTCGGTGGTGGAGTCTCGAAGGTTGATGGCGAGGTTGCTCATGTTCTCAATGCTTCCTTCGAGCGCGTACATGTCCTGGTAGGTGGTGACATCATGATGTGGTTGCTGCTCATGTTCAGGCTCTGCATGTTGTTCTTCAACTTCTTCTTCTCATTTGGGTTAATTTTGTTGTTGCGGTAGATTTGCCTCAACCTGCGCATCCTAATGCAAACGCCCATCCTCCATAGAGAATAGACCATTAGGTAAAGGGGAAACGATCAAGTGATCAGCTCCCGGTATGTTGAAGTAATATCCGCTATTTATTTTTCTAACCATGCCACATGCATTAAGAGTAGTAAATCAAGACGGCGAGGTCCTTCCAATGCTCTTAAATTACTGACATTGATGTTAATTCCTCGTGCCAGGATGGTGATGACTCTCCCCACCGCATATGGGGCCCCGAGCTTCAAGTTCTTGATGCTTCAGGTATATGATGAGAAGAGCGTCCAAATTTTGATGGATTTTGCTATATGGGAACACAACCTTTGATAGGACCATCATGTGATCTTCATTAAATCTTGTGAAATCACAACGTGCCTGCAAGGTGTTAGGAATACCATAGTACAAATAGCGAATAGTAGGGCACTCAATATTATTCTCTTGAGGGAGTGTGTCAGGTACTTTCATTATACTAAAATAACTGAGAGGAGAGGGGTTCATGGTGAAGCAAGTGAAACGGTTGGCAGTGGTGTTGTTGTTAAAGCCAAAGTAGTGGCACCACTCATCTAGAGTAAATTCATACTCACGGTTCATCAAATGGAAGGATATCCAATTGACTCCGGGTTGTTCTTCCTCCAGGATGTGATACCTCCCCGCTGTATGCTTCAAGGTGCTAAGAAACTTGAGTGTCAAGCGATGATAGGTGGCGACCTCCTGAAAAACAAAGTGAAGCAAACCAACATTGTTACAAAGAGTATTGAAATCATGGCATAGGCCTAGTTGGTCCAGAGTATGGGGGAACGCCCATTTAGTAGACTTGATCTCGCGGTTATTCAGGCGGTTGAAACGGCTGAGTTGGCGTTGATCATCGAACTCGACGCCAAACGCAGCAGGGGTGTCCTCAACTGCTGGTGCGGCTTATGCATCCATGGCACGTGCACGGCTCCTTCTGTTCATCTAAAAATTAATCACTACTTAGTACCTTTAAACAAAAATTAAAAAGTTTAACCAAATAAAAATTCTGATCCGATAGAAATAAATATATGATGATCCTCTACAGATATTATAAAAGAAACTCTTCAAATTTCGAAATCTAGCATGCTCATTAGGGTGATGAAGTTCATAATAAGACCTAAGTCTAGATTGATAATGGCAAGAGCTAGATCATGGATTTTCTGAAACTAAGTTGGGGAACGGGGGAGAAACGTACCATGGTTCGATGGAGTGTGAGGAATCAAATAAAAAACAAACAGATTTGAAGATCCAATGGAATTAGGTTTGAGTTCGGAGGAGAAAGAGAGAGACTATGAATAATTTGTGTTTAGGTTTACCTCTTCCATGGGCTTATGTCATGATCCGACGCGTGGTACGAGCGAACGGTACAGGTACAATCTGCCCGTACTAGGTGTCGCCGCTACATGATCGGGGCGGTTCTGAGTCGGTGCACTCGGTATGGGCGCGCTGTACGGGCGTAGTCCCCCATACGAGCGGTCGCTATTTTATATGTATCAATTCAAAAATGCAACTTTGTCAAGTACGTGATACGGTAACCGGTATGGACAGATGCCCCCATACCGATGGTCGCTATGCTCCCAGATACTTTTGACGAAACTTTGATTTTTCTCATCTTCGGGTTGAGGAAATGGTACATGCGCGTGGTATGGGAAGATGCCACCGTACCGATGGTTGCCATTTTCACTGAAACCTGCATACTTAATATTTTATTTGCATCTTTGCACACGCCTTTTCACGTCAACATTACCTCAAATATGACTAAGGAGAAAACGGCAGTTTATAAAACTGAAGAATATGCCCATATGTTACTATTTTAGTATATCAAATCGAAAGTTATAAACACCTACTTCTTCTCCTCTTTTCAAAGTATCTCATGAGAACTCTTTAGTAGAAATAAAAAAACAAATATATAATGAAAATTTAAACAAGAACTATAAAGGAAAATTTTAGTAAGCATGGGTTCCCTCCCATGGCGCTTCTAGTTAAGGTCAATTAGCTTGACCCAAATGGTGATCATTTTTATTTGGAAGTGGAAGACCCACTCCGAAGTAATTAGCTTTTAAAGTGATGATCCCATTATCAGCATGCTTGGCCTTCTTCTTTTTAGGGAAGTGTACTACAAATGGTTCTTTGGACGGTAGTCCAATTCTCACATTCCCTTCATGCAAATTGATTAGAGATTTAATAGTTCTAAGAAATAGACTTCCTAAGATTATAGGAGCTGTAGGGTCTTCGGGCATGTCCACTATAATAGGGTCAATAGGAGCAAGACATCCTTTAATTTCTACCACAATATTCTCTTTAATTCCTACAACTTTTTTATAGGTTGAATCAAGTCTTAGCTAAGTTGTTGTAAATGGCCCCAATTTTAATTTATCAAATAAGCTCTTCGGAATAGTTGAGACGCTTGCACCAAGATCACACAGTGCAGCAATCTCATTTACTCCAATATAAATTTTAATAGTGGGCTCATATATATCATCAATCTTAGCTAGGAGTTTTTCAGCTAGCTTCTTATATTGTTGTTCTAATTCACGAACTTTGCATGCTACTTCATGAATTAAATTTTGGTACATAGTACCATTACCTTGATCAGTTCCAGGATCTTGACAGTTATCATCTTCACAAGATCTTCCATGGAATAGTTCGGTGATGGAGCATTGTTATAGTTCAGCTCTTCAGGCTCTCCATCTTCTTCCTTGATTTTCATCATCTTGAGATTTTCAACGGGATTTGGTTCGGGCTTCCCTACAAATCTTTGAAGTATTATATATAGTTTGGCTTTCAGATATGTTGCCCAATTGTGCCTCAACGGTCTTTGTCCTTTCCTGTATAACTTGAACATCATTCTTAAGAGAAACAATTTGGTTAGAAAAAATCCCTAACATAGTGCAATGATTCTCAGTAAGTTTTGTAAGGGCATTGTTTTGTTCAGTTTGAGCATGCATAAATTTTTTGAAAGTAGTTTCAATAAAAACATTACCATTGCTTGCTCCACTACCATTATTTTAATTGTTATTTTGAACTCCTGCAGGATTAGTATATTGCTTTTAAAAACTTGAGCCAAAGTTTTGACTCTTCCATGCAGGATTATAAGGATTTCTAGCTATGAAATCTACTTACTCAACATTAGAATTAGCGATGGCATTAAATTGGGTATTTTACTTACCCTTCAAGATATTTAGAAGCTCATCTACCTTTGAAGTAAGCTCTTTCTTGAGAAGGATCTTTCTACATGTCATTGGGCATGGTTGCTTTGCATATCATCTAAGAGTATTCTAGCAACTTCAACTTGTTTGCTCATGAATGTTCCTCCGGATGCAGTATCAAGCATAGACTTTGACATTGGGCTAAGAGCATTATAAAATAAGTGGAGAATTAACCAGTCCTCCATTCCATGACTTGGACAGTTCATGATGGCTTCCATCATCCTTTCCCATGCAAGCGCTAGTGGCTCGCGGTCTTCTAGTCTTTGCTGGAGGGAAAAACTTAGTCATAAATATTAGTGCATTCATCCCATGAAGTAATATGCCTTCAGGCAAAGCTAGCAACCAATTTTTTTTGCTTTTCCTCTTAATGAAAAAAAGGAAACAAGCCAAGTTTTACTGCATCGGGGTTGACATCTTTAGTGCGCATGATATCGCATATCTCAGTAAATGTATTCAAGTGCATACCTGAATCATCATCAGCGGCTGAGCCTCCAAATTGATTCTACTGAATCAAACTTAAAATGTTAGGCTTAATTTCATAGTTCTCCGCTGTGATAGCGGGTTGAGTTATAGGTGCACGAATAAAATCGTCATTGGCGATAGCATATTTCGCAAGCTTGTTTTGTGCCATGGTTCCTATCTTTTTGGTATTTTGGTTATGATAAATAAAAGAACAAGTAAATATTTTTTGGGGTTTCAAATAGATAAAAAAAGTTAAACTAATAACAATAAATAAATCTAAAACGAAAATTAAACTAACTAACACGGTCTCTAGTAACCTTACCGGATTAGCGAAATTGCTTCCTCGGCAACAGCGCCAGAAAAATGGTTGATACCTTCGATCCATATTATGGATTATAGTATTGTAAGGTTTTCCCCTAAAAGACCTAGGTTTAATCAAACCTTGGGAAGCACTGCTAAAATGGTGTAAAGAAAACGTCTACAAGACTTGCTAGTTTGTTTAATTTTATGTTTACCGGACCTTTCTATTTTAATTTGTTTTATGTTGTGTTCAGTGGATTGAAATAGGCCAGGGTTAAGGATTCTCCTGCAGCTATGCATACATATATAAATGAATTACAAATGTGTAGCAAATAAAGTAGTGATAAGAGATTTGTAAGCAGCACATCCGTAAATACTATTGCCCCTAAAGGCATAGGTGACAAGATTCTCTTGGTCCAACCATTGTTCCCACAGCCACGAGTAACAACAATTATTAAGTAAATGAATACATACCAAAGAACTAAGCTAGATGATTATGTTGTTGATCCTGAGCGAATCACTAAATATGTACCGTTACTTTCCCCTTTTTGTCACTGAGGTCGCGATAGCACGCCGTTCTCCCCTCATCCCACCTCTTCCCTTGATCGATCCGATAGACATGGGTACCTGCATATCATCGAATCGAGGCAAAGAGACAAGGATACAAGATTGCAAAACTCCTATTCAATTCCTACACATATTCATGAGATTAGATGCATATAAACGCTACGAGGATTCACCCAACCCGTAGCCCGTGAGGGCTACTCACACATGATATCAAGATCAAAGATAAAAATCATTGTTGCAAATACTTGAATTGAAATCACAATATTCTTACAATGGTTGTCAATTATCAAGGAGATATCTCTTACAATGGTGATGTCTATGACTATGGATGAGATGGGAGATGGAATGGATGAACTATGGTGGTGGATCTCCTTCGGTGTGGTGTAGATGGATCTTATGGATGGTGGCTCTGTTTGACGATGAATGTCTCTCTTTTTGGCGTGGCTCCCTTCAGAGAACTTATAGGGTTTGACCTCAGGAACATTGTGGCACACCGTACGGGCGGGCGGTATGGGTGGGGCTTGCCCATACCGGTGTCCTCTAAACCCCTGGAACCGACTTTCGGCCTCTGGTTGATTTTTCTGCACTTGTGACGAGATTTTCTTCAGTCTTTGCAGGTCCATTTGCCATTATGACTTGATTTCCTACACACCTTTTAAATATAGAAGAGATTGCACACTTTGCAATAATTAGTCATTAGTGGCACATCGAGAGAGAAACTTAGTCAATTCTTGACATAGCTAGAGGTTTAAACGTGAGAAAAAATGGCGTATTTCACAACCATCATCAGATGTTCTATTAATGAACTACATGGTAGGCAGATTCATTGTAAAAGAGGAGTCGGGCAAGGGGATCTCCTTTCTCCACTCATTTTTGTATTGGCTGCTGATTTACTTCAGGCTGCCATAAATAAGGCTTTCAGAGAAGGACATCTACATGCACCATTCCCCCATAATTTTGATATGGATTTCCCAATGGTCCAATATGTTGGTGATACACTTATTATCATGCCTGCTTGCCCTCAACATATTTTGTGCCTGAAAGATATTTTGGAAAAATATGCTCAGTCCACTGGACTTAAGATTAATTTCCACAAATCATCCTTGGTGCCAATCAACTTGTCTTCTACAAGAAGTCAAGAGTTAGCTGGTATTTTTGGTTGTTCTGTTGGCTCAATGCCATTTACATATCTGGTCTTGCCACTAGGAACAACTAAACCCTCAATTCAGGAGTTGATGCCTCTTGTGGATAGAATTGAAAGAAGAGTCTCTGCCACATTTCTCATGATGTCTTATACTGGGAGAGTTACTGTGGTCAAATCACTCTTATCTTCCATTCCTACTTTCACAATATGCTCAATTCCAAAGATTTTGGAGAAAATAAGAAGACACTGCCTTTGGAACAAGAAAATGGAAGATGGAGAAAATGTAATTCACTTGCAGCCTGGGATTTGGTTTGTAAGCCACAGAAAAAGGTGGATTGGGTGTACTCAATTTGAAATTACATAACCAAGAACTTTTTCTTAAGTATCTGCATAAATTCTACAATAGAGTTGATACTCCTTGGGTCAAACTGCTCTAGAATACATACTATACTGGACAAATACTTCACAACACATGAATCCTTGTGATTCATTTTGGTGGACGGATGTTTTCAAGCTCATATCAATCTACATAGGAATCACTTCAGTCATGATTATGGATGGTGAATCAACACTTTTCTGGAAAGATAATTGGCTTAAATTCAATTCTCTCTGGGGAATTCCCTAGAGCTTACTCTGTCTCTTCATCCGAAGATGTTTCTGTACAAAATTTTCTACAAGCTAGACGTTTAGCCGACAACTTTCACCTCCCCTTATCCCCTGAAGCTCTTGAAGAGGTGAGAAAAATTCAGAGAAATACAACCCATATTATGGTTCTCATGACAAATGGAATTATGCTTGGGGTACAAATATTTATTCCTCGGCCTTGTTCTACAAATTTTGCTTCAGAGAAATAATGCCTCATGTCTCTATCTCTTGGCTCAGGAAAACGATATGTATCCCAAAGATGAAGTTCTTTTGCTGGCTCATTTTAATGGATAGACTCAACATAAGAAATATGTTCAGAAGGAGACAATACATTTTAGACTGTGGATATAACTTCCTAATGTGCCACACACCACTAGAGGAAACTATTGAGCACCTCTTGTTTCACTGTCCCTTCAGTCAGGCATGTTGGGCCACCCTAAACATTACTTGGCAACAACATGGAAACAGGCTCCAGATTGTAGAACAAGCCAAGTTACAGTTGAAAAGACCTATGTTTGTGGAAGTCTTCAGGGGTGATGCCATTGACACCCTAACACTAAAGTTCATTCTTCGTTGTAAGATCGATAAATTTCCGTGCAAGTATGTAGGGCTTGTTTGGTTGCTCTCAAGTTTTTATTTGCATATATGAAGATCTTCTCCCTAGAGCTATGATAGACTAAGCCAAGTCCAAAATCATGTTCTGCATCTAGTTTGGATGCCAACAAGTCCATTTGCGCATAGTGGAAGAAAAAAATGCACGGGGATTGGTTACCAACCTAGCAGGAGACTTTGAGTACATTGTGTTTTAGCAACCTAGTTCATCTTAATCTACTATAATCTACACAACCATGGTTCGATTCGAGATAAAGAGTACATGAAAAAAGAAGTGTCTCCATGTTGCGAATTCATTCCCACCACTAGTTTGAGTTTCGTCGAGTGTTTAAAGCACAATTTTGTATTTACTTTCGAGCTTATTTGGACGAATTTTGTCAAATTCGAGGGACTCGGTCGATCATTTGAAATAGCTGTAGTTTCACCACACCATTTGACACGACTTTTGTGTTCAAAGTTTTTGGTCTTGCCATTCGTATACGAGTAGCCGTATGGTGTATTAGGGAGATGAAGAATCAGTCATATACCAACATCAAAACAAAAAACTCCGAACACGAAAGTTATGTAGAACATGGAGATGAACTTACTTCTCCAAGGAACTTTGAAACGGTCGACCTAGTCTCACGAATTTGACAAATTCAACCAAAATAAATTCAAAGGAAACACGAAATTAACATTTAAAAGCTCGACGAAACTCCAAACTGGTGGTGGGAATGGATTCGCATCATCAAGACACATTTTTTCATATAGAGGTCATCTCGAATCGAAGAACCGTTATGTAGATTGGAGGAGGATTAAGATGTACTAGATCAGTACGGACCGTGCACACACAGAGAGCCGCCAATGGCTCACTCGTTCGCTCGCCAGAGCTTGGCTCGCTGGAAATGTTGAAATCGAGCGTGTCTCACGGGCAAGTTTTGGATTGCTTTATGAACCGTGTGATGCACGTAAGTGGGAGACCATGGCACACCAAATAAGCAAAACTTGGTCCAACACATGTGAGAAATGACTTCGCGAGGAACCAAACATGCCCCTAGGCATTCAGCTCTCTGTGATACAGCTATGAGTCTCTCTTCTGTACTAAAGTTATCACTCAATTCTGCTTGTCAACCAAAGAACGAATCATGACGTTGCAGCAATAAGCCTAATTTACCATGTTAATTAGAGGTTAGAAATCATCTCTACGCACCACAACCAAAGAACGAAACTTCGCATCTGTTGGCCACAAGCAGTCAAGCAAACACTGGGTTTGCGTTTCTCCGTTTGTACCGAAAAAGCAATGTTGGCAACAAAACTATGTGCAGAACGTGAATGTAGCCTCTTCCCACCTCATCCTGGCTCCGTGGAGAAGATCTCCACACATGCAGAAAAAACTTACCAGCAACCAAACTGACCCTTAACGCCTGGTTATTCCAAAGTTGATGGGTCAAGAGTCGTAGATGCCTCAAGATGAGGTGAGATAGGTGTTTAAGCAACGAACATTTAGTTTGGACCTCTCCTTCGGCTTTTCGCCAAACACACATGCATGTCTAGTCTTTTCACACAAACACAGGACTATAGAAGAATCAAAAGAGAAGTAATGTGTTTGAAAATACATATATGAAAAGCGAAAGAAGGACGTGGTAACTGCACCACCATGTGCAAGCAAAGTGGTAGATGCTGCTGAACTTTGCTACATACAATTGGTTCGGTTGATTATCACGTGCGCCGGTGACTCTTGCTAAACTGCTCCATAGCTTCTTCTCCTTGTCAAGATCAACATTTCTTCTCTACTATAGTGATGTCCCATGAACGGAATAGATCTGCAGCTGCATTCTTTTTCATTTTTGAGTGGAAACCTTAGCATTTCATACAAATAACGACATGGTACACGATATAGTGTTCACTAAACATGATGAGACCCGAGATGTTATAAAATCGACAAGCAAATAACAAAGAACGATAACGGTAAACGCAGCGGAGACAAAAGATTTAACGTGAAAAACCTCTTCCAACACAGAAGGGGAAAAAACCACCGACGCCAGCTAGCAAAATTTCACTATATCGGGAAGTGTTTACAAACGTCGTGGGTTATCTTAAAATCTGATAAACCCTAGCCAGCGGCTTACAAGATGTATATATATGTAGTGGCAACGATCCGTACCATGGGGGGCTGCCCAAACCTACGACGGGCCTCGCTCCGCTCGTCAGAAGTTAGCCTCCCTTTAGTATATGAATTTGGATTACAATATAACACGAGACAATATTGATTCAGAGAAATCTACACAAGCTGTGATAGAAGTCAATCATAAAACCTGGTGAATTCCGAGATAGGAACAAGATACTTGACAACACCTCATCTGTCTCCCGAACACCCCTGACAAGAAATCCAAATACCGGTATGCTGATTTGTTCTCACACAGCTACCAACCACGGTTGAAAACAACCTGCGTCAGCTAACAAATGGTAGTGATACCTAACCCCAAGACTGAAGCTGCGAATATCCCGTCATCAACATGCAAAAAACTACTCCGCAAGAAAAAAAAATCCTCGGTTGCAGTGAAAGCTTTGATCATCACACATGGACATGGGCCTGACAGGTTGCAGCATCTCTCAGGGTCAGGGAGCATGTAGATAGTCGCAAAGAAGAAGAAAGCGAAAAGCATGGCACCACCAGTGCAGCAGGAGCTTTTACACCTGTTTTGACAAATGTGCCCTTCCATTTCTAGCGTGGAACGACTCCAGTATGCTATATAATCGCACGAGATACAGACCTAGAACCAAGCAAAGACACAAGCAACTGAAATGTGCTCCCTAGCCATGAAGTGCCTGCTCTTCACCTCGGCAATGGCCGTCATTGCCCTTTTCCCCATTGCCGCTGAAGGCGCCGGCCTGAAGGTTGGGTTCTACAGCAAGAGCTGCCCATCAGCAGAGAACCTGGTGCAGCAGGCAGTGGCTTCTGCCGTCAAGAACAACAGTGGTATCGCTGCTGGCCTCATCCGGTTGCACTTCCACGATTGTTTCGTCAAAGTATGTACATGTCATTTTTTTTTTCTTCTTCCTCTTATACCTGCACTGTCAACATAAGGAAAACCTGAGGTATATTTTCATGGTAACAACACGATAGGTTTCCTTCTTTGCAACCACAAGTTAGAATTATAAACTCAAGCAATGATTATGGAAAAGCATCAGTTCTGCAAAATGCCACATGGAACTGTAGAAGTACTCGGGAACATTTAGTATTGTCACATGCGTACCAATGTAGAACCTATGACAAAGATGGTACATAAACACCTTTCTCTTAGCAGGAAATGCAAACCACCCTTTTATCAAACATAGGTACATCACATACAGCGATCGTGTAAGTATCACTTCAGTTAGCTGCAATTGCAAGCTCATACTTAGTTTGCATCGCTGACTAGTTTGTGTCGACACCAAAGCACCTCATGCATCATGGAGTATGAGTTATCGCTGGTCCTAGACATATGGATGTGGATAGTGGAATGTGGATAGGTAGATCATTAACTGGAAAGTGCAGTACCATCTGTATCAACTTTTAGCTAAAGTCACCAAAGACAGATACATGCGGACAAGATGCAGCATATAGTCAGTTAGCTTTTTTCCCAGAAGATTGATTAATTTGCACCAATAAATAAAGAACAATCATAGATTTGCTCTGACGAACTCTTCAACGGACAGGTAGCTTTGGTTAATGGCACACTTCCTCCTTAAAAGTCACAATGAACTTACCGTTAGCTGGATATCAGCATATCTCTCAAGCTGATACGCAAACATTGATCAGTGAACACTGCTTTTACATAGACCAAGAAAATATGTGCATGTTAACAAAATGCAAAAGAGGAACTGGTATATCATAAAATGTCTATCAACAAGCCTAATGCATCATACAGTTCATAGTCAACAAATATTTGCTAGGTTTCTCAAAAACAAATTGCTAGGTGATCCACTGTTATGAAGCACAGCTACTGTATACCTACAGGGCTGCGACGGCTCTGTCCTGATTGACTCAACCGCAAACAACACTGCTGAGAAAGACGCCATCCCAAACAAGCCTAGCCTCCGTGGGTTTGAGGTCATTGATGCCGCAAAGAAGGCCATCGAGGCCAAATGCCCCAAGACAGTCTCATGCGCAGACATCCTTGCCTTCGCCGCCCGTGACAGCATCGCGCTAGCAGGTAATATTACTTACAAGGTGCCTGCCGGGCGCCGTGACGGTAGGATATCCACTGACCAGAATGCCCGAAAGAACCTCCCCTCCCCGTTCTCAACGGCGTCTGAGCTGGTCGGCAACTTCACCCTCAAGAACCTCACAGCTGAAGACATGGTCGTCCTCTCTGGTGCCCACACCATAGGTGTCTCGCATTGCTCGTCGTTTACAAACAGGCTTTATGGCTTCAGCAACACCAGTCAGGTATAGTGGTGTTCAAAACTACTGCTACATGTTGGACAATCTCATTTGGACCTTATAGTATGCATCTAATCTTTCTTCCTGTGATGGTTTATTCATCTTAACAGATTGATCCTACGATGAGCTCTGCCTACGCCTTCCTGCTAAAGAGCATATGCCCCGCCAACAGCAGCCGGTTCTTCCCGAACACGACGAACGATATGGACATCATCACCCCGACAGTGCTCGACAACAAGTATTATGTGGGTCTGACAAACAACTTAGGCCTGTTCACGTCAGACCAGGCATTGCTCACAAACTCGACTCTGAAAGCATCAGTTGACGCGTTTGTGAAGAGCGAGAAGACATGGAAGAGCAAGTTTGTCAAGTCCATGGTTAAGATGGGGGACATTGAGGTGCTAACGGGAACACAAGGAGAGATAAGGCTCAGCTGCAGGGTCATAAACAAAGGGAGTGTTGGTCTTGAGCTTAATAATGTCCCCAACTTTGGTGAATTCGCTGAAATAGCGACAAGCTAGTAGTTGGTGTGGACCGTGGTCTTGAGTAACTCAATACACCCTGTGTTTAGGTTGTTGCTTTGACAAGAATAAAAAGAAAGAAAAAAATCATGTTTTCCGTTTTGTTCCTTCTGCATGCTAGTGTTTGTTGTAACAATGCCAGATAAGAAAAAAATTAACAATGTTGCGCATCGGAATAATGAGTTATGAATCTAAGCAAGATGAGAATGGGCTGTTGTGTTCCTTATAGTACGGTATTCAAAATTAAACAAATGAAACGGATGGTGGTGAAAGCTACTTCTAGACAATATCGACAACCCTATACTCCATATTTAAGGATGTAATCGCTTAAAAAGGAATTCAAACCATGCAGGAGAACACGTAATCACATAAGTAATGGTTGAGATATATAGCCCAACTTTGACATAATGGACTGGCACTACTCAATTATCATAAATTGACGTGATTCTGATCCAGCAAAACAGATATTTAAATTAAGCCAGCATACAACTTACATCAAGCAGTAACCAGACAAAATGGTTTGGTGTTCAATAACAATACAACAATTAGTTGAATAACTTTGGTCCAAAATGGTTTGGTGTTCAATAACCTCTTTTTCTTCTTTAGCTTTGAGCACTACTCTTTACCATCTCCAGTTTCGAGACATGCATTCATTTGGGATCTTTGAGAACTACTGTTAATCTTATAGTGACATTCATCACCATGCTTTCAGCTTTGTTTGGGCACAGGAAACATACATGTCCCTCTATATGGACCTCTGAAATTTATGCTAGCAAATAGGAACTGAATGGTCATTTCAAGACAATATTTTAGTAGTTGGATTTTTCTACCCTAAAATGTAACAGCAGACTTAAAACTAATTTTGCGAGCATTTTTCTTTAACAGGAGTAGTATTGAAAAATAATCGGCCACAATGCTAAAGGCCAATTTATCCTTCTTATACTAAGTTGAGGCCCAAATAAGAGATATCGCATTCTTATTCAAAGAAAATTAGCATCACGGGCTACCAGGAATCACAGTAGTACTTTTAGGTACAGGAGTATGTGATACAACCGGTGCATATATAACAAAAGGAAGACTGTGATCTTAAAAAAGAACATGAGTTAAGGGGGAAAACAGTGGTTAACTTTGCTTCAGAAGATCTTTAAAGATTCCCATTGCAACCTTTGGGTATTCTTAGTAAACTCTTAACCATTCGCATGAAAAAGAGAAAAAAAATAAGGCGAACACTTGGCATCAAAAGTTTAAACAACAGATTTCTAAACCAACTGGGACTTGCCGATGAGCATAACAGTAACTGGTGGGATGTAATCTTCCAGGTAGTTTACAAACGTGTACAGTATCGATGTTACTCGGTTTTGCATAACTGAAGATGATGCAGCAAGTTGAATCAACATATGACTGCTCACAGAAACCAAACAAGAACCAACAAGTAAAGGTATTTCATCAACAGCATAAACTGAAAGCACACTGAAAAGAATGATATAGTACAGATGACACGCACACAATCAGAAAGACACATGCAATGGGACTCTGATCGAACGACTGCAACACGACTTTTAAGAAGAAGACAAGAACAAAAGTCTAAATAATAGGCAGCCAAGAACAAAGTCTTTTACAGACACAGGACACCATAGATCCCTTGCAAACAACACACACGAACTAGAGCAACCAGAAACTTACGCTACTACCACAGTGACATCTACCTGCATAGCACTAACAAGCAGAACCTTAAACCCTAAGACACCAAGACAGCAACACAATCAGGGATTGGCAGCAGCATGAATGCCGACCACGCCAGCGCCACCAGGTGTCAATGGCGAGCCACCAATGCCAGGGAAGGAGCTGGAGCCCGGCATCCCGCCGAAGCCTACCTGTGGTGTGACGCCGTTTGGCCCTGGAAACACCCAGTTGACCGACGGGCCAGGGTAGAAGCCACCAAACCCAAAGACGTTCTGGGGATGGTAGGGCTTGGGTTCAGCTGCAGGGATGTCCCTGGCACCATAGCAAGCAACGGTGGTGGCGAGCAGGAGGCCAAGAGCAAGGCTCGCACTGATGCTGTTACGTCTCTCCATTGTTGCTAGTCGCTACTGCTTTTGCTTGCTTACTTCTGGTTTTGCCAAGAACCAGTTGTCCAGCCCCCTCTTTTATAAGCAGTTTGCGTAGTGCACTGTGCACGATGGTTTTCTAACTTGAGGGTCTCTGGAGCAGGACCCACCTATGACAATGGCTCCAAACGTTTTGGCCACGGTCAAACCAATGTACTGTACAGAACATGGACCGCGTAGGCGCAGATCTCCATGGAGCCATACATGCTTACTCTGTTGGTGTACTTCTGGCTTAAATGAAGATCATAAAGCTAAGACATGACATACTAAGCTTATGTACACATGTGATGCCTGGGTAAAATAGTGGCGGCCAGCAACGAGAGGAAGGGATGAGGCCTCAGACTGCATGCAGTAAACGAGAGAGAGCATTCATATGAGGACTTTATCAGAACGCAAGCTCCAATTTACTTCCCCTCCACGCTACCCAACTACCCACATTTAAGCTACCATGATCCATGTCAGGTAGGTCTGCAGCAAATATCAGAATTCAAGGCATCCTCAGCTTTGTGGCAGAACAAGCCAATAGGAAATCGACAGGCAACACTGTAACATTTCTCCAATAAAGGACAGTTTCAGAACACATCTCAGCTCAACAGAGGAGATGACTACACTTCTAGCATTGGCGTCTTAGCAATTAATAACAAACCATTATTATAACTTGCAAGAGTGATCCAGACTCCAGTACGACAATGTGTGCAAAATATAAATTTTCTAAGCGTTGGTCAGGTTTGGTCAACAAGAGTTTAGATAGAGACCAAAAATGGTAAGATCTATACACATTATGCAAGTTTTCCTAGCGTAGATCAGGTTTGGTCAACAAGAATTTGGATGGATACGAACAACAAATGGTAAGAATCTATATGTATTAGCATCACAGCTCATTTTATACATGTTCTAGCTATGCTGTGTCCAAAACTGGGCAAGCAAATTAAGCTATATAACACAAATAGTACAAGAAAATGAGTGGAAGAAGAAATCTTCAGAGGGTACCAAATTAAGCTACAAGCTTCAGCTTCACCAGAACAACAAGATTAGGATGCCAGAAAGTTATGGTAATATTTAACGATGTGTTTTAAAAGGGAGAAAAACAGACAAAACTTGAAGCCTTTACTTGGCCATGAAATTTACAACAGTGCATTGCTTATAATGTATTATGTAATCTGTAGCGAGTGCTGTGACAAATTGAAGTAAACCAAAACTATGAGCAAGCCACCACTAACAAGTTAGAAGGGAGAGATGCACAACTAAAATACAAGAGAGAGAAGATTACCACTACTGGAACTAACCACCTAGTGGCAGATTTTGATAAAACCATCTTCTGTTCCAACTACAAACAATCTTGACAAAGGAA
This sequence comes from Lolium multiflorum, assembly GCA_030979885.1. Taxonomy (NCBI): domain Eukaryota; kingdom Viridiplantae; phylum Streptophyta; class Magnoliopsida; order Poales; family Poaceae; genus Lolium; species Lolium multiflorum. The sequence continues at coordinate 160,649,975 of CM061749.1, forward strand.
GCACAGAAATAGTCGACAGAACAGATATGTTCTTATATTTTACTCCTCTGTCAGCTGAATACAAGTTTTGAAGTGCAAGCTGCTGATGCCCAATCTGCGCGGAATTTTTTTCACAATATACCAACAGTTACTTCAGCAGGAACAGAATAGACTTACAATTCACATGATATGTAAAATTCACTACTGTTCCAAATAACAAAGTATATACCTCACTTGATGGTCTCAAAAGGGAAGTCAGTGCAATTTTGTTTCTTGAAACTGATATCAAATCTTGACCCCAAACAGAAAAGTTAAAGATGCCATCTGAATGGCTTCTGAAAATGTTTGACTGGGTTGATAGGTTCCTGTCACATTTCCCACAACAAAACTTAGAAACTAAGAAAGTTCAAACTGGAAACAAGATAGTTTATCAAGAAAAGTTTCAGATCACAAATAGTGCGAGAAAATAGTGTACATCTCTGTTCGTACAATAAGGGAATAAAGAACATGTCATAGTAAAATAGGGAATAGAATCAATGAATTGTTGCATTCAAAGAATTATACCTTCTTAGATCCCAAATTCGAAGAGTCTTGTCATGGGAGCTTGATACAATCAAGTGATCCTCTGGTGATGCCAACTTTATGCGCAATTAGAAAATGAATCAATAATATGGTAGAATAACAACTGCTCATGGTTTTTCCCGTATACTGAATAGCAGCCTAGTAGGGGCATTAACATACCTTCGTAATGTGACCATCATGTGCTCGCCAAGCTGCAATAATTTTTCCACTGCGCTCATCAAGTAACCGGCAATAACCAGAGCTTAGACCTGCTGCAATCCAGGATGATGAAGTCACTACGCTTCCATTCCTCTGCTTGTCTGAGCCACACGAGCAAATAGCTGACACAAGTGATGAGAAAGAGATTTCAGCCGAATCACTCTTCCACAAATGTAGCTTCTGATCCCGAGAGATATCAATAAATCTGCATGAACTCAATCAATGTGCAATTCAACCATTAGTATAAAAAAAATCTTGGGTAGTGACGTAGAAATAGGGTGCAATAACAGCAAGTTGCAGCAAGAAAGAAATATGTTATCAACTTGCATTAATAATTCTACAAAAAAAAACACTAACTAATGTCTAACAATGCTTCCAAGCTCGCATAACGACCACCTGGTTAAGTGAAATAAATTGTTCTTCCTATTTTGTTTCAGATGTGCCTACCAAACATAGTTAAAATTGTGAACATACATAACCTAGTAGTTCTGATCACCAGTACATTCACACCAGTAGAATAGCAGGAACAATATTTCAATATATGTTCATAAACTTAATGAAATGACCAAAACCAACAAACAGATGACAAAGGTGTATACCTTATAGATCCATTTCCCATACCAGCAACAAGTTTATCTTCAGATGCCATGTAGTGCATGGTCGTATACAAACTACCACGAAATGCAGTTGACAATATTCCACCTGAGAGCGTGTCCTGATTAAGCATGTTTGCCTGTTGAGTAGATCCAGTTTGCAGTGGAAAGCTAGTTGATGACTCGGTATGAGCTGCTCTGAGCTTTCCTGTCTGCCCATTCCAGATATGAATGGTGCCATCACAAGAAGCTACTTTTCCGGTAATTGACAGGATACAGATGGAATTGACAACCTATGTACATAAAAATATCAGAAAAATGAACAGTTGGAACATTAAAAAAGGGGGGAATAACTTACAAGAGTACATCGATGAGTTCAAACACAGAACAAAGGGAAGCGAGATCGAGCAATCCGATATATTATACAGAAAATAATAATATAAAACAGTTGCTACAAATCCACAACATTTGCTGACAGAAAACTGAACAAATGCACAGAGTGCATGTCTTCAATGCCAAGCGCTGAGATGTGTTAAGCCTGACGAGCACCATGAAGGCAGAGGCCAGATTGTGGGATCATACTGGGGCTGACAAGAATGATAGCTGAGCCGTCAGCCTACTCTTACATTTTTGTTTATACTTATCTTTCTATCAATGCATCAAGAGAGAAACTTTTTAAGTTCTCTCAAAATCTCATGTTTTGACATTCTGTATAGTTTCAATTTTTCAACAATAGAAGTATTTTACAACGCCCTGCCATATTAAAGGCTTTGTACAACAACGGTTGGCCAATTACTTTGCTCAAACATTAGCCTTTGCATATGTGGGTATGTTGGGAGTTTGAGTTGGCAACAAGTCCGGGAAATCAAAGTCATGCACATTCCACACTTTAATGAAAATACTTTTGTACTTACACGCATGGGTGTGGGTGTTTCCGTCACCGTCCGTTTTGCCTTGAGATACAGAGAGAGAGAGCTACTTTTCCATCTATCACGGTGAGCCGCGTGTAAGTACAAAATCCATTCTCCACACTTTATTACCTTACTTTGTGGTTACTTATCTTCTCCAATTAGGCTACCACTAGCACAAAATCACTTTGCTCAAACATTAACCTTTGCATCTGTGGGTATGTTGTGAGTTTGAGTTGGCAACAAGTCAGGGAAATCAAAGTCATGTGCATTACACATTTTATTACCCTACTTTTTGGTTATATATCTTCTCCAATTAGGCTACCACTAGTGCAAATCAGGCCAGGACCTAACAATGATATAACATCGAAGATTTGCACGTTTGGACAGACGATGGTTTTGTGTCTCCTCGAAAACTTCTACAGCACATCTACAAATCTTTCCTTGGCATAGGAATAAGAAAATAGAAGATTTGAATATTTAAAAGATGACAAAGACTTCAAAAGCTTCTTGTAAATTTGAATACATTGCTCTATTCCCTCTCTGCTTAGTAAAATCTGAACTCTATTTAAATTTAATTACGATAAACGGCTGTTCTGAACAGGGGCACGCCCAAAGCAGGTAGCAGGGCCTCACTCAAATTTCAGCCTTTATTGGAGTAGTCTAATACCCCTACACTTGTCTCCATTCAGCTTAGCTATCCTCTCAGTGATATTACTCTGTAATCATTTAAGGTTTCATCACAGCAGACATAACTACTAAACAATCAAAGCACCATAATTCAGACAATAAGCTAAATATCAGTACAAGATGTGTGCAGACTACATTTAGTTCAGAAATAAGAACCATCAAGCAATAATAGCAAACCATCAAGCCATATGCAGGGAAGACAGACTGACCTCTTCATGCCCGTAGTATCCAGATGTGCAATTCATGTTTGGCAACTCCCAACGCTGTATACTTCCTTTGAAACCAGGTCCAACTCCCCCAGTAAAAACTGTACACTCATCATCATGGGCTGCTAATGACCACAGAGCCCCAGGGTGTGCACGCGCTGAGTAAAGGACTGAAGCTTTGATCTTCCATGGAAGTTCATCCTTCAGACAGCTACTACGCCCAAGAAAATCAGGTGCCCCCCAACTACTGTCAGGACTAGGGAACCAAAACCACGGTTGATTTCCAGAAGTTGACGCAGACAAATTTTCACTGGATGTTCCATGCTCAAGCCTAGATCCATGCGTGGAAGCTGCCCCATTCCAACCAGTTTTAGCGATTTCAGATTGAGACACAGACCACCCTGCCCCATTAAAAAGAGGTTTTGTTGGAACAACCTCAGATGAAGTGTAGTTGCCAGGATGGAACCTTTGATTTTTCATGTTTTCAGAACTTCTGGAAAAGTCACTGAAAGGCTCCAACTGAAAAAAAAAACAAAAAACAAAAAAAAACATGATTGCTCAAATAAGAACGAAAATACAAATCTCAGCAGCCGATAGCAGCCAAAGCAGCCTTCATACCTTCCAATTGTACAACCTTTGAAGAGATTGTTCCAACAGAAACCATGTAGAGCAGCATTCACGGAGCTTCTCTATTCCAACCAGTGATGCCAAGAAAGGATATAGCAAAAATCTACAATACTTAACTTCGGTGAGTGAATATAATGAAGCGTGTAACTTTACTTATATGAAACATTGAAATCACAGCAAAAGATAAATGTTTCTACTTACATGAGATCAATTCTAGATTCCATTTTAATAGGTTCGCTTTTGTTTCCATCAGAGATCTTGAACCCTTCTGTAGAAAGGCTAACAGCAGACGAGTCATGAGAAAAAGCCAATTCAGCAAAAAGCTCTCTTAGATGCGGAAAAACATATATGACAGTATTATCTGGTCCAATTCGTAGACAAAGGTCAAGAAATGCAGTAGCTGCCACCTAATTAATGGAAAGGAAATTAATTAGCTCGATCAAATGAATCGAAAGTGTGTCACTTTGTTACTTTGTTAGTGAAGAAAAAAAAAATCATGTCACTTTGTTAGTGAAGAACTATTACCTGAATCACACGAAGATCCAAATGAGTCAGCATAAGAACCTTTATATGAAGACAGACTTGGTCCTGTACATGTGGTCAAGGTAGGAGTGAGTCACATTTAAGGGTGACAACTGACAAGTATACAGTTCCATTTGACATATATGCCAAATTTAAATGTAAGAATTTCATGGCCAGGTCATTCTCTATCCAAATTAATAATATATTTCAATAAAATGAAAGATGATTTACGTATCAAGCTGACAAAAAGATGCATTTGCACACCTGAATTCAGTGGCAGAGCTGCATGTATTATATGATGTCAATCACTCAATTGACATCACAAAAAATTGGTTAGCGCCCTGATACGCCCTTAACACACTACTTTTGACCCTATAAGTACTAGATAATGACCTCATTGGCTGTATTGGTGGCTCATTTTGGGCTCTTGACATCACCAGCTGGCAATCCTAGCTCCACCACTGACTGGACTCAAATGTATCGATGGTGGGACATCTTGTGCAAACTGTTAAAATCTGGTAATATGTTGATTTCTTAATGTATTTTTTTTACATCATACTGAGTTGTATCTTCCATTTTTTACATCAAACCCAAAAGGTAAAGCGGGATTCGCATACCAATTCAAATTTATCAATAGCGGGACATCTTGTGCAAAACTGTTAATTTTTTGTATTTCTTACTGTATTTTTGTTTGCATGCATCATACTGAGTTTTATACTTCCAGTTGTTACATCAAACCCAAGAAATTAGAAAATATATCGGGTTGGTAACAGTTGTAACTAAGACATGATTGTTGATTTATTGCTATCTAGTCACCAAAATAGTGCACAAAGTAGAGTGATAACTGAATTCAATCTGTGCTCACTATTAAAAACAAAAGATTCCAATGTAGCATAGCTCCAGAACTCAGCATATATCCATCTTCACCAACAAGTATATGTATTCACCAAACTTAAATTTTTCCACCAAAATACCTCAAGAAGCTCCCTGAGAACTGCCTTAACTGGAAGAACTGATACAAGGCCTTCCAAAGCAGATAAGCCATCAATCAGAGCAAAAGAGTTCCAACTATGCTGTGGTTCTGGCTTAATCACCTTGGAGGAGTCAACGCATAAAAGTATAACATTCCTAAGCAAAGGGAGAATTTGCTTGACAATAAAACTTTCTCCAAGAAGTCCACCTATTATGAATAAGGTCAAGCACTGACCAAAGACCAAACAAATTCACCACAAAGAGACAGTGTTAACTGTTGATACCTATCCTGACCAAAGTTTCAATTCCATCCGCACATAAGCCTTTGCCGAAACAGTGGATTAGTGGTAAAACTGTCTGCATAAAGTGAACAAATTAATCAGTACGGATAGTCTCAGTTCAGTACAACAAAACAATATGTTCACTTAAGACTTGCCTGGTGAACAGTTATTGGTATTCCTAGTTCCTCACTTGAACCGATTAAAACAATGGACGCGGCAGATGCAGTTATCTTGTTCGGTGAATTGTATAAGTTTGCTATGACCAAGGGATGCACCCTCTCAATATAAGTCTGTTTTCCCAATTTTTTCCATAGCTCTCGAACAAAAGAATCTTGAAGGAGAGAAACCTTCAGATGTGAGTACTCCGGTGCCTGTATGCAGAAATGACTCATCAGAAGGAAGGCCCCAAAGACTGGAACCTTGAAAGGAAAGGAAACTACAAGATAGTGTTTTCCCACTGATGTCTTAACCGGCCTGTAAGATCTTCTGAATGATGGGTAGAATAAGTTCCTTTGTTGCTTGGATACTCAAGCACTTCAAAAACTCTTTAAGCAGAGATAAGCCAGACTCGGTGTCAACATCCGACAGAGATGATGAAACAAAAGGTAGGCAGTAAGGTGCACACACTTCAGCAGCAAACTTTCCCATGGTTTTAAGGGCTCCTTCACTTGCAAGCTTAGCAACATACTTCAGGCGATCTCTAGATGTACATAGAAGTTGAAGCGGAGCAAGAAACATGTAAGCCGATCGAACTGATGGAGGAAAATATGGTGACTCAAGAAGTTGCTTTGACGATGGCCTCCTGCAAGAGATCACAAAATAAAACAAAATCAGTTTCTATCACCACTGTGATGTGGTCTTTGCAAATATAAACAGCAGATATAATTATGTAAGTTACCTTTTCCATTCCCTCTGGATGCATGACTCAACAAGCATAGCGACATGAACAGGCAATTCATGGAGTGCTCCTGGCAGAATGCCAGTTTCTTTATATGCAGCTAGCAACAAAGCATCAAAAAGTGGTCTTCGCAGATAGATTTCTGCTAACATGCACCCTATAGAAAATATATCATTTGCATGATGCTCAGTAACTGAATAAGACATTTGCTTCCAGCGCAACAGCTCTTGATAGCCCATAGGAGAACTATCATCAGACTCAAAGCATTCAAGATAGGAGCCAAAATCAAAATCAGGCACCACTGATAATACACTATCAGGTTGCAATATCTCCTGATCTGAAAATTCGCTGCTGGGACATTTGACTGATGAGCAATAACTAGCAGAAGTGTCAGCATAACTGTATATTGGATTCAAATGATGTTCAACCTCCATAAATAGTGTTGCTTGTTCAAACTCTTCCAAAAAGTTTACTTGTGAAAGCATATTTCGAGGATTACAGCCATTTAACATTACATCAGTAGTTGAATCACTTCCTTTTCCTTGGCATCTTGCACAAGATTGCACTTTATTGTGGTAGGCTGAGTGGGGTGTGCTAATAGAACGCTTAGGATGTGGTTTCGTAAAAAGCTGCCGTCGCCCAATTGATTTAGGCCTTGATGGATCATTAGGAGGCAACATGACATTCTTGGCTTCAATAGATGCCTCCCCAGCAAGTTTATAGCCAAAGGTTATATCAATCCAATGATGCAATTGTTGTGAGACTCGATCACTCTCTAAGGCATCCCTGTGAAGGCAAATGAATTCCTCTGAAGATGTCACCCAGGAAGGCAGAGCCAAATCACTCATTTCAGAATGAAGCGAGATAAAAATGCAAGGATCGCTATAGAAGTCTGGGATACATTCATCAGGAGTCCATTGATAAAGCCGTTGCATACTAGATGGGTATTCATTTGGCTCATAGACAGAACGGACAGCTGACCTCAAGATGGTCTTCGATAGCCTTCTTGCTTTGTAACTGCAAACTGCTAGCTCTGAGAGACACTCATCAGAAACATGATGTGGAACATCAGATGACGAATACGTAAAATCCAATTGTTCATCACCTTTTGCCAGCCGCCATTTACTTTTGGTGAGGTCTCTCCAACCAATATCAGAATTTTCGTCAGGCCTCACTGTGAAATCTATTACCCAGGGCATCACAGGATGAAAAGCTGGATCACCCCATCTTCTACCAGCTAACTTGTTCAAGACAAGAAGGTACTCATAGTTGCTCAACTCACCCGCCCACCATCGCTTAAAATGAGACGGCCAATCTAAGGATGATGGCAAATTGAAACTAGCATAAATGGATCTCGATGAACAATCCTCCGCAACACAGCATGAATTAGGTGTTGAACCTTCAGGTCCCCCAAAATCCCAGTTCTGTTTAACATGCCAGATATCACTTATGCTCAGGTAAGGCCATAGAGAATCTGACATCAAGATGGTTGATGGTTTCAGATTGCCATGATGAACTCCAAAATCATGAAGATATGCCATCGCAGATATTATCTGGTAGATGAAAAATCTGATGTGCCAATCTGAGCACAATGCCTCTGGACTGTAGTGCATGATGTTTTCCAAAGTGTACGGAGCCTTGTGTTGTAACATGTACCAGCAATCGGATGATTCTATAACACCTAACACAGGTAAGATGTTCGGGTGCCTCACAAGTCCAGAATGATGTATATCATCGTATGCTGAAAATCCAACAAAACTGAGGAAATCTAAACCAGATGATCCAGTAACTTTGTTTTCACACAACATATTTAGTGAACTGATCACATTCTGTTCAATGGATAGATTAATATAACTTGCAATAAGCTCTCTAATTTCTGAAGCGGAGACTCTGCCCCGATAGTAAACAGGAGTTAACTTGGTAATTGTGTTTATGATAAGTTGCTGGTTGTCATAGCTTGAAGAACTTTGAAGATCTTCGGTATATTCAACACCAGGAGAGGAATCTGCTTGCGCAGCACATTGGTTATCATCAGTACATATGATTAGTTGCTCCAATGGGTTATTCTCACTGCCAGGAAGAATAATGTGGAGAATATTATATCTTGAATAGAAGACTTTGGAGATAAAGATAATATACTTGATAAGAAATTTTTACCATTTTTTAATATCCACAAATGTCTTGCCGCCGTTTAGTACCACCAATACAAAATAACCACTGACCTTCTGGCTGCAAGATATGCATTGTCACTTTTTAATTGAAAAAAGTAAGAAAGAGGAAACTGAACTCCGTTACGAAGGAAAATAGCAATCAGTGAGCCTTGAATACACTACCTGTCGAGCCTTTTCGTCTAAAAATACACTACCTCTGATAAAAAGGGATTGCACAGAGCCAGAGGTGCTAATGGTTAATTTGCTTTAGCTATTATTTTGTTTACGAGTGTTTACTGTTAACTTTTTTCGAACTACGGTAGCTTTGCTACTGCATATTTTCATAGATTTTCAAAGTTTTTTGGTGCATTTGTACAAAAGAACTGTAGAGAAATTAAAAGCTAGGCCTATAAATTATATAAAACTATCTACCGAAGAAGAAAAACGATTGTAAGCTTTCCTTGTTGCTCTGTATTTAATCCAATTCAGCTCCTCGTTTGCTCCTGTATGAGCTGGGGAACACGCAAGCATTCCTTATCTTTCATATAGCCCAGGCTCCTAGGATCACGATTTTCATATACCCCAGGCTCCTAGGTAACTAATATACATGATCAAAATACGACATTGTACATATGATTGAGTTCGGTAGTTTAGCAGCAGCTTTCCATTGAGCATAAAAAAAAGCATCAGCTTTCCATTGAACATAACTCCTAATGATTCTTGTTTCTAGAACTAAATGCTTGCTAACACTGTTCAAAACTTGGTTCTGTAGTACGAAAATCCAAACTAAAACTATTCCATGTATGTGGCATAGACTCTCAACATCTCCTACGAAATCCCAATCTAAAAATAAAACTTCCGCAGCAGCTTCGAATAGATCGAATGTAAAACCACGACAGTTCAATACTTCAACTGACTAGTTAGTTAGTACTTGTATTTGTGTGGTAAAAGTTAATAGGACCTACAATCTGAGCTTGTAGCATGATTAGTATCCAAATCAAATGAACAAATATGAAAGTAAACCAAGAATTCCTAGTCTTACCTCCCAACACATTGCTGGGGTCCATCAGATGCTACCTGCAGTGGAGAGAAAACAAGAATTATGCCTAACTACAGTAAACTAAAAATAAACATGATTCTCGGAACTAAACTAAAAATACACAGAAAGATGTTATTCAATGCGAATAGCAAGTCCAAGGTACAGTAGCTAGAATCTGTCATGGAAAGATGACGTAGCTCGAACTGGATGCGAACTTCAGGGACCATGTATCTATGATCTATCCAGGAGAATAACGAGAAATGAGGAGATAGAGCGGGGGGACTGACCTGGACGACAGCGGAGGAGGCGAAGGGGAGAGGGGAGTCGGAGAGGCCGTGGACGAAGGAGAGTCCGGTACCGGCGAGGTCGGATCGAACGCGCCGCTCCAAGCAGTCCAGGCACATGGCCGCCGCCTCCGGCAAGCGAGCCATCGCCGGCGGCGATGCCGTCTTGGATCGAGGGAGCAATGGGTAATCCCCTCGCTGTGCTTAGGTCGGACAGGAGCGACCTGGGGTGGCACGGTGTGTTCCTTCTGATGGAGGGCCGCGCGCAGGGTAGCCGGCCGGCCGGCGGGCGGCGGCTGGACACCAGCTTCAGCGTGAGCAGGGAAAGAGGCAGATGTCCCCGGCCGGAACCCGTTCCTCCGAGCGAGTCAAACCGTCAACTCGTTCAGAACTGTATGTACTTCAGAGATATCGGAGTAAGAAAAAGGGTTTTGCCAGTTCTTGGGTCGATTGAGAATAATCTTGTTGATTTTCGTTTCAAATCATTGGATTGCATCTTCTTTTTTGAGAAACACAGTACAAACGCAGACGCTCACATATCACCCCCGCGAACACACGCACACCCTACTTATGAGCCTCCAGGAAGGCGGCGGATTGGATCTTGAAACGAAGTCACAGCGCTCATTGTCGAGAACGTCGCTCCCACGAATGAATATTCCGCCTTTATGAGACACGAAACCCAGGGTTTGACTGGTGGGGATACAACCATCCTCCTAACCACCCAACATCAGGTTGGTTCTCATTGGATTGCATCTTCATTGGTGCAGGATATAAGTTGCAACATAAATTGTGATCAGAATTTTCCGGCACATAGGACAAGGTTGCAACTTATACATGTTTTTTTTTTACAACTAAGAGCAGCCAGGTCCCAAAGCCTCCTTCCGTCTGGTGTAGCCTAATACGGTGTTCGACGCCCCGAGCCGCTACATAGGGGACGCTCCGGACACGCCGTATACAATGAAAAGTGAGGCGAGCAGACACAGGCCCGACGTGTTGGCGGCACATTCAAGTTTAACCTAACCATCGCCTACCTCGCGATGGAAGTTATTGGCGCGCAGCGATGATGCAGTTTCCGCAGAGGCGTAGCTAAGCGTCTCGTCGCGCCTAGCTCTGCGTGCCGGCGTTAATGAGCGTCACCGTTCCCCCGCCTCCCTCTGACCTATAAAAAGAGGCGCTCTCGCATCGTCCCTCACACACAAAGCCTAGCGCATCTCTCCCCAACCCTAGCCGCCACCATCTCAAGAGTCGACGCCATGGCTGGTAGAGGCAGAGGCCGAGGTCGCGGTCGTGGCCGTGGTCGTGGCCACGGCAGAGCTGCACAGTCGCCATCGCTTGCGATGTCGTCTTCATCTGCAGAAGGAGGACCAAGTGTTGTTTGAGTTCGTCGTCGTCCTCAAGGGCGACCCACTCGGCATCCAGAGGCTGCCGGACAAGTTCGCCGACTTCGTCGCCAGCAACGAGTCGGCCGCGCTGCATCTGCGGGAGGCTAGCTGCGACTGCCAGTGGCCGGTGGACGTGCTCTTCGACGGACGTGGCAAGATGTAACTCCACACCGGCTAGGAGAAGTTCGCGTGCTACCACGACCTCGAAGTCGGCTACTTGCTCACATTCTCCTACCTTGGCGATGCGGATATGAGCGTCAAGGTGTTCGATGACACGCGCTGCCGCCGACACTACCACGGCGACAACTATGAGGAAGACGATTGAACACGCTGAGTGTTGTTTCTTCGGAGCGAAAATAGGCACGGAGGTTTCTGGATGTTCTTCCTAGAAAGGACCAACAGGGTTATCATCACCAGATGAATTTTCCAGTTTGGGTGACTGGAAGTGTTTGGGAGTGTTCTTTCTTGGCAGTGAACACACGAAATCTGTGATGCCAACACTAATTAGGTTTCATCATTTTCCAATGTTTTAACTATGTACTCCCTCCGTTCATTTCTATAGTGTCTATATATTTTTGGCATATGTTTCAGAATATAAGGCTATTGCTTGGCTTTTTTTCAATTACCCCCTCCACCGGTCAACTCCCACACGACATGCATGAAAAAAAATCCATACAAAATAGGAACAATTAATTGAGATTCCAAAGGCATGACCCCAAAGATTGCTTAGATTTAGAAAGCAATGTTTTTTCTTTCCTTAATTAAACCTGGCTTCACATATATGGTGAGTCAACCAGAGAGATTTGTGGGATTTGTTAGGTATGTTAGGAAGTTATCGATTCCCTAATTTTACTCCGATCTCAAATCGTTCACCCAGGGGGGTCTTGTGTAAAAATTACTCTTGCGCTAATTTTCGTGCCAAAAAATAATAGGCACTATAAAATGGAACGGAGGGATGTAAGGGTATATTGCCCCTATGTGTGGTTTTGGTAATTAATGACAACCCCTATGGACTAATGTTTTCATTGAGTTTATATGAAGGAATATTCCATAGGTACTACTTGTACTCCATATGTTGGATTCAAGTATGGATGCCATGAAGATAAAGATATACCTTGTGTATTGGCATCAAGATCATCGGTTAGAAGATACAAGGTTGAGTCGTGCAAGTTCAAGATGAGCATCTCAAGTGGATCACATGCTTGAAGCTTGCCGTCCATTTGGTGACATTGGACATGTGAAGATGTGCATCAATGGAGCTTTCCCATCATGGTGTATGGGGGAGCATTTGCGAGTCTTCACGAAGCAACGATGATCAAGTAAGGCATTCCGGCTTGTGTAGAGCTTGAAGAGTTATCATCAAGATCAAGCGGGATGCGCAAGGCAAAGGTATGACCTTGATAGGTTTTCCTTTTACCGGTCTCAAGGTGGTTGATGGGAGACCGGATTATAGGATAGATAGCCGCACTATCAAGAGGGGCTTTCGGTTGGGTAACTTGATCACATCGTCTTAGGGAGCTCAATCCTTTGCATACTTTGCATATCCTTATTGCTTCTTGATATTTCTCTGTGTGAGGTTCTTGAGCTTGTTGCTAGCTTTACAACAAGCCCAAGTTCATCGAAAACGGAATCCGGATGCATTTTCTATTGCGTTTTCGAGGTTGGGTGATTTTACCGATTATTCATGATATAAGGTTCTACCTTTTATATTCATGATAAAATCCCCTCCTACAGACTTGTGTGTTTTCACCTTCTATTTGATAGCATTTGTTGTTATCTTCCAAACAAAATTGGTTTCACTCGAATCGGATTCGGGAGCATTGGTTATTAAAGAAAAGAGGAAAAAGAAAAAAGGAAGAAAGGCGGCCGGGCCGCACGCCGGCCCACCCGGCCGGCCGTCGGCCTGCCGCCTCACCCGGTTGGCGACCGGTCAGCCGGGCCGCACGCCAGCCCACCGGCCGGCCGGCCGCTGCCGCCTCACCCCCGCCCCCGCCGCGGCGCGTGGTGCCCGCCGGCCAACCGGCCTCTGGCCGGGCGGGCCCTTCCTCTCCCCGCGGCCACGTCGGCGTGGCCTTCCGGCCCTTTGCCGCCCGGGCTGGTCCTGGGCCGGATGCCGGCCGCCTCCTCAGCCGACCCGTCCCGTCAGGTTGCCAGGGCTTGACTTTGCCGTTTTTGCAGTTTTCTTGTCCTTTTCCCCCAACGGTTTTATTTGCTCCTAGCTATAAATAGACCCTTCTTCCACCTTGAGCACACAGTTCTTCCCCTTTCTTCACCTCCATTGTTGCTCTTGGAAGAACTTGCTTCCCCTCTTGATTCCCCCCATGATTCTTGCCCATTCTTGAGGATTTGAGAGAGGAGATCTAGATCTACAATCCCCACCAATCAATTTCTCCTCTAAGTGAGGGGAACCCTTTGGATCTAGATCTTGGAGTCTTTTGTTGACTTTTCCCATTGTTCTTCCTCTCCAATCTCATCCTAGCATTTGTTGTTCGGGTGGGATTTGAGAGTGAAGGACTTGAACACCTCTAGTGTTCTTGCTTTGCATCATTGCATAGTGTTGAGCTCTCCACCACGATTAGTTCGAGTGAGAGACCGTGAGCTTGTTACTCTTGGAGGGAAACCTCCTAGTTGGCTTGGCGGTTGGTGCTCGGTGATCTCTTCAAGAAGATTGTGAAGAGGCCCGGGCTTCTCCTTCGTGGAGCTTGTGAAGTGGTTGTGGAGCTTGCCATCTCCGGAGCGGAAGAAAAGCTAACCATAAGGAAAGGGCCATTATCCTTCGTGGGTGTGGTTCGGAGAATAGGGTGAGCCTTCGTGGCGCGGGGAATCCTTCGTGGGACCTCCACTCCTCCAAACGTGACGTACCTTGTTGCAAAGCAAGGGAACACGGGAATACATCCTCGTCTCCGCGTGCCTCGGTTATTTCTATACCCGAGCTCTCTTTCCTTGTGATAGCCATCGTGCTTGAAGTATATATATATATATCTTGCTATCACTTGTGCTACATATATCTTGTGCCTATCTTGCTTAGCTCTAGTTGTTATTGTTATACTTAGTTGAGCTTAGCATATCTAGGGTTTATGCTTGTAAACTAAACAATAGTTTAATTCCGCATTCTTACAAGACAAATCCGAAAGAGTTTGTAATTGCCTATTCACCCCCTCTAGGCGACATCTCGATCTTTCAATTGGTATCAGAAGGTCTCTCCTTGTTTAAGGCTTCACCGCCTTGAGAGTAAAGATGTCGGCTAGTAATTTAGTGCATAATGACACAATTATCTTTGTTGGCACAAATTATCTTTTGTGGCGAAATTGCTTGCTTTGCAAACTTCGGACCTTGTGTCCAAACATTGAGCAATTTCTAGATGTAGGTTTTTCTCCTCCGATGGATCCTCAAAATCTATCTTTAGAGGATGAGAAAAACTTACATCTTGAAGCTCTAGTATCTAATGAGCTTTTATTCTCCTTGAGACCCGATTTTCGTAGGTTCTTGATATATATAAAGCGAAAGTCGTCTCATGAGATGTGGATCAAGCTTAAAGAAATGTTTGGTAGATCCATTTCTCATTTGGTCGATGGTGTCTCCGAGGAGCTCTCTTCCCCTTCACATCATGAAGAGCTCCAAGTTGCTTCCACCTCCGGCCGTGATGATATATCATCTACTTCCACTTCACCAACGTGTTGCAAGACACAAGGTAATGATATGGTGAGTGGTGAGGGAAATTGCAATGTTGATATTATGCTCAATATCGATGACTCTTCATCTCTATCTCATTGCAATGTTTCCTCTTTGGACTTAAACACATCGAGCATTGAAAATAGCCTACATGCTTGTGTTGATAGTCCTTGCATATCATGTGTAAATTGCTTACATAGATCTCATGATGATATGCTTGCCTTGTCTTGCTCCCATAATCAAAATGCTTCTATTTCCTCTAGTTGCTTGTTGACTAACAATGTAGAGGAAACCGAACACTCTATGGATCAAGACATGTTTTCAAATGAGGATTCAAGAATTTCTTCATCTTCATCCTCCGGTATGCACATGTGCCTTATGGCAAATGGATCAAAGGTATCTCCTACTTTGACTCCTAACACTTCCTCTAATGATGAAAGTGATGATGATGACAATGATGAAGAATATAATATCTTGGTGCATAATATGGCAATGGTATATGCGTCTCTTCATGGTAATAAAGAAGCTCGTGCTAATCTCGAACACTCTATGGATACCTTGAGTAAATATAGGGAAACCATAGTGGAGTTGGAGTCCCATGTTGAAAATGGGGAAATGAGATTCACTCTCCTCAAGCATGAGCTAAAAGATGAAAAGCATACTAATTTTATGCTCACACAAAAATTTGAATCCTATAAGCATGAAAATGAGAAAACTATTGTTGATGCTTGTGCTACTAACTCTACTTCTTGTGAAGCATCTATCTTAAAGGAGAATGTTGAGTTAAGAGCTCAACTTGAGTTGCTAACTAGCAATTATAGGAAATTGGAAGAAAGTCAAAGCTCTCGGGCTCTCATGATGACCTTCTAATTTCCTATGATGGGCTAAAGTTAGCTCATGAGGCTAGTATCACTAAGGTAACATCTTGTGAGCCTCATGTGGACATTAGCACAATCTCTACTACAAATGCTAAATTGCCATGTGCTAGTGCTTGTAATCCATCTAGTCAAACTAGTGATACACCTTGTGTTGGATTACTTGCTTTGCCTTGTTGCTCTAACAATGAAGCTTCTACTTCCTCTAGTACTTGTATTTCTACTAACCATGTAGAGGAAATCAAAGAGCTTGAGGCCCAAGTCCTTTCTTTAAAGAAAGACTTGGAAAAGCGTCATGAAGGGAAATCCGCACTTGACAAGATGCTAAGTGTGCAACAATCCCCCAATGACAAGAGTGGACTTGGATTCAACTCCAATAACAAGAACAAGTCCAAGAGCAAGAGCAACAAGAAGAAGGGCCAAGACAAAGTCAAGGATCCGGCCAAGTTGGTGTGCTTCAAGTGCAAGGTTGAAGGGCATCATGTTAGATCATGCCCATTAAATAAGAAGAAGCACTTGAGTGAGAAACAACAAGGGAAACGGCCACAAGGTCAAGGTCAAGCTCATGCTCGACCTCAAGTTGAAGATAGGCCACTTCCCAAGAAGAATCAACATATTGTTCCCCAAGAGAATAAATCAATAAAGAAGAGAAAGGGGAACACTTGCTACTTATGCCGTGTGAAGGGGCACTTTGCTTCTTCATGTTTAAGTGGTACCTTATCCAACCCTATCATTGTTGATAATGATTATTCTCTTGGTAAGGATAAGGATGGCAATGTGTTTGCCAAGTTTGTTGGAACTCAAAGTGGCTTCAAGAAAAGAACCATTTGGGTTGCCAAGCCTATTGTGACTAACCTCTTAGGACCCAACTTGGTTGGGGACCAACAAGCTCAAACGTGATCAATAGGTGCATGTGGAGGTCATTGGAGACTTGGCTAATTCATGAAGAATTAAGGGATCTTCATATATTATATTTTGACCAAGCCAAGTCGTATGGATCATCATCTATATCTTATATCCAATGTTCCTCCTTGCGGTAACTTATACTTCAACTCTTCATATTCATTGTAAGTTACTTGCCCCTTTGCATGTTTGGTTTTGTATCAAATATGTGTTTGTATGTGTTGAGTCTTACTTGCCTATCTTGTGTATTCAAGTATGTTTGTTTGACTCATCATATACTTTTGTATTGTTGTGAGCCTAATGCATCTTGATGACATCTTACTTGGCTCTCTTTGAGTGATTAATGGAACATCCCATTTTGGGGGAGTGATATGCATTGTGCATCTCTCTTTCTTTAAAATGTGTGTATGGGGGTACCACCACTTAGTATTGATATTGCAAGATTATCTAGTCACTATGTGGTGTGTCATACTTCTGAGAAATTCAAATTCTAAATGTCCATTAATCATCTCTAGTTGAATTTTAGTTGCCTCTTGTTTAGAAGAAATGTTTTATCACATTATGGGGGAGTAATATGTTTTGTACATATCACAAGCCTAGAAAATGTGAACATATGAGGTTATGCCACTTAGAGTTGATGCTCTTAATTATCTTGTTTCTAGGTGGCATGTTTGCTCAAACAAGCTCCATTTCTATTGAAAAACTTTTATTGGCTCATCTTATGGATTCTTGTTTGAGTAAGAAATTCTTGGTACGGTTTTTCCTCAAATACATATCTCTATATCTTATTTAGGACACCGTTTGCTTCATGTTATTCTAATCATTGTCGTGCGTGATTGTTTGACTAGTTGAAGCTATCAAGAATCTTCATCCGTGCATAGTGCTTAATTCTATATACTTATCCTATGCCTTTTATTGTGAAGTTGATCCTTACTATCATTGTCAATTCACCACCGGAAATTACTTTCAATATACTCATTGTATTTGACAATTGATAACCTTGTATGTGGTTGAATTCATGGATCATCTTCACCTTGGATTGCTTCTTATTTACTTATTTTATTTCCAAGAAATCTTTGTTGCTCCCACGTGTCTTCTTTGTCCCTTTGAAAAATCTTTTGATAAACTCCCTTGATTCATATCAAGTGTTTGTTTTGGAAGACAAACCTTTTCCTTACGGTACATTTTGCCATTGTGAAAAGTGTAGAGGGTTTGGTTTATTTGTTGGAACCTTGCTCTTTTGGGAGTTTGCTATCTCATTCCTTCTTACATGTTCTATTTGTTGAATGAGATAAATCTTTGAGCATGTTTGCTTTATTTCCTACTTTATGCTCAATGGTCTCTTCTTAGTTCATTTGATTGAACTTTGTTGAACAAATCTTTTGTGATTTGTGTCTTTGATATATGTTGGACAACAAATTTGTTGGGTCACATCTTTATGCTTTCTTCAAATTCATATGGTGTTTTGTCCAAAGTATATCTTTCTTGGATCTTTAAAGTCTTTATGCATGCTTATATGTAATTTGTTTATATGTGTAGCATGATTGCTTTCTTTGATCCATTATATAGGGTATACTCCATCAAATCCTAAATGGCTAAGATGTGCATGAAATTCCAACTTCATTTATAAATATGCACATATTGATATGGAGTGTATCCTATATATTGTGGTTTGTCTAACCATGTTTGACCCAATAAGTTTGGGGACCAAGATGTACTTGAATAATGTTTTAGGTACATTGGAGATGCAATGGAGGCTTGTCTCATCTATAAGGAAGGTGTTGTCACCATGTGAGAATTGAAGTCAAGCTAGGATGATCGATGAACTCTTATCTACTACATCATGCCATTGCTATCTCGGTAACAAGTACCTTATTCATGCATACTCCTATAGCATCTAACCTCTTGTAGGTTGCATCTTGGCATGAAATTATTTATTTCGAAAATATTGCGGTTCTTGAAATATCCTTTGTAAAGAAAACTTCTTATTGAACATTTGAGCAATTTGAGAAGATGCATATGATAGGAATATATATATATAAATCATACTTATGATTCACCTATCCTAAATATGCCTTCTAGCAATTTATTGCATATCAATTCCTCAAAAGCTCTTATGTGCAAGATTGATGAAATTGTGAAATAAATCCATATTTGTGATACTTGTTGCCTTTCTCAAAACATTCCAACTATCCCTACTTACCTTATTGTTAGCTTTGATGTTTTTGAGATTTTCTTGGTTGAAGCTCATTCATATGCCACAAGTGAATATTGGAGCCATAGGCTATATTTGCTTTTTAAGCAAACATCCTTTGGTATATTTTATGACTTCATCTTGGATATCTTGTTTTATTTATTTTGTTAACCTGTTGTGTGTGCATGTTTATTTATGGATCACTATGTCCACTTTAGAAACTTATATACATGTGAGCGTTATTCCATCACCTTGATATCCTTGTTCTTTGCCGACCATCTTTTACCCCTTTGTTTTTAGTGGTGTTGGTAAAGAAGATTTATGAGTGCTTGGTTTACTTGTTTTTCTTCATGCACTCATATCTCGTAATTGTTGGACTCAAGTTATTCTTGATAAGCATATTATCTTTATCATGGTTGTGTTCTAAATGATATAGAGGGAGTGAGGATTCCATGTTTATGCATATTGTATTCAAATGCAAACATTATAAATTATGCACGAACCTTGGGGAGCTTCCTTATTTTTAGAGCACTATATCTCTCTTATCATGATATCTTTGTTTGTCCAATTGGTTCTTTGATTGCTTGCTTTATTTGTTGAAGCTTACTTCATCATGTTATCTTTATGCAATCTTTGATCCTCAATATAGTTTGACTTCCTTCAAGTATTCATCATTGGATATGTGCATTTGATTCCACTCAAATTATGAGAAGTGCACACCTTGGGGAGGAACTCACATTATATTGGCTTTCTAAATTTTTCACCCATTTTGACAATCGATGCCAATGGGGGAGAAGTTTAGAGGGTTTAAGGGAATGGTTTTATACTTAAGTTTGGTTTGTGCTTAAGTGTTTTGCCTCTCATGCATTCCATATTTATATGTCTTGCATGGTTGTATATATATAGTGGAAATTGTCCCAAAGGTTAATCTTGACAATGTATGCAATGAATTCATGTTCATCACACGTGCATACATTGTGGGGTAGTTTGCTCTATATATATTGGTTCTACTCACATCCCTTGCATTAGTTGTAGTTGTGTGAGTAGAGTTGGTTTTGATATGGGATAGTAGCTTTGTGTTACTTGACCATATCAAATACAACCTCTTGTATACAACTTATTCTCGGATAAGTTGCGTACTTGTCTCTAATATTCATTATATAAACCCTCTTATTGTGGTTGTCATCAATTACCAAAATGGGGGAGATTGTAAGGGTATATTGCCCCTATGTGTGGTTTTGGTAATTAATGACAACCCCTATGGACTAATGTTTTCATTGAGTTTATATGAAGGAATATTCCATAGGTACTACTTGTACTCCATATGTTGGATTCAAGTATGGATGCCATGAAGATAAAGATATATGATACATCCATTTTGCATCACTATTTTATATCATAATTTGCTATTATTCATTGATATATTTCATATTTAGAGATGATACTTATGTTATTTCATCTATTTTGCATGTTTCATGATCATTGGAGAATTATTCACCGGAGTCAGATTCTGCTGGAAAAAGCACCGTCAGGACACCATATTTCGAAGATCAACAATTGACGGAAGTTATACGAAAATCCTATTTTTCCGGAAGGCGAAGGGAGCCAAAAGGAGGGGCCGAGAGGGGCCACCATGGGCCCCCAATAGGCCGCGCGGCCCAGACCTGGTCGCGCCGCCTTTGTGGGGAGGGGCCCACAGCCCCTCGGCCGCCTCTCCTTCGCGTATTTCTTCGTCCCGAAAACCTAAGCCCCAGAGAGTTACGGAGAATTGTGAGCCGCCTCGCGGGGCGGAAACACCGAGAGAAAAGAGCTCTCCGTGGGCGGTCCGTGGGAAATTCCCTCCGGAGGGGAATCGACGCATCGCCATCGTCATCGAGCTGGACATCATCTCCATCGTCATCACCATCATCTCCATCATCTACACCGCCATCTCCACCGCTGCATCTCGTCACCGCTGTAACGATTTGGGTTGGATCTTGATTGTTTGATAGGGGAACCTCTCCCGGTGTTGATTACTACTTGTTATTGATGCTATTGAGTGAAACCATTGAGCCAAGGTTTATGTTCAGATTGTTATTCATCATTATATCACCTCTGATCATGTTCCATATGATGTCTCGTGAGTAGTTCGTTTAGTTCTTGAGGACATGGGTGAAGTCTAAATGTTAGTAGTGAATTATTGTTGAGTAGTATTCAATGTTATGATATTTAAGTTGTGGTGTTACTCTTCTAGTGGTGTCATGTGAACGTCGACTACATGATACTTCACCTTTATGGGCCTAGGGGAGTACATCTTGTATTCGTTTGCTAATTGTGGGGTTGCCGGAGTGACAACAACCTAAACCCCCGTTAGTATATCGGTGCAGGAGGGATAGCAGGATCTCAGAGTTTAAGGCTGTGGTTAGATTTATCTTAATTACTTTCTTGTATTTGCGGATGCTTGCAAGGGGTATAATCACAAGTATGTATTAGTCCTAGGAAGGGCGGTGCATTAGCATAGGTTCACCCACACAACACTTATCAAAACAATGAAGATTAATCAACGTATGAAGCGAAAGCACTAGACTAAAATCCCCGTGTGTCCTCAATAACATTTGGTCATTATAAGTAAACAAACCGGCTTGTCCTTTGTGCTAAAAAGGATTGGGCCACTTGCTGCAATTATTTCTCTCGCATTTTATTTACTTGTACTTTATTTATCTTCTATATCAAAACCCCTGAATACTTGTGTGAGCATTTACAGTTGAATCCTTCATCGAAACTTTGTCAACACCTTCTGCTCCTCGTTGGGTTCGACACTCTTATTTATCGAAAGTACTACGATACACCCCCTATACTTGTGGGTCATCAACACTATTTTCTGGCGCCGTTGCCGGGGAGTGAAGCGCTATTGGTAAGTGTAATTGGTAAGGAAACTTTTACTGTACGTGCTGATTTTGTTTCTTCTTGCTGCTATAAGTCATTATGGAGAGATCCTCCCTTGAATTTCTATTTGGGAAATCTACTACTACGCAACGGTAGTGGATGAGGCGCCAGGTGAGGAAGTAATACCATATAAAATACCTATGAAAATTATTGAACGTGTTGTGGATAACCGCTATGAAGGGGATGGAACTGTTCATCCTGGAGATCATTTACTGTTTTTACATGAATTATGTGGGTTATTCAAATGTGCAGGTATTTCAATGGATGAAGTTAGGAAGAAATTATTTGTTATGTCGCTATCTGGTAAAGCGGCGCATTGGTATAAACTGCTGAAGGATGGGCGTTCTCTTGATTGGAAGGATATTGTGCCTCTATTTTACTCTAAGTTTTATCCTCCAAGTGAAATTCACAAAGACCGCAACCGTATATATAATTTCTGGCCTCATGATGGAGAGAGTATTGCCCAAGCGTGGGGGAGATTGAAGTCTTTAATGCTCAAATGCCCCATTCATGAGCTTGCTGGTAATATTATTATTGATAATTTATATGCAAGACTGTCTTTTCAAGATAAAACCTTGCTGGATACTGCTTGTTCTGGATCATTCACGCCCAATAAAGAAGAGTTTAAATGGGACCTTCTTGATCGAATCCAAGAAAATACTGAAGGATGGGAGAACGACAAAGGTAGAGTGTCAGGTATAAATTATAATTATGAATGCATTGAAACTTTTATGGATACTGATGAATATCGTAATATAAGTGCTACATATGGTCTTGACTCAAGTTGTTGCAAATATTTATAAAGCCTTTGCCTCTCATTTTGAATTGCCTAGGAAGAATTTTGATAAGTATCATGAACCATATAAAGATAAAGTTGATTCGCCTAAAAGCAAATGTATTGAAATTAAAACTGTTGATCATGTTCTTCCTGAGGCTTATATTGAAAAAACTCCTTTCCTGCTAAAATGAAGGAGTATTCTGTTATAACTAGTGTAGTTAATAAAAGTGCAAAGAAACCCATAGAACCTGAAGAACAAATAAAAGTTGAACCTGCTGTTGCAATAGTTAAAGATCTTGTGACTGAAAATGTGGAAGATGGTTGATACGTCTCCAACGTATCGATAATTTCTTATGTTCCATGTTACTTTATTGATGATATCTACATGTTTTATGCACATTATATGTCATATTTACGAATTTTCTGGAACTAACCTATTAACAAGATGCCGAAGTGCCGTTCCTGTTTTCTGCGTTTTTGGTTTCGAAATCCTAGTAACGAAATATTCTCAATCGGACGAAATCACCGCCTGGCTCCTATTTTCCCGGAAGCTTCGGAGAGGACGAGAGGGGAGCCAGGGGCCCCCACCACACCCCGGCGGGCCGGGGCGCGCCCCTAGGGTGTGGGCAGCCCGTGGCCCCTCCGACTCCTCTCTTCGCCTATTTAAGCCTCTCGACCTAAAAACACGGACGGAGAGCCACGATACGGAGAAAACCTTCCGAGCCGCCGCCATCGCGAAATCAAGATTCGGGGGACAGAAGTCTCTGTTCCGGCACCGCCGGACGGGGAATTGCCCCGGAGTCATCTCCACCGCCGTCTCCGCCATCTTCACCACCATCGCTGCCTCCATGATGAGGAGGGAGTAATTCACCCCGGGGCTGAGGGCTCTACCGTAGCTATGTGGTTAATCTCTCTCTCTGTACTCCAATACAATGATCTCATGAGCTGCTTTACATGATTGAGATCCATATGATGAGCTTTGTATCGCTACTAGTTGTGTGCTACTCATGTGATGTTATTAAAGTAGTCTATTCCTCCTACTTGGTGTAAAGGTGATTAGTGTGTGCACCGTGTGGTTCTTGTCGTAGGCTATGATCACGATCTCTTGTAGATTGTGGAGTTAATTATCATTATGATAGTATTGATGTTATCTATTCCTCCTTCATAGTGTAATGTGGACAGTGTGTGCACTATGTTAGTTCTTGGTTTATTTTGCAATGATCTATTATGCTCTAAGGTTATTTAAATATGAACATTGAATTGTGGAGCTTGTTAACTCCAGCATTGAGGGGTCGTGTAATCCTACGCAATGTGTTCATTATCAAACAAGAGTGTATGTAGCACATATGAGAAGAAGTATTTATTATGCGATCAATGTTGAGAGTGTCCACTAGTGAAAGTATGATTCCTAGGCCTTGTTTCCAATACTGAAAACACCGTTACTTACTGTTTGTTGCATGTTTACTCGCTGCCATATTTTATTCAGATCGCTATTACCACTCATATACATCCATATTACTTGTATTTCACTATCTCTTCGCGAACTAGTACACCTATACACTGACAAGTGTATTTGGTGTGTTGGGGACACAAGAGACTTCTTGCTTTGTGATTACAGGGTTGCTTGAGAGGGATATCTTTGACCTCTTCCTCCCGAGTTCGATAAACCTTGGGTAATCCACTTAAGGGAAACTTGCTGTTCTACAAACCTCTGCTCTTGGAGGCCCAACACTGTTTACCATAATAGAAGCACCCGTAGACATCAAGCACTTTTAGCGCGTGGGAGGAAAGGTAAAGGCACTCATACTCCGGTTCAGTAACAGTACTTTTCTGGCGCCATTGTGTGTGTGCTCGAAGCTATTTCCTTTAGACTCTGCAATTACATCTTTTTGTTTCTTGTTTACACTAGTTAGGCATAATGGACAACAAAGAGCTTCTTATTCTATTTCCTGATTTAAGACATGGATGGTTTGATACAAAAATTAAAAAACCTATGGAACCTTATTTACATGATAGTAGCAATGTTATTGGTATGAATGCAATTACTGCTAATGCTATGAAGAAGTCTAAGCTTGGGGAAGCTGGTTTACATAAAAATAATCTTTTTAGCTCCTCCGCTTTGGAAGAAATATTTTGTTCTGATAATGCTTTATCTCCCATATGCGATAACTTTAATGATGCTTCTGATATTTTAAATCCACCTGCTGAAAGTATTCCGTATAAAATACCTATGAAAATTATTGAACGTGTTATGGATAACCGCTATGAAGGGGATGGAACTGTCAATCCTAGGAATCATTTACTGTTTTTGCATGAATTATGCGGGTTATTCAAGTGTGCAGGTATTTCAATGGATGAAGTTAGAAAGAAATTATTTGTTATGTCGCTATCTGGTGAAGCGGCGCATTGGTATAAACTATTGAAGGACGGGCGCTCTCTTGATTGGAAGGATATTGTGCCTCTATTTTATTCCAAGTTCTATCCTCCAAGTGAAATTCACAAAGATCGAAACCATATATATAATTTTTGGCCTCATGATGGAGAGAGTATTGCCCAAGCATGGGAGAGATTGAAGACTTTAATGCTCAAATGCCCCAATCATGAGCTTCCGGGTAATATCATCATTGATAATTTCTATGCAAGACTTTCTTTTCAAGATAAGACCTTGCTGGATACTTTCTGGATCATTCACGAGCAATAAAGAAGAGTTTAAAAGGGACCTTCTTGATCGGATTAAGGAGAACGCTGAAGATTGGGAGAACGACAAAGGTAAAGAGTCGTATAAATTATGATTATGAATGCATTGAAACTTTTATGGATACTGATAAATTTCGAAATATGAGTGCTACTTATGGTCTTGACTCTCAAGTTGCTGCAAATCTTTATAAAGCCTTTGCTTCTTATTTAGAATTGCCTAAAAAGAATTTTGATAAGTATCATGAACCTTTTAAAGAGGCTTGCATGAAGAATGACATTGTTGTTAATGATTGCAATAAGCATGCTCAAACTCCTAAGAATGCTATTTCCTATAAGCATGTTAATTTTTGTGGAATACATAGACCTTGTGGAATTAATCAAATAGAAGATGAATATTGTATCCATCACAGAAATGAAAAAACTAGAAAGTGGTCTAGAGCTCTAGATGATCTTGGAGAAAAAGTGTGTGCCCTCTATCCTTTTATTTGTGAACTTTGCCATAGAGTTGGTCATTTTAATTTTCAATGTTCCTCCAATGATAATTCAAACCCCATGAGTGCTGCAAATTTGTATTGTGATGATGAAATTATTCCTAATCAGCATGATGAACTTACCTTATTTTTAAAGTGTGAAGAGTTATCAAGAAAAATTTCTTTGTTAAATATTAACGATCTTGATATTGATGATGTCCTGCATGGTTGTCTTTCTTATTGCATTAATAATTGCCATACAAATACTTACATACAGAATATTTTAGAAGATGACACCTTGCCAAAATATGATAGGACCGCTGTGTGTTTTCAACTAATTAATGAAAAGGAGGGATCCTCCCAAGTTTCTTCTATTGTTTCTAAAAGAAAATCAGGTTATGCGGACAAGCCACCCTTCAAGCCTCTTCCTCGTAAAGAAGAACGAGGAGAAGGAGAAGAAGAAGAAGAAGGGAAGAAGAAGAAGAAGAAGGAGAATAAAAAGAAAGAGGTAACGGCGTATCCCCGCGTGAATGAGATAACGCTAGGTAACCGTAAGTATGTTGCTCCTAATGATTATTATGATAATGAATCTGAGTACGATGATCTTCCTATACCCTTTACCCATATTAGTGATCATGATTTGGATGAGCACGCTGCCTTTGATATTGAAAATCTCTTTGGTACTGATTATGAAATTAATGATGATAGCATTATTCATGTCCCCTTAAACGATGATATTGAAAGCTCTAAGCTTGGGGATGTTGTGCTTGAAGATCCTGTATTTGAGACATCTACTTTTAGTGAAAATGATGATATTACATATTCAGGTTTAGATAATTGCTATAGAAATGTATATGACACATGTTACAATTATCCTTATGAAACTTGTCATAGTTATGATGGGCTTGCCAAAAACAATTCTTTTAATATGCAACTTGTTTACCATGTTCAAATTCTTGATAATAATCTTGCTCCAATTACTATTAATGAGAATAACTCTTCTTATGCCAAAATTAATGATACTTCTATGCATATGAACCATGATAAGAATGTTTTAAGTGACGGGTATATTGTGGATTTCATCAATGATGCTACTGAAAGTTATTATGAGAGAGGAAATATGGTTATATGCATCTTAATAATATTAAGTTTCCCTCTTTATGTTGAGAATCTTTAAGTTACTCGTGTTTTATCCTCTTATACTTGCCACTTTGCTCTTCATGAATTCATTTGTGTATAAGATTCTTTTGCATAGGAAGCATGTTAGGCTCAAATGTGTTTTGAATTGCCTCTTGAAGCTCTCTTTTGCTTCAAATACTATTTCTTGCTGCATCACCAAAATTGCTGAGCCCATCTTAATGGCTATAAAGAAAGAACTTCTTGGGAGATAACCCATGTGTTATTTTGCTACAGTACTTTGTTTTATATTTGTGTCTTGGAAGTTGTTTACTACTGTAGCAACCTCTCCTTATCATGTTTTTGTGCCAAGTAAAGTTTCTATGTCAAAGTTGATGTTATATTTGGGATCGCTGCGCAGAAACAGCATTGCTGTCTGTCACGAATCTGGGCGTTTGTGAAAATTCGAAAAAATCTGCCAATTTACGAGCGTCATCCTCAGATATGTACGCAATTTTCATTAGTTTTGAGTTTTTCCATTTGAGCAAGTCTGGTGCCAGCTTTAAATTCGTCTTTACGGACTGTTCTGTTTTTTGCCTTTTATTTCGCATTGCCTCTTTTGCTATGTTGGATTCATTTCTTTGATCCATTAATGTCCAATAGCTTTATGCAATGTCCAGAAGTGAAAAGAATGTTTGTGTCACCTCTGAACATGTGAATTTTTGATTATGCACTAACCCTCTAATGAGTTTGCTTGAAGTTTGGTGTGAAGGAAGTTTTCAAGGGTCAAGAGAGTATGATATACTACGATCAAGAAGAACGAAAAGTCTAAGCTTGGGGATGCCCCGTGGTTCATCCCTGCATATTTCAAGAAGACTCAAGCATCTAAGCTTGGGGATGCCCAAGGCATCCCCTCTTCATCGATAAAGTATCAGGTTCCTTCTCTTGAAACTATATTTTTATTCTGTCACATCTTATATACTTTACTTGGAGCGTCCGTATGCTTTTGTTTTTGTTTTTGTTTGAATAAATGATTGTTTGGGAGAGAGACACGCTCCGCTGGTTCGTATGAACACATGTGTTCTTAGCTTTTAATTTTCATGGCGAAGGTTGAAACTGCTTCGTTAATTGTTATATGGTTGGAAACGGGAAATGCTACATGTAGTAATTGGTATAATGTCTTGAATAATGTGAAACTTGGCAATTGTTGTGCTCATATAGATCTTGTTTAAGCTCTTGCATCATGTACCTTGTACCCATTAATGAATAATTACATAGAGCTTGTTAAAATTTGGTTTGCATGATTGGTCTCTCTAAGTCTAGATATTTTCTGGTTGAGGTGTTTGAACAACAAGGAGACGATGTAAAGTCTTATAATGCTTACAATATGTTTATATGTGAGTCTTGCTGCACCATTTCATACTTGAGTTTGCTTCAAATAACCTTGCTAGCCTAAACCTTG
Source organism: Lolium multiflorum (assembly GCA_030979885.1). Taxonomy (NCBI): domain Eukaryota; kingdom Viridiplantae; phylum Streptophyta; class Magnoliopsida; order Poales; family Poaceae; genus Lolium; species Lolium multiflorum. The sequence goes on from CM061749.1 coordinate 160,678,378, forward strand.
TATCGAGAGGGAATACTTCTCATGCATCCAAATACTTGAGCCAATATTCATGCCATTTGTGTCCACCATACCTACCTACTACATGGTATTTCTCCGCCATTCCAAAGTAAATTGCTTGAGTGCCACCTTTAAACCATTCAAAATTATCACCTCTGATTTGTGTCAATGTTTTATAGCTCATGAGGAAGTATGTGGTGTTTATCTTTCAATCTTGTTGGGCAACTTTCACCAATGGACTAGTGGCTTCATCCGCTTATCCAATAATTTTGCAAAAAGAGCTGGCAATGGGATTCCCAGTCCCAAATTAATTAACAAAAATAGACACTCCTCCATGGTATGTGATTGTTGGACGGCACCCGAAGGATTCGGTTAGCCATGGCTTGAGAAAGCAAAGGTGGGGAGGAGTGTCATCATAATAAAACTAAAATAAAAAGGCACTCCTTCATGGTATGAGATTGTTGGCAGGCACCCGAGGATTCGGTTAGCCATGGTTTGTGAAAGAAAGGTTGGAAGGAGTGCCACCCAAAAATAAAATAAAATGGGAGCCGCTCTTTGAAGGTTTGTTTGGCAAGGGGGTTAGAGTACCCGCTACCATTCGTTGACAACAACAAACACTCCTCAAAACTTTACTTTTATGCTCTCTACATGTTTTCAAAATCAAAGCTCTAGCACAAATATAGCAATCGATGCTTTCCTCTTTGAAGGACCATTCTTTTACTTTATTGTTGAGTCAGTTTACCTATTCTTTCTATCTTAGAAGCAAACACTTGTGTGAACTGTGTGCATTGATTCTTACATGTTTACCTATTGCACTTGTTATATTACTTTGTGTTGACAATTATCCATGAGATATACATGTTAAAGTTGAAAGCAACCGCTGAAACTTATATCTTCCTTTGTGTTGTTTCAAAGCTTCTACTAAGAATTTATTGCTTATGAGTTAACTCTTATGCAAGACTTATTGATGCTTGTCTTGAAAGTATTATTCATGAAAAGTCTTTGTTATATGATTCATTTGTTTACTCATTACCTTCATCATTGCTTCGAATCTCTGCATTTATCTCATGTGCTTTACAATAGTATGATCAAGGTTATGATGGCATGTCACTTCGAAATTATCTTTGTTATCGTTTTACCTGGGACGAGCAGAACTAAGCTTAAGGATGCTGATACGTCTCCAACGTATCGATAATTTCTTATGTTCCATGTTACTTTATTGATGATATCTACATGCTTTATGCACATTATATGTCATATTTACGCATTTCTGGAACTAACCTATTAACAAGATGCGAGTGCCATTCTGTTTTCTTGTTTTTGGTTTCGAAATCCTAGTAACGAAATATTCTCGGAATCGGACGAAATCACCGCCAGCTCCTATTTTTCCGGAAGCTTCCGAGCACGGAGAGGGACGAGAGGGGAGCCGGGGGCCCCACACCACACCGCGCGGCCGGGGGGGCGCCCCTAGGGTGTGGGCAGCCCGTGGCCCCTCCGACTCCCCCTCTTCGCCTATTTAAGCCTCTCGACCTAAAAACACGGACGGAGAGCCACGATACGGAGAAAACCTTCCAGAGCCGCCGCCATCGCGAAATCAAGATTCGGGGCAGTCTGTTCACCTGCGGACGGGGAATTTCCCCGAGTCTCCCGCCGTCTCCACCGCCATCTTCACCACCATCGCTGCCTCCATGATGAGGAGGGATTAATTCACCCCTGGGGCTGAGGGCTCTAGTAGCTGTGGTTAATCTCTCTCTGTACTCCAATACAATGATCTCATGAGCTGCTTTACATGATTGAGATCCATATGATGAGCTTTGTATCGCTACTAGTTGTGTGCTACTCATGTGATGTTATTAAAGTAGTCTATTCCTCCTACTTGGTGTAAAGGTGATTAGTGTGTGCACCGTGTGGTTCTTGTCGTAGGCTATGATCACGATCTCTTGTAGATTGTGGAGTTAATTATCATTATGATAGTATTGATGTTATCTATTCCTCCTTCATAGTGTAATGTGGACAGTGGGTGCACTATGTTAGTTCTTGGTTTATTTTGCAATGATCTATTATGCTCTAAGGTTATTTAAATATGAACATTGAATTGTGGAGCTTGTTAACTCCGGCATTGAGGGTTCGTGTAATCCTACGCAATGTGTTCATTATCAAACAAGAGTGTATGTAGCACATATGAGAAGAAGTATTTATTATGCGATCAATGTTGAGAGTGTCCACTAGTGAAAGTATGATCCCTAGGCCTTGTTTCCAATACTGCAAACACCGTTTACTGTTCTGTTGCATGTTTACTCGCTGCCATATTTTATTCAGATCGCTATTACCACTCATATACATCCATATTACTTGTATTTCACTATCTCTTCGCCGAACTAGTACACCTATACACCGACAAGTGTATTTGGTGTGTTGGGGACACAAGAGACTTCTTGCTTTGTGATTACAGGTTGCTTGAGAGGGATATCTTTGACCTCTTCCTCCGAGTTCGATAAACCTTGGGTAATCCACTTAAGGGAAACTTGCTACTGTTCTACAAACCTCTGCTCTTGGAGGCCCAACACTGTCTACCAGAATAGAAGCACCCGTAGACATCAATGGTCATATTATTTTTTGTGAAGATGCTTCTAATATTGTTTCGCATCCTAATAAGTCTATGAAAGCCAGTGTTCCTGTGCTCTCTGTTCGAATTGGTGATCATTGCTATTATGGTTTATGCGATATTGGTGCAAGTATTAGTGCCATTCCTTATGAGCTCTACACGGAAATTATGCATGAAATTGGTTCTTGTGAACTTGAAGATATTGATGTGGTTATTCGGCTAGCTAATAGAGAAACTATCTCTCCCATTGGTATTGTTCGAGATGTTGAAGTTCTATGTGGTAAGATTAAATATCCTGCTGACTTTTTGGTACTTGGTTCTGCTGCTAGTAAGTCTTGTCCTATTATTTTTGGTAGACCTTTTCTAAATACATGTGGAGCTATTATAGATTGCAAGAAAGAGAAAATTGTTACTAAATTTGCTGGTGAATCTTATGAGTTTAACTTCTCTAAATTTGCCAAAACTCCTTATAAAGCTGATTTGCCTAATGATGATTTTAGAGTTGAACAGTGTGCATCTATTGCTCTTGCTCCTAGTAATCCTTTGCAGCATTTGGAGAATAGTGAGAGTGAAGTTTTTAGGGAAGAAAGGGATGAGCTTGATGAAATTTTCCTTCGTCAACCTATTCTTAAACATGACTTACCGGTTGAAGATTTAGGTGTAACACCACCACCAAAAGAAGATCCTGTATTTGATTTGAAACCATTACCTGATAATCTTAAGTATGCTTATATTGATGATAAGAAAACATATCCTGTTATTATTAGTGCTAAGCTTTCAGATATTGAGGAAGAAAGGTTATTGGAAATATTGAAGAAACACCGATGAGCTATTGGCTATACTCTTGATGATTTGAAGGGGATTTCTCCTGCTATTTGCCAACATGCCATCAATATAGAAGATGGTGCAAAACCTGTTGTTGAACATCAGCGTCGTCTAATTCCCAAGATGAAGGATGTGGTAAGAAATGAGGTATTAAAACTTCTTGAAGCAGGTATTATATATCCTATTGCTGATAGTAGATGGGTTAGTCCTGTGCATTGTGTTCCTAAGAAAGGTGGAATAACTGTTGTTCCTAATGATAATGATGAGCTCATTCCTCAAAGAGTAGTTGTAGGGTATAGAATGTGCATTGATTTTCGAAAAAGTTAATAAAGTTAGAAAGATCATTACCCTTTACCTTTTATTGATCAAATGTTAGAAAGGTTGTCTAAAAATACTCATTTCTGTTTTCTTGATGGATATTCGGATTTTCACAAATTGCTTTAGAGCTAAAGATCAAGAGAAAACCACTTTCACTTGTCCCTATGGAACTTATGCTTATAGGCGTATGCCTTTTGGTTTATGTAATGCTCCTGCTACTTTTCAAAGATGCATGTCTGCTATTTTTCATGGCTTTTGTGAAAAGATTGTTGAGGTATTCATGGATGATTTTTCTGTCTATGGGAATTCTTTTGATAATTGCTTGCGAAACCTTGATAAAGTTTTGCAGAGATGTGAAGAAACTAACCTTGTTCTTAATTGGGAGAAATGCCACTTTATGGTTAATGAAGGAATTGTATTGGGACATAAAATTTCTGAGAGAGGTATTGAAGTTGATAGAGCTAAAGTTGAAGCAATTGAGAAGATGCCCTATCCTAGGGATGTTAAAGGTATTCGTAGTATTCTTGGTCATGCTGGTTTTCATAGGAGGTTTATTAAAGATTTCTCTAAAATTTCAAAGCCTCTTACTAATCTTCTTCAAAAAGATGTACCTTTCGTTTTTATGATGATTGTAAGGAAGCTTTTGAAACTCTAAAGAAAGCCTTAACAACTGCTCCTATAGTTGAACCTCCTGATTGGAATTTACCTTTTGAAATTATGTGTGATGCTAGTGATTTTGTTGTAGGTGCTGTCCTTGGACAGCGAGTAGATAAAAAATTGAATGTTATTCATTATGCTATTAAAACCCTAGATGCTGCTCAAAGAAATTATGCTACAACTGAGAAAGAGTTATTAGCGTAGTTTTTGCATGTGACAAGTTTAGACCCTATATTGTTGATTCAAAAGTCACAATTCATACTGATCATGCTGCAATTAGGTACCTTATGAAAAAGAAAGATGCTAAGCCAAGGCTTATTAGATGGGTGCTTCTTTTGCAAGAATTTGATTTACATATTGTAGATAGGAAAGGTGCTGATAATCCTGTTGTTGATAATTTGTCTAGATTGGAAAATATTACTTATGATCCTGTTCTGTTAATGATAGTTTTCCAAATGAACAATTGGCTGCAATAAAGGTGAGCTCGCGAGAGAGCCCTTGGTATGTTGATTATGCTAACTTTATTGTTTCAAGTACTTGCCTCCAACCTTTTCAGCTCAAAAGGAGGAAATTCTTTTATGATTTGAGGCATTATTTTTGGGATGACCCACATTTATATAAAGAAGGAGTGGATGGTATTATGCGAAGATGTGTCCCAGAATATGAACAACAAGAGATATTGAGTAAATGCCATGGTAGTGTTTATGGAGGACATCACGCCGGAGATAGAACCGCACAAAAGGTTCTACAATCAGGTTTTTATTGGCCAACACTTTTCAAGGATGCAAGGAAGTTTATCTTATCTTGTGATGAATGTCAAAGAGTTGGTAATATCTCTAGACGCAATGAAATGCCTATGAATTATACTCTTGTTATTGAACCATTTGATTGTTGGGGATTCGACTTCATGGGCCCTTTCCCTTCTTCAGAAGGTAACACTCATATACTTGTCACTGTTGATTATGTTACTAAATGGGTAGAAGCTATACCTACAAAAAGTGCTGATGGTGAGACCTCTATAAAAATGCTTGTAGATGTTATATTTCCTAGATTTGGAGTACCTAGATATATTATGACTGATGGAGGCTCTCATTTTATTCATGGTGGTTTTAGAAAAACTCTTGCCAAATATGGTATTAATCATAGAATTGCTTCAGCTTATTGATACGTCTCCGACGTATCGATAATTTCTTATGTTCCATGCTACATTATTGATGATATCTACATGTTTTATATACATTATATGTCGTATTTACGCATTTTCCGGCACTAACCTATTAACAAGATGCCGAAGAGCCAGTCTTGTTTTTGCTATTTTGGTTTCAGAAATCCTAGTAAGGAAATAATCTCGGAATTGGACGAAATCAACGCCCGGGTCCTATTTTTGCACGAAGCTTCCGAAGACCGGGGAAGGAAGTGGGGCCACGAGGCGACGCCACACTAGGGCGGCGCGGCCCGGCCCTGCCGCGCCGGCCTAGCGTGTGGGCCCTCGTGTGGCCCCCGCGCCCTTCCGCCTACTTAAAGTCTTCGTCGCGAAACCCTCTCCGGGAGCCACGATACGGAAAACCTTCCGAGACGCCGCCGCCAATCCCATCTCGGGGGATTCAGGAGATCGCCTCCGGCACCTGCCGGGAGGAATCATCTCCCGGAGGACTCTTCATCGCCATGATCGCCCCGGAGTGATGAGTGAGTAGTTCACCCTGGACTATGGGTCCATAGCAGTAGCTAGATGGCCGTCTTCTCCTAATTGTGCTTCATTGTTGGATCTTGTGAGCTGCCTAACATGATCAAGATCATCTATCGTAATACTATATGTTGTGTTTGTCGGGATCCGATGGATAGAGAATACTATGTTATGGTGATTATCAATCTATTACCTATGTGTTGTTTATGATCTTGCATGCTCTCTGTTATTAGTAGAGGCTCTGGCCAAGTTTTTGCTCTTAACTCCAAGAGGGAGTATTTATGCTCGATAGTGGGTTCATGCCTCCATTAAATCTGGGACAGTGACAGAAAGTTCTAAGGTTGTGGATGTGATGTTGCCACTAGGGATAAAACATTGATGCTATGTCTAAGGATGTAGTTGTTGATTACATTACGCACCATACTTAATGCAATTATCTGTTGCTTGCAACTTAATACTGGAAGGGGTTCGGATGATAACCTGAAGGTGGACTTTTTAGGCATAGATGCATGCTGGATAGCGGTCTATGTACTTTGTCGTAATGCCCGATTAAATCTCACTATATTTATCATATCATGTATGTGCATTGTTATGCCCTTTTCTATTTGTCAATTGCCCGACTGTAATTTGTTCACCCAACATGCTTTTATCTTATGGGAGAGACACCTCTAGTGAACTGTGGACCCCGGTCCTATTCTTTACATCGCATACAATCTTCTGCAATTGTTCTTTACTGTTTTCTTCGCAAACAATCATCTTCCACACAATACGGTTAATCCTTTGTTAGCAATGGTGAGATTGACAACCTCACCTTTCGTTGGGGCAAAGTACTTTGGTTGTGTTGTGCAGGTTCCACGTTGGCGCCGGAATCCCTGGTGTTGCGCCGCATCACATTTCGCCACCATCAACCTTCAACGTGCTTCTTGGCTCCTACTGGTTCGATAACCTTGGTTTCATACTGAGGGAAACTTGCTGCTGTGCGCATCATACCTTCCACTTGGGGTTCCCAACGGACGTGTACATCTACGCGCATCACTTATCATCCTCAAACTAGTGGGCAAGTAGAATTATCGAATAGAGAAATTGAAGCTATTTTGGGAAAGACTGTTAATAAATCTAGAAAGAATTGGGCTAGTAAGTTAAAGGAAGCATTGTGGGCTTATAGAACTGCTTATAAAAATCCTATGGGAATGTCTCCTTATAAAATGGTTTATGGAAAAGCTTGTCATTTACCTTTAAAACTAGAGCACAAAGCTTATTGGGCTGTAAGAGAACTTAATAAAGATTTTAAACTTGCCGGTAAGAAGAGGTTGCTACAATTGAGTTCTTTAGATGAATGGAGAAGTGAAGCTTATGAAAATGCTAAACTTTTTAAGGAGAAAGTTAGGAAGTGGCATGATAGAAGAATTATTAAAAGAGAATTTAATGTTGGAGATAAAGTCCTATTGTATCGGTCTCGTCTCAGATTTTTGCAGGGAAATTACTCTCAAAATGGGAAGGACCATATGTTATTGAGGAGGTATATCGTTCAGGGGCAATAAAAATTAGCTCTTTGGAAGGTAACGCCACACAAGTAGTGAATGGACAAAGACTCAAGCATTATATTTCTGGAGATTCTTATAATGAACATATTGATATTATTCAAGTGATAACTCCGGAAGCTTTCATCAAAGATCAAATTGACAGTTCTGCAGAGTCCGACTTTGAATAGGTAATAGTTTTAGTAATAAAAAGTCCGCGTTTAGCTTTCCGAACAATATTTATGCTATTTTTGGAAAATATAAAAAATTACGAGATCGAAACGGAGTGGAGGAGACGCGCGAGGGCCCGTCACCATAGGCCGGCGCGGGCCCCACTCTGGCCGCGCCGTATGGTGACAGCCCCTCGGCGTCCCGTTTCCACTCGTTTTCGCCTGGAACCTTCCTTTTGTCGTAAAAATATTTGCTATATAATTCCCGGATCTCCACAGGTCCGTATATCGTTTTCTCGTCGTGTTTTTTTCTGCCAGGATCTGTTTTTGATCTAGAAGCACCATGGTCTCCAACAACAAAGACAAGGAACCTTGGGAAGAGGAGATGGATGAAGGGGTCAATAAGGGAGCGAAGAAGATAGCATCAGCAAAAAGAGAGCGGGAAGCTATGGAGAGTAAGCCAATCTTTGTGGGATCGGTTAACACTGGGCGTTCTTTTTCTCATAACTTGCAGGGACTTCTTCCGCCTGCTCTTAGCCTCGACTCTTTCCCTTGTGTGGAGGAAGCAATACGGGTTACCGATGAGTTTTGTGATCAATATCGTGCTCTAAGAAGGGAAGTGGAGATACTTCAGGAGGAGAACCAGCGACTTCGCAGAATGCTGGAATATTACTCGATTCCCATCACAAGGCCGCCACCGCCACATTCGGATAACAATGAATCTCTTCGAGTTTTAGTGCAGAACTGCCAAACTGAGAAGCTGAAGGAGATCCTTAAGAAGCGCGAGAAGAATCCACCACCATCACCGCCGACGGAGTAATTCATCATCGGTATTGGCATCCCCTTGGTTTGTTCCAAGCTTGGGGAGTGCCGCGGTATCACATCATCACTATCTTTATCTTTTACTATCAAGTAGTGTCATATCATGAGTAGGGAAGTTATCATATAGAATAGGTTGCAGTGTGGAAGTATCTCTCTCTTAGTTGGTTATCTATGTATCCGTTGGTGTGTGTTATCGTTATGGAATATTAATGAGAAGTCTTATCATTTACTTTTTGCACACCTTATTTTAGTTTGCAATTTCTATTATATGATTACTCTTGACATTAGTATTGATATCACTTTGGGAGCATCAAGTAAATCTATTTGGTTTTGGCAAACTTAGCATTGGTCAATAGCAACAACACCTTGATGTTTGAATGGAAAAGGGAAATACATGTAGATATATTACTCTATTATCTTTATGCTAATGAGTTAGTATTCTGAAGTTAAAATTGCTTGTGCTTATGAGAGAGATGCTTGATTGTTTCTATCACATGTATATTTGTTTGTTTCCCTCAACCTTTATGCTTGCTATCAAACCTTGCTAGCCAAAAACCTTGTACTGAGAGGAAATGCTTCTCGAGCATCCAAACACCTTGAGCCAAAACCCATGCCATTTGTGTCCACCATAACTACCTACTATGTGGTATTTTGCGCCACTCCAAGTAAATACTTCATGTGCTACCTTTAAATAATTCAAACTATATTACTCCTTATTTGTGTCAATGTTTTATAGCTCATGAGGAAGTATGTGGTGTTTTATCTTTCAATCTTGTTGGGTGGACTTTCACCAATGGACTAGTGGCACATCCGCTAATCCAATAACTTTGCAATAAGAGCTGGCAACGGGGTTCCCAGCCCCAATTAATAACCTTCATTAATAATTCTCTTCACATGTTTTGCCATTTATCATCAACTTAATTTTGCAATAGACACTCCTCCATGGTATGTGAATGTTGGAAGGCATCCGAGGATTCGGTTAGCCATGGCTTGTGAAAGCAAAGGTTGGGGGAGTGTCATCCATAATAAAACTAAAATACATGTGTAAACAAAAGAGAAGGGGATGATCTACCTTGGTAGAGATGACGTCCTCCATGGGAGCCGCTCTTGGAAGGTCTGTTTGGCAAGGGGTTAGAGTACCCACTACCATTCGTTGACAACAACAAACACCACTCAAAATCCTACTTTTATGCTCTTTATATGATTTCAAAACTTGAAAAGCTCTAGCACATGATTTAATCCTGCTTCCCTCTGCGAAGGGCCTATCTTTTACTTTTATGTTGAGTCAGTCAACCTATTTCCCTCTATCTTAAGCAAGCAATTGAGTTGTTGTGAACCAACCATTTATGCTATGATTAAGTTAATCATGTCTTTTATGCTTTCTTGTTTAGTACAAATTTTATCTGATTGAATATGACTTTGAAGGTTATCAATGATTATGAGAAGATTGTTATGATTGAGGATGAAAGCCTGGCTATATAAATTCTAATATGAAAGCCTTGCTTAGAAGATAAGTGCAATCCTTTAGTAGTTCTCTGACCAAGAACAAAGTTTGCCATAACCGTTTATGATTTCCTATGCACCTCTATTTGTGATTTCTCTTTACTTATTTCATGATGAGTTATATGAAGAGAATGTTTACTAGAATATCTTGTGTGAATCAATATGATGCTTCTTGTCCGTATTTTATTTATCGACTCTTCACTCCATAAACATGTGGTCTAGTTTATTGAGCTCAGTTTCGCTTGGGGACAAGCGAGGTCTATTGGGGGAGTTGATACGTCCATTTTGCATCACTATTTTATATCATAATTTGTTGTTATTCATTGATATATTTCATATTTAGAGATGATACTTATGTTATTTCATCTATTTTGCATGTTTCATGATCATTGGAGAATTATTCACCGGAGTCGGGATTCTGCTGGAAAAAGCACCGTCAGGACACCATATTTCTGAAGATCAACAATTGACGGAAGTTATATGAAAAATCCTATTTTTCCAGAAGGCGAAGGGAGCCAAAAGGAGGGGAGAGAGGCCACCATGGCCCCCCATAGGCCGGCGCGGGCCCAGGCCTGGCCGCGCCTTGTGCGGAGGGGGCCCACCCCCTCTGGCGCCTCTCCTTCGCGTATTTCTTCATCCCGAAAACCTAAGCCCCGGGAGTTACGGAGAATTGAGCCGCTCTGCGGGAGAAACACCAGAGAGAAAGAGCTCTCCGGCGGGCAGGAATCCGCCGGGAAATTCCCTCCGGAGGGAAATCGACGCCATCGCCATCGTCATCGAGCTGGACATCATCTCCATCGTCATCACCATCATCTCCATCATCTACACCGCCATCTCCACCGCTGCATCTCGTCACCGCTGTAACGATTTGGGTTGGATCTTGATTGTTTGATAGGGGAACCTCTCCCGGTGTTGATTACTACTTGTTATTGATGCTATTGAGTGAAACCATTGAGCCAAGGTTTATGTTCAGATTGTTATTCATCATTATATCACCTCTGATCATGTTCCATATGATGTCTCGTGAGTAGTTCGTTTAGTTCTTGAGGACATGGGTGAAGTCTAAATGTTAGTAGTGAATTATTGTTGAGTAGTATTCAATGTTATGATATTTAAGTTGTGGTGTTACTCTTCTAGTGGTGTCATGTGAACGTCGACTACATGATACTTCACCTTTATGGGCCTAGGGGAGTACATCTTGTATTCGTTTGCTAATTGTGGGGTTACCGGAGTGACAACAACCTAAACCCCCGTTAGTATATCGGTGCAGGAGGGATAGCAAGATCTCAGAGTTTAAGGCTGTGGTTAGATTTATCTTAATTACTTTCTTGTATTTGCGGATGCTTGCAAGGGGTATAATCACAAGTATGTATTAGTCCTAGGAAGGGCGGTGCATTAGCATAGGTTCACCCACACAACACTTATCAAAACAATGAAGATTAATCAGCCGTATGAAGCGAAAGCACTAGACTAAAATCCCCGTGTGTCCTCAAGAACATTTGGTCATTATAAGTAAACAAACCGGCTTGTCCTTTGTGCTAAAAAGGATTGGGCCACTCGCTGCAATTATTTCTCTCGCATTTTATTTACCTGTACTTTATTTATCTGCTATATCAAAACCCCCGAATACTTGTCTGTGAGCATTTAGTGAATCCTTCATCGAAACTGCTTGTCAACACCTTCTGCTCCTCGTTGGGTTCGACACTCTTATTTATCGAAAGTACTACGATACACCCCCTATACTTGTGGGTCATCAATATACCTTGTGTATTGGCATCAAGATCATTGGTTAGAAGATACAAGGTTGAGTCGTGCAAGTTCAAGATGAGCATCTCAAGTGGATCACATGCTTGAAACTTGCCGTCCATTTGGTGACATTGGACATGTGAAGATGTGCATCAATGGAGCTTTCCCATCATGGTGTATGGGGGAGCATTTGTGAGTCTTCACGAAGCAACGATGATCAAGTAAGGCATTCCGGCTTGTGTAGAGCTTGAAGAGTTATCATCAAGATCAAGCGGGATGCGCAAGGCAAAGGTATGACCTTGATAGGTTTTCCTTTTACCGGTCTCAAGGTGGTTGATGGGAGACCGGATTATAGGATAGATAGCCGCACTATTAAGAGGGGCTTTCGGTTGGGTAACTTGATCACATCGTCTTAGGGAGCTCAATCCTTTGCATACTTTGCATATCCTTATTGCTTCTTGATATTTCTCTGTGTGAGGTTCTTGAGCTTGTTGCTAGCTTTACAACAAGCCCAAGTTCATCGGGAATCCGGATGCATTTTCTATTGCGTTTTCGAGGTTGGGTGATTTTACCGATTATTCATGATATAAGGTTCTACCTTTTATATTCATGATAAAATCCCCTCCTACAGACTTGTGTGTTTTCACCTTCTATTTGATAGCATTTGTTGTTATCTTCTAAACAAAATTGGTTTCACTCGAATCGGAATTCGGTAGCATTAGTTATTAAAGAAAAGAGGAAAAAAAAAAAAGGAAGGGGGGCAGCCGGTTGGCGACCGGTCAGCCGGGCCGCACGCCGGCCCACCCGGCCGGTCCGGCATCACCCGGTTGGCGACCGGTCAGCCGGGCCGCACGCCCACCGGCCGGCCGGCCGGCCTGCCGCCTCACCGGCCCAGCACCGCGCCACCGGCCCGCGTGGTGCCCCGCCAACCGGCCTCTGGCCGGGCCGGGCCTTCCCCTCCCCGCGCGGCCCATGTCGGGCGCGGCCTTCGCCCTTCCGCCCGGTGCGGCGCCGCCCGCCGGTCGCTGGTCCGGTGGGCCGGATGCCGCCGGCCTCCTCAGCCCCGTCCGGTCAGCCAGCTGCCGGGCCGGTGGGCCGACTTTTCGTTTTCCTGCAGTTTTCTTGTCCTTTTCCCCCAACGGTTTTATTTGCTCCTAGCTATAAATAGACCCTTCTTCCACCTTGAGCACAACAGTTCTTCCCCTTTCTTCACCTCCATTGTTGCTCTTGGAAGAACTTGCTTCCCCTCTTGATTCCCCCCATGATTCTTGCCCATTCTTGAGGATTTGAGAGAGGAGATCTAGATCTACAATCCCCACCAATCAATTTCTCCTCTAAGTGAGGGGAACCCTTTGGATCTAGATCTTGGAGTCTTTTGTTGACTTTCCCCATTGTTCTTCCTCTCCAATCTCATCCTAGCATTTGTTGTTCGGGTGGGATTTGAGAGTGAAGGACTTGAACACCTCTAGTGTTCTTGCTTTGCATCATTGCATAGTGTTGAGCTCTCCACCACGATTAGTTCGAGTGAGAGACCGTGAGCTTGTTACTCTTGGAGGGAAACCTCCTAGTTGGCTTGGCGGTTGGTGCTCCGGTGATCTCTTCAAGAAGATTGTGAAGAGGCCCGGGCTTCTCCTTCGTGGAGCTTGTGAAGTGGTTGTGGAGCTTGCCATCTCCGGAGCGGAAGAAAAGCTAACCATAAGGAAATGGCCACTATCATTCGTGGGTGTGGTTCGGAGAATAGGGTGAGCCTTCGTGGCGCGGGGAATCCTTCGTGGGACCTCCACTCCTCCAAACGTGACGTACCTTGTTGCAAAGCAAGGGAACACGGGAATACATCCTCGTCTCCGCGTGCCTCGGTTATTTCTATACCCGAGCTCTCTTTCCTTGTGATAGCCATCGTGCTTGAAGTATATATATCTTGCTATCACTTGTGCTACATATATCTTGTGCCTATCTTGCTTAGCTCTAGTTGTTATTGTTATACTTAGTTGAGCTTAGCATATCTAGGATTTATGCTTGTAAACTAAACAATAGTTTAATTCCGCATTCTTACAAGACAAATCCGAAAGAGTTTGTAATTGCCTATTCACCCCTCCTCTAGGCGACATCTCGATCTTTCAAGGGAGTATTAGTTTGTGGAAACCATGTTCCAAACTATGTCTTAGTTTGTATAAAACAATGTTCCTAATTATGTATTAGTTTGTGGAATGTTCCTTCTCTCTATTGAAATAAAAATGCAAAAAGAAACAAAAAAATAGTATTTTAATATTAAAAAGGTTTGGTGGCGGCGTTTGGGGGGGACGCGGCTGGAGAGCGATGTACCCAAACACGGCACGAACAAAACACATCTTCCAAACGCTCGATCGAACGCCGGGACCGCTTTGGGGTACGCAACTAGAGATGCTTTAAGACAACCTAAATTACAACTGAAATTTAGCATATTGTCGGACCAGAAATTGAGGCTGTTTGGATTGCAGCCATGGCTCGCCCAACCAATTTTGTGGTCGTTGGCTCGTACCATGGGCTCAGTTTGGATCACTGTCATATGTTCGGAACCACGTCCAATTGTTGCCGCTCTTTCAATTTCTACGCCTTCGCGTTGGCGAGATGCTGACAGCAAAATCATTCGGCAATTTTAACGAAGGTCTAAACAACCCCTAAAGTATTTTTTAGTCAATTAAAAATTAGCCACACCCTTAAAGAATCTCACCAGTTATGGCTGGGTTTAGAAAATATCATTTGTGTAATGAAGCAGCAAGAAGTACTGCCAAGCCATGCTAACAAAGTTTCTTTTTTTAAAACATAAGGCCTTAGCCCAGCTTTAAATTAATAAAGCCACGAAAGGCAGATACAAGATGCTGACAGTTCAGCTAACAGGCAACGCACACAAAGTAAAAAATACATCAAGAAACACCGCCTGAGACGAAGCCTTCATCCGTCCTCGCGCTCATAGCCTTGAAGAAGAAGTCGTGGAGTAGACACGCCTGAGAAAGGCCCTGTCTTTGTCAGATCTCGACAACACCATAGTGGTCATGAACTCCGCCTCTACCTCCGAAGAAGGCCCCTGCCTCCCCGCCTTGGATCGAAAGGCGTCGAACCATCGGAAGGTAGAACAGCTCGCCCTAGAGCACGCAGGAAGAACTGACCAAAAGGGCTGCCGGGAGCCGAACATCGAGCAGGATCAAAACTGCACACGAGCTGTCCACGCACATCGTCATCCTCAGCACCGAACACTCATCAAGAAGCAAGCTTTAGGGCGAAGCCGCCAAAAGAAGACACGACCAAGATAATGGCACCAGAACCACCGTTGTGGGCTGCAGCCGACCATGGTAGAAAGCCGCCACCATTGAACGCCGCCACCAGGTGCCCACGAACCGCCGTTCACCTCCCACCGTCCCAAGACGACGCCTCCAAGGAGGAGGCGACGTCAGAACGCCGCCGCCGCCCAATCCAACGGATTTAGGTTTTCACCCGGGAGGAGGGAGGAAGGGGATAGGGTTGGACCTCAGCATCACCTCCAAGGAGTGCGCCCGAAGCGCCCTTGACACCGTGGCCGCCTCCGCCGGCCAAAGGTTTCCCCGGACCAAAGCCCCAGCCCCGCACACCGCGACTACCCACCAGATCCGGCAAGGCCAAATCCGGAGGCATCGGGATCAGAACAGCACAGGCACGGGCCACCGTCTTCAGATCTGACCGGAGGCCGACGGGGCAGCCACCGCACCGCGACCTCACCACATCCTCTCCTCACCGCCCCTGCAGCCAAGAAGAGGAACCACCAGCATCAGCGCGCGCCTCCTGCCGCCGGAACGGCGCCACCTTCCCCAAGCGAGGCCGCCGCCCCAGATGCCCGAGCTCTCCGCGAGGACCGCGAAGCAGCGAGATCCCGGCCGCCACCTTCCTTGGCGGCCGCGCGCGGATTTCCGGGCGGCCACCTCCGGCAGCGGCGAGGAGGAGGAAGGGAGAGGGGATGGCTAGGAGGTCTGGGGTTGGGGGTCCTCCGGTGTCGCCCCAAGCGGGAGCGACACGGGAGGAAGGGGGTTCCCGCTAACAAAGTTTCTCACTAGTGTAGCCCGCTATCAGGGGACGGGGATCTACAAAGGTGGCAAACATTAGATGGGTTCTAAATTTTTGTGTTTTTTCTCTTATGGGCCCACTTATCAATTATCTCTGTCTCTCAAGTCCACCTCGACACCAAGTCAAAATACAAACGAATTATTGTTGAAATTTAAATTATGTTGCGCCACAAATTAGTTATATTGTAATTGCTCATGTGGGAGGTAAGCTCACCATTCATATGAAAAGAGGTGAGCAAAACCAAATCTGGCCCCATTCTAGTAGAAATCTGGCCCCATTTTAATAGAATGGAACCATAACATTAATATTCCACTTCACCCCGGAACCAAATACACCATTAAAAAATCATTAGGATATTTTAGAAAAACATTGGTTGTACGTAACGAAGTAACAAGAAGCACTGATTGATCTACCAAGGCACGCGAACCAAGTTTCTAACTAGTGGGGCCACTATCGGTTGACGGGTGGCAAACATTAGGTGAGTTCTCAATTTTGGAGGTTTTATTATGGGACCCACTTGTTAGCTCTCTCTACCCCGACTGTGGGCCCCGCTGAAAGATGTAATTTTCCTCCATTGAAAATCACATATGGTAAAAACTTAGAAAAGTGTTGGATGGGCACACGCATGTTGACTGCATATAAATTTTTACATCCATACAGACCCTACCTTCTGCTATGTGAATATCCAAAAAAAAAATATAACTAGAATTTATTTCAAGTTTAATAATCACAAGGTGATGTTCCACTAAGTTTCTCGATTAGCAAAATTCGCTGACATGGATTAGGTTTAATGGTCACAAGGTTCTATTTTCTTTTGTCTCCTTTACACATTAAACTGACTACAACTACATAGCAGTTATAGCAAAGTCCGATTATATATATACATTGACAGATAGCTTAAATTCGAGTCGAAAATCAGTGTGACCTCAATGCAAGTTGAGGGGTTGCCAATGATCTCATCTCCTACAATATTCCTCTACTTGATTAAGAAAACCAGTCATCCACAGTAACTAAAATAATACTAGATCATTGTTAACAGAAGAAAATATGGCAATAAAAAAAGTTCACTGAAGAAATTGCATCTGTCGTAGAATAGAACAGATAGAGCAGTGTGGAGTAATAGTACTTCATAGTTTTATAAGTTGACAAGACAGTTAGCTGCTATACTTTATTGGTGTTGCTGGTTGCTGCAACTTGTGTTGCTGGTTTCTGCTGCTACTTACTGGTGTTGTTGGTTGCTGCAACTGTAGACCTGTTCGTCTGGCGACGGCTCGTCCGGTATTCCATCCAAGAGCTCGGCGAATGTGCATGTAAACATGTCGTCAGCTTCCGTAAGCATCGGCAGGTCCATCAGCATAAAGTCTTCGCCGGGCATGGGGAACCAGGGACTCGCGGCCTCCGGTTCCTGCTGCTGCTGCTGCTGCTTTGTCTCGTACCACTCCGTGAACTCGTCAGCCAGGTAACCTTCAGCGCCTGTCGCCGCTGGCAGGGGCGGGAGCATCTTCAGCGGCTGCTCATCAGTTTCTGGATAGCCCAAGTGCTCGGCAGCCTGCTGCTGTGACGTCGGCAGGTCGTGCACAACTACTGTCATGTTGCCCCAATCTACAAGCTCTGAGTGGTTGACAGTCTTCTGCTCCGGCGGCGACGTCGGAGCCGGCGACGGCAGCTCCTCCACCTTCCGACGCTTCCGTGTGCCTGCATTCTTCTTGACCTTCTTCTCCTTTTTCATCTTGGGTTGTGAGGTAGCCACGCCCTTGTCTTCATTCTTCTCGCCACTCTTTTTCATCTTGTAGAGGCGGTACAGTGCCAAGTCTGCGACCTGCAAAACAAAAGGCGGCTGTATCACTGCAATCTTCAACTGGAAAAGATACTAGCGCATTGATTCGGGACGAAGATTTGGTGCACGTGAGCACCAGTGCTCCCGATTTTTGAAATATTTGAAAGCTGTATTTTTATGTTTCAAAAAATCATACGAATTATTTCATGAATACATATATATATGTCATGAATACTCGTGCAAAGTTTCGGTAAAAATTATGTTGTATTTTTTGCTACAGAAAAAATTATAGTTGTGTGTAGGGACAATTTTTGTTAGAAATTTGTGTTTTGTCTAAAGTTCATAATACAACATATTTTTTTCCGAAATTTTTACAGTAAATTTAAAAGATGTCTATGTATGTGCTCATAAATATGTTTTTTAAAAAACCGGGAGCCATGGTGCTCATGTGCCAAAGTCACTTTTCGTTTGTATGTAAGTATACTCTAACGCAACTGACACTTATGACTAGGAACACACAAGTGCCCCTCGTAGTCTAGCAAAAAAATGTTAAGAAGATCCTAAAATTGGAGCCTCATAAAATATACCTAAATTTATACAAGTGTATGTTGTCAATCAGATGTATTAAAAAGATAGTATGGCTACCCATCTCGTGATTATACTTCACGGTTACTTCATCGAGCATTACTACTCCCTCCAATCCATAATAACTGTTGTGGTTTTAGTTCAAATTTAAACCAAAACCACGACACTTATTATAGATTGGAGGCTTTTAACTTTTATAAACAATGTGCATAATTCGATCGAGATTTTCAGATGATTGCAGTTGTGAGCGCGATTAGAATGTGTTGCATATCAAACATAAAAAAATTACCGCTAAGAATAATTGAGGTTGTTTTAGAAATCGGCACAATCTTCTATCAACCGTATTTACCACTGCATTTCACACCAATGCAGCAACATCTTTATGAAGAATCTAACGATATCAATATTTCTTATACATAGACATTATTGGCGAACAGAGGTAGCATGTCAAGATTAAACAACATTGAGTACATGCCTATTTGAGTATCTAAATATCATATTTTGTTTTCTTTTTATGCAGGGGCAAAATAATCAAACTACAACAAGATCCTTAATTCTGCGACCAGGATACGAAGCCGATGTTGCTATATTAATATAATGGAATGAAAGCCTATTTTAAGGAGGATATGAAGCCAATAGTAACTTATTTAGCTGCCACTGGTTGTAAGTGTGATAACTTCTCAAACTTAAATAGGGAATCTAAGTAGTACTCCCTCCGTCCCATGAAACATGTCGAAAATTTATCTAAATTTAAATGTATATCTAGTCACTAAATAGTGTCTAGCTAGATACGTCTAAATTTAAACAAACTTTTGACATGTTCCATGGGACCGGAGGGAGTATTTCATTTGATTCATCGCCTGATAGCTTTGAAGCAACTGGTGGCAAGTGTGATGATTCAGCAAACTCAAAGGCAAAAGGGGGAATCTAGTTAAATATTTCCTTTGATTCATCGCCTGATCGCTTTCAAGCTCGATCTGCTAGTGCATTCGATTCAACCATGAACACAAGCATACCTTATCGTCGGTTCCGTTGGTGGTGTACTCTTTGATGGCCCAGTTGGTCTTGTCGCGGAGGTCTTTGTTGATGTACTGGTAGAAGACCAAGGTGAGCCTATAGCCGACCACCTTGCCGCCACGCTTCTTGCTGGTGAGCTCCTTGCCGCCGCCCGAGGCCTTCCAGCCGCCGTCCTTGGTGGTTCGTGCGGGTTTCTTAAGCTTGCCGCCGTCCCCCGTCTCCCTGCGGTCGAAGAAGTAGATGTACCCGGCCTCCTCGTCCGCCTTGTACTTCTCTGCTCCACCGATTCCGATCAATTCCGGCCGGTTTCGCCGCACGCACGCACGCGCGTAAGGCCAGTGCACCGATCACCACCACAGATTATAATTGAATAAAAAAACAAGCGCTCGATCGGGAATTCGGGATCGTGGAGAAGAAGAGAGTATGTACCGTAGAGCTCGGCGGGGTGGTAGTCTCGGATCCTGACGTCGTGGAAGATGTTGGGGAGCGGGTCGGGGAGAGCGCGGCCGGCCTGCTGCTCCTCCAGGAAGCCGATGAGCTCGACTTCCTTGGGGACGAAGTGGTAGCCCCGCGGGAACCCGTGCTGGTTCCACCCGTCGCCGACCTCGACGACGTTCTTCCCCTTGTCCACCGCCATGGCCATACCCCCGTCCCTCTGCATGACCAAATCAAAATCCGCGACGGCTAGCTGCTCCCGCGCGGGTTGGTGGACGCGCTGTATATAGTCGAACCGCCGGCGGGGTGATGCCCGAGTTGATTCGAGCTCGGTACGACGACGAGGGGATCCAGCTATGGTGTGGCCTTTGGCGGGGAGGGATGCGTGTCCCGTGTTTGGTTTGATTTCGAATCTGGCGCGGCTAGGCTTGAACGTTGGGCCAGCTTTGGGGTTGTGGTCCGGGCTGGGAAAGGAGCGGGATTGATCAGGAGTACTGTACTACAGCACCTGATGGTTTTGAATATGGCTCGGTTTGGTTTGCCCGGGAGGTCCTATTCAGGGCGATTTCGACAGAATTGATCTTTTTTTAAGTATTTCACAAAATGAGAATGAAACTATTTCAACGGTCTAACTCTTTAGCATGACGCCCAACTGCTCGGCGTCGTGTTTTGATAGCACGGCGTCAGGTACCTTGGCGTTGTGATATTTTCTTACATGGACAACTCGGGCCCGCATCTGAGGTTAACAACGCCATGGTGCCTTGGGGTCTGGCGTCATGGTTGTGAACTCTGCGTGTGGGCAAGAATCAGAGCAAACCCATAACGCCCGACGCAGCGCCATGTTTTCAGACATGGCGCCAGAGCACACGGCGTCATGATTTCAGACTTTCACAAGAATAGTTTGCAGCTCACTTTGACTACAATATTTCAACAGTACCGAAGGCAATGTTTTCCCGATAATTTGATAAAAAATAACATCAAATTCATGACAGAGTTCAACATGGTACATGGTAGAGTTCAACATAGTTCATGATAAATTGGACAACGCATCAAGGTGGTTCTCTCTTTTTTCGGCCCTTAGCTCTCACATTTCTTGAGAGGCGCTCGTGATTGGCCTTCGAGCATTGTTCATTCTTTCTCCTCCTTGCCGCATGTTCCTCTTCCTCATTCTCTTCTATGACAGCTGAACGCCTAAGGCGTGGTCGAAGACGTTGATATCTTGTCTTCTGCTCCGGAGTCCAACGCTCATAAGGCCTCCTCGGTTTGAGACCAAAGTCGCGAGGCTGAGTAGGCCGAGTCAGCTCTAGAGCATCTTCTAGATGGGAAGTGCTTATCTCATCAAGATCTTGTCCATTCACGTCCCTCTCCATCGCATATTCAGCCTAGAATTGAAATGGTTAGCAAAAAAGCATGATGCAATTAAATGAGAGTTTGTGTTAACAAACACATACCCGTCCCAAGAAGTCATCCACCTCAGCCTTGAGTTCCTCCTCAGGCACATCCACATCCTCATCAATATCATATTCAAGCTCGACGTTCTGACTGCTCGTCAGCTCGTGCTCTCTCCATAAGCCAAGTTTGATCTCGAGCCGCTAGGCATTGTGTCCACCATAGAACGGCAACCAAGGATCGCGACCAATGAACGTACACGAGCAATGCTAGTCTGTCACATTAGAAATAACAATATGAGATTAACATAACGAAAAGAAGGCAAGATGCTATTGCGACATACCTTAGCGAATCTTGCAAGTGCTTTGTCAGACCGTCGTCCCGGAGGTAATGCCAATGCCTCCATCGCATCAGCATTGTGCCTAACGAGCTCCCCCCGCTACAAATAACATGAAAATCATCACTTTTTCTCGAGTTACCATACAAAATGGTAAATTTTGCAAACTTACCACAAAGAGGAGCACCGGGGCTAGCTCAACTATCCAACCATCCATGATAAGCCTATTGTACTAGAGGTTGGCAATGTCATCAAAACCAGGATTGGGTAGCTCCAGTGTCTCTTGTTGTGTGAATATTGGTGCATTAACCTCCCAACACGTATTTTCCTTTAGCCAAGCAACATAATAGTCAAATTCATCACTATCGAACCTCCGAGTATGATACGGGGTGGCTTTTGGACACCTCGGCCTCAAGACCGTCAAGCCCTCCTCATGGCCCAATGACACGAGCTCGAACCAAAGCTATACACCAAGGAGGTGGATTTCTGTACCCCATGGAGATGTTTTTAAGAGTTTGGATTTTAAGCAAGGTCAAGACTTTGCTCTGGATTGTTCAAAGAAGTTCGTACAAAAAGTGAATATGGAAAAATTCTCTGCTAGGAAGCCTTTCTTCATGGTCTGTTCTTTTGGTCGTGCATGCTTCAGATTGGATATTCATATTGTGGCCATTGCTCTACAAGCTTGTTTTGGTGGCATTGCAGCACTATACAATGTCAAATTCCTTCCAGACAGAAGTTTCAGGTTTTCGATCTCTTCAAGCTCAGTTGGTTTTCAAATTTACAATTTGGGCTCGCAAACTCAGTCTTCTTCCAAGATTTTATTCCATCTATGGGCTCAAGGTGGGCCTAATTGGATTGCTGAAGAGAGGAAATTTTACAAAGAGCAAAAAGAGGAATGGACAGAAGTCAAGTCAAAATTCCAGAATGGAAATTCAGTTTTCTCAAGGCTATCCTATGCTCAAAAGGTGGCAGAAATTAATCTCAGGGTGTCGGTTTTTGAAAGATTGGCTCATGCAACGGCTACGTCAACGGTCTTAATGCCCCGACAGTTTAATGAGGTAATCAAGGATAATTATGGCCATTATAATGCTCTTTCACCGTCTGGTCAAAGGTATGATCGACCAAATTTCAATCAGCCGACAAGTTTTAATCTGGGCGCCAATTTGCCAGGCTTCCTTTCCTCTTTTAAATTCCCCAGCTTTCCTTCTTTGGCCTGGCCCGACAAGACTTACCTTACCTGGTTCAAGGCCCACGAGCCCGCGCCCCAAATTCAGCTAGCTTCCCATTTCGGTGAATTCACCTTTTTCCAGTCTCAGGAGACAGAAAATTTCGTACACCTCGCCTCCTCGGCTTCTTCATCACTCTCTCTCCTCTGTAAAAACCCTCTGACAGACTCTGCGCCGAGGTCGCCGGTAGCCTCGCCAGCGGCAATGGCCAATATCCCCATCGATCCTGGTCCGTTTGTGCCGCATGGATTTGAGATTCAGCACATTGAAGGAAGGGTTGGGGTTAAGCATGTCGTCGTTGCAAGGAAGCCGAGGATGCACGAGCAGTATGCTATCGCCACCATCAACCCCTTCCCCCAAGGTCAGGTACATTTCCTAATGTCCGAAATGTGCTAGAAGAGTTCTTGAATGAGGTGGCCGAGGTTGGGTTCCAGAGTATCCAGGAATGTCCTTTCGGAGCAGCCTATGTTCAGTTCACAAATGTCAGCGAAAGAGACATGTTGATTCATTCCAGTCCTAACCCTTTTGGAGATGTTGATGTTTCTTTCTGTAAGCATGATGAGGGGAGTAACTGGCGTGCTGCAAATTTCAATAGAGATGCTTGGGTGCTTATTGTTGGACCACCTTTAGATCATATGAATACTGAAGATTTAAATGCTTGTTTTCATGATATTGGTACTCTGCTCCTCTGGGAAAGGGATCCTAACAAGAAGGGAAGGGTGGTGGCAAAAGTGAGAGTTACTGATCTTGCTGAAATTCCAAAGAGCATCACGTTTACTGGGGGAAATAGGCCTGATGTTGAATCCTGGACCTTTTCAGTGGAAGTGCTACAACACAACTTGCTTGGAGGGGGCCCACCTGATGAGGACCCACTTCCTGATGATGGTGTGGACCCACACCCTTTGCCAGCTGCTTTGGTTCCACCTGCTGCACCTCTCATACCTGCTCAATTTGAAGATAATGATGTTGATGAAGGGGGAGATGATGGCTGGGGGCACTGGGCTATGGGGAATAATATTCAGCAAGAAGAGGACATTCATATGGAAGTGGATCTTGCTCCTAATGCTTCCTTCCAAGGCCTTTTGGATGCTATTCAGGCAGAAGAGATGAATCTTGATAACCCACCTATGGCTGATTTAAGCAGTGATATCACTTATTCCTCTGGCAGCTCAAACTCTTCAGTTAATGCTGCAAATCAACAGTTGGTGATTCATGTTGGTGCACCAATGGGGTTGATTCCTTTCAACCAAATGGGTGAAGGTCTTCAGAATATTGCACTAGCCTATATAGAAGAAGAAGAAGAAGAAGAAGAAGAAGCAGATTTTGAGGATGAAAATGAAAATGGGATGATTCAGCAAGCCAATGCAGAGAACATTCTTGAGGAAAACAATGAAAATGCTTTCCAATTGCTAGAGGATGTCAATATGGTACCACCACAGGAAGCACACCTAATCATTGGAAGGGTGGAAACATCCTTCTTCTCTATTCCAGAAGAGCATGATCTTACTAAGAGATTCTCCAAGCAAGACATGAGAATTTGGGAGGCTTACTTTGCTCCTAACCTGCACAATACCTCTGCAAGTGTTTCTCCCTGTGAAATACCTGTAAGTTGGTTTAATTTTGTCACTCTAATGCTCATGACACCTGATAAATTTGATTGGGCCAAGGGTTTCTTAACTTCTCAGTTATGGAATATTATCAAGGAATCTATTGCATATGAGCACACAATTTCTTTTGTTATTCCTGATAAATGTGTTGCCAATCATGCTCATGTGTGCAAGTTGCTGGAAGAATCTCAGGAGAGTCCCAAGAATAACTTTCTGATTGCTGGATCTGGTTCCATTTCTCCAAAAAGGAAGAGGAGAGATGGAGGGGTACCTCTGGTTGAATCAGAGGTAAGAAGGAGCCCCAGACTGGTTCTTTTAAATGATGGATACAAAAACCATGATAATTGTGTTGATAAAAGTTGCTTGACTTGCAATGCTGCTCCTCCTTTAATTAATACCAAAGTGGTGAAAATTTTGGCTTCTTCTTTCTGTAAGGTACAGGAAGATGGCCTGGAAAAGAGATAGCTGAGGAAGAATAAATTGGATACAAGAAACTACAAAAAAAAGGGGGACACGATGGTCTACTTGACCTCCGGCTTGGATGCGCTTGGAGCAGGTGCTGGTTTAACACCAAGGAAAGAAAGGATCGGTCTTGCAGAAGGCTTGGCAGCTCTAATTAGAGATTGCCATTTCTTCGTCTCCATCTCCCCTATGTCGCCAACCTTGGCCCAGTCGACGTTTTGCTGACTATTAGCAATCAGCGCGACGGTACCTTCAACACCAATCTTCAGACCTTCTTGACGAAGCTTTAGCCCAAGATCTTCAAACTCGTTGAAGGCTTTGGCGAGCTCAACAAAAGTATTGGGGACCTCTTTCTTCGGAAAGAAGTAGGGGAAAAGCTTCAACAGGCTAGCTTCAGCGTTTTCAAGGCCGTCGCGTGCTTCATCCCCATGAATTTCAACAAGGGTCAGCGCGTCGAGAAGCTCGTCGCCTTCAGGACCCTCAATTTCGTACTCTTGATGAGTTCTCCCTACAAATAAGCAAAGAGTCGCATGTAAATAAAAATGCAGGGAAAACGTGAAGCAATCCAAGGGAATGCAAGGATTCAAGAACTTACTGATAAAACGTCGAGTCTGCGACTCTAAGCGGGCAAGGATTTCTGCCTCTCGAGCTGATTGCTGAGATATGTTATTGCTCAAGGAAGTTTCCGCGGCATTAAGCCTCTTTCGAAGATCTTCGATGGCGGCAGCGTCCTTTTCAACCTTCTTGCGAGCTTCTTCGCTCTGCTCCAACTTGGCAGCAAGAGCGTCAGTACGCTTGTTGGCTTCCGCAAGATCTCCTGGCAAAATACAAGACAGTTAAAATATTATGAGGAAATCATAGTACACATGCAACAGAGGAAAAGAAAAAAAGTACCTTCCAGCTTCTTGGAATAGTCACGATACCCGATAAATTGGGTACCAAGACGAATAAATTCCTTCATCAGAGGCTGAAGAAATGACCAAGGAAGAAAAGAAGCCAATATAATCAATATAAATTCGACAACATTTAGCACAAAACAAAGAGAAGATAGAAGTATTGAAAGGTTTGAAACTTACATCATCCAATGAAGGTGTCGAGGAACCACCAGGGAATTGGATAGATTCCCTGGATGGTTCGATCCTCGCTCTCTTTGATGGAGAGGCTCGGGGGCTCTCAACTGGCGGCGGTTGCACGATATCCTGTTGGGGAGGAGAAGTTTCATCCCCATCATGTTGAGCTTCCGACACAATCAAAGTACGCGATGTACTCGTTCGTGCAGCAGCATCAACAGTTTGTTCTTCTTCCTCGTCACCACTACAATAAAATGGCGACAGCATAAGAAGCAAGAGACAAGAAACTTCAAAACAGGAAAAGGCTCAGCTTCTTCGGCTTTGGAAGTGCCGGAATCTTTAACTTCATCTCTCTTCCTCTTCATCCTTGGAGAAGCGTGAGGAAGAGAGTGTGTCGAGGCAGTGGCGTCTGACTCGGCAGAAGCCGATTTGTGAGAACCCGCGATTTCAGTGGCAGGGCGCGAGGTGCCTTGGTTGTCATCGTCGACAACGGCACGGTCTTCAACTTCTCCACCTTCAGGAAGAGGAGGAAGAGAAGCAAGGACGAGGTGGCCCTGAGAAAAAGAAAGAGTGTCGATAAAAAGGCGTTAACAAAATAGTAGTCGACAAAATAATAAAACTTGAGGAGGCAATACAGCTATTAAAAGGAAATTACCTCGGGAAGGGGTTTGGCGCTACTATATGGCGCAACACGGCAAGAAGTTGGAATTGAATCCTTCTTGTTGAGCGATCAGATTTTGCGGATAAGCTTTTCAAAATCCTTCAAAGGAAGTTCTTTTGAGAGCCTATCGACATCTTCTTCACCAGCGTACTTCCAGAAGGGATTTTTGCGAGCCTGGAGAGGCTGCACTCTAGTCCTAAGGAAATAGGCGGTAATCTCAATACCCGAAAGTTCTTTGCCGCGGATGTTCTGTAGCTCATGAATGCGAGTCATCAGCGCCTCTGTCGCCAATTTCTCAGCCTCGGTAGCTTCAGCATCCCAGGAACGGCGGCGAAGGATTTTAGCTTCTTCGTCAAAAGGGGCGATGTTTTCTTCCACTGGATTGGAGCTTTCTTCGTGAATGTACAACCATTTCTTCCGCCAACCTTGGACGGGTCGGGAAATTTGACGTCGAAATAATCGACGTCAGAACAAACACAGATAACAACGCCGCCAATGTTGTAGGCGACGTTGTGGTGGCTATTACGGCGGATACAAAAGATGCGTTTCCACAGAGCCCAATTGGGTTGGACCCCGAGAAAACACTCACACAGTGTGATAAAAATCGAGATATGGAGGATGGAATTGGGCGTCAGATGATGCAACTGAAGCCCATAGACAAAAAGGAGACCACGTAGAAATTCGTGGATTGGGGGAGAAAGTCCTCGGATGAGGTGGTCAACGAAACTAACCCGATAGTCGATTGGAGGTTTTGGGTAGCTCTCCTCCTTGGGGAACAGGAGCGAGTCCTCCTTCTTGCTGAATCCCATCTTCTTCAGCATGTTGATGTCTTGGCCAGAGATCTTGGATCTCTCCCACTCAGCGCTTCCCAGATCTGTTGTCATCATCTTCGACTCCGGTGTGCTATGCCTAGTCAAACGGGCGCGAGGCGGCATCAATGGACTTAGCGGAGAAGGGAGAGAGAGTGATTGAGCGCTTGGAGTAATGGGAGCAAGGGAGGAGTTGCAGAGGAGAAGCAGAGATGCGGCGCGAGCGAAAGTGCTCAAGGAGGAAGACGATGGCTTTTTATAGTGGTGTGGCGCATCGCCGCAACCGTTGGATGGAAAAGATATGATGCAGATGGCAAACACGTGGACAAGGGGTAAAAATGTATTTTTACTGGGAAGTGAACAGACAGGCGATACAGTATAAGTGCCAGAAAAAGTGGAGGACGTGTGTCCCCCACTAGCACGACGTGTCAACTGGATAAGAAAATTGGACCCACAAGGCAGAGAGAGAAGCGGTTCTCGCAGGTTACCGATACAGTAATCATGGCTGTCGTAAGCAATGATGTCATCTTACAAGAGAAAATTTCGACAAAGATGTTTGACAAGAATTTCGACAGCAAAAGATTATTGACTATTTCGGGAGCCTTTGATCAAATACAAGTCTTTGCCCAAACGCTCGGGGGCTACTTTGGAAAAATAGAAAACTTCGAATATGACAAGATAGAAATGGCGAGAGCCTATGACCAAATGCAAGCATTTATTCATAGCCTCGGGGGCTACTCCAATCGGGAGCGCTGGTCGCGCACCCGATAGATATAAAAATATCGAGAAGGATTACAAATATAGCGGCAGAGGATATTAATCTGTGGAGCCTACACCCAAGCACAAGTTCTTGGCTGTAGCCTCGGGGGCTACTCCCATCGGGAACACTGTTCGCGTGCCCGATGAATTTTGATCAAAATAAAGAAACAGAAGTGACTATATTCCGAGTTACACAGATAACTCTACATATACTCCCATCGGGAAGACAAAATAAGTCATCAAATATGACTCGATAAAATGTGCTATTCCAACAGCCGAAAAGCACTCGACAATATATTCTCGAGCGCTATAAGTCGCGAATAAATCTCTGAATGCCGCAAAACTTTGCGAAGGTAAGACCCCGATCCGTGCGGCGTGGCACCGTCTCTGACGGCGGACTGCTACTTTTTCCGTATCAACAGATACGAAGAAAAATCCTAACGGACGCGTTAGGCAGATAAAATATGACTGGGACTCAAGAATGGTAAGACCTTAAGCGGCACTTGTCGAAGTTTACACCGGTATCCCGAGATCATGTCCGGGGACGTGATCTTGAAGTAGGTTTTTGCGGATTGCCACTAGAGCGGTTAACTAGTACCTGATCCGTCAGATGAACTAGCCCCAACTACCGATATCCCTGTACAAAATAATATTTGCATATCGAAAGATTATGTAATGAGTAAAATTGGAGATTTTCCTGATTCTTCGATTCAAGAAAAATCTCGGGTGACATAGGCATCCCCAATGGGCTGCCAAAGATGGTACCCGGGGTTTACTAAAGGCCCAGGACTCGAAGAATATGAAGACTCAGAAGCTCATTTAGCGTTAAGGAAAGATAGGTTGTATTAGGAAAGATAGAGATTTGTAATCTTATGGGTTGGGTACGAAACCATCCCGAACTTTGTAACTCGTGTATTACGAAACCCTCGGCTCCACCCTCTATATAAGGGGGAGTCGAGGGACGGAGAAAGAATCGAATCTATTGTCAACAAAACCCTAGTTTTCATAATTAGCGAGTACTTTTCGGATGAAACCTTCGAGATCTACTTGCCCTCTACTTCTAGCAAAACCCTAGTCTACAATCTGTAGGCATTGACAAATTAATCCTTTGTCAACCACCTATACTACTTTATTCTTCTCCAGGGCTTACTCCTCATCATCTTCATTAACCTCCGCATACATTCCTGGAGTCCATCCGGTACAGCGACTTGTCTTCCGGACACCGTCCGGAACAAAGGTCCTTCCAGTAGGAATGTAATCTGAATCGGACGAAGTGCCGAGACAGAGATCAGTCATGCCAAAGTAACTAGACAATGACTCGTATGTATCCCCTGTAGGATACATACCTCCTTCATTGGTCATCCATGAAGGATTTCGATTCACCTGCCCCCTCATCTTCTTCTTCTTCTTCTTTTTCACTCCAGAGCTTTCACCTTCCTCGTACTGTGATGGTTTTGAGAACCCCATCTCCAAGTCTAAAGAAATGGAATCAGTACCTTTCTCTTCCTTCCCATAGTGTCGGTTAATATACTGGTTAACCCCGCCACTTTCATCTCCAGTGTCACATGGAATAGGTTCCTCCTCATCTCCAAAAGGTTCCCCGAAACGCCAACCGGTTGAGTTTTCGATTGGTGACTCGGAGCAGTTTAGGTTCCATGAGTTATCTCCCCCATATCCAGAATCATATGATGCTGACACATGTGGATAGTGTGGGACAAAGTTGGGTGTAAGTGGATCTCTCTGGGTTGCCTGGCCACTCCAATCTACAGGGCTGTTTAGGCTAAAGAAGGGTGTTGTATATTGGGGTTGTGCCCTCAGATCATGCATCCGAGCTTGGACTTTATCAGGGTCCGTGAACTCAGCTAGCATGTGGTCAATCTCACCCACCATCTTTACGTGTAGAAGGTACATCGTAGTCAGTAAAGACTTACAGCTGTCCATGTGCTGCGCTGCAACTTCAGGATGTTTGTTTGCCATCAGCAGATGATTCAGAGTAGGATCCTCATCTTCCTCGGCATGAGGTATATGAGAATACTCCGAACATAGCAGTTCTACTGACTTGTGCTGCCTTATTTCAAGGATTGCCTTGAATATGGCCATGTGAAAGGCTGTGGTAAGGGTTTTGGCTTCTCCGTATGGCATTATACGGCTCATCTCCAGTTGCGCAGGTAGTTGAACTGAAACTCTGCACTTGGCTACTATCTCTCCATCATAATAGATGTACTTGAGAACAGGTATCCGAGTTTCACAATGAAGTTCCTTCAGCATCCCACGCAGGAGATCTGTAAGTGGTCCCTCATAATCACCGAGCCAGCCATCAACCTTCCTCAAAGTCCTCTTGGGAAATGTGTACGCCATTATGGCTGTATACAAAAGCAGAAAATTAGTAGTGATAGTGCATCATAATAATTATAATAAAGAATTATCGCACTAAAATATATGATTTTTCTATTCTCAAGTGAATAATCATCATATTTTTAGAGAATCCTTTACTATTTCAACTTGACTCCTACAGGTTTCTTCCCTATACTAGGTTTTTCCAACCTAAGGTCGCAACATTTGCTCTGATACCAGCTGCGGTGACCCAGCATACCACTGCATGTTGTAGTATACAAGTCGTTGATATGATCTTCATGAAGGGACTTCTTCACAAATATCACATCCCTCAGAGTGGTACAACAGAAACATTGCAGGTCATAACACTCGATAATATATTACAATCATGGTCTTAACAAGTTGGTATTCTCACAGGTCCGATGAGAACACCCTACACTATTAAAGTACTATTACAAACCAACATAGATATGAAATGAGAGCTCAGCAACTTATTTAAGTATGCCACTACGCTGCTCGGCTCTAAGCTAACTATAGCATTCCACTACTCCTCAGCTTCAGTGTTGTCTGCTCCATAGACTATCCCATAGTCTACGCCTTCCACCCCTCCGGACAAATCTGGTTCCTCGTAGACCAGCTCGTAGTCTCCTTCCGGTGGTACCTCGGTGTTTGCCTCCACTTCCGGATCACAGTCTAGCAAGGGTGTCGAAAGAAAGTGAGTACATGGGTACTCAGCAAGTTCAAAAGAGTAAAAGGTGTTTGATGCACTAGCTACGACCCTCGATCAGAAAATCTTAGGTCAATGCATGTTTTGAAATCATTTCTTCAAAAGGTTTATTTTATTCTGAAAACTATGCCCGTCAGTCTTCACAGGTTGACTAGAACTTCACGGAGTTCCTTTCTGCCGCGTTCGCAGTTCCCTTCCCGGAACAAGGAGTGACAGCCACAATTTGATACACTCTGCAGAGGTGCGTTACTTTTCCCATAAGAGATCTCACCCTTTTTGCCAACCGCAGGGACTTGCCCCCGTTCACACTTCCTTGGTGTGAGGCCAGGTATAAAGATCCAAGCCCACACCGCCTTCTCCGCGACCCTGCAAACCCACCCTTTTGTCCATCCGTACACCCCCGGTAGACATCTCCCGATCATACGGCTTTACCCACGGTGTACTATGGACAATCCCTCATAGACGGTAGAGCCTCTCATCCAAACGTCCGGATGGGGATTTTAAAGGATTTCCCAACCTACGGCAGTGTTATCTCCAACACCCCGCCAGGCTCTATCAAGTCCGTTGGCGTGCAGGAGGGAAAAGATACAGCTGGCTTCCCCAGAGCCATTATAGATCTTATGGTCAACGCGATATGTACGGCGCTAGAATCACTGGACGGCATTGGTACTTAGTCCTAGATGATTAGTACCCTTGCAATGGAACCTCCACCAAACAACACATACCATGGTTCCATTGCCAGCCACATAGTCATATTCATAATTGGAAAAGTAACATTTCATTTTCAATGCAGGAATGATAAGTCATATAGCTTTGCATTAAATTAATAGAAAATACTCAAATTGACATGAGCAAGGGGAACTTGCCTGTGAACTGCGAGGTAGTGCAGTTCAATGCGTTGGATGGAACCTGGACCTCGGGTTCTGTAAAGAAGCATCATTGTCCGGTAAGGACAATGTTATAAAATCCAAATAATGCATGCATGGATGTATTATTTTATGTGGAAACCCTGACCCTTATATTTAATTAAATTTAGGTTAAGTTAAGGTTTGTGCCTTTGGCAGTAATTTGCAATTATTTTAACTTATAAACTTGTATGAAGGAATACTTTTAAAAGCAATACAATTTCCTTCTCAAAAATATTTATTTAAAAAATCTTGAAATAATAGAATTTCTACTAATTTCTTTAAATGGAGTACTAAATATTTTCCTTTGGAAGTATTTTCATTTTAAAAGAAATGACTTGGAATTATAGAATTTTATTTTGAAATATTTTTTTTAAAAAAAAGTATTTGAACTTATTTGGGATTTTTCCTTGATTTTTTTAATACAAGGAAATAATAGTTTGAAATTCCAAATGTTTATTTTAAATTCATAAAATTCACAAATTTGAATTTGTTCATTAAATTTTATTTTATATTTTATTCTTGTTAAGAATAATTTTTCATTCACCAATCCAATTTTTAATGGATTTTTAGAGGTATATTTT
Source organism: Lolium multiflorum (assembly GCA_030979885.1). Taxonomy (NCBI): domain Eukaryota; kingdom Viridiplantae; phylum Streptophyta; class Magnoliopsida; order Poales; family Poaceae; genus Lolium; species Lolium multiflorum. Next base: position 160,710,983 of record CM061749.1, read on the forward strand.
ATTTATTAAAATTTGGTGAAATTCTGGCTATTTTTAAAAGTGAAATGACTAAAATAGCCCTCCCTGGACCCTATTGGGCCAGCCCACTAACTAAGGCCCATTAGGACAGCCCAATAAGGCTTGCCCCAAATCGGTTCGGTGGAACCGACTCACCCACCACGCTCACTCACTCGTCTCACTCGCTCTCGCGTCCTAACCCTAGCCTCTCGTGACTCCGTGGCGATGGCGTCGCCGCCATGGCCGCCGCGGGTGCTCAGTCACGGTGCTCTCCTGCCCTGCCACCTACCGGATCTTGACCGCCGCGAGGCGATCTATCGATCGGTCCGCGTGGTTTCTCTGATTCCTTCCTCTCGGCGAATCGCCTCCGCTCTGGATCCACTTTGGAAACGCCTTGGCGATTTGGTGGTCTCCGGTGATCCCGCCCTCCCCGTCGACGTGCGCTCTCCTGAGACGACCTGGCGCGGGTGCTGTGCTCACAGCGCCGTGTCGTCGTCCCTGTGCGGTGCTGTTGCTGGTGGTGTTCGTCGGCGTAACGCCGACGTCTACCCTGGTCTTGCAGCTGCTATGGCCGCGCGGGCACTGCCTCGCCATGCCATAGCCTCTGCTACCAGGCGCTGGTAAGGTTCTCTTGCTCCTCCTCCTTCTCAACGCCATGTATGTGCGCCTCCATTCCTCTGTGCTCCCTCCTTCTCTGCTTATCAAGCCTCCTGATGATCCAATGATCATACAGGGCTTTGCTGCTGCTGCCAATGCTCCTTATGCTTCTCCTTGGCAAGCCCTGGCCAATTCACCAAGTTCTGGTGACTGGTCAAGTGTGTTGCTTGCTGTTCATGGCCAGTGTTGCTCTTTCACTGCATTTGTCATGCCATGCCCTGCTATGCCATGCTATACATGATTGTAATGCTGCTTATGCTTACTGGCATGCTATCCTTGCTTGTCTAGGTGTATAACTATGCCTGTGCTGTGTTGGTGATGCTTACTGTCATGCTCTGCTGTGTGCTTGACACCTGTGCTGCTAGTGGTGTGTTCAGTAGCCTGTGCATGATCCAATTGATCTCTTGGATCATCAGATATGCTTGGTTATTGTGGCTTCTTTTGCTAAATGGATGGGTTGCTTACTGGTACTGCTACTCAAACATGCTTATGCTCCTGTGTGTGTGGCTGTGGCTCTCCATAGCTTACTGGACTTAATCCAGAAGCTATGATGCATAAATACATACTTGTGTTGCCTCACAGAGTGCTGCTGTATAAATACTGCATGGATTTGTTATCTATTCATGCTTGGATGGATTAATTATGGATGAATTGATGTGCTGATTCTTATATTATTACTTGTTTAATAGTTTTGGTAGCCAGATAGGCATTACTGAAGCATCTGCTTCAGTAATCCTTCTGTGCAAGTCATGCTGTTACCAAGTTTTAATTTCTGTCAGTTATTCTTGATGAACCATGTTTGGTTATGATTCAATGCTCCAGCTGTTGCCTAAAGGAATTCCAAAATCATTTTGGAATATAAATCTTTGACTGAACCTGTGTGGTGATGATTTCAAATTGCCTGTGTGGCCTTGCTTGCATATTGGGATGGTTTGTGACCTCAGTAGTCTTCTACTGCATCTGGTTGCATCCTATTTGGCTATTTGGTGGGTTTTGTGAAAATTAAACAAACTCCACAGTTGGGAATCACCAAGGTGAATGCCCTGTGGATGCTTTTGATGAAAAAGGGTTGGATCTGATGGTTTATTTCACCATAGGTGCTAGGTAACATAGTTGGCTACTGTTCTAGGGTTTCAGTGTCATGGATAGCTAGCATATAGGCATATCCAGTGACTAGATCCACTAGATCTTGGTCTGGCCTCTTCTGCCTGGCATCACTTGGTGAATACCAAGTGATGATATACCCAGTGGAACAATCTGCTCCACAATATTTGTGTATGAGCATGCTTATGATGGATGGGATCATCAGATCCATCCAGGTATGATGTATACCTTGCTCCAGCTCCAAGTATGAAATCTTTTGTTGATGCAGTGCTTCTGGATAGTTGCTGTGATCACAGCCCTTCTCCTCCTAGCTTCTTGGTTAAGCTCTATCTTAAGTCACCATGTGATACGTCTCCAACGTATCGATAATTTCTTATGTTCCATGCTACATTATTGATGATATCTACATGTTTTATGCACATTATATGTCGTATTTACGCATTTTTGGAACTAACCTATTAACAAGATGCCGAAAAGCCAGTTGCTGTTTTCTGCTGTTTTTGGTTTCAGAAATCCTAGTAAGGAAATATTCTCGGAATTGGACGAAATCAACGCCCAGGGTCCTATTTTTGCACGAAGCTTCCAGAAGACCGAAGGGGAGTCGAAGTGGGGCCACGAGGTGGCGAAACACCAGGGGCGGCGCGGCGGGCCCTGGCCACGCCGACCTATAGTGTGGGCCTCGTGTGGCCCCCGCGTTGCCCTTTCGCCTACTTAAAGCCTCCGTCGCGAAACCCCGTGCCGAGAGCCCACGATACGGAAAACCTTCCGAGACGCCGCCGCCGCGAATCCCATCTCGGGGGATTCGGGAGATCGCCTCCGGCACCCGCCGGAGGGGAATCATCTCCGGAGGACTCTTCATCGCCATGATCGCCTCCGGAGTGATGAGTGAGTAGTTCACCCCTGGACTATGGGTCCATAGCGGTAGCTAGATGGTCGTCTTCTCCTAATTGTGCTTCATTGTTGGATCTTGTGAGCTGCCTAACATGATCAAGATCATCTATCGTAATACTATATGTTGTGTTTGTCGGGATCCGATGCATAGAGAATACTATGTTATGGTGATTATCAATCTATTACTTATGTGTTGTTTATGATCTTGCATGCTCTCCGTTATTAGTAGAGGCTCTGGCCAAGTTTTTGCTCTTAACTCCAAGAGGGAGTATTTATGCTCGATAGTGGGTTCATGCCTCCATTGATATCTGGGACAGTGACAGAAAGTTCTAAGGTTGTGGATGTGCTGTTGCCACTAGGGATAAAACATTGATGCTATGTCTAAGGATGTAGTTGTTGATTACATTACGCACCATACTTAATGCAATTGTCTGTTGCTTGCAACTTAATACTGAAAGGGGTTCGGATGATAACTTGAAGGTGGACTTTTTAGGCATAGATGCAGTTGGATGGCGGTCTATGTACTTTGTCGTAATGCCCTGATTAAATCTCACTATATTTATCATATCATGTATATGCATTGTTATGCCCTTTTTCTATTTGTCAATTGCCCGACTGTAATTTGTTCACCCAACATGCTTTAATCTTATGGGAGAGACACCTCTAGTGAACTGTGGACCCCGGTCCTATTCTTTCTACAATGCAATACTTGTTTTACTGTTTTCTTCGCAAACAATCATCTTCCACACAATACGGTTAATCCTTTGTTACACAAGCCGGTGAGATTGACAACCTCACTGTTTCGTTGGGGCAAAGTACTTTGGTTGTGTTGTGCAGGTTCCACGTTGGGGAATCCCTGGTGTTGCGCCGCATCACATTTCGCCACCATCAACCTTCAACGTGCTTCTTGGCTCCTCCTGGTTCGATAAACCTTGGTTTCTTTCGAGGGAAAACTTGCTGCTGTGCGCATCATACCTTCCTCTTGGGGTTCCCAACGAACGTGTGAGTTACACGCCATCAAGCTCTTTTTCGCCGTTGCCGGGGAGATCAAGACACGCTGCAAGGGAGTCTCCACTTCTCAATCTCTTTACTTTGTTTTTGTCTTGCTTTATTTTATTTACTACTTTGTTTGCTGCACCTAAACAAAACACACACAAAATTAGTTGCTAGTTTTACTTTATTTACTGTCTTGCTCTCTATATCAAAACACAAAAAATTAGTTACTTGCATTTAGTTTACTTTTGTTATCATGTCTAGCTCTGCACTTGTTACTTCTTCACCTGAGGAATTAGTTTTTACTTTTAAACAAGGGGATGAGGAGAGTTTTAAAGATGCTTGGTCGAGAATTTTTACTTCTTATCGTAAAGCTGAACCTCAAATGACTCTAAGTTTGCTCCTTAGTAATTTTTATTTTGGTCTTATGATTCGCTATAGATATGCCTTGGATGCTGTAGTGGGGGGAGATTTCCTTCATTGTAATGGGGATCAAGCTTTTAATGCCATAAAGAAGTTGGTTGCATCACATGATTCAGCTAATAACTTTGATTCAGCCCTTATTAGCATTTATAATAGATTAAACACTCTTGAGACAAGAGCATCTTGCTTGAATGAAAATTATAGATATGTTCGTAACCGTCTTGATCAAGTTTTAGTGAACTCTGAACCTTCATTATGGGATCCTACTATTAAAATTGTTATCGGTGACCAAACTCTTCATGCCAATTGTGATATTATGTCTGAATTTTGCTTAATGCCTAAGAGTATTCATGAATCTTTGCAACTTTGGGGATTCGTTGAAGGGGAGAAGGAATAACTCTCATTGATAACTCTGTTATAATCCCTAAAGGAATAGCTGCGGGTGTGCATACAACTATTCTTGGTAGAACAATATCCATTGATTATCTTGTTATTGAATGTGCAGGAACAGGACAAATCACACTCGGAAGATCCCTGCTGAAACTATTGGGAGCAGTCATAGATATGGGAGAAGGCACCCTAAAGTTCACCTCTACACCTGGGGGTAGGCATGTATTCCCTAAACCAAAGAGTAAGAAAAAGAACAAGAAAGGTAAGGGTAAGGCCCAAGGTAATGTTGATGCTTCATCTCTCGATAATACTTGATTTACACTTTCTGCGCAAGGCGTTAAAGAAAAGCGCTTATGGGAGACAACCCATGTTTTTACTACAGTACTTTGTTTTATATTTGAGTCTTGGAAGTTGTTTACTACTGTAGCAACCTCTCCTTATCATGTTTTTGTGCCAAGTAAAGTTTCTATGTTAAAGTTGATGTTATATTTGGGATCGCTGCGCAGAAACAGCATTGCTGTCTGTCACGAATTCTGGCATAAGTCTCTGTAGAAAATTCAAAAAAATCTGCAAAATTACGAGCGTGATCCTTAGATATGTACGCAACTTTCATTAGTTTTGAGTTTTTCCATTTGAGCAAGTCTAGTGCACCTTTCAGGTTCGTCTTTACGGACTGTTCTGTTTTGACAGATTCTGCCTTTTATTTCGCATTGCCGTATTTTGCTATGTTGGATGAATTCTTTTGATCCATTAATGTCCAGTAGCTTTGTGCAATGTCCAGAAGTGTTAAGAATGATTGTGTCACCTCTGAATATGTGAATTTTTAATTGTGCACTAACCCTCTAATGAGTTTGCTTGAAGTTTGGTGTGAAGGAAGTTTTCAAAGGTCAAGAGAGGAGTATGATATATTATGATCAAGAGGAGTGAAAGCTCTAAGCTTGGGGATGCCCCCGTGGTTCACCCCTGCATATTTTAAGAAGACTCAAGTGTCTAAGCTTGGGGATGCCCAAGGCATCCCCTTCTTCATCGACAACATCATCAGGTTCCTCCCTTGAAACTATATTTTTATTCAGTCACATCTTGTGTTCTTTACTTGGAGCGTCGGTTTGTTTTTGTTTTTGTTTTTGTTTGAATAAAATGGATCCTAGCATTCACTTTGTGGGAGAGAGACACGCTCCGCTGTTGCATATGGACAAATATGTCCTTAGGCTTTACTCATAATGTTCAAGGCGAAGGTTGAAACTTCTTCGTTAATTTGTTATATGGTTGGAATTGGGAAATGCTACATGTAGTAATTCTAAAATGTCTTGGATAATGTGATACTTTGCAATTGTTGTGCTCATGTTTAAGCTCTTGCATCATATACTTTGCACCCATTAATGAAGAAATACATAGAGCTTGCTAAAATTTGGTTTGCATATTTGGTCTCTCTAAGGTCTAGATAATTTCTATTATTGAGTTTTGAACAACAAGGAAGACGGTGTAGAGTCTTATAATGTTTAAAATATGTCTTTTATGTGAGTTTTGCTGCACCGGTTCATCCTTGAGTTTGCTTCAAATAACCTTGCTAGCCTAAACCTTGTATCGAGAGGGAATACTTCTCATGCATCCAAAATCCTTGAGCCAACCACTATGCCATTTGTGTCCACCATACCTACCTACTACATGGTATTTCTCCGCCATTCCAAAGTAAATTGCTTGAGTGCTACCTTTAAAATTCCATCATTCACCCTTGCAATATATAGCTCATGGGACAAAATAGCCTTAAAAACTATTGTGGTATTGAATATGTACTTATGCAGTTTATCTCTTATTAAGTTGCTTGTTGTGTGATAACCATGCTTCTGGGGACGCCATCAACTCTTTGTTGAATATCATGTGAGTTGCTATGCATGTCCGTCTTGTCTGAAGTAAGATCTACCACCTTAATGGTTGGAGCATGCATATTGTTAGAAGAACATTGGGCCGCTAACTAAAGCCATGAATCATGGTGGAAGTTTCAGTTTTGGACATATACCCTCAATCTCATATGAGAATAATAATTGTCGTCACATGCTTATGCATTAAAGAGGAGTCCATTATCTGTTGTCCATGTTGTCCTGGTATGGATGTCTAAGTTGAGAATAATCAAAAGCGAGAAATCCAAAATGCGAGCTTTCTCCTTAGACCTTTGTACGGCATGGAAGTACCCCTTTGTGATACTTGGTTGAAACATGTGTATTGCGAAGATCCGGTAGTCCAAGCTAAGTAGGACAAGGTGCGGGCACTATTAGTATACTATGCATGAGGCTTGCAACTTGTAAGATATAATTTACATAACTCATATGCTTTATTACTACCGTTGACAAAATTGTTTCATGTTTTCAAAATAAAAGCTCTAGCACAAATACAGCAATCGATGCTCCTCTTTGAAGGACCTTTCTTTTACTTTTATTGTTGAGTCAGTTTACCTATCTCTCCACCTCAAGAAGCAAACACTTGTGTGAACTGTGCATTGATTCCTACATACTTGCATATTGCACTTGTTATATTACTTTACATTGACACTATCCATGAGATATACATGTTATAAGTTGAAAGCAACCGCTGAAACTTAATCTTCCTTTGTGTTGCTTCAACACCTTTACTTTGATTTATTGCTTTATGAGTTAACTCTTATGCAAGACTTATTGATGCTTGTCTTGAAGTACTATTCATGAAAAGTCTTTGCCTTATGATTCATTTGTTTACTCATGTCATTACAATTGTTTTGATCGATGCATTCATTACATATGTTTACAATAGTATGATCAAGATTATGATGGCATGTCACTCCAGAAATTATCCTTGTTATCGTTTGCCTGCTCGGGACGAGCAGAACTAAGCTTGGGGATGCTGATACGTCTCCAACGTATCGATAATTTCTTATGTTCCATGCTACATTATTGATGATATCTACATGTTTTATGCACATTATATGTCGTATTTATGCATTTTCGGAACTAACCTATTAACAAGATGCGAAGAGCCAGTTGCTGTTTTCTGTTTTTGGTTTCAGAAATCCTAGTAAGGAAATATTCTCGGAATTGGACGAAATCAACGCCCAGGTCCTATTTTTGCACGAAGCTTCCGGAAGACCGAAGGAGAGTCGAAGTGGGGCCACGAGGTGGCGAAACACCAGCGCGGCGGGCCCGGCGCGCCGACCTATGGTGTGGGCCCCGTGTGGCCCGCGTTGCCCTTTCGCCTGTAAAGCCTCCGTCGCGAAACCCCCGATGCAAGAGCCACGATACGGAAAACCTTCCAGGAGACGCCGCCGCCGTCCCATCTCGGGGATTCGGGAGATCGCCTCCGGCACCTGCGGGAGGGGAATCATCTCCGGAGGACTCTTCATCGCCATGATCGCCTCGGAGTGATGAGTGAGTAGTTCACCCTGGACTATGGGTCCATAGCGTAGCTAGATGGTCGTCTTCTCCTAATTGTGCTTCATTGTTGGATCTTGTGAGCTGCCTAACATGATCAAGATCATCTATCGTAATACTATATGTTGTGTTTGTCGGGATCCGATGGATAGAGAATACTATGTTATGGTGATTATCAATCTATTACTTATGTGTTGTTTATGATCTTGCAAGCTCTCCGTTATTAGTAGAGGCTCTGGCCAAGTTTTTGCTCTTAACTCCAAGAGGGAGTATTTATGCTCGATAGTGGGTTCATGCTTCTCGTTCAGGATGATGTTGCCATTGTATCTTGCAGTATTTAATTGCTCTATTCCTTAACTTCTTCCACTGTACTTCCAAAATCTTTTCAGGCTTCTCCACATAGGTTAAGTCTGATTGTAGCTCTATTTCTTCATGTGTAATGGGATCATCAGGTGCCTTCAAACACTTTCTGAGTTGTGATACATGAAAGACATTGTGAATTAGACTGAGCTGTTCCGGTAGTTCCAACTCAAAAGCTGTTTCTCGATTCTGACTGAGTATCTTAAATGGTCCTATGTATCGAGGACTTAGTTTTCCTTTTACTCCGAACCTTTTGAGTCCTTTCATTGGGCTAACTTTCAGATATACCATGTCTCCTACTTTTGGTTCCCAAACTCGTCTCTTCTGGTCGGCATAACTCTTTTGTCGACTTTGGGCTATCTTGAGTCTATCTCTGATAACCTCGATGACTCCTTGTCTCTCCTTGATGTAGTCGGGTGTAAATTCCTTATTCTCACCTGTCTCAAACCAACAGATTGGAGATCGACATTTCCTCCCGTACAATGCTTCATATGGTGCCATCTGGATACTACTCTGATAACTATTGTTATATGAGAATTCCGCCAATGGTAGATGGTCCTCCCATGAGCCTCCAAAGTTTAGAGCACAAGCTCTAAGCATGTCTTCAAGTATCTGATTGGTTCTTTCGGTTTGTCCTCCGGTTTGTGGATGATATGTTGTACTGAAATCCAACTTGGATCCCAAAGCTTCCTGGAGTTGTTTCCAAAATGCTGATGTGAAGATCGAACCTCGATCTGAGACTATCTTCTTTGGTACTCCATGCTTGCTAACTATTTCTTTAACATATATGTTTACCAGCTTCTCAGAATCATCTTTCTGGTTTACTGGTATGAAATGAGCACTCTTGGTAAGTCTATCCACGATTACCCATATCATATCCTTCTTTTTACTGGTCATTGGTAAACCAGTAACAAAATCCATTCCGATTTCATCCCATTTCCATTCTGGTATCTCTAGAGGTTTGAGTAATCCAGCAGGACTTTGATGTGACATGTATGGCATTCAGAGACATATTGAGCTATTTCTCTTTTCATGTTGTTCCACCAGAACATTTCCTTCAAATCCATATACATTTTAGTACTTCCCGGATGTATTGAATAAGGGGTTTCATGTGCTTCCTTCAATATGATTGACTTCACTTCTGGATCATCTGGTACACATATTCTCTTCTGAAAGTATAGAGAATCAAACTCTCCGAGATTGAATTCTGATGGTTTACCTTCTCCAATCCTTTTGATTTCTTCTTGGATGAACAAATCATCCACTTGTTTCGAATGTTGAAGTCGCGTGGTTCTGGTGTACACCATGGCCGACGATTTTTGGTCCCTCCGTGGTTCATGTCAAAACTTTTTTTCTCGTTTTTGAGGCCACCTAGCGACGGCGGCCAAAACGTCGCGTATGGTGGCCCGGGACGTGGTGCATCGCGAATTCTCGGGTTCGCCGGCCGAGTCAACGCAAATCCGCACCGCCCAGGGATGTAGGGCCCACATGGCAGCCTCTCTAGCATTGTTTTTTCTTGATCACGCCATCTCGTTCAACGCTCTCCGATCGAGCCGTTTACGATGCAGGATCATGGGTCCCGCTTGTCATCCTCTATGAACCAAATTTCTTTCTTTTCTTGGATTTTTTTAACCCCCTGATTTCTGGCTACTTCCTTTTCTTTTGATCCCTTGCCGCCTTGGAAACGTTGAGACCCTGCTGCTAAATGGGACCCGCATGTCATCCTCTATGTACTATAAAACTTTCTTTTCTTAGATTATTTTTGGCTCCTGATATTTCGTTACTTGCCTTTTTCTTTCGATCCCCTGCCGCCTCTCAAACGGTGATACCGCTGATGCTAAATGGGACCCGCATGTCATCCTCTATGTACTATAAAACTTTCTTTTCTTGGATTTTTTTGGCACCTCATATTTGGTCACTTGCCTTTTTTTCGATCCCCTGCCTCTCAAACGGTGATACCGCTGCTGCTAAATGGGACCGGCATGTCATCGTCTATGTACTATAAAACTTTCTTTTCTTGGATTTTTGGCACCTCATATTCGGTCACTTGCCTTTTCTTTCGATCCCTGCCGCCTCTCAAACGGTGATACCTGCTGCTAAATGGGACCCGCATGTCATCCTCTATGTACTATAAAACTTTCTTTTCTTGGATTTTTTGGCTCCTGATATTTCGTTACTTGCCTTTTTCTTTCGATCCCTGCCGCCTCTCAAACGGTGATACCGCTGCTGCTAAATGGGACCCGCATGTCATCCTCTATGGACTATAAAACTTTCTTTTCTTGAATTATTTTGGCTCCCGATATTTGGTCACTTGCCTTTTCTGTCGATCCCCTGCCGCCTCTCAAACGGTGAGACCGCTGCACTAAATGGGACCCGCATGTCATCCTCTATGAGCAATCAACTTTCTTTCTTGGAGTTTTTTGGCACCTCATATTTGGTCACTTGCCTTTTTCTTTCGATCTCATGCCACGTTTGAAACGTTGAGGAACCTGCTGGCTCATGGGACCCGCATGTCATCCTCTATGTGCTATAAAAGTTTCCTTTGTTGGATTTTTTTCACCCTCTGATTTTTGGCTTGCCTTTTTCTTTTGATCCCCTGCCCAAACGTTGAGTAAGCTGTTGGCTCAAGGGACCCGCATGTCATCCTCTATGTCCATCAACTTTCTTTTCTTGGATTTTTTCACCCCCTAATTACTAGCTACTTTCTTTTTCTTTTGATCTCAAGCCGCATTACAAACATTGAGACCACTGCTGCAAAATGGGACCCACATGTCATCCTCTATGTACAATAAATCTTGGATTATTTTTGGCTCCTATTTGGTCACTTGCCTTTTTCTTTCGATCTCATGCCGCCTTTGAAACGTTGAGTAAGCTGCTGGCTCATGGGTCCCGCATGTCATCCTCTCGAACAATAAAAGTTTCCTTTCTTGGAGTTATTTTTGACCCCTAATTTCGGCTATTTGCCTTTTTCTTTTGATCCCCGCCCCCTTTGAAACGATGAGGTTGCAGGTGGGTCCCCATGTCATCCTCTATGAACAATAAAAGTTTCCTTTGGTGGATTTATTTTTGACCCCTAATTAATTTCTGGCTATTTCCTTTTTTCTTTTGATCCCACTGCCGCCTTGGAATTGTTCAGAATCTGCTGCCTCATTTTCTTTTGGTCTGTGCCGCCTTGGAAACGTTGAGACCGCTGCTACAAAATGGGACCCGCATGTCATCCTCTATGTACAATAAAGTTTCTTTTCTTGGATTATTTTGGCTCCTGATATTATGTCACTTGCCTTTTTCTTTCGATCTCATGCCGACTTTGAAACGTTGAGGATGCTGCTGCCTCATGGGTCTCGCATGTCATCCTCTCAGAACAATAAATGTTTTCTTTTCTTGTATTTTTTTACCAACTGATTTTTGGCTTTTTTATTTTCGATCCGCCGCCTTTGAAACGTTGGCTAAATTTGCTGGCTCATGGGTCCCCGATGTCAGCCTCCCCGTACAAGAAACATGTGATATTTTATTTTGCAGACAATAAACGTTGTATTTTGCTCTGAGCTATTGCAAACGGATAAATTAAATCTTTATATCTACATAAACAAAATTATATGTTGAATCTCCTTGTTTTTTGTTTTTGCGAAGCATAGGACTTTCCTGTTTTTTTTTTTTTGAGAAAAATCCGACCTTTCTGTTTTGGAGTGGGCTGAAATTGTACGAGTCAAAAGGCCCAGCAGGATAGTTCGAAGGCCCAGATGTCCAGATACAGCCCAATTGAAATCTTTCTTTTCTTGGATTTTTTTCACACCCTGATTTCTGGCTACTTCATTTTTCTTTCGGTCTGTGCCGCCTTGGAAGCATTGAGACCGCTGCTACAAAATGGGACCCGCATGTCATCCTCTATGTACAATAAAGTTTCTTTTTTCTTGGATTATTTTTGGCTCATGATATTATGTCACTTGCCTTTTTCTTTCAATCTCATGCCGACTTTGAAACGTTGAGGAAGCTGCTGGCTCATGGGTCCCGCATGTCATCCTCTATGAACAATAAAAGTTTCCTTTGTTGGATTTATTTTTTTCCCTAATTTCTGGCTATTTGCCTTTTTCTTTTGATCCCCTGCCCAAACGATGCGGCGCAGTGGCAAGTCGGTCCCACATCATCCTCTATGAACAATAAAAGTTTCCTTTGATGGATTTATTTTTGACCCTAATTAATTTATTCTTTTTTCTTTTGATCCCCTGCCGCCTTGAAATAGTTGAGGATGCTGCTGCCTCATGGGTCCCGCATGTCATCCTCTCAGAAAGGTAAATGTTTTTTTCTTGAATTTGTTTACCAACTGATTTTTGGCTTATTTTTTCTTTCGATCTCCTGCCACCTTTAAAACGTTGACGACGCTGCTGGCTCATGGGTCCCCAATGTCAGCCTCCCCATACTGCAAATCCTCTTTCTGCAAAGGTTGTATTTCTAGATAGATAAGGTGGATTCGAATCTGCCATGGTTCAGGCAGCTCAGGTAAGCCTTCTTGCACTGATTAATGGAAGTAGTGTATAGCAAGGTCAAGACATGTGGCTCGGTGTAATGAATCTATTTGAATCATGTTGTGGGTTCAATCTGATAGTTCTCTAACAGGTCAGCCAAAATAGAAATTAAGTTTTTTTCTAAAACGGAAATGCAAATTAAGATGAACACAAACATTAGTTATCATAATAGCTGATCATACATACATACTTGCTAAGAGCAAAAGCTTGCCAGAGTTTTACCACCCATACAATTAATTAGCAGTTCAGATAAGATAACCTTATATAAGTATAACTACAAATGCATTTGCTAAGGGCTCATGGGACAACAGAACTAGACAACCGCGAACTTTATGACCAGCATGTCACAGCGGCATCGAAAGATCTTGACCTTCAACTTTGATCCAATGCGAAGTTTGGCACCATCAATGAACTTTTTCCACCTGGAAGTAACAGCCAAGCGGCCATCTGTGGGACTGACGGAGTACCGTCCCTCCACGGTGAGACCTTCACTCTCCATGACGAGGGATATCTTGCCCCTTCGGCCAGCATTGAGATCCTTGGAGATACTTTTAGGCAATTTCTGATTCAAAGCAAGAGATACCACCAAAAATTAGTCAATGGCACCAATGCACTGAACCATGTGAGACTTTGAGCAGAGAAGACATCAAGATAAGAGCAGTTATGCTGTCATATACTCACGAACATAGCCTTCAGATGCGTCCTGGTCACCACACGGGTGGCCACAGCAATGAGCTGAGACCTCGGTGATCTGGCTGGGGCAGGTGCGAGAACTGGGCTGGTACACGAGTGGCGATGCAGGAGACTGCTGGGCATGGGCGTAAACGGTGCCTCTAGAGGAACCGGTGCGATGCACGAGCTGTTGGGCAGGTGCAGTAAACGGTGCGGCTAGAGGAACAGTCTGATGCAGGAGCCTGCTGGGCAGGTGTAGTATATGGGGCCTCTACAGAACCAATGCTGATGTAGGGACTGCTGGGTAGATGCAGTAAACGGAGCTGGTACAGAACCGGTGCGATGCGGGAGAGTGGGAAGCCGGTGCCGGTGCTGGTGTGGTTGCCCTTTGTGACATCCGCTCCTGTTCCATCAGGGGATCTGCAGCTTTGATCATGTTAAACCCAGCAAGCTAGAACAGAGGGAATGGTTTAGAACAACTGCTCAGAATGCAGTTATCAAAAGATATGAGTAGAAAAAAGTTACATATTATATATTTGGAAGTGTCTCCAACTCTGTAAGCAGTTACGTATATCTGCCCGTTTGAGTTTCTGATCCTCAGCTCGTCGCCCTTCTTCAGACCGTAGTCAAAAGCAAACTTTCTCCAATCATGTCCATACAAATATGTGATGGCCTGCGTCTTGTAGACATACACCTCATAGACCGTGTAGGTGTTCATCAATTTGCCATTGCCATGCATAGTGAAAGACCCTTCATGCGGACACATCTGGTTAATCATTGGACGAAGTTCACAAGGTACAGTCTGCATGTGAAAATTGATACAAATGTAAGAAGCAGGAAGACTAAAAACAAGACTTTACTATATGCCAATTCATGCTAAACCACTGAGAATACATACCTGTAACTCTGTGAAGGAGCTACTAGAAAGGTAGATAGAGCCATAGGAGGTGTTATATGCGGGGTATGTACATGGGCCCGCCATATTCCCGCAAGCTCGGCATCGGGATGGTGAAGGAAACATGGGAGGTACTACTGGTGCATGTATCACCCGATTTTGGCCAAATCAGGAGATGGGCCGTAAGTGAAGATGGGCTTGAAGGACGTACACGTGGAGCATCTTCGAAACGGCCTTGCGCTAAGAGTTTGGGCTAAATTGCCCGTGTATCTGTAATATTAGTAGATCGTATCGTGTTTAGAATTAACAGATAGAGTCTGGCCCGTGCACGGTTAGGTGCACGCCTCAATTAGAAAGTCCCTTGGACTATAAATATGTATCTAGGTTATCGGAAAAGGAGGACAATCACGTTCACAACAAACACAAATCAGGCGCATCGCCACCCCTTCCTTCGAGGGTTTTCTTCCGGGTAAGCATCATGCTGCCTAGATCACATCTTGCGATCTAGGCAGTACACGTTTATTCGTCTACCTTGTGCTGCTCGTGCTGAAGCGTTGTTGATGGCGAGCAGCACTATTTATCCTTAGGTGTTTAGGGGCTTGCATTGGTGCTTTCTCGTGCATACATGCGAAGGGCAGCATCTTGCTTGTTCGTTACTTAGTAGATCCGATCTGTTATAGTTGCTCCTTGCTCGCGATTAGTTTAATATCATAGTTAGGCCTTATGCTGGGGTCGGACGATCCGGTAGTGCGTTAGGTGTTGTTTACCGTCCCTACAAGGGATGTTCCGGGAATCAACATTATGTTGGTTTTTAGGCCTCTCGTAGGGGTAGTTTGCATCATCTCTCGTATCTGCTAGGCCCGATCACACGTAGGACGTTCGGTTATGCGGTGAAAACCCTAAACTCGTAGATCGCTTTAGCTTTGTTTTGACCAGCGGGATCCCCATGTCATTGCAAATCCAACGTGAACCATGGGGCGATCGGCTCTTTGAGCCGATCCACAGGGCAACCTGAGAGCCGATAGGGCTCGTATTTAATGTTTACGTGTCTACCATGCAGGAACAATCGAAGCACTCTAACACCTTCCTGATCGGGTCTAGGTCAGGTGGCACGCCTAGCAACCGCCGGGACGTGGCTGGAAGACTTGCGGACGACGCGAGGTGCCAGGGTCCACTAAGCGGCCTTGGGAGCCTCCCGCTCTTCGTGTTGCTTAACCATTGCCCGCCGGTGGGTTTTGGCAGGTAACACATTCTGGCACGCCCGGTGGGACATCTTCTACAACATCCACGTCAACACCGACACCCGAGATGGCAGAGGAACAGATCACATACGAGGATCTCCCTGCTGAGCACAAGAAGAAATGCGATGAGCTGAATGCCATCTGTGAAGCCGAGCTCATCGGCTCCTGTGCGAAAGCCCATCTGTACGGTATCAAGGTCAAAGGGGCACACGTTCGTCTCCTGGCGTCAATATGGTGGATCTCAGCCACTCTATAGGGAGCCAGGGTTCTCCTTTGGTATCAATATGGCAGGGCTTGTGATCCGCCATAGCACGGGCAAAAGAAAGCAGCCACTCTCGTGGCAAGGACACAGAGGAGGCCGTTCCACGCGACCGGCCCCAGGATGATGATAGACGATACCTAACCGAGGAGGAGGCGAGAAGCATACGGTATCAACGCCCACTCTCCGTGCATCTCCTCAACAAATACGAGCAGACCGACGTCGACGCCACGACGAAGACGGCGAAAGATATCGTCGGTCGATGCGGACGGGAGGTATCGTCGGCGACAGGCTAATGACGGGTCAGAGCTTCACGCTAGAGGAGGTCAAGCGAGAATGACGTGGATAAGCACCGGGACTGTCCTTTCTTCAAACATTCTTGGGACTCAGGAATGAGCCGATTGCCAACAATCGAGGACTGCCCAGAATGCAAGCAGCAAAGGAGGAGGACAAAAGAAGTCTCAGTGTTCGAGCGTCTAGGGCCTCTCCCACCTCATAATAAGCAAGCTGAGTCATCTCAAGAAGAAGACTTTGAGGAGTCAGATGGAGAAGAAGACAGGTATCACCGACCAAGGTAGTGCCCTGATGGACTCGGCCATTCTCGGAAGCGTAGGGTGCGCGGCTGCGGGAACTGGAAGAAGCCGAGGCACGATACCTGTACACGTTGCGCGCGGCCCGATCTGGCCGCGAAAATTCAGCAAACAATGGAGACAAAGCGCGCCCGCCAAAGAAAGTATGGCGCCCAAACAGGCGAAAGCCGATGCACGGGCATCGGCTGATGCCGATGTAGAGACATCGGCTAACACAAACATGGTGTTCATACTCCGCCGAGTTTCGCGCTCCAAACGACGAGGAGGTATCGGTGGCTCAATTCGACTGCGGTCCACGACCAGTTATCTTTGAGAAGCCACGAGATAGAAGCTATAGGCATTTGAAAGCCCTATACTTGAGGGGTTACATCAACGGGCAGCCTGTCGGCAAGATGTTGGTTGACACCGGGAGCGGCAGTCAACATAATGCCGTATTCCATGCTACGACGTTTGGGGCACTCCAGCGATGATCTGATCAAGACCAACATCACATTAAGCGACTTCAACGGCCAGGCGTCAGAAGCGAAAGGTGTTCTGAATGTAGAGCTTACTGTAGGCCGGAAAACCATACCTACCGCGTTCTTCATCGTCGACAGCAAAAGCAATTACGCCGTCTTATTAGGAAGGGATTGGATTCATGCTAACTGTTGCATTCCGTCTACAATGCACCAATGCATTATACAGTGGGATGGAGATGAAGTGGAAGTCGTTCAGGCAGATGACTCAATCGAGATATCGTTAGCTGCCATGAGCGTGTGGGAAGCAGATAACCAAGAGCCGCTCTCTGGAATCAGTTTAGAGGGTTGTGAGCGCATCGAAGCGAAAAATGGGGTAAGGCTGGTTTTATCCACCGGCCTAACAGAAGCAGGTTCAAGACATTGGACGTACGTGGCAAGGCCGATCCCTTGCGATCGGTCCTCAAAAAAATGAAAAGCAAAGGATCTTATCTCCAGCATGCCACGTAGCTACAGTGGAAATCCAAGAAGTGCTAAACCTTTACGAAGCATTGCAATGAAAAGGGAGGCCGATTCCCGCAATCGGCCAAAATTATCCTCAACATGCGTTTTGTCTGTGTTCAATATTGATCCAACAGATGCCTGAAGAGCCGATACCATCAAATACTTGACAGAATCGGCTCGGGGGGCACATAGAAGGATAGAACACGAGGATACGGAGTTTGAAGCAATTCAGGATGTATTCCCGGATAAATTGGGGGCCGTTACATGAGTAAATCGGCCGTAGAAAATTTCAAATTTCAAAAAACCTTTAAGAATAGCCGATGCGCAGACATCGACTCAAGGATAAAAGCCGGTGCGTGGTCATCGACTCAAGAAGCCCAATGGAGTAGTTATCAAATTACATGGGGGAACTCCTCAATGGAATGGTTCGATGACTTGGGTCCTCTCTGCAAGGACCTCCAACCTTCTTGGCGAGCCATCAGGTGCAGCAGTGCTGGCAGGAGCATCAGTTGTGGCATCCAACACTGCCTTGGTCCATTTAAAGCCACTGATGTTTTTCTGCAAGATTGAGGATGGCAACCCTGACTAACAACAAGAGCAGCATAAACTTGCAAGTCAGGTTAAGGATGGGCTCGACGAAGGGAACATACCTCCTCTAGGACCGCGAGGACGGCCGGTGGTGAAGCAATTGGCTGTAGCATTTTGCCTGAGGGCTTGGTCAAAGTGGCAACTTGGTAGATATTACCTTCAGAGGATGTTACGTCCAGAGTTGGGAAAGGCGTCAGGACTTCATCAAACATCCCCACTAGCAATTGCGTTAGCCTCCCAAGAGGATGAGCCGATCTGATCAGCAAGGCGCAAGAACTGAACTGAGAAAGCTCGGGAGACAGCGCGCTCTGACATTTCTTTCGCTCTGGAGAGCCGATTTGGTTGAATCGGCTGAGTTTGCCCTACAACTTGGAGGCCAATGGAAGCCCATCTGGCTGGCCCACTGTGGTCCTCACCCTGATCGAGGCTCGGGGGCGGTTGCCTGAATGATCCCTTTGTTGTAGGAAGCCGATTCTTGTCGGGATCGACTGGCTCGGTGTCACAACTTGTCTGAGGAATGGCGCTGATGCTGCAAAATTATCAGTTCCAAAGTGCAAGACGATTCAGCGACAGGCCCATAACTCTATCGAAGACACCTGCCCACAACCAGGTTACCAGCTTGCTGGATTGGCTGTGATCGGCTACGGTATCGCTGTCAACGAAGGAAAGGCGATCGGCTGGTTGGCCCTGCATGATAGCTCTCTCAGATGTGATTGAGCTTGGGTCTGGTTGTTTAATTACGTGTCCCCATCACCGTTTTCACCTCGGTGAGGTTTGGGGCAGCACGGCCTCGTGGATGCTCTGTTTTTAGAAGCCGATGGGAGAGTCGTCGGTTGGTCTGCAACGCAATCCCTCTCAAAGGCGATGAGTTCTGCAGAAGAAAGGTCCATCATCACCGATGGAGAATGGACTCTGGGCTATCTGGTTGCTGTAAAGGAACAGAGCAGGGGATATCTGTACTACAGGGGTCTCGGTTTCAACGGCAAGTTGTTTTAGAGGCAGTTTTAAGACTCTTTTGAAGGCATTGGCCTGCCTCACTGTCCATCAGGGCTCCAGATCGTCGGTCGAAGAGGTGAAGGATAGATCGTGTGGGATCGATACGTTGACATTGATTGGTTGAGCATTGACCAAGTTCACGATCACTCCGACGTAAAAGAGAGGAAAAGCGGATTATGGGGGACCGATGCATGGAAATCGGCTCGTTGAGCATTGACCGAGTTGACAATCGGCAGACTCAGTACGAAGGACGATCGGCTAAATTATCATAAAGGAAATCGGCAAAATCAAATTGGGAAATTCTTCATTGATGAACGAGATTTCTTACATGAAGAGCTGATTGCTCTCAAAAGGATGTCCTAGGGGATACATTGCCCATCTACTACTGCTGGCCCTAGGCTAAGATCCTATCTAGGGGCCGTTGCTGCCCTCGTCGTCGTCGTCTCCATCATCGCCATCGTCGGCGCTGCTCCCGGCCGGCTCGTCATCGCTGCCATAGCGGCCGCCGACAGGACCCTCGTTGTCCTCGTCCTCCTCGTCAGCGTCGTCCTCATCGCTGTCGAAGTCGCTGAGGTTCCCGGGCCAGGGGCAGTGGCGCTTGGCCGGCGGCTCGTCGGAGGAGCTATCGTCGTCCTCCTCCTCCTCCTCTTCCTCCTCCACCTCCTCGGAGGAGGTGACACCCTCCCAGGGAAGGTCGTCGTCGCTCTCTTCCTCCGCTGCCCCATTGGCGAGGCAACGGAGGACGCTCTCCCCGTCGGTCAGGGACTGGTCGTCCTCTGACCAGATGGAGAAATTGTGGCTCGGCTCGTTCCCGGCTTCGATGGCGCGGCGGATGTTGGCCGCATGGGCCTCTTCCGGGTTCCATTCCGGCGTCGGCTCGCGGAAGGGGGAGGACTGCGCAGAAAGACCCGATGAGGAGGAAGAAGAAGAAGGCATGGTGGCAGAGGAGGGCTTTTGGAAGTGCTAGTGCGAGGAGGATGAAGAAGGGAACTGCAAGAAGTGGCTAAATAAAAGGGGATATAGCAATTTAATGCTTAAGCAGTTTCGAGGGATGTGGTGCCAAAACCGTCAAATCGTGCAGAGAAGTTGGGAAGGCAAGTCGTCATGATGAGAAAATACTGCGACGGTTCTGCTCTGCCACGACATGACCCCTCGAAGGAAAGACAGATGGTTTTGCAATTATCATTATCAAAACCAGGGGGGCATGTGTTATCACCCGATTTTGGCCAAATCAGGAGATGGGCCGTAAGTGAAGATGGGCTTGAAGGACGTACACGTGGAGCATCTTCGAAGCGGCCTTGCGCTAAGAGTTTGGGCTAAATTGCCCGTGTATCTGTAATATTAGTAGATCGTATCGTGTTTAGAATTAACAGATAGAGTCTGGCCCGTGCACGGTTAGGTGCACGCCTCAATTAGAAAGTCCCTTGGACTATAAATATGTATCTAGGGTTATCGGAAAAGGAGGACAATCACGTTCACAACAAACACAAATCAGGCGCATCGCCACCCCTTCCTTCGAGGGTTTCTTCCGGGTAAGCATCATGCTGCCTAGATCGCATCTTGCGATCTAGGCAGTCTACGTTTATCTACCTTGTGCTGCTCGTGCTGAAGCGTTGTTGATGGCGAGCAGCACTATTTATCCTTAGGTGTTTAGGGGCTTGCATTGGTGCTTTCTCGTGCATACATGCGTGGCAATGCCGTCCCTCGACACCTAGCTGCCCTTACACCTACGGGTGTAAGGGCAGCATCTTGCTTGTTCGTTACTTAGTAGATCCGATCTGTTATAGTTGCTCCTTGCTCCGCAGGATTAGTTTAATATCTGCATAGTTAGGCCTTATGTTGGGGTCGGACGATCCGGTAGTGCGTTAGGTGTTGTTTACCGTCCTACAAGGGATGTTCCGGGAATCAACGTTATGTTGGTTTTTAGGCCTCTCGTAGGGGTAGTTTGCATCATCTCTCGTATCTGCTAGGCCCGATCACACGTAGGACGTTCCGTTTATGCGGTGAAAACCCTAAACTGTCGTAGATCGCTTTAGCTTTGTTTTGACCAAGCAGGATCCCCATGTCATTGCAAATCCAACGTGAACCATGGGGTGATCGGCTCTTTGAGCCGATCCACAGGGCAACCTGAGAGCCGATAGGGCTCGTATTTAATGTTTACGTGTCTACCATGCAGGAACAATCGAAGCACTCTAACACCTTCCTGATCGGGTCTAGGTCAGGTGGCACGCCCTAGCAACCGCCAGGACGTGGCTGGAAGACTTGCGGGACGACGCGAGGTGCCAGGGTCCACTAAGCGGCCTTGGGAGCCTCCCGGCTCTTCGTGTTGCTTAACCAACATGGGAGGTACTACTGGTGCGTAGCGCTGAATGTAAGTGGAAGAATTAGGTTGTGTAAAGTGCATAGTTCAGAGCAATGCAAATGTTGACAAGCGAGTGCATAACACTATGTTACAAACTGAACAGTGAAAAAATAGTGTATGATGAATATAAGCATGCTAATTTGGTGTTTCCGAATTCCAAAAAGCATTAGACAGAGCCAGTGATAATATCAGACATAAATCATGGCATGTATATGTGGCTTAAGAAAATATACCCGAACCCTTGGATGGTTACGGCCCGGCTGGTCCTTGGACTTGAGCTTATATAAGCATCCAGAAGGTGGGGCTGACAGTAACTTGGTGGCAGCCTCTGCAGATGCCTCATCAGCAGCAGTTGCAATCCTTTTGACCAATGAAGGCTTAGCAGTTTCAGTCTGCATATGAAAATTGAAGAGCAACAGACATCAGCAGTGATATATAAAATGAATCTATGAGACACTGATGCATATAGTGCTGGATGTAAGTGGAAGAATAGGTGTGTGTTTCTGAACTATTGGTAAGCATTAGACAAAGCCGGCAATAAACAGACAAAAATCAAATCATGTATGAGGATTAAGAAAATATACCTGCTTACTGAAAAGGGTACCACCCAGCTGGCACGTGGCCTTGTGCTTGAGGAGGTTTTCAGAAGATGGTGGCGGCACCATCGTCTTCACAGCAGCCTCATCAGGATCATTTTTTATCCATTTGAGTAGAGGCACAGAAGTTTCATCCTGCATATGAATAGCAACAGAACTCATCATTGATATTTAATAAATCTATGAGATAGACTGATGCAAATAGTGCGGGTGTAAGTGGAAGAATAGGGTTGTGCATAGAGAACAGTTGACAACAATGCAAATGATTACAAAAGAAGCCAATGGAAATCAACAGTTTATATACTGGATGAGACAGACTGAAAAGTGAAAAGTTAGTGTATGATGATTGTAAGCAAACGCAGTGTTTCTGAACTTTTGGTAAGCATTAGACAAAGCCAACAGTAATTAAACAGATAATAATGAAATCATGTATGTGGATTAAGAAAATATACCAGATTCATTAAAAGGTCACCACCCAGCTGGCCCATGGCCTCGTGCTTGTAGAGGTTTTCGGAAGATGGTGCCGGCACCATCGTCCTCACAGCAGCCTCATTAGCCTCATTTTGCATCCACTTGAGTAAAGGCGCAGCAGTTTCAGCCTGCATAAGAATGGGAACAGATCTCAGCAGTGATATTGAATGACTCTGAGACAGACTGATGCATATAGTGCTGGATGTAAGTGGAAGGGTATGGCCGTGTATGGACAACAGTTCACAACAATGCAAGGGTGTGTTCGGTTCTGAAACAGCGTGGAATGGAATGGAATGGTTCCATTTCAGAGGAATGGAATGGTTACATTTTTGTTCGGTTGGGAAAAATGGAGAGCAGAAGAGATCGAGGTTAAACTAACCATTTGTCTCAAAATTGTAATTAACAATTGCAAATGACATTTTAATC
The DNA here is from genome assembly GCA_030979885.1 of Lolium multiflorum. Taxonomy (NCBI): domain Eukaryota; kingdom Viridiplantae; phylum Streptophyta; class Magnoliopsida; order Poales; family Poaceae; genus Lolium; species Lolium multiflorum. Next base: position 160,733,774 of record CM061749.1, read on the forward strand.
TCAAAGTCGTAATTAACAGCGCCTAATGGTGCTCTTTTAATCTAAAAATCGTAATTAACATCATTTTTTGTTGGGTTAGGGGAACTGGAGTAGATGAACATTACTGTATGATGATTGTAAGCAAACGAATTTGGTGTTTCTAAACTTTTGGCTTCGAGATCTTATGGGTTTCAACTCTAGCCTACCCCAACTTGTTTGGGACTGAAAGGCTTGGTTGTTGTTGTTGTTGTAAACTTTTGGCAAGCATAGAAAAAACCGACAATAAACAGAGAAAAATCAAGGCATGTTTTGTGGATTAAGAAAATATACCATATTCATTAAAAGATCACCACCCAGCTGGCGCGTGGCCTTGTGCTTGTAGAGGCATTTAGAAGATGGGGGCGGCATCAACATACTGGCAGCCTGATCAGCCGCAGTTTTGATCTTCCTTTTGAGTAAAGGCCCTAAAGTTTCAGTCTGCATATGAATAGCAAAACAAAAGGCAGACCTCAACAGTGATATTGAATTACTGTATGAGATAGACTAATGCATATAGTGGATGCTCTTAGCCTTTTGCAGCGTGAACACTAGCTATGGACAGACAAAAAAACTAGTTAACTCAGCTTTGTCTAGATATGAATGTACTACCACCATCCAAAAGCTTAAGCCTTATTTATTTTTGAGAAATCAAAACAAGCAAAGTTTGACCAAAATTTTAGAACATTCTATCAAAAAATATAATACTGTGTAGATACCGTAGGAAAATATATTTTATTATCTATTTAATGATATTAATTTTGTATTTTGCATGTTACTGATTTTTGGTAAAAGCTTAGTCAAACATGGTATAGTTTGACTTTCTAAAAATAATATAAGCCCAAAGCTTTGGGATGGAGGCAGTAGTATCTAGAGCTAAAACACATCTAGATACATCCGTATCTACAGATAGTTGAGTCAATTAATTTGGATCTGAGGGAGTATCAGATTCAGACTACATCATGGTAAGTTGGTTAAAAAAAATTACCCCTGGGCGGTCCCTGCCCAGCTCGGCAGTGGCATTTCGCTTCTTGTGCTGCAGATCGGGCCATGCTCCTGCAGCAGGTGGGGCGCTATTCTCGTTCCCCATAGCCTCAGCACGGAACCTGGAGGTACCAACCTGATACAGAGAATATAGAGCATGGTGTCACAGAGGCTTTACGCACAAACAGCTGAAGACATGTGCTACTTTAAGCATATTCCAGAACAGGAACAGATTGAGGATGCAGAGAGACACTTTAAAGAGTGGATAAGCAAACGGAGTACCTGCTTCGCGGGGCTGGGGACGCAGCTCAGGCTCAGCCAACTGCCCACATGCGTGGTGGCCTTACGCTCCATTGCCCCCACCGCCGAGGTCTTACCTTTCCTGTACAAGCTGACAAAAGATACAGTTAGGATCAGCAGAAACTACAAAGGTTGCAAATGTCGACAAATAAAGGAAGAACACCCCAATCCAAGCAAAGGTAGCCCCCGCCCCCACCCCCATCAATCACTCCCAGCTCGAGGGTGACCAGAAAGACACCCCTTCGCCCAGAATAGGAAAGAGATGCGCAAGATATCGAGGAGAGGAAAAAAGAACCGATCTCGAGAAAGGAAAGAACATTACTAGTCCTACCTAATCCGCTTGGTCTAGATGCAGCTTGCCCCTCCAAGCTGGATGCCTGGACGGTGGAGGCGAAAGGAGGGGATCGAGCTAGCGGCTTGCATCCGTCGGCAATCGGCACTCGATCGGGAGAGAAGGGGTGCTACATAAAGGGGAGGGGTAACATATTTTATTACATAGTGAACTTACTGATGTGACTAGTCATTACATGTCTCACTGAAACTAGGGCCCATAGTGTGGCACCCCAAATTCACTTGAAGCTGCCCGGCGGGACGCATTGGCGCGTCAAGAAACCCCCGAATTGTAGCGGGGAAATGAAACATTTCACAAAAATTCGAAATTCAAGCACACCGCCACGCGCCAAGCACGCGGCTGTTCCTTCCTCTTCCTCGGTTCCTCCTCCCCTATCCGAAAAACCCCAAATCCCAAGCTCAAACCAAAAAAAAACAAATCCCCGGCCGTCATGCATGTCCTCGTTAACCCGCTGGAGATCGCTGGACGATGCGGACCCGCCGCCGGTGCTCATGGCAACCGTGCAAGCTCACCGGCGTGCTGTATCCCGAGAGGAACTGGTCAAAGCTTTGCTATTCGCCACACAAAAAAATTGCGGGCCAAGATCTGGTCAAAGCTTCATCGATGGCTTGCCGCGAGAGGCTTGGAGTCCAGAGTCAATAAACTTGCTGCTCGAGGACTGGGCGGTTTACACGGATTCATATTAACTGACTCAAGTTTGTTAGTCTAGTTAACAAATGCATCTAGATACATCCATATCTAGACAGAATTGAGTCAATTAATATGAATCAGAGGGGAGTACCTGAAAGTGTTTCATGCTACCGACTAATGCGCTGGCAGGAATCGCTGTAGAAGTAATTGTGCTACTACTCATACGATGAACTGATTGTGTGGGTGTCGAATTTTGCAACGCGATCATCCACTGAATGCTTAATCTAGCGCCAAAGGCGTACAAATCATAACATACTACAGCACCAGAACATAAGAGTACGAATCATAAAGTAGCTCAACATTTTGCATCAGGGCTGGGTGGTCCTGAGACTACCGGGACGCCCCTGATGATCTCCGGGTGTGCATCCTCTTCAACGCAAAGCTGTGTACTCGGTCCACGGCCTCCTTCTGTAGGCTGGATAATCTCAGGTGCAGGACCTTCGTCTATGAGAGGCTCGTCATCAGTACCATCCACAGGTGCATCAGGGCTGGGTGGTCTTGAGACTACCCGGACGCCCCTGATGATCTCCGGGCGTGCATCCACTTCAACGCAAAGCTGTGTACTCGGTCCACGGCCTCCTTCTGTAGGCTGGATAATCTCAGGTGCAGGACCTTCGTCTATGAAAGGCTCGTCATCAGTACCATCCACAGGTGCATCAAACTGAGATTCATCTTCAAATCTCCCATCAAACTGAGAGACCTCTTCAACTCTATGCTTCTGCAATTAGTACATCAACCGATTAGACAAACATCTAAGGGATGCAACCTGAACAAATGCCGTTTTACATATTTACCTTCTCATCTGGCACAGCACATGTCCCAGAGCTGAAACCCGTTTCCTGAAGCAAGCGCTTTTTCTCTCCTTCCCGTCCATCCATCTGCAACAAGTTAAATTTGAGTACAGAACCTTGCACAGCAATGCAAACTATTGATTGAAACAGCGGCATCATCAATATAAATAATTAACTACATATGCCAGCACACATACAGTGTGAGCAAGATCTGATTCTCCTGCTAAAGGATCATTATATGGTTCACCATGCTAAACCCGCCTAACATATGTGCGGTCCATCCCAAAAATGTGTAAATGATCTGCCACTACAGGGTGAGGCCTCTTCTCACCATTCATACATGTGCAGCGCGGGCAATACACGTCCAGGTTGTGACCTTCATGAGCTCTAATAAACCCCATAAAGGGTTGAACACCATTTATATATGAAGGGGAACATAAGTGTCCATGCAGTATCCAAGTTCTGTCCATCTGTTTAATTATGAGATACAGTGGTTGGTGATTAATTTAAGGCGAAGTAGGAAATGTATATCCATCGAGTACAAAACTATACTACATGATTATGCATTTCAGCAATCATGTCGAGTACAAAACAAAAAATGCCCATCGACATTTTAGCAAACAGATCGTGTACAAAACTCTGCCATGGCATTTCAGCAAATTAACGGATCGAGTGCAGAACTGACTCTATATGCCCACGCAAATGAACAAATTGATCGATGACAAATCGAGCGGAAAACTATAAAGTGCCAATTAGTTCGAGCATACTGACGAATTTTTTTAGCAGCATCAAGAAAATATAAATCGTTAGGCCGTCTTGCCCGATACATGATTGAGCTAGAGATAGCAGCCCTACCGTGGATCAACTTGACCGCCGGTGCGTCTCGAGAAGAACGACGGGGAGGGGAAGCTTCTTCTTCGCACGGACGGGACGGGGAGGGGAAGCTCTTCGCACGGACGGGGATAAGTTGTGTAGGGGTGGGTGGGGGGTCATGCGGCCGGGCCGCCGGGGTGATAATTAAGGTCGGTAGGTGGCGTTTAATGGAGTTGCGTGTGTAATTTGCCGTGCACAAGGTTGAGGATTAGGCGGTTCCCTTTGCCGCGCGCACAATTCAAACTATCCCGCCCATGTAGTTTAAATTTGCCATATTTTCGTTAAATCGACATAAAGTCATGTGAGTGGGGGAAAATTAGCAAAGTTGCTTGAAAAATAGTAAAACTCTGGAATTATCCTTTAAATATGCTCTACTTCGTGAAAATCGGGGTGTGGAAGCATGTTGAGCTATTTTATTTGTACTTTCTTCATTAAAACTCCCATTTTATGCACTTTGGATGGAAAGAAATCATTTGTACATAAATTTTGACAACGCCATTTGCAAACACTAATTTTTTACATGCCAAGATGCACCCATCCACCAAATATATATGGGGCAAAAGTTTATCACAATCTAGCAGATATGCATAATTGGTGAGGGACCCCTTTTGATTTTGTGCAATTTCCACTAATTAGGTAGAGAGAAGGGGTTAATTAATTAGGCCATATTAGGGGTTATGTGTTTTAGATTAGGTTGTGTGGATTCAAATACAACTTCTTTATTTGTGTGCTATGATTAATCAAAACTAGATCGATCGACTGCGCACACATTATTAGAGGCGCATGCCTTTGCGCACAAAGTGCATGTGTGTGTTGTTGGCCACCAATTAACGAGAGAGAGAGAGAGAGAGAGAGAGGTAGAGAGAGAGCTACATACGAGAGAGCGATTGAAATCCCCAAATTAAACACATATATATATATGCATGGCACATTTAATTTAATTAGAGGACCACGAGGCACCCCTGGCCTGCTTGATGCACAATTAAGTGTCATTGGCCTATATATAGGGTTTAATTAGGGTTTGGGGTTTAGGGTTAGGAGGTTAGGGTTTAGGGTCTAGGGTTTAGGGTTTAATGTTTATGGTGTTTAGGGTTTAGGGATTTAGGGATTAGGGTTTATTTAGGGTTTAAGGTTTAGGGATCATCGATCGAGTGCGCACACACACATTATTAGAGGCACACGCGCCTTTGCGCATAAAGTGCATGCGTATATGTGTGTGTGTTTTGGCCACCAACGATATATAGATGATCGAGAGATCGAGAGAGAGAGAGAGAGAGAGAGAGAGAGATTGAAATCCCCAAGAATATGTTCAAATATATATTAAAATATATGCACGAATGCATGCATGGTAGGCCATGCATGCACACTAATTATATATATATATATTATGAGGAAACTTAATCAAATGTGTTTTCATTCGAGAGAACTTGTCAAAATTCAAGTTAATTAATTTATCATCGATAATTATATAATTAATTAATGAATCTCAGGGAGATGTTATACAACATATGATCGATATAGGCCATGTATATATTAATTGGGGTTAATCTACTGTTTAATTTGCTAGCTAGCTGCTATATAGAGAGCATGTTTTTATTAGATCGGGTTATAGCTAGCTAGTATAGTTTAGGGTTATGTGTTTTAATTAACTAGGGTTTGATTAGCTAGGGGTTAGTTATATATATATGGTTTTGGGTTAATGCATGGCACATTTAATTTAACTAGAGGACCGCGAGGCACCCCTGGCCTGCTTGATGCACAATTAAGTGTCGTTGGCCTATATATAGGGTTTAATTAGGGTTTAGGGTTAGCTAGGGTTTAGGGTTTAGGGTTTAGTGTTTAGGGTGTTTAGCTAGGGTCTAGGGTACGTTTAGGGTTCAGTGTTTAGGGTCTAGGGTTTAGTGTTTAGGGTGTTTAGGGTCTAGGGTTTAGGGTCTAGTGTTTAGGGTGTTTAGGGTCTAGGGTTTAGGGTTTAATTAGTGTTTAGGGTGTTTAGGGTTTAGGGTTTAGTGTTTACGGTGTTTAGGGTCTAGGGTTTAGGGTTTAGTGTTTAGGGTGTATAGGGTCTAGGGTTTAGTGTTTAGGGTGTTTAGGGTTTAGGGAGGTTTAGGGTTGTTTAAGGTTTAGGGATCATCGATCGAGTGCGCACACACATTATTAGAGGCACCCCGCGCCTTTGCGCATAAAGTGCATGCGTATATATGTGTGTTTTTTTGCCACCAACAACGATATATAGATGATCGAGAGAGAGAGATTGAAATCCCTAAGAATATATGTTCAAATATATATTAAAATATATGCACGAATGCATGGTAGGCCATGCATGCACACTAATTATATATATATATATTATGAGGCAACTTGATCAAATGTGTTTTCATACGAGAGAACTTGTCAAAATTCAAGTTAATTAATTTATCATCGATAATTATATATATAATTAGTTAATGAATCACAGGGAGATCGATAATTAATTTAGGGTTTTAGGGTTGTTTAAGGTTTAGGGATCATCATCGATCGAGTGCACACACATTATTAGAGGCACCCGCGCCTTTACGCATAAAGTGCATGCGTATATATGTGTGTTTTTTGGCCACCAATATATATATAGATGATCGAGAGAGAGAGATTGAAATCCCCAAGAATATGTTCAAATATACATTAAAATATATGCACAAATGCATGGTAGGCCATGCATGCACACTAATTATATATATATTATGAGGCAACTTAATCAAAATGTGTTTTCATTCGAGAGAACTTGTCAAAATTCAAGTTAATTAATTTATCACGATAATTATATAATTAATTAATAAATCTCAGGGATATGTTATACAACATGATCGATATAGGCCATGTATATTTTAATTGGTGTTAATCTACGGTTTGCTAGCTAGCTGCTATATATAGAGCATGTTTTTATTAGATCGGGTTATAGCTAGCTAGTATAGTTTAGGGTTATGTGTTTTAATTAAGTAGGGTTGATTAGCTAGGGTTAGTTACATATATATGATTTTAGGGTTAATGCATGGCACATTTAATTTAATTAGAGGACCGCGAGGCACCCCTGGCCTGCTCGATGCACAATTAAGTGTCGTTGGCCTATACATAGGGTTTAATTAGGGGTTAGGGTTAGCTAGGGTTTAGGGTTAGGGTTAGGGTTAGGGTTAGGGTTATGGTTTAGGGTCTAGGGTTTAGGGTTTAGTGTTTAGGGTGTTTAGGGTTTAGGGATTAGGGATTTAAGGTTTTAGGGGTTGTTTAAGGATTAGGGATCATCGATCGAGTGCGCACACACATTATTAGAGGCACCCGCGCCTTTACGCATAAAGTGCATGCGTATATATGTGTGTTTTGGGCCACCAACGATATATAGATGATCGAGAGAGAGATTGAAATCCCCAAGAATATGTTCAAATATACATTAAAATATATGCACGAATGCATTGTAGGCCATGCATGCACACTAATTATATATATATTATGAGGCAACTTAATCAAATGTGTTTTCATTCGAGAGAACTTGTCAAAATTCAAGTTAATTAATTTATCACGATAATTATATAATTAATTAATGAATCTCAGGGATATGTTATACAACATGATCGATATAGGCCATGTATATTTTAATTGGTGTTAATCTACGGTTTGCTAGCTAGCTGCTATATATATATATAGAGCATGTTTTTATTAGATCGGGTTATATCTAGTATAGTTTAGGGTTATGTGTTTTAATTAAGTAGGGTTGATTAGCTAGGGTTAGTTACATATATATGGTTTAGGGTTAATGCATGGCGCATTTGATTTAATTTGAGGACCGCGAGGCACCCCTGGGCTGCTCGATGCACAATTAAGTGTCGTTGGCCTATACATAGGGTTTAATTAGGGTTTAGGGTTATCTAGGGTAGAGGGTTAGGGTTAGGGTTTAGGGTCTAGGGTTTAGGGTTTAGTGTTTAGGGTGTGTTTAGGGTTTAGGGATTAGGGATTTAGGGTTTTAGGGTTGTTTAAGGTTTAGGGATCATCGATCGAGTGCGCACACACATTATTAGAGGCACCGCGCCTTTACGCATAAAGTGCATGCGTATATATGTGTTTTTTGGGCCACCAACGATATATAGATGATCGAGAGAGAGATTGAAATCCCCAATAATATGTTCAAATATACATTAAAATATATGCACGAATGCATTGTAGGCCATGCATGCACACTAATTATATATATATTATGAGGCAACTTAATCAAATGTGTTTTCATTCGAGAGAACTTGTCAAAATTCAAGTTAATTAATTTATCACGATAATTATATAATTAATTAATGAATCTCAGGGATATGTTATACAACATGATCGATATAGGCCATGTATATTTTAATTGGTGTTAATCTACGGTTTGCTAGCTAGCTGCTATATATATAGAGCATGTTTTTATTAGATCGGGTTATAGCTAGCTAGTATAGTTTAGGGTTATGTGTTTTAATTAAGTAGGGTTGATTAGCTAGGGTTAGTTACATATATATGGTTTAGGGTTAATGCATGGCACATTTAATTTAATTAGAGGACCGCGAGGCACCCCTGCTGCTCGATGCACAATTAAGTGTCGTTGGCCTATACATAGGGTTTAATTAGGGTTTAGGGTTAGCTAGGGTTTAGGGTTAGGGTTTAGGGTCTAGGGTTTAGGGTTTAGTGTTTAGGGTGTTTAGGTTTAGGGATTAGGGATTAGCGATTAGGGATTTAAGGTTTTAGGGTTGTTTAAGGTTTAGGGATCATCGATCGAGTGCGCACACACATTATTAGAGGCACCCGCGCCTTTACGCATAAAGTGCATGCATATATATGTGTGTTTTTTGGCCACCAACGATATATAGATGATCGAGAGAGAGAGAGAGATTGAAATCCCCAAGAATATGTTCAAATATACATTAAAATATATGCACGAATGCATGGTAGGCCATGCATGCACACTAATTATATATATATTATGAGGCAACTTAATCAAATGTGTTTTCATTTGAGAGAACTTGTCAAAATTAAAGTTAATTAATTTATCACGATAATTATATAATTAATTAATGAATCTCAGGGATATGTTATACAACATGATCGATATAGGCCATGTATATATTAATTGGTGTTAATCTACGGTTTGCTAGCTAGCTGCTATATATAGAGCATGTTTTTATTAGATCGGGTTATAGCTAGTATAGTTTAGGGTTATGTGTTTTCATTAAGTAGGGTTGATTAGCTATGGTTAGTTACATATATATGATTTAGGGTTAATGCATGGCACATTTAATTTAATTAGAGGACCGCGAGGCACCCCTGGCCTGCTTGATGCACAATTAAGTGTCGTTGGCCTATATATAGGGTTTAATTAGGGTTTAGGGTTAGGGTTTAGGGTATAGGGTTTAGTGTTTAGGGTGTTTAGGGTTTAGGGATTAGGGATTAGGGTTTCAGGGTTGTATAAGGTTTAGGGATCATCGATCGAGTGCGCACACACATTATTAGAGGCACCCGCGCCTTTGCGCATAAAGTGCATGCGTATAGTTTAGGGTTATTTGTTTTAATTAAGTAGGGTTTGATCAGCTAGGGTTAGTTACATATATATGGTTTAGGGTTAATGCATGGCACATTACATATAGTTTAAATCTCAAGAATGTTTATACATGATAGGCCATATGTGCAAAGGAATTTTTTTCCCCGTGAACTTGTCAAAATTCAAGTTTATCAGTGCCAATGGAAACTAGTCCAAAAAATTACATAGAGGACCAAAAGTACTAGACAATAACTAATAGAACCTGCAACTTTACAAAAAGGACCCCAAAACATATAGAAGAAAATCAATCGAGTCCTTCTGGACCGCACATCAGATCTCTGCTCCGCATCCTTTCCAGCAACTCCGTCGCCGGGGACGCACCACTTGGGACGGTGTCGCCGGTAGTCGCCAGGACGAAGGAGAAGAAGGGCCTCAGCAACGGCATATTGGCTCTGAGAAGGGCCGCTGAAAGGCCAAGATGTGCACGGGCAAGACGGATGACGCCGTCGTATGCCCCGAGCTTGTGAACTTTAGCAGCTTGACTTCCCCATTGGCCAGATCTGAAGCACTGACCAAAGCAAGCCTCACCGTTAGCGCCATCACATTGATGGCACCAGATCGGGGTTTGGCCGGCAAGATCCGCCAGATTCACCATAGGCCAGATCTGAAGCCGATGACGAGATCCCCGACTCCATTGCGCCATTCTGCTCATGGGAAACACTGGATCTAAGCTTACAACAACACTAACTCCCTCGGATCCAAATTAGCTGACTCAACTTTGCTTATCTAAATATGGATGTATCCACACATGTTTTTACTCTAGATACATACACGTCTAAGGAAAGTTGAATCAATTAATTTAGTTCGGAGGGTGTACAATATACAGAGAGAAGTCGGCCTCGTCTCCGGCCGGCGAGGCCGCCGGAGAGAAGGGGGAGAGGAGCCGGGGGAGTGGGAGAGACTCGAGAGAGAAAGAGAAGAGGAAGAAATGAGAGCTCCCTGGGGAAGAACATTATTTTTGTCGTTCTGCTCGTAGCTTGAAACTGAAAATTTCGGCCGCGCGCCAAATCATCCCGCCGCATCCATTCGAAAATCCCGTGACCAGTTTTACCCTTTTAACCCTGGTCCGGAAGCTACAACCCACCGACCATGGAGGGCTCATTCGGTAACAATGAAATATCTTGCCTAGATCCCGAACCCTCCCCACAGGCCCACACCCACCCACCAACCATTCGCCCCATTAGCTCAAAAATACTCTCACACGCCAAAGCTCTGACTCTCTACAGTACTAGATCTGCTTCGCCGCCGGCATACTCCTCCACAGCGTAGCCTTGATCGTGTTGGCTGTCCACCCACCTGATCCGCTCCCCCGCCGCCCTCGTCACCGACGGATCTGCTTCACCGCCGACCTCGCCACCGACGGATCTGCTTCACCGCCGACCTCGCCACCGACGGATCTGCTTCACCGCCGACCTCGCCACCGACTACCTCGCCGCAGCGGCTGTATCAACTTCACCGAATCCCTTGCCAGCCAACCAGATCTGCTTCACTAACGCCCGCTTCTACTGAAACAGGGTCGATTCATCGTCTCCCGCGTTCGCCGCCGCTGGAATGCAAGTTGCCGCCCCCGTCCACCCCGCCGCAGCTTGGTTAGTACGCTGGCCCGTTAGATCGCGGTGTTTCTTTAGCCATGTTTTGTGTAGTTATTTGCAGATCTCATATGCCGTTAACTTTCTTGATGTGTTGCTTCGCATGAAGTTTGTTTAAATATTGTACAGTACAAAAGCATTATCCGGTCGCTACCATCCTGTTCATTCTACTGACACCTGTGTGCATCCACATATTTATAGCCTTATACCCATTCATTTGCTGCCAACTGTTTTTGTACTGCATGCTATTGTCGCACTGCTTTTATAGTCATGCTATGGGCATTTCCAATCTGCTTGTTCTTATACCACGTCATTAGCTCACCGCTAGCCGCTAGCTGTTTTCTCGTGTCTGCTATTCTCACACTGCTTTTATAATCATGCTATGTGCATTTCCAATCTGCTTGCTCTTATACCTCGTCTTTAGCTTATATAGTTATTGCTTGCGTGCATGTCTGGTCTTTGTATTATCGTAGACTGACTTGTCAATGTTATTTTTCCTAGGGATTGATCATGCGAACCACTTATTAGAACATCCAACATTAACAGCGGGGACGCTAGGGAAGGTTGGAATCTGAGTTCTTGGTTGGTAATTTTGGCAGTTTACTTCCGTTATTATCTATAACCTATATGCATTGTTCCTTATGCAAGAGATTAACACTTGGAACCCTGCCATAGCAATGTCATTCATGCTTTACTATGTTTCTGCCTATTTGATATGCTTGTCTTGGAGAAACTGCGAAGGTGATTTGAACCTGACATTTGGTCATTCTTAATGCCAGTTTACTTTATGTGGAAAACCTTGGCATTACCCTACTCTAAATGCAAAGCAACATCTAGTTGGTTTTAATCTGATATCTGGTAAATATTGGCTTATTCATTTGGCAGCTCAAGTTTTTTGTTATTTGAAACCAGCTGACTTGGTCTTAAATGTGATATCTAAACACAGATTAAGGACAATGGAGCAGGAGGATTAGCATTTCACTTGATGGCTGAACCTAAAATGACAGGCATGTTGACCACGACTAGTGCACGCAAGAGAAGGACCTGCAGTGAGCCAGTATGTGCTTAGTACATGCATCTTATCTTATCTTGTGCTTATTTCTGCTACATGCTGTTATCTGATCTCTACATTGCGTAATACATGTTTGAATAGTTAATTGTTGTAACTATGTTTGCAATGTTACCAGAATGCAGTTTTAATGAAGCAGTCATCATTAGAAGATAGTCGCCAAAAAAGGATCTGTAGCGACCCTGTGCAACATTATGATGTAAGTTTGTGCTTAGTACAAGTTCCATACATTGTCTCATTTATGCAACTTGTTATTATCTTATATCTACATTGCATAATAAATGTTTGCATAGTTCATCGTTTAACTCTTTTTGCATTATTATCAGAATGCAGTTGTGATGAAGCAATCTTCATTAGAAGTGAGGCCCACAAAAAGTTCTGATCTTTCTTCTGATGCATCTTCTCATAGCCGTCAACCTAGACCATTTCTTTCATCAAACAGTAAATATCTCAAGGCTGTACTTTATAAAAGACATGGTATTGCTGCTTTAAGATCTGTAGCTGATATGTTGACAAAGAGTACACAAGATTCAATCAAGGCGATTGCCAAATGTCAACGTGTTATTGATGATGCTAATAGAAGTCCTCAATGATTCTATGTAATTTTTTTATTTGGGCACATTAATTGCCTTGTAATTTTCCTACTTGTTTTATTTGTGTATGTAATTGTGTGTATCATTGATATCAGATTTTAGGCTCATGAAATTTAATGCAAGTTGACTAGTCAAACAAGTAGGGCCCTACAACAGATTGGGCCGGCCCACTTACAGTAGTGTGGGACCCACTTTCATTTTGGGCCGGCCCACTTCTTTAGTAGGCCGGCCCGGTTACACGATAGTGGGCTCCACATGCTTATTGGGCCGGCCCACTATCTTGTTGGGCCAGCCCATTTGCTATATGGTGGTCCCACATGGTAAATGGGCCAGCCCTTTAACAGGAAGGTGGGACCCACTGTTTTTGGCCCGGCCCACTATCTTGTTGGCCGCCCACTTGCTATATGGTGGACCCCACATACTAAATGGGCCGACTTTAACTGGAAAGTGGGACCCACTGTGTTTTTGGCCCGGTCCACTTTTTTTTGCCAGCCCAATTCTATATGGTGGACCCCACACATCAAATGGGCCGGCCTTTAATAGGAAAGTGGGACCCACCTGTGTTTTGGCCCGGCCCACTATCTTGTTGGGCTGGCCCACTTGCTATATGGTGGACCCCACATACTAAATGGGCCGACCCTTTAACTGGAAAGTGGGACCCACCTGTGTTTTTGGCCCGGCCCACTTGCTATATGGTGGACCCCACACACTAAATGGGCCGGCCTTTAACCGGAAAGTGGGACACACCGTATTTTGGCCCGCCCACTTGCTTCTTGGCCGGCCGGCTGTAGGTAGGTGGACCCCACATGTTAAATGGGCCGGCCCATTTAAGTTTTGACCATCAACCTTAGAGGTTAGGCCCGCCCACGTAACTAATGGACCAGCCCAGCTATATAGTTGACCGGTCAAACTATGTCATCTGCCCGGCCCGCTTAAGACGTGGCAGGCCTCGTGTGGGCCTACCATCTACCACGGGGTTTCAGCCGGTTAACGCCGTTAACTTGTCGTTAACGGCGTCTGCCACGTGTTAGTTTGCATGACGTCAGCAGTCAACGGGCTCCCGGAAACACTTGGGCAACGGTCCGATTTTCCGTGGCGGAAGGCCGCCCAAGCGCGACGGACCGAAAAAATCGTCGTAGGACTTTGCCTGACGCAGTTTCCACAACAGAACCCATATCGTCGGGTTAGGCCCATAGGCGACGAAAAATACCCCTTAGCGGACGATTTTGAGACGTTGTCTATCAGAACTTTTCTTGTAGTGAATAAATCGTCTACTTGCTTCCGAATGATTTCATACTTTAAGTCTAAGTACATTTCATCCATGATCCTCATGGTTGCTATGCTTCCCACTGTATCACCTTGGATAAACAGAATCTGAGCTTCTTCTAGTTCTTTCCGAAGTTCCTTCGGAATCTCCCATTCCGTAGGTTGATTCTCAGTACTCTTCCTGCTTAAAGCATCTGCTACTACATTAGCCTTGCCTGGTGTATAGTTGATTGTCAGTTCATAGTCCTTAATCAACTCTAACCATCTCTTTTGTCTCATGTTTAATTCCTTCTGAGTGAAGAAATACTTCAAACTTTTGTGATCCGTATACAACTCACATTTGGATCCATAGAGAAATTGCCTCCAACTCTTCAAAGCATACACAACTGCCGCCAATTCTAAGTCATGTACTGGGTAGTTATGTTCATGTGGCTTTAGTTGTCTTGATCCGTAAGCTATCACCTTACGATCTTGCATTAGAACACATCCAAGTCCATTCTTGGAAGCATCACAATACACCGTGTAATCCTTTCCGGGTTCCGGAACTGCTAACACCGGTGCCGTGGTTAACTTCTCCTTGAGTGTTTGGAAACTGGTTTCACACTCATCAGTCCACACAAATGGGGTATTCTTCTTGAGTAACTTGGTCAATGGTCCTGCAATCTTCGAAAATCCTTCAATGAATCTCGGAAAATGCATCAAAACATCATAAAGTGTGAACAAAACATGTAGGTATTGTCATAAAACAAGCATGGAACATCAGAAATTATGGATACGTTTGAGACGTATCAAGCATCCCCAAGCTTAGTTCCTACTCGCCCTCGAGTAGGTAAACGATAACAACAAATAATTTCTGAAGTGACATGCTACCAACATAATCTTGATCAACATTATTGTAAAGCATATGAGATGAATGGAGTGATCTGAAGCAATAGATTGCTAACAAAGAGATAATGACTAAACAAATGAATCATATAGCAAAACTTTTCATGAATAGTACTTTCAAGACAAGTATCAACAAGACTTGCATAAGAGCTAACTCATAAGCAATAAATTCAAAGTAGAATGCATTGAAGCAACACAAAGGATGATTAAGTTTCAGCAATTGCTTTCAACTTGTAACATGTATATCTCATGGATATTTGTCAACATAGAGTAATATAACAAGTGCAATAAGTAAACATGTAAGAATCAATGCACACAGTTAACACAAGTGTTTGCTTCTAAGATAGAAAGAAGTGGGTAGACTGACTCAACATAAAGTAAAAGAATGGCCCTTCGCAGAGGGAAGCATGGATTACTATTTTTGTGCTAGAGCTTTTGTTTTGAAAACATAGAAACAATTTTGTCAACGGTAGTAATAATTCATATGTGCTATGCATAATACTTCCTACAAGTTGCAAGTCTCATGCATAGAGTACTAATAGTGCTCGCACCTTGTCCTAATCAGCTCGGATAACACGGATTATCATTGCATGACATATGTTTCAACCAAGTGTCACAAAGGGGTACCTCTATGCCGACAAAGGTCTAAGGAGAAAGCACGCATTGGATTTCTCGCTTTTGATTATTCTCAACTTAGACATCCATACCGGGACAACATAGACAACAGATAATGGACTCCTCTTTTAATGCTTAAGCATTCAACAACAGATAATATTCTCATAAGAGATTGAGGTTGTATGTCCAAACTGAAACTTCCACCATGATACATGGCTTTAGTTAGCGGCCCAATGTTCTTCTCTAACAATATGCATACTCAAACCATTTGATCATGAAATCACACTTACTTCAGACAAGACGAACATGCATAACATCTCACATGATATCCAACAAAGGTAAAAAGTTGATGGCGTCCCCAGAAACATGGTTACCGCTCAACAAGCAACTTATAAGAACTAAGACACATAACTACATATTCATCACCACAATAGTTTTTAAGCTATTTGTCCCATGAGCTATATATTGCAAAGATAAAGGAATGAAATTTTAAAGGTAGCACTCAAGTAATTTACTTTGGAATGGCAGAAAAATACCACATAGTAGGTAGATATGGTGGACACAAATGGCATGGGTTTTGGCTCAAGGTGTTTGGATGCACGAGAAGCATTTCCTCTCAGTACAAGGTTTGGGCTAGCAAGGTTGTTTGAAGCAAACACAAGTATGAACAGGTACAACAAAACTTACACAAGAACATATTGCAAGCATTATAAGACTCTACACTGTCTTCCTTGTTGTTCAAACACTTTACCAGAAAATATCTAGACTTAGAGAGACCAATCATGCAAACCAAATTTTAACAAGCTCTACGGTAGTTCTCCATTAATAGATTAAACTACATGATGCAAGAGCTTAAACATGATCTAATGAGAGCTCAAAACAATTGCCAAGTTTCAAGTTATTCCAAACCATATGAAGCATTTTCTGATTCCAACCAAATAGCAATCAACGAAGCAATTTCAGCCTTCGCCATGAACATTAAAGCACAATTAAGAACACAAGTGTTCCATATGAAAAAGCGTGTCTCTCTCCCACATGAGCATGAATTTATTCAGAGAATGAAAATAACAAAACAAAAATAAAAGCACACAGACGCTCCAAGTAAAGTACATAAGATGTGACGGAATAAAAATATAGTTTCACTAGAAGTGACCTGATAAGTTGTCGATGAAGAAGGGGATGCCTTGGGCATCCCCAAGCTTAGATGCTTGAGTCTTCTTGAAATATGCAGGGATGAACCACCGGGGCATCCCAAGCTTAGACCTTTCACTCTTCTTAATCATAGTATATCATCCTCTTCTCTTGACCCTTGAAAACTTCCTCCACACCAAACTTAAAGCAAACTCATTAGAGGGTTAGTGCATAATAAAAAATTCACACATTCAGAGGTGAAATAATCATTCTTAACACTTCTGGACATTGCACAAAGCTTCTGAAAGTTAATGAAACAAAGAAACTCATTCAACATAGCAAAAGCGGCAATGCGAAATAAAAGGCAGAATCTGTCAAAACAGAACAGTCCGTAAAGACGAATTAGGGGCACTTAACTTGCTCAAACGGAAAAACTCAAAACTAATGAAAGTTGCGTACATATCTGAGGATCACGCACGTAAATTGGCAGATTTTTCTGAGTTACCTACAGAGAGTTCTGCGCAAATTCGTGACAGACAGCAAATCTGTTTCTGCGCAGTAATCCAAATCTAGCATCAACTTTACCATAGAGACTTTACTTGGCACAAAAACATGATAAGGAGAGGTTGCTACAGTAGTAACAACTTCCAAGACTCAACAATACAGTAGCAAAATAAACACATGGGTTATCTCCCAAGAAGTGCTTTCTTTATAGCCATTAAGATGGGCTCAGCAATTTTAATGATGATGCTCTCATAAGGATGAGAGTCGCAGCAAAGAGAGCATCAAAAAGCAAGTATGAAACAAATTTAAGCCTAACCCTCTTCCTATGAAAAGGAATCTTGTACACAAATAAATTCATGAAGAACAAAGTGACAAGCATAAGAAGATAAGACACGAGTAACTTCAAGATTCTCAACATAAAGAGGGGAAACTGAATATTATTAAGATGCATACAACCGTGTTTGTTGGGGGGATGACCCCCGGTATGCCAAAGGCATGCCAAACCGGATGGTCTTATCCATCAAGATACCGGTTTAATATTTATACCGGAGCTCAAAGATAAGAGTTTGGCTAAGTAAGGCTAAGCCGGTATCCCCAAGAGGGGTATACCGGGACCGGATAGAAAGGATGCCGGAGACCGGAAGGAAGAGCATGTCGGCAGGACCAGTCAAAGATTCTCTTCAGAGCTAGAAGACAAGGATGAGCTAAGCAAAGTGGCTTTAAACGAAGGCCTGAGGACAAAGAGGAGGATGACGGTCAAAGAAGCCGGAGGACGTCAGCCTCCCTGTTTAAAGAAGACCCCGGCGTCATCTATGATTAAAGTAGCTTTGTAAAGTATCTTTGTAAAGTAGTTTGTCTAGTCAAAGATGCCATTAGGGTTTCTTGCCCTGTAAGCCACCCTCTCTATATAAGGAGAGGGGAGCCCCATACACGCGGAACGCAGAGAGAGAGAGACCTTGTAGCTCAAACCTGTAACCTGTGGAGATCAATGAAGATAATGATCTAGAGCGAGTTCTTCCTTGTGTCTTTCTTCTTCAACCTCTGGCCTTGGCCAAGTTCTTGAGGAAACCATCCGGAAGTTCATCCCATCTGTCATAAACCCTCCCCCGAATCCTCTAGCGTCCATTCGGCCCCAACATAAGCCATCCTATGGCATCTGTTTGTTCCCCACGACGACAGTTGGCGCCCACCGTGGGGCTGAAGTGGCGCTTGCTGGAGTTCATATTCGGGCGGGCA
This sequence comes from Lolium multiflorum, assembly GCA_030979885.1. Lineage (NCBI taxonomy): Eukaryota > Viridiplantae > Streptophyta > Magnoliopsida > Poales > Poaceae > Lolium > Lolium multiflorum. Next base: position 160,752,257 of record CM061749.1, read on the forward strand.
TCCTCGACATCAACGGCGAGCGCACGGTGTCCGCGCTCGTGCAACGCATCTACAACATGGACTTCATCAACGACAACGCAGGCTGCTTCGCCAACGGCGGCAAGTTCCCGCAGAACGGCCGCACCATCGAGTTCGGCAGCCTCCGCGTCTATTTCGGCACCGTTCCCGTGCGCCAGCGCCTCTCGCCGGTGCTGGTGGCGCCGGATCCGCCAAGGTGGCTGTGTGCTGGCCGCGCCGCCGGTAGCGTGGAGGTCATGATGGCTGGTGCGGTCAACACCGGCAAGGGAGCGGTGGAGGAAGGAGATGAACGTGCGGCATCGACCCGCCCGGCAAAACCGCCGCTGGAGCGTGACGCAGGCGTCGCGGGAGCATCTTCAGCGCCACCGGCAACCCCTCTTCAAGCGGCGATGCACACGCTGGCCACGCCCATCGCGCAGAACATCGACCCGGCAAAGGCTCAGGAGGAGCTGGAGGCCACGCGCAAGGCGCTGCTTACCGGTGGTGCCGACATCATCCGGGCGCAGCGCGAGCTAAACCTAACCCTACGTGAGTACAACGCAGCCCATGGCTTTGCTTCAGCTAGTGCTCATGCTGCTAGGATACCGGAAAACCGGCTTAAGGCTCGCACCCAGATCAGGATTTGCGCAAAGAAGTTCTTGCCGCAAAAGTGCATCCGTGTTCTGTGAGCATTGTAGAGAAGCCTAAGTACAGTAGCCCGGATAAAACTATAAAAGCCGCTAAAGCTGCAGTAGAACTATGTGAATCGCTTTCCGGAGACGAGTTGGCAAAACAGCAAGAGCGTGTTAAAGAGCTGCTGAAAACTATCGAGCAGCAGAATGCTGAGCAGCTAGCTAAGCTGAACGAGGCAGTGGCCTCAAAATCCGCGCGTTCAACAAAGAATGCCGGAAGCAAGTCCCATGGGCAGGCTTCGTCCCCCCATCCGGACAAAAGAAGGGAAAGAGAAAAGAACGCACGGCAGATGACTGTGTATGATCCAGTTCTTGCCGGAAAGCAAAAAGCCGGGCAACAAGATGCCGGTAGAAAAAGCCAAGGGGCAGATCGGGGCTACGCCAAGGGAGGCTATGCCGGAAACAATCATGCCGGTAGATATGAAACCGGGCAAAACTATCGAGCTGCAAGGGCGGCGTATGTCGATGAAGAAATGCCACCACCAGGGTACCGGCAGGCAAGAGCCGCGGAACCGGAAGGATATGGCGAATCAGATTCCGAGGTGGAACGAACCAAAGCCCGCCGGAACCCTTTGGGGGAACGGCTGGGGGAAAGATACTTACCGGCCAGGATGCGAGGCACAGGCTGGACAGAGTGTATCTCTCTGAGAATATTGAATCTGAGGTCCCTCCTGGTCCAAGGTGCTTTGGCCCACGAATCATGAGAGAAGAACCACCGGTACGCAAGCTTCCAGTTGCCCCGGGATACAAAAACATATGACGGCACGACCAAGCCGGAAGACTGGTTGGCGGACTATGTCACTGCTGTTTATGTAGCAGGTGGTGGAGTAAACCGGCGTTGGGCGGTAAGAATCATACCGTCCTACCTGGTAGGACCTGCGCGGATCTGGCTTAACAACTTGCCGGCAGGAAGCATTAATGGATGGCTGGACTTTGAGGAAGCCTTCGTAAGCAACTTCAGTAGCACTTACAAGAGGCCAAACCGGCCCCAGCAGCTCGCGCTGTGCCAACAGCGTACAGGAGAAACAGACCGGGATTATCTCACCCGGTGGAACTCAATGAGAAACACGTGTGAAGGAGTGATTGAAGCACAAGCGATCGCTTGGTTCAGTCAAGGATGCCGGAGGGGATCACCACTGTGGCAAAGGCTGCAGAGGAATATGCCAAGCACATTGGCAGAAATGATGCGAGTGGCGGAAAATTATGCGTTGGGAGACCCAATGCAACCGGCAGTACAAGCTGAGCCGGAGCAGTCGAATCCGCCTCAGCAGCGACAAGAGCAATACCGGGACAACCGGAACAACAAAAGAAGGGAAGATTTCCCGGATCGAAGGTATGCGCCGCAGCAAGTTGCTGCCGTGCAAGAAAATTATGATGCCAGCGGCAGCCAGAGACAGAAAACCGGATCGCAGCCATGGGCGGGTCCTAAGAAGCAGTGGGTCGAGAAGAAACCCTGGGGCCAGAAAAAGAATTGGCAAGAGCCTGTGAAATACACCATGGAAGCCGCCATGGATCAACCTTGCCGGTGGCACACGCCGAACCCGGATCACCCGTCAAACCATCTGACGAAGGATTGTTCTTGGACTAAGTACTTAATGCAAAAAGGGGCAGTGAAGGATGCGCAAGGACAAGGGTGCTCCACGATGTTGCCGCCGCCGCAAGATATGCTGCGCCAACAACAACTACCACCACCACCACCGCTTACTGGAGCAAATGCTTTACCGGTACAGCCTCAGCCAAACAGGCAACAATACCAGCAAGTTAACCGGGTGGAGGAGAATCGTGATCAACCACCTCCACCGGCACCTTTAGGCCGGAATGTTTACGAAGACCCACATTTGTGCATGGTTGTCTTTGTCACCGAACCAACCGACAGGCAGAGCGTGCATCGCCGTTCCATGGAAGTGAACGCGGTGATGCCGGCAGTACCCAAGTACATGCTATGGTCAGATCAGGAAATCACCTGGTCGTTCAAGGATCACCCCAAAATCATGCCGAATCCGGGCGGATACGCTCTTGTTGTGGACCCAATCATGAAGGGGCCGGAAACTCGGGTGAAATTCAGCAAGGTGCTGATTGACAACGGCAGCAGCATAAACATCATGTACAAGCATACCATGCGTACACTGGGCATAACAGAGAATATGCTGCAGCCAACTCACAAACTTCCATGGAATTGTTCCCGGTTTGTCTTGTGCCCCGATAGGAAAAGTTCGGGTGGATGTGTCGTTTGGAGGACGTGACAATTGTCGTGTTGAAAACATTGAGTTCGAGGTGGTGGACTTAGATAGTCCTTACCATGCATTGCTGGGAAGGCCGGCATTGGCAGCTTTCATGGCCTCAACCCATACGGCTTACCTCAAGATGAAGATGCCGGCACCTCGTGGACCCTTGACCGTGGTGGGAAACTATAAAGTCTCGATGGAAACCGCTTCCGCCGGATCAAACCTGGCAGAATCACTGGTGATAGCGGAGGAAAAGAAAAGAATGCAAACTGCTGTTGCGCTGGCTCAGTCCTCAAAGTTGAGCTTAGCGGCAATGAGTGGAAACTTGGCCTCACCGGCATTCAAGCCGACAAACGAGACAAAGGACATTGTGCTAGATCCGGCTTACCCAGAGCGCACCGTTCGTATCGGTGCCGGCCTCAGTCAAGCATAGGAAAGCGCGCTCGTCAGCTTCCTCCGTGAGAATCGGAACATTTTTGCCTGGTCTACTGATGACTTGGTAGGAGTTCCGAGGGAGCTGGCTGAGCACTCTCTAAACGTCCGGAAGGATGCCAAGCCGGTGAGACAACCTTTGCGCCGGTTCGCAGAAGATAGGAGGAAAATCATTGGAGAAGAAGTGACAAAGCTGTTGGTTGCCGGTTTCATCGTGGAGGTCACGCACACAGAGTGGCTGGCTAATCCGGTGATGGTCGAGAAGAAAAAAGATGAGAACCTGGAGGCACAACTTGCCAAGGTGTGGCGCATGTGCATCGACTACACCAACCTCAACAAAGCTTGCCCAAGAGATCCTTTCCCTTTGCCCCGAATCGATCAAGTGATTGATTCTACTGCTGGGTGTGAGTTGTTGTCTTTCCTGGATGCATATTCCGGCTTCCACCAAATCCCTCTGAAAAAGGAAGATCAAATAAAAACTGCGTTCATTACCCCGCACGGGGCTTATTGCTATGTTACTATGCCTTTTGGTTTGCGCAACGCTGGTGCAACGTACCAGCGCTGTATGCAAAAATGTTTGTTTGATCAAATCGGAAAGAATGTGCAAGTCTATGTGGACGATATCGTGATAAAAACTAAGGTAAAAGACACCTTAATCGATGATATCCGGCAAACATTTGACAACCTAAGACGGTTCCGGATGAAACTCAATCCGGCAAAGTGCACTTTCGGTGTCCCTGCCGGTAAGCTACTCGGTTTCCTTGTATCAAGCCGGGGAATTGAGGTGAATCCGGTAAAAATCCGGGCAATAGAAAGAATGACAATACCACGAGAACTCAAAGATGTGCAAAAGTTTACCGGAAGCTTGGCATCGCTAAGCCGGTTCATAAGCAGGCTAGGAGAAAAGGCCTTGCCGCTTTATGCCCTAATGAAAAAATCCGATACTTTCGTCTGGACCCCTCAGGCAGACGCAGCATTTAAAGAGCTAAAAACAATGCTAGTTACCGCACCAATACTGGCCTCACCTTTGGAAAGGGAACCTATGCTGCTCTATATAGCGGCAACAAACCGGGTGGTTAGCGTTGTGGTTGTGGTGGAACGAGAAGAGGAAGGAAAAACCGTGCAAAGGCCGGTATACTACCTGAGCGAGGTGCTCTCCTCCTCAAAACAGAATTACCCGCACTTCCAAAAGATGACTTATGGCGTGTTCATGGCCGCCACGAAGCTCAAGCATTACTTTGAGGAGCACCCCATGAAGGTGGTGAGTGAGGCACCCATCTCCGATATCATGGGCAACAAGGACGCCAGCGGCCGGATTGCAAAATGGGCAATTCAGCTATCACCATATGTACCGGTGTATGAAAGAAGAGATGCCATAAAATCGCAAGCTTTAGCTGATTTCTTGGTCGATTGGGCGGAAATACAATACAAACCGCCAGATCAGAGGATAGAGTACTGGAAAATGCACTTTGACGGATCCAAACTCAAGGAGGGTCTGGGTGCCGGTGTGGTACTCACCTCACCTAAGGGAGATCACCTCCGGTATGTTCTACAAGTGCACTTCAGGTCACTCCGGGCATAAAACCCGAATCCCGAATCCCGAACCCGAAATTCCCGATCCCGAACCCGTATATCCCGAACCCGAAAAACCCGAGCACCTATTCGGGAAGGAGTTTGGAATTCCCGAATTTATTTCAGGAATTTCGGGTTTGTAGTCCTAGCACCCGAAATCCCGAAAATCCCGAAAAGCCCAAAGAACATTTAAGATTTATGAAGCCCAAAAGGAGAGACGCAACCCAACCCAGCCTAAGTGGAGCGATCGATACCTAGACTACCAAGATACGACTCCACGAGCACGAGCGCACGCACAGGATGTTAGGATCTGGCATCTCCCCCGCCGCATCTCCCCACGCCGCATCTCCCCGCTGGCCGCCGCCGCCACGGCCACTTCGGCACGCCGTCGTCGCCGCCCCGGTGCTGCCTCGCCGGGGTACTGGCGCCACGGCCGCGCTCACGGCACTCGCTGCCACGACCGCTCCAGCTGGCCGCTGTCGCTCCCCACAACCGCTCCCGCTCGACGGGACACCTCCGCCTTCCATCCTTCAGCGCGTTGACTGCAAGACTGCTTCTCCTACACTGCTCAATTTTTTCGCTGTAATTTCGGATGTTCAGGGAATTCCCGATCCCGAATCCGAATGTTGCAATTTAACGGGAATGACATATTGTGAAGCAATTTCGGGGTCATTTTTAAAACCCGAAATATTTTTTTCCCGACTTCGTCCCGAAATTTCGGATTTCGAACGCCGTAGTGAACTGGGGCATCAAGCAATGTCGCTGAGTACGAAGCTCGATACATGGGCTTAAGGTCGCAAAAGAAATCGGAGCGCTCCGGATCATTTGCTACGGCGATTCAGATCTGGTGGTGCAGCAGTGTTCCGGAGATTGGGATGCAAAAGATGCCAACATGGCCTCATACCGGTTTCATGTGCAAAAGATTGCCGGCTTCTTCGAAGGGTGTGAGTTTCACCATGTGCCGCGGGCTGAAAATGAAGCCGCGGATGCTCTATCCAAGCTAGGCTCATCGAGGCAAGAAATTCCCCCCGGAATAGCCTTGGCACACTTAAGAGTTCCATCAATCAAACCAAGTCCGGAATCGGAATCAATTTTTGTACCGGAATCGCATGTAGTGCCAATGGATATCGATGAAGGAAACCCGGGGACTGTTCCGGCACACTCGGGGACTGTTTTGCGAAGACCTACGACTCCACCCAAAACTCGGGGACTGGGAGTTTGTGGTATGGAAGAGATGTCGGGTTTCGGAGATTCTTTAAAAGAAAGTTTTGCGCTAAGAGCTGCACTCTCAACCCAAAACTCGGGGACTGGGAGAATAGACAAGATCCGAAAAGAAAGAAACCGGCATCAATAAAATTTACAAGAAGGTTGGTGGAACTTACCACCACGTTGCTGGTGGCGTCGTACCACGCACTGTCGAACTCCTTCACGGCACGCTTGAGCCGCGTGAAGTGTTCTTCAGTGGACCGGGGGCCGCGGGATCTGGCGCTGGAAGGCGGTCCTTCCCCAAGCCACGGGTAGCTGCGGAGATGTCCGCATCATTCCATTTTTGGGCATAGGGGAGAAGATGCCCCAAGTCCTTGCCCTCGCGCTTCAGCTCAACAATCCGGAAGGTTTTCCTGGACCACAACGGCGGCAGGCCCGACATGCAGCACTAGAGGCTGCGAGCCGCTTGAGGCGCTGCCATCCGCGGCCTTTCCGCGGGACGCCCCCGGCTTGAGAAGTCTGTGATCTTGAGGGTCGCAGGCGGCGGCTTGGGCGCGTCGCGGGAGGTCCTTGGGTTGGTGGAGGCGTTGGCGTGGCCCCGTTGCCTCAGGAGCAGAGGTTTCCGGCGGCGCGGTAGAGGTTGCCGACGGAAGTTTTCGCGGCCTTGGAGGAGGTCTTCTTCTTTTTCTTCTTTTCAAGGACGGGAGGAACCGAAGGTTCCGCCCGCCCGGCAGGTTCTTTCCCGGCGCCCATGTTGCTGGCGCCGGTGTCTTGGGTCTCAGGAGGGGAGGCAAGGTCCTCCTCCGCGCGGTGATCTGGCGGTGTAGGGGCCGCGCACCCCGAACTTGTTGTGCCTCCCAGAGGGGAGGCAGAGGTGTTGCCGGCACCAGACGGTACCGGGCTTGAGTGAGGAGGAGGAGTTGAGGTCCTGGCAGATCCGGCAGAGCCCTCGGGCCTGGAGCCAAGCTTGAGCGCGGGGCTGAAAAAGAGAAAAGGAAAAGATTGGGAAAAAAGCAACCGGAAAAGAACTTGGTGAAAACGAAACAAGCAGAAAAGTGAGCCTTACCCGGTAGAGGTCGGCATCTGTTTGCCCTTGTGGCGCCTCAGCTACGACCTTACCCGCGAGGGTTCGGTCCGGAAGCGCTTGGCTGGAGGAGCTTGGCTTGAGCCGGCATCAGAAGCCGGGGTCTTGTTTTTCTTGCCCTGGGCCATGAGTTTGTCCACAAACTCTTGGCCTGCCTCGGCCTGCAGGGGGGCGACATGCTCATGGACCTGTGGGTTGATGTTGGCTGAGGGAACATCTACAGAAGAACGATAACATAAGAATATGAGAGGTATAAAAGGAGAGCTACCTCTAAGATGGTCAATTCATCAGACGAACCGGCGGGTTCCGGCGGAGACTTGCCGAGGCGCGAGGCAGCAGTCCGGCCCATCTTCAGGTCCCGCCAATGAATGACGGGGTCGGGGTCAAACTTGTCGAGACCGCGCTTCCGGCAACGGCCTCGCCGGTCAGATTCGATGCCGGGGAAACGGTCCTTGGCCTGAAAGAACAAAAGAGGGGGTTAACCGCAATGAAAGCTTCCGGTGAACCGACCCGAGTTGCGTAATTTCTTACTTCTTGGGTCGGAGGGTTAGTAGAGCTAAGAGGCCGGAGGCCCCATTCCCAATCTTCCGGCATGGCAGTCTGGCAGATCTGCCTAGCCTTAAGGACAACGTCCTTCTTGCTGAGAGGAAGTCCGGTGATCTTGGTAGGATCACCGGGGCCATACATCTCGCACATCTTGTGGGCGCGGCGCTTAAGAGGAAGCACCCGGCGCGAGATGAAGGTGCGGATGATGTCGTCGGAGCAGATGTTGGTGTCCTTCATCCGCTGTTTCATGAAGCGTATAATCCGGTTTGTCTCGTTGTGAGACTCCTTCGGATTGTAGCTCCAGTTAGTCTTGGTGGGCGGCGCCGGATCAAAAGGAGGCAGATCAATAAGATCTGCGGCGCCGTTGTTCTTCACATAAAAGAAGGTCCCTTGCCATAACCGGCATGACTCGAGACCGGAAAACTTGAAGAAGGGGCTCCCTTGACGAGAGCCAATGATGCAAGACCCGCATTGTACGGGGGGTTTGGGTTTAGGAATGTCTAAGCCCTGAACGGAATTAATCCGAAGGGCGAAGAATCGAGCAAACGTCTCGCGAGTGGGACGAATGCCGATGTAAGCCTCCATGAAGGTGGCATAGCAGGAGAGGTAGAAAATGGCGTTGCCGGGAAGGTGGTGAGGTTGGAGTTTGTAAAAATCAAGGAAACTCCGGAAAAAAGAGGAGACAGGGAGGCCGAAGCCGCGCTCGAAGTGAGCAAGGAAGACGACGCGTTCACCGGGTTCAGGCACCGGTTCGATCTCGTCCCCGGGAAGCCGGCAGGTTACTCCTTCCGGAATCCTCCTGGACCGGTAAAGCCAGTCAATCTCGTATTCCTAACGCTGGAGCCCATCCAGGCTCCGCGAGTGATATCGGAAGGGTCAGCACCGGAAGCTTGGCTAGAGCTACCGGCATCTTGCTCTTGGCCGCCGTCGGTTTCCATCTGGGCTAGATCTGCGCTAACCCCGTCAGAGGCGCGACTTTCCTGATTACTGGAGGAGGAAGTGGAAAGGTACTGCTCGGAAGACATGCGGATTTGAGGAGCCCCGGTATCTACTCGAAAAAACAGATTTCCCAAGAACTACCCCCGCGCGAAGATCTACGAAAGAGAGAAAAAGCAGCAGAAAAGAAGAAGTAAATACGCAACCAACTCAAGATCTGAAGAGCAAGAAAAAGAGGGGTAAACCCAGATTAAGCCTAACCTGGGGCGGCGGAGTCGCAGAGGAGGAAGTTCGCCGGTGGTTTGGTGAGCTTGCCGTGGGCGAGAAGTCCGTCGACGGCGAGGCGGAAAGAAGCTCGAGGAAGCGTCAATGTTGCGGCCGCGAAGCAACACCACGAAGCTCTTCGCGCGATGAAGTCCGGCGGCGTCCGGCGGAGCACTAGCGTGGGTTAGCCGGGCGGCGGAGCTCAAGCAGCGAAAGGAGCGGCGAAGACGCAAGAGCGAGGAGCACTTGTGCGCGATGAACTGGGGAATGCGAGAAAAGGAAGGAGAAGGGGCGGTTTTGCCTTATAAAGGAAGAGAGAGAAGTGGGCCAAAAACCGCTGAACCGCGGCGGTTCGGGCCATGGGCCGCGACGGTTCACTCCACGGGCTGCCACGTGGTGCGGCGATACACGCGAAACAGCGAGAAGCCACAGGGAGGGACACACGGATCCAGAGAAGTGGTTGGGATCCGCTGTGGAGCAATTAATACGCGCGCGGAAGCCGAAGGGAAGTGACCCCTGACACTGGCGCGTCAGTCACAGTGCGCATGTCACTGACAGGTGCGGGACCCGATATATTCTCGACTTCGCCGAGGAAGTATTTAATGACCAAGATGCCGGAAGATAAGCTGCCGGAAAATGCCTTGCAAAGAGAGAGGGCATGAGTCCGGGCAAAGATGCCGGAGCTAAGCTGAGCGCCGGATAAATTAAACCGGTATACAAGGACATGGGAACCTGGCATGGTCTGTTGGATAGAATCCGCCAGACTATACCAGCTTCGGGGACTAATGTTGGGGGATGACCCCCGGTATGCCAAAGGCATGCCAAACCGGATGGTCTTATCCATCAAGATACCGGTTTAATATTTATACCGGAGCTCAAAGATAAGAGTTTGGCTAAGTAAGGCTAAGCCGGTATCCCCAAGAGGGGTATACCGGGACCGGATAGAAAGGATGCCGGAGACCGGAAGGAAGAGCATGTCGGCAGGACCAGTCAAAGATTCTCTTCAGAGCTAGAAGACAAGGATGAGCTAAGCAAAGTGGCTTTAAACGAAGGCCTGAGGACAAAGAGGAGGATGACGGTCTGATACGTCTCCAACGTATCGATAATTTCTTATGTTCCATGCTACTTTATTGATGATACCTACATGTTTTATGCACATTATATGTCATATTTATGCATTTTCTGGAACTAACCTATTAACAAGATGCCGAAGAGCTTGTTGTTTTCTGCTGTTTTTGGTTTCAGAAATCCTAGTAAAGAAATATTCTCGGAATTGGACGAAACTTTCGCCCAGGGTCCTATTTTTGCACGAAGCTTCCAAGACCGAAGAGATAACGAAGTGGGGCCACGAGGTGGCCAGAGGCTAGGCCGGCGCGGCCCAGGCCTTGGCCGCGCCGACCTACCCCTAGGCCCCTCGTGTGGCCCCCGCGTTGACCCTCCGCCTACTTAAAGCCTCCGTCGCGAAACCCCCAGCGAGAGCCACGATACGGAAACCCCAGAGACGCCGCCGCCGCGAATCCCATCTCGGGGGATTCAGGAGATCGCCTCCCTGCCGGAGAGGGGATTCATCTCCCGGAGGACTCTTCATCGCCATGATCGCCTTCGGAGTGATGAGTGAGTAGTTCACCCCTGGACCATGGGTCCATAGCAGTAGCTAGATGGTCGTCTTCTCCTTGTTGTGCTTCATTGTTGGATCTTGTGAGCTGCCTAACATGATCAAGATCATCTATCTGTAATACTATATGTTGTGTTTGTCGGGATCCGATGGATAGAGAATACTATGTTATGGTGATTATCAATCTATTGTTTATGTGTTGTTTATGATCTTGCATGCTCTCCGTTATTAGTAGAGGCTCTGGCCAAGTTTTTACTCTTAACTCCAAGAGGGAGTATTTATGCTCGATAGTGGGTTCATGCCTCCATTGAATCTGGGACAGTGACAGAAAGTTCTAAGGTTGTGGATGTGCTGTTGCCACTAGGGATAAAACATTGATGCTATGTCTAAGGATGTAGTTGTTGATTACATTACGCACCATACTTAATGCAATTGTCTGTTGCTTTGCAACTTAATACTGGAGGGGGTTCGGATGATAACCTGAAGGTGGACTTTTTAGGCATAGATGCAGTTGGATGGCGGTCTATGTACTTTGTCGTAATGCCCAATTAAATCTCACTATATTTATCATATCATGTATATGCATTGTTATGCCTTTCTCTATTTGTCAATTGCCCGAATGTAATTTGTTCACCCAACATGCTTTTATCTTATGGGAGAGACACCTCTAGTGAACTGTGGACCCCGGTCCTATTCTTTACATAGCATACAATCTACTGCATACTTGTGTTTTGTTTTCTTTGCAAACATCTTCCACTCGATACGTTTAATCCTTTGTTACAGAAGTTTGAGATTGACAACCTCACTGTTTCGTTGGGACAAAGTACTTGGGTTGTGTTGTGCAGGTTCTGCGTTGGCGCCGGAATCCCGGGTGTTGCGCCGCATCACATTTCGCGACCATCAACCTTCAACGTGCTTCTTGGCTCCACTGGTTCGATTAAACCTTGGTTTCTTCGAGGAAAATTTGCCACTGGCGCATCATACCTTCCTCTTGGGGTTCCCAACGGACGTGTACATCTACGATCACGGTCAAAGAATGAGGACGTCAGCCTCCCTGTTAAAGAAGACCCCGCGTCATCTATGATTAAAGTAGCTTTGTAAAGTAGTTTGTCTAGTCAAAGATGCCATTAGGGTTTCTTGCCTCTGTAAGCCACCCTCTCCTATATATAAGGAGAGGGGAGCTCCATTCATACGCGCGAACGTAGAGAGAGAACCTTGTAAGCTCAAACCTGTAACCTGTGGAGATCAATGAAGATAATGATCTAGAGCGAGTTCTTCCTTGTGTCTTTCTTCTTCAACCTCTGGCCTTGGCCAAGTTCTTGAGGAAACCATCCGGAAGTTCATCCCATCTAGTCATAAACCCTCCCCCGAATCCTCTAGCGTCCATTCGGCCCCAACATAAGCCATCCTATGGCATCTGTTTGTTCACCACGACGACAGTGTTTCCCTCTCTCATAATAACTTTCAGTAGCATCATTGATGAAATCCACAATATAACCATCACTTGAAACATTCTTATCATGGTTTATATGCATAAAAGTATCATTATTTTTGACATAAGAAAAACTCTTCTCATCAATAGTAATTGGAGCAGGATCATTATCAAGAATTTGAACATGGTAAACAAGTTGCATACTAAGGGAATGGTTTTTGGCAATCCCATTATAACTATGACAAGTTTCATAAGGATAATTGTAACATGTGTCATATCCATCTCTATAGCAATTATCTAAACCAGAATATGTAATATCATCATTTTCACTAAAAGTAAAGGTCTCAAATATAGGATCTTCAAGCACAACATCCCCAAGCTTAGAGCTTTCAATATCATCGTTTGAGGGGACATGAATAATGCTATCATCATTACTTTCATAATCAGTACCAAAGAGATTTCCAATATCAAAGGTAGTGTGCTCTTCCAAATCATGATCACTAATATGGGTAAAGGGCATAGGAAGATCATTGTACTCAGATTCATTATCATAATAATCATTAGGAGCAACATACTTACGGTTACCTATTGTTACCTCATACACGCGGGGATATGCCGTTCCTCTTTCTTTTTATTCTCTTCTTCTTCTTCTTCTTCTTCTTCTTCTTCTTCTTCTTCTTCTTCTTCTTCTTTTCCTTCTCCTCTTAACCTGATTTATTTCCAGAAACAATAGAAGAAACTTGGGAGGATTCCTCCTTTTCATTAATAAGTTTAAAACACACAGCGGTCCTATCATATTTTGGCAAAGTGTCATCTTCTAAAATATTCTGTATGTAAGTATTTGTATGGCAATTATTAATGCAATAAGAAAGACACCCATGCACATCATCAATATCAAGATCGTTAATATTTAACAAAGAAATTTTTCTTGATAACTCTTCACACTTCAAAAATAAGGTAAGTTCATCATGCTGATTAGGAATAATTTCATCATCACAATACAAATTTGCAGCACTCATGGGGTTCGAATTATCATTGGAGGAACATTGAAAATTAAAATGACCAACTCTATGGCAAAGTTCACAAATAAAAGGATAGAGGGCACACACTTTTTCTCCAAGATCATCTAGAGCCCTAGACCACTTTCTAGTTTTTTCATTCCTATGATGGATACAATATTCTTCTTCGATTTGATTAATTCCACAAGGTCTATGTATTCCACAAAAATTAACATGCTTATAGGAAATAGCATTTTCAGAAGTTTGAACATGTTCATTGCAATCATTAATAACAGTTTCATCCTTCATGCAAGTGTCTTTAAAAGGTTCATGATACTTATCAAAATTCTTCCTAGGCAATTCAATGTGAGAAGCAAAAGCTTTATAAAAATTTGCAACAACTTGAGAGTCAAGACCATAAGTAGCACTCATATTTCGAAATTTATCAGTATCCATAAAAGTTTCAATGCATTCATAATCATAATTTATACCTGACTCTCTACCTTTGTCGTTCTCCCAATCTTCAGCGTTCTCCTCAATCCGATCAAGAAGATCCCATCTAGCTTCAACCTCCTTGCTTGTGAAAGATCCCTCCAAACAGGCATCTAGATAGTCCTTGTGGTGTCCTGAAAGCCTTGCATAAAAATTATTAATAATAACATTACGGGGGAGCTCATGAATAGGACATTTGAGCATTAGTGACTTCAATCTCCCCCATGCTTGGGAAATACTCTCTCCATCATGAGGATAAAAGTTATAAATGTAATTCCTATCAATATGCACTTCATGAGGAGGATAAAATTTAGAGTAAAAGAGAGATACAATTTCCTCCCAACCAAGAGAATGACTATTCTTCAACAATTTATACCAATGCGCCGCTTTACCAGACAGCGAAATAGAGAATAGTTTCTTCCTCACTTCATCCATAGAGATACCTGCACACTTGAATAACCCGCATAATTCTTGCAAAAACAGTAAATGATCTCCAGGATGGACAGTTCCATCCCCTTCATAGCGGTTATCCATAACACGTTCAATAATTTTCATAGGTATCTTGAAAGGAATACTTTCAGTAGGTGGATTTAAAATATCACAAGCATCATTATCGCATATGGGAGATAAAGTATTATCAGAGCAAATTTTCTCCCCTAAAACTGGGAAGCTACAAAGATCATAAAAACTAGCTTCCCCAAGCTTAGACTTTTCCATAGCATTAGCAGTAATTGCGTTCATACTAATAACATTGCTACATAGGTTTTTTAATTTTCGCATCAAAGAATTCTAAATCGGGAAAAAGATAAAAAAAGCTCACTAATTTTTTTGTTGTTTTCCATTATGCCTAACTAGTGAAAACAAAAACAAGAGACAAAAAGATAAAATTGTAGAATCTAAAGGAGATAGCTTCGAGCACTCACACACCGGCAACAGTGCTAGGAAATAGCTTAGTAGTCGGAGGATGTGAATACCTTTTACCTTACCTCCCCGAACAAGCGCCAGAAAATAGCTTGATGTCTACTCACGCTTCTTTTCCTGTAGACAGTGTTGGGCCTCCAAGAGCAGAGAGGTTTGTAGAACAGCAGCAAGTTTCCCTTAAGTGAATCACCCAAGGTTTATCGAACTCAGGGAGGTAGAGGTCAAAGATAGTCCTCTCAAGCAACCCTGCAATTAAGATACAAGAAGTCTCTTGTGTCCCCAACACACCTAATACACTTGTCAGATGTATAGGTGCACTAGTTCGGCGAAGAGATAGTAAAACACAGGTGGTATAGATGAATATGAGTGGTAATAACAATCTGAAATAAATATGGCAGCGAGTAAACATGCAGTAGAACAATAAGTAAGCGGTGTTTGCAGATTGGAAATAAGGCCTAGATCATACTTTCACTAGTGGACACTCTCAACATTGATCACATAATAAATAATAACTTCTTCTCATTTGTGCTACATACACTCTTTTGTTGGATGACAAACACCATTCATTGTGTAGGGCTACAAGAGCTCCCTCAAGCCGGAGTTAACAAGCGCCACAACATTCAGCATTCATATTTAAGTAACCTTAGAGCATAATAGATCTTTGCAAAATAAACCGAGAACTAACATAGCATACACACTGTCATCATTACACTATGAAAGGGGGAATAGATCACATCAATACTATCATAGTGATAATTAACTCCATAACCTACAAGAGATTATGATCATAACCTACGACAAGAACTACACGGTGCACACCTGTCACCTTTACACCATGCAGGAGGAATAGACTACTTTAATAACATCACATGAGTAGCACATAGACTAATAGCGATACAAAGCTCATCATATGGATCTCAATCATGCAAAGAAATTCATGAGATCATTGTATTGGAGTACGAGAGAGAGATTAACCACATAGCTACCGTACAGCCCTTAGCCTCGGGAGAACTACTCACTCCTCATCATGGGAGACAACGATGGCGATGAAGATGGTGGTGATGGAGATGGCTCCGGGGGTCCGTCCCCAGGTGCCGGAATAGAGACTTCGTCCCCCGAATTGAGTTTCGCGATGGCGGCGCGCCCGAGCTTTCTCGAGTTTCGTCAATCGGTATCGATGACGGCTTAAATAGGCGAAGAGTCGGAGTCGGAGGGGCCACGGGGCCTCTCACACTAGGCCGGCGGCCAGGGTGGAGCCCGCGCGGCCACCACGTGTGGGGCCCCAGGGCCTCCTCTCGTCCCACTCGACTTTTTGGATGTTGGGAAAATAAGATGTTGGGTCTTCGTTTCAATTCCGAGAATGTTGCCCGAACAGCCTTTCTGGAACCAAAAACAACAAACAGAACTGGCACTGTGGCATCTTGTTAATAGGTTAGTTCCGGAAAATGCATCAAAACGATATAAAGTGTGAACAAAACATGTAGGTATTGTCATAAAACAAGCATGGAACATCAGAAATTATGGATACGTTTGAGACGTATCAAAACTAAATATGTTTCAGTCCATATCCTTTCATTGAAGCTAATTTTCAATGAAACCTTTTAATCAATTATACAATTACAATATTTATAATCAACGATATGTCAGCTACATAAAGTATTAAAAATATGTCTCATCGCTCCCACTTAATTTCTTGCAAATGCAAGCATCTTCATCGTTTCTGATGAAATCAAAAACTCTTTGACTATTTCATCCGGTGAAGATTCCAACTCCGCAATACTCACTTCATCCAATTGAAGTTCGTATTCCTATCTAGTATTCTACGGACTAGCAAAACTCTTGGTTGTATCTTGTATACACCTTTAATACACACTTCTGTTAAGTAATATATTTTGCCATCCTACTAGCATATCTCATAAAAGAAATATGTAGCGATTACTAGAATAATCCATATAGACTATAAGCATTGCTACGGAAGATCTAATCTTATCATAGTCAACTCTTTGAACTTTGTCGTAAACAACTTTTCGACAAGTCGAGCTTCTTCAAGGATATTTCATCCAAGTCCATCAATTTTATAGATTCATTTACTTTCAAAAAGTATTCACCTATCTTGGATTTCATGGCGCATAGCCATTTTAACGGAGTCAGGGCCCATCATAACTTCTTTGTATGTAGTTGGTTTATCATTGTTCAAAAACAATCCTTTGTTCACAAATCATTTATTTGATCACAAAGTAAACCAAACCTACAAGGTTCAATAGGTACTTCGATCTCCATGGCTAAAACACTTTGTAGTCATGAGAGCCATGATCGTCGTGGCCGCTTCCGGAACCATTTCCGATGCTACTCTTATCATTATGCTCAGGTTCATAAACCTTATCAAATTATATTGTCCTCCCACTCAAATACTTCGCTAGAAAACAATTTCTTGGAAATAAGAAACATTGACAAACACTTTTGTCTTTGTCTCCATAGTGGGAAGAATTCCCAATCAAATCTCTGGGATAACCAACAAAGACATTCATCCGATTTTGGTTGTAAACTTATTTACTTATGCTATGCATACCAAAATTTAAGAAAGGACTATTAGGGTTTATACCCATGCCATAACTCGTATGGTGTCATTTCAACGGATCATGATGATGCTCTATTTAGTGTAAAAGCGGTAGTCTCTAAAGCATAATCCACAAAAAATATAATGGCATCAAATTATATTATCTCATCATTAATCCAACAAGGTTTGGATACATCTCTTGGATACTCCATCATCATTATGATACTCCAAGAAATGTGAGTTGTAGAACAATTTCATAACTCTCTTAGATGTTCGCTAAAACTCGTAATTCAAATATTTCCACCATGATCCAATCATAGATATTTGACTTTTCTATTACGATGATTTCCACTTCATGCTGAAATTTATTTGAATCCATTCAAATGTTTCAAACTTCTTCCTTATCGAATATATCCACATATATACTCAATTCATTGTTGGAAGTTTTCATGAAGTAGAAGAATCTCCCGCACACACCTAGTGAACCACATACATCATCATGTATGTTTCCACAAAGTTAGTTGCCCGTTCAACTTTTGGCCTATGAACGGTATTTAAGTCATTCTCTTTAGAAAAGATTTGCAAATGCCAAACGATTCAAAAATCAAATGACTCCAAAAATCCATCTGCATGGAGTTTCTTCATGCGTTCCTTTCTAACATGACCTAAATGGCGGTTCCACAAATAAGTGGAATTCTAATCATTTGCCTTCTGGCATTTTAGCGTCAGTGTTATGTATGTGTGTTTCACCATTGAGATTTATAATAACTTTATCCATCGTACATGGAGTAATGTCATAATTTGAACAACTCATTATTTTCATTTGACTAGAGCAAAATAACAATTATTAAGTTCTTTATTATAAATTCTAAGGGCTAGGTAGAATGCCAACGACAAACATAATAACACTTTATTATGTTCCAGACGTGCATTATTACCATATTCCTTATCAGTCACTTAGGCCATCGTATTCTTGTATTGCGTTGTATTGTATGACATCTCATACCAACCAATCTGGTACAAATACCCAAGAATTTCATTATGTGACAAAACAAGGAATACATCCATAACATGTATATCATGTATATACACCTGAGCTAGACTTTCTAGTCTTTTCTTTCTTTCTGCCAAAATATCTTTTGTAGTTTCTCTTTTAGCTTTCCTCATTCTCAGAAAACACTTCACCTTCAATAACTTCTAGGTCCATTGGTCAAATACCAATAACCTTGAGGTTCTTATTTTGAAGTTGATCATCATATGACAAGTGTTCCATTTCATTATTAGTAACTTTGTAATATGATGAACAATTTCACTCATAATTTTATCCATCATATCATGACGACTTTCCGAGACCATGTCTGTACATGCTAGGCTCGTAAAGTTTAACCTTAGTATTCACATGTGCAAATCTGGCTTGCACCCGTTGTATGCACTCGTGGAATCTATAACACCCGATCATCATGAGATGCTTCGAAACGACGAGTCTTAGCAACGGTGCATACTAAGGACGATCACTTCATGGATATACGAATATCGTTAGTGCCCCAATAGTTGGAGGATTGGGACGCCTGGCGTCTTCAACCTTCGTACATTCCCATAAAACTTATGAGTTTATGTACTCTCACCAAATTATATTCTATCACCTTGCAATAAGGTCTTAGATATCACATATATCTCATACCTCGCTTATTTCTGAAAACAAAATTTCCAGCTCCTTACTTTAATTTCAAACGGATTTGAACTTCAAGTTTCATGGAGACAAGATGATTTTAGGTACTAATTGAAACCATTGTTCTTTGAATCAACAATGTGAGGTTTACTAAAAGTTTGCAATAGGACTTAATCATTTCTTGATTCTTTAACAATACGGTACCAGTTGATGCGCGTAGATGTACACGTCCGTTGGGAACCCCAAGAGGAAGGTATGATGCGCACAGGACAAGTTTTCCCTCAGAAAGAAACCAAGGTTATCGAACCAGTGGGAGCCAAGAAGCACGTGAAGGTTGTTGGTGGAGGAATGTAGTGCGGCGCAACACCAGTGAAACCGGCGCCAACGTGGAACCTGCACAACACAATCAAAGTACTTTGTCCCAACGTAACAGTGAGGTTTTCAATCACACCGGCTTGCTGAAAACAAAGGATTAAGCGTATCGAGTGGAAGATGGTGTTTGTTTGCAAAGAACAAAAACAGTAGAATGTATTCAGATGTAAAAGAATGGACCGGGGTCCACAGTTCACTAGAGGTGTCTCTCCAATAAGATAACTAACATGCTGGGTGAACAAATTACAGGTGAGCAATTGACAAATTAAGATTCAATACATATCAACGATGATTACTATGTGATTTAATCAGGGCACGACAAAGTACATAGACCGCTATCCAGCATGCATCTATGCCTAAATAATCCACCTTCAGGTTATCATCCGAACCCTTCCGGTATTAAGTTGTAAACAACAGATAATAGCATTAAGTATGGTGTGTAATGTAATCAACACAAATATCCTTAGACAAAGCATCAATGTTTTATCCCTAGTAGCAACAGGACATCCACAACCTTAGAACTTTCTGTCACTGTCCCAGATTAAATGGAGGCATGAACCCACTATCGAGCATAATTACTCCATCTTGGAGTTACAAGTATCAACTTGGCCAGAGCCTCTACTAGCAACGGAGAGCATGCAAGAACATAAACAACACATATATGATAGATTGATAATCAACTTAACATAATATTCTATATTCATCGGATCTCGCCAAACACAACATGTAGCATTACAAATAGATGATCTTGATCATGTTAGGCAGCTCACAAGATCTATAACAATGAAAGCACAAGCGGAGAAGACAACCATCTAGCTACTGCTATGGACCCATAGTCCAAGGATGAACTACTCACGCATCAATCCGGAGGCGGGCATGATGATGTAGAGCCCTCCTGATGATTCCCCTCTCCGGCAGGGTGCCGAGGCGATCTCCGAATCCCCGAGATGGGATTCGCGACGGCGGCGTCTCTGGAAGGTTTTCCGTATCGTGGCTCTCGATACAGGGGGTTTCGCGACGGAGGCTTTAAGTAGGCGGAAGGGTAGGTCAAGTGGCGGCACGAGGGCCCCACACACCAGGGCCACGCGGCCAGGGGCCAGGCCGCGCCGCCCTGTTGTGTCGGCGCCTCGTGGCCCCACTTCGTACCTCCCTCGGTCTTCTGGAAGCTTCGTGCAAAAATAGGCCCCTGGGCGTTGATTTCGTCCAATTCCGAGAATATTTCCTTACTAGGATTTCTGAAACCAAAAACAGCAGAAAACAGCAACTGGCACTTCGGCATCTTGTTAATAGGTTAGTGCCGGAAAATGTATAATAATGCTGTAAAGTATGTATAAAACATTCAAGTATTGTAATAAAAGTAGCATGGAACATAAGAAATTATAGATACGTTTGAGACGTATCAAGCATCCCCAAGCTTAGTTCCTACTCGTCCTCGAGTAGGTAAACGATAACACAAATAATTTCTGAAGTGACATGCTACCAACATAATCTTGATCAACATTATTGTAAAGCATATGAGATGAATGGAGTGATCTGAACAAAAGATTGCTAACAAAGATAATGACTAAGCAAATGAATCATATAGCAAAACTTTTCATGAATAGTACTTTCAAACAAGTATTAATAAGAGTTGCATAAGAGCTAACTCATAAGAAATAAATTCAAAGTAGAATGCATTGAAGCAACACAAAGGATGATTAAGTTTCAGCAATTGCTTTCAACTTGTAACATGTATATCTCATGGATATTTGTCAACATAGAGTAATATAACAGTGCAATAAGTAAACATGTAAGAATCAATGCACACAGTTAACACAAGTGTTTGCTTCTAAGATAGAAAGAAGTGGGTAAACTGACTCAACAATAAAGTAAAAGAATGGCCCTTCGCAGAGGGAAGCATTGATTACTATTTTTGTGCTAGAGCTTTTGTTTTGAAAACATAGAAACAATTTTATCAACAGTAGTAATAATTCATATGTGCTATGCATAATACTTCCTACAAGTTGCAAGTCTCATGCATAGAGTACTAATAGTGCTCGCACCTTGTCCTACTTAGCTCGGAAAACACGGATTATCATTGCATAACATATGTTTCAACCAAGTGTCACAAAGGGGTACCTCTATGCCGCCTGTACAAAGGTCTAAGGAGAAAGCACGCATTGGATTTCTCGCTTTTGATTATTCTCAACTTAGACATCCATACCGGGACAACATAGACAACGGATAATGGACTCTTTTTAATGCTTAAGCATTCAACAATAGTTAATATTCTCATAAGAGATTGAGGTTGTATGTCCAAACTGAAACTTCCACCATGATACATGGCTTTAGTTAGCGGCCCAATGTTCTTCTCTAACATATGCATACTCAAACCATTTGATCGTGAAGTCCACTTACTTCAGACAAGACGAACATGCATAGCATCTCACATGATATCCAACAAAGATAAAGTTGATGGCGTCCCCAGAAAACATGGTTACCGCTCAACAAGCAACTTATAAGAATTAAGACACATAACTACATATTCATCACCACAATAGTTTTTAAGCTATTTGTCCCATGAGCTATATATTGTAAGGGTAGAGGAATGAAATTTTAAAGGTAGCACTCAAGTAATTTACTTTGGAATGGCAGGAAATACCACATAGTAGGTAGATATGGTGGACACAAATGGCATGAAGTTTGGCTCAAGGTGTTTGGATGCACGAGAAGCATTTCCTCTCAGTACAAGGTTTGGGCTAGCAAGGTTGTTTGAAGCAAACACAAGTATGAACAGGTACAGCAAAACTCACACAAGAACATATTGCAAGCATTATAAGGCTCTACACTGTCTTCCTTGTTGTTCAAACACTTTACCCGAAAATATCTAGACTTAGAGAGAACAATCATGCAAACCAAATTAAACAAGCTCTACGGTAGTTCTTCATTAATAGATTAAACTACATGATGCAAGAGCTTAAACATGATCTATGAGAGCTCAAACAATTGCCAAATTGCCAAACCATATGCAGCATTTTCCAATTCCAACCAAATAGCAATTTAACGAAGCAATTAGCTTTCGCCATGAACATTAAAGCACAATTAAGAACACAAGTGTTCCATATGAAAAAGCGGAGCGTAATATCTCCAATATAAGAATGGTGGGATCCAACTTTATTCAAAACAAAACAAAAATAAAAACAAACCGACGCTCCAAGTAAAGAACATAAGAATGTGACGGAATAAAAATATAGTTTCACTAGAAGTGACCTGATAATGTTGTCGATGAAGAAGGGGATGCCTTGGGCATCCCCAAGCTTAGATGGTTGAGTCTTCTTAAAATATGCAGGGATGAACCACCGGGGCATCCCCAAGCTTAGACCTTTCACTCTTCTTGATCATAGTATATCATCCTCTTTTCTTGACCCTTGAAAACTTCCTTCACACAAACTTCAAGCAAACTCATTAGAGGGTTAGTGCATAACCACAAATTCACATATTCAGAGGTGACACAATCATTCTTAACACTTCTGGACATTGCACAAAGCTTCTGAAAGTTAATGGAGCAAAGAAACTCATTCAACATAGCAAAAGCGGCAATGCGAAATAAAAGACAGAATCTGTCAAAAACAGAACAGTCCGTAAAGATGCATCTGGAAGGGGCACTTAACTTGCTCAAATGGAAAAACTCAAAACTAATTAAAGTTGCGTACATATCTGAGGATCACGCTCGTAAATTTGCATATTTTTTCGATTTTTTTACAGAGACTTATGCAAGAATTCGTGACAGACAGCAATGCTGTTTCTGCGCAGCGATCCCAAATATAGCATCAACTTTAACATAAAAACTTTACTTGGCACAAAAACATGATAAGGAGAGGTTTCTACAGTAGTAAACAACTTCCAAGACTCAACAATACAGTAAATAAAATGAAACATGGGTTATCTCCCAAGAAGTGCTTTTGCGCAGAAAGTGCAAATCAAGTAACATCAAGAGATGGAGCATCAACATTATCTCCAGGGGCGTGGGAAGTTTCTTCCACAATGCATGTTATCTTATCTATGTAAGTTTCAGAGGCCCCCTTTTCATTACTCTTAGGCTTGCTATTCTCATCAAACAAATTTTCAGGAACAAGCCAAGCATAGTTATTTTCCAAAGCTTCATGCATCCCTAGGAGCTTACTAGGTATTGGCGCCTTAATTTCTCTACCATCATTAACATTATTAGTATACTTAATTCTATCCATATCCATCTTTTTAAGGGTACTAGCAAAGTTGGTGTAAGAACCAAGCATTTTATATTTAGTAAAGACTTTTCTAGCCTCTCTTGCTACACCACCAAATTCTTTTAGAAGAGTTTCTAAGACAAAATCTTTCTTTTCTCCTTCCTCCATATCAGAGAGTGTAAGAAACATATGCTGAATTATAGGATTGAGATTAACAAATTTAATTTCCAACATGTGTACTAAAGAAGCAACAACAATTTCATAAGTAGGAGCAAGTTCTACCAAGTGTCTATCTTCAAAATCTTCAGCTATACTAACATGAGTGAAAAAATCTTCTATATTATCTCTTCCAATTATAGACCCTCGGCCTACCGGTATGTCTTTTAGAGCGTACTTAGGAGGAAACATGATGAAATAAGCAAAGAGTAAACTAAACAAGTAAAGCAAAGACAAGTAACTAATTTTTTTGTGTTTTTGATATAGAGAACAAGACAGTAAATAAAGTAAAGCTAGCAACTAATTTTTTTGTGTTTTGTTTAAGTTCAGCAAACAAAGTAGTAAATAAAATAAAGCAAGACAAAAACAAAGTAAAGAGATTGGAAGTGGAGACTCCCCTTGCAGCGTGTCTTGATCTCCCCAACGGCGCCAGAAAACGGTCTTGATGCGCGTAGATGTACACATCCGTTGGGAACCCCAAGAGGAAGGTATGATGCGCACGGTGACAAGTTTTCCCTCAGAAAGAAACCAAGGTTATCGAACCAGTAGGAGCCAAGAAGCACGTGAAGGTTGTTGGTGGAGGAATGTAGTGCGGCGCAACACCAGTGAAACCGGCGCCAACGTGGAACCTGCACAACACAATCAAAGTACTTTGTCCCAACATAACAATGAGGTTGTCAATCTCACCGGCTTGCTGAAAACAAAGGATTAAGCGTATCGAGTGGAAGATGGTGTTTGTTTGCAAAGAACAGTAAAAACAGTAGAATGTATTCAGATGTAAAAGAATGGACCGGGATCCACAGTTCACTAGAGGTGTCTCTCCAATAAGATAACTAACATGTTGGGTGAACAAATTACAGGCGAGCAATTGACAAATTAAGATTCAATACATATCAACGATGATTACTATGTGATTTAATCAGGGCATTACGACAAAGTACATAGACCGCTATCCAGCATGCATCTATGCCTAAATAATCCACCTTCAGGTTATCATCCGAACCCCTTCCAGTATTAAGTTGTAAACAACAGATAATTGCATTAAGTATGGTGCGTAATGTAATCAACACAAATATCCTTAGACAAAGCATCAATGTTTTATCCCTAGTAGCAACAGCACATCCACAACCTTAGAACTTTCTGTCACTGTCCCAGATTAAATGGAGGCATGAACCCACTATCGAGCATAATTACTCCCTCTTGGAGTTACAAGTATCAACTTGGCCAGAGCCTCTACTAGCAACGGAGAGCATGCAAGAACATAAACAACACATATATGATAGATTGATAATCAACTTAACATAATATTATATATTCATCGGATCTCGCCAAACACAACATGTAGCATTACAAATAGATGATCTTGATCATGTTAGGCAGCTCACAAGATCTATAACAATGAAAGCACAAGCGGAGAAGACAACCATCTAGCTACTGCTATGGACCCATAGTCCAAGGATGAACTACTCACGCATCAATCCGGAGGCGGGCATGATGATGTAGAGCCCTCCGTGATGATTCCCCTCTCCGGCAGGTGCCGGAGGCGATCTCCGAATCCCCCGAGATGGGATTCGCGACGGCGGCGTCTCCGGAAGGTTTTCCGTATCATGGCTCTCGGTACAGGGGTTTTTGCGACGGAGGCTTTAAGTAGGCGGAAGGGTAGGTCAAGTGGCGGCACGAGGGCCCCACACACCAGGGCTGCGCGGCCAGGGGCCAGGCCGCGCCGCCCTGTTGTGTCGGCGCCTCGTGGCCCCACTTCGTACCTCCCTCGGTCTTCTGGAAGCTTCGTGCAAAAATAGGACCCTGGGCGTTGATTTCGTCCAATTCCGAGAATATTTCCTTACTAGGATTTCTGAAACCAAAAACAGCAGAAAACAGCGGCACTTCGGCATCTTGTTAATAGGTTAGTGCCGGAAAATGTATAATAATGATGTAAAGTATGTATAAAACATTCAAGTATTGTAATAAAAGTAGCATGGAACATAAGAAATTATAGATACGTTTGAGACGTATCACCAGTCCGTAAAGTTACTTTGTCAGATTTAACAGTATTTCAATCTCAATTACAAGACTAACGCATGGTAGAAAACAGATGCCAATTCTACAAATTTAATTCAAAATACTATTCAGACTATGTTCATGATAATTAGTTCAAGTTTTAATCTAATTACTAATGAACTCCCACTTAATACAACATCCCTCATAGTTGTTAAGTGGCACACGATCCACATCCACTACACCAAAACCGATCATCATGTGAGATGATGTAGCTTCAATGGTGAACATCAACATGTTGATCATATCATCCATATGACTCGTGTTCAACCTTTCGGTTTTCGTTGTCCCGAGGCCATGTCTGTACATGCTAGGCTCGTCAAGCAAACCCAAGTATTCCGCGTGTGCAAACATGGCTTACACCCGTTGTATGTGAACGTAGAGTCTATCACATCCGATCATCACGAGATGCTTCGAAACGACGAACTGTAGCAACGGTGCATACGAGGGAGAACACTTTATTATCTTGATATTAATGTGAGGGATCATCTTATAATGCTACCGTCGCGATCTAAGCAAAATAAGATGCATAAAGGATTAACATCACATATGCCCTTTAGTCTTTGCGCCTTTGATCTTCATCTTCATAGCACGGACATGATCTCCATCATCAACGGGCATGATATCCATCATCATCGGTGTAGCGTCAAGGTCCATGGCGCCGTCTTCATGGTTGTTCACCGTGTGTAGCAACTATTACAACTTTGAAATAATACTACAACATGAAATATAAAGACAACCATAAGGCTCCCGGTTGCCACAATACAATAATGATCATCTCATACATATTCATCATCACATCATGGCCATATCACATCACCAAACCCTGCAAAAACAAGTTAGACGCCTCTAATTTGGTTTGCATATTTTACGTGGTTTAGGGTTTTCGAGTAAGATCCAATCTACCTACGAACATGAACCACAACGGTGATACTAGTGTTGTCAATAGAAAGAGTAAATTGGATCTTCACTATAGTGGGAGAGACAGACACCCGCAAAGCCACTTATGCAATACAAGTTGCATGTCGAACGTGGAGCAAGTCTCATGAACGCGGTCATGTAAAGTTAGCCCGGGCCGCTTCATCCCACTATGCCACAAGATGCAAAGTACACGAACTAAAGACAACAAAAGCATCAACGCCCACAAAACAATTGTGTTTTACTCGTGCAACCAATCTATGCATAGACACGGCTCTGATACCACTGTTGGATTCGTAGCATAGAAAACAAAAAATTTCCTACCGCAAGAACGAAAACACAAGCCAAGATCTAATCTAGTAGATGGTAGCAACGAGAAGATCATGAGACTAACCCTCGAAGATTTCCAAATCCTAACGAGATTAGATCTCGTGGTGGATGTAGTCGATCACTTGCCGCTTGCAAAAGCGCGTAGAAGATCTTGACCGCTTGCAAAAGCGCGTAGAAGATTGATGGTGCCACAATCGGGCAGCACCTCCGTACTCGGTCACACGTACGGTGTTGATGAAGACGACGTCCTCCTCCCCATTCCAGCGGGCAGCAGAAGTAGTAGATCCTCCTCGGAATCCCGGCAGCACGACGACGTGGTGGCGGTGGTGGTGGAGATCTCCGGCAGGGCTTCGCTATGCGCTGCGGGAGAGATGTGTGGAGGAGGGGGCAGCTAGGGTTTGGGGAGAGGGGGCTAGGGCGCCGGCCACTTGGGGGCTGCGGCCTAGGAGGCTTGGTGTGTTCGGCCCCTCCCTTGGCTCCTCATTATATAGGTGGAAGTGCCCAAGAGTTGTAGTCCAAGTCTTCGAATAAGACCCCAACAACAAATCCTCCCAAAAGTGGGAAACCTACTAAAGGGGGGAGTCCTACTCAAGGTGGGACTCCCACCTTTCCTTTAGGTGGGTTGGCCGGCCACCTATGGTGGAGTCCACCTGGGACTCCACCCCTTAGGGTTGGCCGGCCTAGCATGTGGAGTCCCTCCGGGACTCCACCTTCCATAGTGCGTTTCTTCCGGACTTTTCTAGAACCTTCTAGAACCTTCCATAAATGCACCGGATCATTTCCAAACTTGGAATATGACTTCCTATATATGAATCTTATTCTCCGGACCATTTCGGAACTCCTCGTGATGTCTTGGATCCCATCCGAGACTCCGAACAAAACTTCGAACTCCATTCCATATTCCATATCTACTCAAACGACATCAAACCTTAAGTGTGTCACCCTACGGTTCGCGAACTATGCATACATGGTTGAGACTTCTCTCCGACCAATAACCAATAGCGGGATCTGGAGATCCATAATGGCTCCCACATATTCAACGATGACTTAGTGATCGATTGAACCATTTACATACGATACCGATTCCCTTTGTCACGCGATATTTTACTTGTCCGAGGTTTGATCATCGGTATCACGATACCTTGTTCAACCTCATCTCTGACAAGTACTCTTTACTCATACCGTGGTATGTGATCTCTTATGAACCATTCATATGCTTGCAAGCTAATCAGATGACATTCCACCGAGAGGGCCCAGAGTATATCTATCCGTCATCGGGATGGACAAATCCCACTCTTGATCCATATGCCTCAACTCATACTTTCCGAATACTTAATCCCACCTTTATAACCACCCATTTACGCAGTGGCGTTTGATGTAATCAAACCTTCCGGTATAAATGATTTACATGATCTCATGGTCGAAGGATTAGGTAACTATGTATCGAAAGCTTATAGCAAATGAACTTAATGACGTGATCTTATGCTACGCTTAATTGGGTGTGTCCATTACATCATTCATCAATGACATAACCTTGTTATTAATAACATCCAATGTTCATGATCATGAAACCTTGATCATCTATTAATCAACAAGCTAGTTATATAAGAGGCTTACTAGGGACTCCTTGTTGTTTACATAACACACATGTATCAATGTTTCAGTTAATACAATTATAGCATGGTATGTAAACATTTATCATAAACACAAAGATATTGCCTCTTGGGCATATCTCCAACTCTAGGGGTTCAAGTCAAATAGGTAAATTCGAGCAAAGTTTTCAGCCTTTCCGTATGGCTCCCAATTCACCTATGCAAAAGCGAATTTAGTTCAACTATAGTTCGAATTGTGAAAATACGGAATGTAATACGGAGGGAAAGAAAAAAATTAACATGCCCGGTGTCAGCGAGTCGAACTCGTTGTACATGGTTTTTGTTTTCCCTACGTATGGTTCAACCTTATCATAGAAGTACGCCCATGTAGGACGACATTGCGGCATGCCGTACTCATCCCAATCATCGTACGGGAGAACATCAGGCCGTCCAAAGGGAGACGCATCCACATCCACACCGACAATAGAAGCAACGGACCACCAATACAAGCCTAGCGGTCTGACCTACGACAAGCCTCGTCTAGCTCCACACAGAAGCATATACATAAGTACCAAATATAGAGTGGTGGAAAATGAATGATGACTAAACACATGCTCTAAGATTTATTACCTGCCCGTACAAATAAGCAAGAGCCATCGTACCCCAACTTATTTTCCTATCCCAACTAGTCAAAGCCTTTAGCCACATCCAAGGAGCATTTCTACCACCGCTGTCCGCAAAGAGAGTCCGATTAATAACATACCACACATATGCACGGGCATACTATTGCACCACCTCCTTTTCAGCAAGCTCGGGGCATCTCTTATACCTCAACGCAATTAATGTGTATGGCACACCTGCGAGCATCTCTTTTACCAATCGCGCACACCCAATGAGTGGCATCATCGAATCGTGCCATCCCTTCGAGTTTGTGCTAAAACAGAGAGGAGCTCCACTGATCGAAAGTGCAAGGATCATCTGTTGGAGATATATATGCCCAAGAGGCAATAATAAAATGGTTATTATTATATCTTTGTGTTTATGATAAATATTTGTATCCCATGCTATAATTGTATTAACCGGAAACATTAATACTTGTGTGTTTTGTAAACATAAAAGAGTCCCTAGTAAGCCTCTTGTTAAACTAGCTTGTTGATTAATATATGATCATAGTTTCATGATCATCAACATTGGATATTATTAATAACAAGATCATATCATTAGGTGAATGATGTGATGGACATACACTCATAGTAAGCGTATCATATGATCAAGTCATTAAGTTCATTTTGCGTTAAGCTTTAAGATACATAGTAACCTAATCATTCGACCATGAGATCATGGTAATCACCTACACCGGATGGATGCTTTGATGACATCAAACACTACTTCGTAAATGGGTAGTTATAAAGGTGGCATTAAGTGTTCGGAAACTATAGGTTGAAGCACGTGGATCAATAGTGGGATTTTTCCATCCAAATGACAGATAGATATACTCTAGACCCTCTCGGTGGAATGTCATCCAATTAGCTTGCAAGCATGTGACTAGCTGCTGAGCGCAGATTGCCGTGGGAGTTGGAAATCTTTGTGGTGTAACTTTTCTTCAGGTCCCAGACAATGGCGCCAGAAAATCTTCATGGTGCTCCGGTGACGGCGCCAGACAATCTTGGTGGCGGTTGATGTGGAAGCGGTTGGTAAACCCCAAGAGGAAGGTGTGATGAAAGGAGCAGCAAGTTTTCCCTCAGTACGAAACCAAGGTTTAATCGACCAGTAGGAGAAAGGCGTGACTTCTGAAGGTGTTGCTAGTTGACTAGTGGCATGGCGCACTACCGGCGTCAGCAACAACGTGGAACCTGCACACAACACAACCAAAGTACTTTGCCCCAACTTACAGTGAGGTTGTCAATCTCACCGGTTTGTTGAACATAAAGGATTAGACGTATCGAGTGGAAGGAGATGTTTGTAGTAATTAAAGAGAACAAAGCTTTGCAGTAAGTAAAAGAACATGACTGCAGTGGATGAATTTATCAGTGTAAACGAAAGGACCGGAGTCCACAGTTCACTAGAGGTGTCTCTCCATAAAGATAAATAGCATGTTGGGTGAACAAATTACAGACAATTGACAGAATATCGACCATACATGACAAGATGATTACTATGAGATTTGTTTGGGCATTACAACATAATACATAGACCGTAATCCAACTGCGTCTATGACTAATAGTCCACCTTCCGATTATCGTCCGAACCCCTTTCAGTATTAAGTTGCAAGCAACAGATTATCGCATTAAGCAATATGTGTAAAGTAAACAATAGAATTACCCTTGGATAAAATATTGTTGTTTTCTCCCTAGTAGCAACAGCACATCTACAATCTTAGAAGTTATTGTCACTCTTCCAAAAAACTAGAGGCATGAACCTACTATCGAGCATAAATACCCCCTCTTGGAGTCACAAGCATCTACTTGGCCAGAGTATCTACTAGCAACGGAGAGCATGCAAGATCACAAATAACATATGACATGAATATATAATCAACCTCAACATAGTATACAATATTCATCGGATCCCAACAAACACAACATGTAGGATTACATAAAGATGATCTTGATCATGTAGAGAAGCTCACAAGATCTATACATGAAGCAAAAATTGGAGAAGACAACCATCTAGCTACTGCTATGGACCCATACTCTAGGGATGAATGATACGTCCAAAACGTCTCTACTTTCCCGAACACTTTTGCTATTGTTTTGCCTCTAATTTGTGTATTTTGGATACAACTAACACGGACTAACGCTGTTTTCAGCAGAACTGCTCTGGTGTCTCGTTTTTGTGCAGAAATCCAACTTTCGGGAAAATCCTCGGAATTTATGCAGAGGCCCTATTTTACCAAAATATTGACGGAGCCAGAAGGGCAAGGAGGTGGAGGCCCGAGGGCCCCACACCACATGGCGGCGCGGCCCAGGGGGGGCCCGCGCGGCCATGTGGTGTGGCCCCTCGGCCGGCCTCCGACGCCCCTTCGGACTACTTATTGGTTTCGACCTGAAAACGCACGGAGAGAAGTCGAAGTCGCCGAAACCCTCCAGAGAGCCGCCACATCGCGAAACTCCGTCGCGGGAGCCAGAAGTCTCCGGCACTCCGCCGGGACGGGGAATTGGAGGAGATCTTCACCGCCATCACCGCCAACGCCTCTCCATCAACCAGCAATGTTTCCCCCATCCATGTGTGAGTAATTCCCCCGCTGTAGGCTGAAGGGGATGGTAGGGATTGGATGAGATTGGTCATGTAATAGTCATAAGATTGTTAGGGCATAGTGCCTAGTATCCGTAGATGTTACTTTTATGATATTGTTGCAACTTGTTATGCTTAATGCTTGTCACTAGGGCCCGAGTGCCATGATCTCAGATCTGAACATGTTATTGATTCATGAAGATATTCGTTGTTTATGATCTTACCTGCAAGTTGTATACACATGTCGCTGTCCGGAACCAATGGCCCCGAAGTGACAAGAATCGGGACAACCGGAGGGGATGGTAGTGATGTGAGGATCACATGTGTTCACGGAGTGTTAATGCTTTGCTCCGGTACTCTATTAAAAGGAGTACCTTAATATCCAGTAGTTTCCCTAGAGGCCCGGCCACCGGCTGGTAGGACAAAAGATGTTGTGCAAGTTTCTCATTGCGAGCACGTACGACTAAATACGGAACACATGCCTATTGATTGATTAGTACTTGGATACCGTTTTATTATTATCTGCAAATGCCCATGCTTTGATTGTTACATGAGTTTCTCTCATCCATGCAACGCCCGTTAAATCCGTCCCTGTGCCTACAGTATTTTAATCCTGCTGTTTACTATAATCACTACTGCTGTCTTTATTTCACCGCTGCTGTTATTTCACTATTTCCACTGCCATAAAACATTATGATAAACTCTTGCGAGCAAGTCTGTTTCCAGGTGCAGCTGAATTGACAACTCCGCTGTTAAGGCTTACAAGTATTCTTTGTCTCCCCTTGTGTCGAATCAATAAATTGGGTAATACTTCCCTCGAAGACTGTTGCCCCCTATACTTGTGGGTCATCAAGACTATTTTCTGGCGCCGTTGCCGGGGAGCATAGCTTTATTTGGAAGTTCACTTGGATTGATATTGTTCGCTGCCATTCTTCATCATGGGTAAACCTCGCGATACTAAGATCGCCATATTACCATCCACTACAAGAAAAGGTACAACTCTTAGTACCTCTGCTGCTCTTGATTCACCATCTGTGATTGATAAACTTGTTTCACCGCCACATGCTTCACATGCTGGTACTTCTGCTGAATCTGAAAATTCTCATAATATTGATAATGTTTCTGCTGTGCTTGATGATAGTGGTTCATTGGGATCTTTTCTAGATGCTACAATTGCTAGGTCTAGACAAATTGAAAATACTGAAACTCCTAATGCTACTACACCTGTTAAATCACCTGAACTTGATTATTCTAGTGATGATCTTGATGAAGATTATGTAGAGCTTGATGATGATTTTATTGAAAAATGCAATGCTACTACTGATGCAAGAAAAATTAAAAAGTTGCTTGCAGAACATGCTGTTAGATATAAACCATCTCCTGATCCTAAATTTGCCACATCTCCTATAAACATTAGGGATAAAGATTATGATTTTTCTCTTGATCTATCTCATATAGCTATTGTTGAGAAAACACCCTTTTGTGGTACTGAAAAAGAAAGTGTTGTTGAACACTTGACTGAGTTATCTACTCTTAGTGGCGTGTTTTCTGATGATGTCAAGATGCGTACTTATTTTGTCGCTAAATTTTTTCCGTTCTCATTAAAGGATGATGCTAAAACTTGGTATAACAATTTGCCTCCTGGTTCTATTAAAAGTCCAACCGACTTGCGTGATGTTTTCTTTCGAAAATACTTTCCTGCTAGTGCTCAACATGCTGCTTTGCAGAGAATTTATAATTTTGACCAGGAAGATGGAGAGAAATTGCCTGAGGCTTGGGCGAGATTTTGCTCTCTTATTAGAGCTCAGCCTGACCATGATTTGGAAAAGCATGATTTACTTGATATATTTTATAGTGGACTAACCATTGAGTCTAGGGCATACCTGGATAGTTGTGCTGGTTGTGTTTTCAGGAAAAGAACTCCAGACGACGCTGAAGAATTATTGGCTAAAATAGGACGGAATCATGATGATTGGTCTACACCTGAACCAACCCCGACACCGATAGTGAAGAAGAGGGGTTTGATTAAATTGAATGATGAAGATATGAGGGAAGCCAAGAAGTCTCTTAAAGAGAAGGGTATTAAACCTGAAGATGTGAAGAATTTACCTCCTATAGAAGATATATGTGAGACGATTCCCCCTTCATCCATGATTGAGGTACACTCTCTTCAACACTTTACTAGGGAAGATATTCCGTATTCAAAATCTCCTGCTCAATGCTTAGATGAATTTGATAATTATATTGTTAAGCAAGAAAACTTTAATATGAGAGTAGAGAATCATTTAATGGAAAATTCTCGAGCTATTAGTGAATTGCATGGTATTGTGGAGAGAACCTCCAATGATGTTAAGATACTTGTTAAACATTTTCAAATGGTTCAAACTCAAATTGATCAACTTACTAAAGTGCAAAATGACTTGTTGGGAAATAATTCTAAAGAAAAACATGCTTGTGAAGTAACAACTAGAGGTGGTGCTTCTACCCAGGATCCTCTATATCCTGAAGGGCATCCCAAAAGAGTGGAACAAGATTCTCAACTAATTAAAACTAGTGCTCCATCTAAGAAAAAGAAAAAGAAACATAAGAATGTTGTAGAATCCTCTGAACCTGTTAATGATCCTAATAGTATTTCTATTTCTGATGCTGAAACTGAAAGTGGTAATGAACATGATAAAGATAATGATAAGGATGATACTCCTGATAAAGAAGAAATTGAAAAAGAACCTGAAAAGCATGCTAAAAATAAAAAGTACACTAAAGAAGATTTTATTACTGAGAAACATGGTAATGAAAGAGAACCTTGGGTTCAAAAGCAAATGCCTTTTCCTGCTAAGAAACTAAAATCAAAGGAGGAAGAACATTATAATAAATTTTGTGATTGGATGAAACCTTTATTTTTGCAAATCCCTTTGACTGATGCTATTAAATTGCCTCCTTATTCAAAGTATATGAAAGATATTGTTACTAACAAAAGGAAAGTCCCCAATGAGGAAATTTCCACTATGCTCGCTAATTACTCCTTCAATGGTAAGATTCCAAAGAAGCTTGGCGACCCAGGTATACCGACTATTCCTTGTTCCATCAAGAATAATTATGTTAGAACTGCTCTATGTGATTTGGGAGCAGGTGTTAGTGTAATGCCTTTTTCTCTTTATAAGAGACTTGATTTAGATAAATTGATACCAACTGATATATCCTTGCAAATGGCTGATAAATCTACTGCTATTCCTGTTGGTTTATGTGAAAATGTTCCTGTGCAAGTTACTCAGCATTGCTTGATATTAACTGATTTTGTTGTGTTGGAAATGCCCGAAGATGATAATATGTCCATTATTCTTGGAAGACCCTTTCTTAATACTGCAGGGGCTGTTATTGATTGCAATAAAGGCATGGTTACTTTCAATGTTGATGATAAGGAACACACCGTCTATTTTCCCAAGAGGATTGATAAAGTATGTGGAGTCAATACAATTTTTAATGTGAAAACTATTAAAGTGGGATCCATTGATTGTCCTATATATGAGCCTAAAGAAGAATATCAAACTCTTGTGATTGGATCCATATCAATTCAATATAAGGTAACATGATTGATTTGAGGTTTATTTCTTCTTATGTCATATAAAATTTATTTGGTAGCAAGACTTGATCAACCTTGTTAACAAGTATATTTTATTGCATAAAAGAGCTAAACAACATTTCTTTCTTTCTTTCTCCCTCCACCTATTTTACTTGCTGTAGCACTTTTGTTTTGCAATATGCTTTAGTCATTTAAGATTTTGGAAATCATTTTCCTGCGCAGTAATCATTAATTTAATACCCAGAAATGTGCATTTTTCGAAGTTCTCTAAAAATTACAAAAATTACACCGTTGGTCCTATTTTTCGACGAGGCACCTGGGAGCACCAGAGGATGACCTGTGGGGCACCAGGGGGTGCCACACCATAGGCCGGCGCGGCCAGCAAGGGGGCCGCGCCACCTTGTGGTGTGGGCCACCCCTTGCCCCACTTCATCATCTCTTCCTCCCAGCACCTTCTCTCTCCCGAAAAAGCTCGTACCAAGTTTCTCTCACTCGTGTTTCTGCTCAAGAACTCGCGATTTTTCGATCTCCTTGCTCAGCCCAGATTTCTGTCTGAAATTTGGCACATTTACTCCTTGGTATGTAACTCCTTTGATTGTCCAATTAGAATTTCATTTGGTTGAGTATATCTTGAATATTTTGCTGTTGTAGATAACATGTTTAGTGAGCTTGCATGCTTGTTCTAAGTGGAAGAAACTAGTTTTGATGCATGTTTAGTACTCTAGCAAGTTCCTATAGTAGTTCCCTTCAATTACATACCTTGAAATCAAATTTTATAATGATTGTTGAAAATTTCAGAAGGGGAAGATGAAGAAATTCAAATTTGGAGAATTGTTCAAGAAAGCAACAACCAGCACCGGTAGGCCCTCAAGGGCGTCTACTCAAATTAGGCGATCCTACAATGAGGATGTCATCGCGCCTAGCTTCGCGCCCGAGGAGGACCATGGGGCTCCTAATGCTTCATCCTTCCCCTGTTATGAGTTTCTGACAAATGCAGGGATATTGGATGATTTCTTCACCCTTGTCAATAGGGCGGGCTTAGCCACCTACGTGGGAGATGAAAGGGGACAATACTACAGGCTCACCAAGGTTTTCGTTGAGAGCTTCAAGTTCCACAACACGGAATATGAGCCGACAGTTGCATTCAAGATCTATGATATTCCTGTTACTATGAAATTGGAAGAATTTTGTTGTGCATTGGGTATTGCCCCTGTAGGTACAGCAAGGAGGATTGATGACAACCCCCGGGACTTGTTGGAGCTCTACCGAGGGATCACCGGGGATGATTGCCGCACCATCCAGCGAGGGAAGATAAGAAACATTCAACTCCCCGCTATTAAATATTTCGCATATTACATTGGTACTAGCATTTTGGGTAGAGAAAATACTAGCAACATCTCTAGCTACCATCTTGCTTTCTTGAATGTTGCACTTACTGGAGAGACACCTTATCATCTTGGTTCTCTTATTGCTCGCCGCCTGTCTAGCAGGGGGCCTATTTTTGGAGGAACTATTGCACTGCGCATTTTAACACATCTAGATATTCCTCTTGATTCTAATGATGTACCATTAACCCCTAGGAAACTAGATATTGCTGCTATGAAGAGCCATCGTTTTGTTACTACTGACTCCACTATAGATAATATGGTCTATAGAATGTTGTTTGCTGATGGGAATGAGAAGGAAATCCCTCTTCCCCAGCCAGGTTTGTTCAATATTGACAGGCAATCATGGTCGCTCACTAAGGAGGCGGTGGAGGAACATATGAAGATACAGGAATTCCACCAGCAACATGACTCCGAGAACGCCGAGCCCTCCTACGACTACACCGTCACGTACCCCGACGTTTCCTCCAGCACATACATGGAACCGGGTCGTTCTTCGTCATATTACGAAGACACCACTTCATGGGGACCGTGGGAATGAACTCCACTTAGGCCAAAAGCCTAAGCTTGGGGGAGGTATACCGGCATCACTCATTCTTTGCATATTATGGTTGCTGGATACTTGTACATATTTGTTTAGTCTCTAGAGTGGTTTTCTAATGAGAGGGAGATGATATTTGGGGAAGTGCTGTCCAAAAACAGATTCTATGCTGTTACCAAAAAAATTCGTACGCACAGCCAGAACGTTATTTTGAGTTGCCAATTTTTGAGCATGTTCCCCAGGTTGTTATCTAACTTTCATTAGTTGAACACTTTTTGGTCTGAGCAATGGAAGATTTTTGTTAATTTCGATTTCTGTACTGCTGTCAGGATTTGGCAGATTTCTGTCATCCTGCTTTTCTGTGTTTCTGTTAGTTTGCATTCTTTTGTTTTCGCTTTGTTTCTTTCCTAAAACACAAAAAGACCAAAAATATTTCTGTTGTTTCTCTTCACCATTTGTTTATTTGGTTCTTTGCTCTTAGTTTACTTTATTTGCTATCGTTGGTTTGCTATGAGAAAACCCAAAAAGATTTTGCTTTGTTTACTTGTTTTCTTTCGTTCTTGTTTCCAATTCGAAAACACCAAAAATATTTGCTGTTCTTCTTTGGTTTGTAAAGTTCATCATGAGTTCAATGGTCTTCGGTGGCTGGAGCGTGGTTTTCATTTCATATTATCCAAGCTACACAAGTGAAAAGGCAATAATGACGATTTACGACAATCTGATTGTGGTGAGAGGCTGGTATGAACTCTATTTGCTTTCATTTTTGTACATATACTCATCCATATGAGCATGCTTAGTTGGTTCATGTGAGGTATATGTTATTTGAGAAAATCTAGTAGTTCGTGATCTCTCATGTTTAGTTCTAATTTATTAATATGAGTAGCATGTCATGGATGTTCGCTTGCATTGTTTTATTCATAAGTACGCATGCATATGACTGAACGAAAAGTCAATTAAGCCTCGATGATTTATATTGCTTCAGAGTTCTTGTATCACTTTTATGCCTCCGTTGATTTATTTTGCCGCAAGCATGATTATGACAGTTATCTCTCTTGATTTGTCGCTCCCTAGTCTTTTGCTAGCCTTCACTTGTACTGAGCGGGATCGCCGCTCGTGCTTCCAAACACCTGAAAACCAAGTTGTTCCAAAAGTGTCCACCATAAATACCTATGCATGGCATTTCAAACCATTCCAAGTAAATTCTCATGCGCTACCTTTAAAACCTTCAAAATGCTTCTCAATTTGTGTTAATGTTTCATAGCTCATGAGGAAGTATGTGGTGTTTAGCTTTCAACCTTGTCATTTACTTTTGACGGACTCTCATATGGACTAGTGGTACATCCGCTTATCCAATAATTTTGCAAAAAGAGCTGGCAATGGGATTCCCAGTCCCAAATTAATTAACTTAAATAGACACTCCTCCATGGTTTGTGATTGTTGGACGGCACCCGAAGGATTCGGTTAGCCATGGCTTGTGTAAGCAAAGGTTGGGGGGAGTGTCATCATCATAATAAAACTTAAATAAAAAGGCACTCCTTCATGGTATGTGATTGTTGGCAGGCACCCGAGGATTCGGTTAGCCATGGTTTGTGAAAGAAAGGTTGGAAGGAGTGCCAACCAAAAATAAATAAAATGGGAGCCGCTCTTGTGAGTCCGGTTGATGAGGTAGTTAGTGTACCCATTACCATTCGTTGACAACAACAAACACCTCTCAAAATAATTTTACTCCTGCTTTACAAATGAAAAGCTCTAGCGCATGTTAATCCCTGCTTCCCTCTGCGAAGGGTCAATCTTTTACCTTTTATGTTGTGTCTCCATTCTTTGTTTGAGCACTATCTTGAGAGCACAACTGTCATTCTTAGTATAATATGCTTGTCTCAAAATATGATTGATTGTGGTATAACTTTGATGCTTTTATCTTTGACAATCACTACTTCTAGTCTTTCTATGAACTCAAGAGGTGCCTCGGCATTTATGTTTTGCCGATCAAATACGGGCAAGCGAGATACCACTTTATCATATTCTCTTATGAACATTGCAATCTTGCTTACATACATGATTCATGATGCTTATTATTAATTGTTGGTACCTCTCCATGATTGACATAGCTGTTGGATGATCTTATTTGCATATGTCTCATTATGAACTGCTTAAGTATTAGCCATAGCATGAGAATATATACATCATATGAGCAAATGTGTTCGTGAAAGTTCTTTTATCGCTCAGTTGTTAACTGAATTGCTTGAGGACAAGCAATAAGCTAAGCTTGGGGGGAGTTGATACGTCCAAAACGTATCTACTTTCCCGAACACTTTTGCTATTGTTTTGCCTCTAATTTGTGTATTTTGGATACAACTAACACGGACTAACGCTGTTTTCAGCAGAATCGCTCTGGTGTCTCGTTTTTGTGCAGAAATCCAACTTTCGGGAAAATCCTCGGAATTTATGCAGAAGGCCCTATTTTACCAAAATATTGACGGAGCCGAAGGGCAAGGGAGGTGGAGGCCCGAGGGCCCCACACCACATGGCGGCGCGGCCCAGGGGCCCGCGGCCATGTGGTGTGGCCCCCGGCCGGCCTCCGACGCCCTTCGGACTACTTATTGGTTTCGACCTGAAAACGCACGGAGAGAAGTCGAAGTCGCCAAACCCTCCAGAGCCGCCACATCAAACTCCGTCGCGGGAGCCGAAGTCTCCGTTCGGCACTCCTGGGAGGGGAATTGGAGGAGATCTTCACCGCCATCACCGCCAACGCCTCTCCATCAACCAGCAATATTTCCCCCATCCATGTGTGAGTAATTCCCCCGCTGTAGGCTGAAGGGGATGGTAGGGATTGGATGAGATTGGTCATGTAATAGTCATAAGATTGTTAGGGCATAGTGCCTAGTATCCGTAGATGTTACTTTTATGATATTGTTGCAACTTGTTATGCTTAATGCTTGTCACTAGGGCCCGAGTGCCATGATCTCAGATCTGAACATGTTATTGATTCATGAAGATATTCGTTGTTTATGATCTTACCTGCAAGTTGTATACACATGTCGCTGTCCGGAACCAATGGCCCCGAAGTGACAAGAATCGGGACAACCGGAGGGGATGGTAGTGATGTGAGGATCACATGTGTTCACGGAGTGTTAATGCTTTGCTCCGGTACTCTATTAAAAGGAGTACCTTAATATCCAGTAGTTTCCCTAGAGGCCCGGCTGCCACCGGCTGGTAGGACAAAAGATGTTGTGCAAGTTTCTCATTGCGAGCACGTACGACTAAATACGGAACACATGCCTATTGATTGATTAGTACTTGGATACCGTTTTATTATTATCTGCAAATGCCCATGCTTTGATTGTTACATGAGTTTCTCTCATCCATGCAACGCCCGTTAAATCTGTCCCTGTGCCTACAGTATTTTAATCCTGCTGTTTACTATAATCACTACTGCTGTCTTTATTTCACCGCTTTATTTCACTATTTCCACTGCCATAAACTGTTACTATCGATAAACTCTTGCGAGCAAGTCTGTTTCCAGTGCGCTGAATTGACAACTCCATGTTAAGGCTTACAAGTATTCTTTGTCTCCCCTTGTGTCGAATCAATAAATTGGGTAATACTTCCCTCGAAGACTGTTGCGATCCCCTATACTTGTGGGTCATCAATGAACTACTCACGCATCACTTCGAAGGCGGTCATGGCAATGTAGATGCCTCCAGAGTTGATTTCCCCCTCCGACAGGGCGCCAGGAAGAGCTTCAGAACCCCCGAGATGGGTTCTGCGATGGCGGCGGCGACATAACTTTTCGTGGATGGAGGCTCAGGTATCCAGGGTTTTTCCCGAGATCATGAATAAATAGGCAGAGGGCGATGTCGGTGGAGGCCAGGGGGCCCACACCACCCCTAGGCGTGGGCCAGGGCCAGGCCGCGCCTAGGATAGGTGTGGCTGCCCTGCTGCCCCCTTCGACTCCCCTTTGGACTCTGTCTTCGTTACGGTAAAATATTGAGTACGACTTTTGTTTCGTCCAATTCCAAGAATATTTCCTGTACAACTTTTGAAATAAAAATAGCGAAAATGGGAACTGTGGCATCTTGTTAATAGTTTAGTGTCGGAAAATGTATAAAAGTGCAATGAAGTGTAAACAAAACATATATGAATTGGTGTAAAACATGCATGGAGCACCAAAAATTACAGATACATTTGAGACGTATCACTAGCTCACAAGGGATGTCATATCACGGTACGAGTAATGAGTACTTATCGGTAACGAGGTTGAACTAGGTATAGATATACCGACGATCAAACTTCGGATAAGTAAAATATCGCGCGACAAAGGGAATCGGTAGCGTATGTTAATGGTTCTTTAGATCACAAGCCATCGTTGAATATGTGGGAGCCATTATGTATCTCCAGCTCCCGCTATTGGTTATTTATTGAAGAAGTGTCTCGATCATGTTTGCATACTTCACGAACCGTAGGGTGACACACTTAAGGTTCGATGTTGTTTTAAGTAGATATGAAGTATGGTTTGGAGTTCGAATATTGTTCGGAGTCTCGGATGGGATCCAGGATATCACGAGGAGTTCTGGAATGGTCCGGAGAATAAGATTCATATATGGGAAGTTACATTCCAAGTTTGGGAGTGGTCCGGTGAATTTATGGAAGGTTCTAGAAGGTTCTAGAATCATCCGGAATAATTCACTATGGAAGGTGGAGTCCCGGAGCCCTAGCCGACCCACAAGGTGGGAAGGTGGAGTCCACGGTGGACTCCACTGTTAGGAATAACTAGCGTTAGTATTAGGCTAAAATGGCAGTTAGAATTGTACTAGGAATATCCTACCGAATATTCCTCCTAGCAGTTAGGATTATTAGCAGTTGTCCAAACGCTGTAATTAGCGAACCGTCGCCGTGCCTTTTCGGAAGCGACGTAAAGGTGTAAACCGACATTGTAACCCGACTGTTGGCCTACTATAAATAGCCGCAGTCTCTATCAATAAAGCATTCCATTCGCTTCAATCTCTCTCTCACTTCTCTCGTTTCTTCACACGTTATCATGCACGCGCCCTGCCAAAAGCAATAGGCCACAGTAGAAGAGACAGAAAGGTGAGTAAAAAGATGTCTTCCATCTCAGACCTCGCTTTTTTCCTTCGCTCGGTTTGTGGCAAGGGAACACCATCCTCGCCGGGCTTCCGCTCGCACTGCCGCTCGCCGGAACCACAGCCACTGGTACTTCGGCCCTCGCCGTCATGGCCGCCCAGACTGGAATGGTGGCCTCCGCCACCGCGGCAACCGCTGGGTACCCCGACGCGGTGGAAAAAGACGAGGCCTCAGCCTCCGTGGTGGTGGCCTCCGCCGTCGCCTCCACAGCAACCGCCTCCGCAGCAACCGGCGGACGCCCCAGCACCACAACCGCCACTGGATGCGGCGCCACCGCGCCCCTGGAGACCCGGGGCCAAGCACCACGGCTGTTGTGCGCCGGGAACAAACCCCGGTGGTCGCTGCCGAACCGGCCGTCGTCGTCGCCGCGCCGGCGGTCGCTGCCGAAGAAGTGGTTGATGCAGTGTACGAAGACGAGGCCTCAGCCTCAAACGTCAGCGCGGACATCGACGAACTGATGCCCGTGCCGCCGGAGTTCGCCCTTCCACCCATGGAGTGGCTGCTGGGCGGACCAAGCGCCGGCTGGCTTGTCGACGACCCCGAGCGCGACTTCGGCGACGAGGAACTCCTGGTGCCACCGCCACCGCCGGCATCGCCTCCGACGATGTACTACTGCATGCGGCATGGATTTCAGCCATGCCTCCCATCCCCGACGCCCTCCGACGAGGACCGCGCGCACTTTGCTCCGCCGGGTTACGACCCCGTACCGGAGTTCTTCGCGCCACCCAACGCGGTCCAGCCGGAGGCAGCGATGGAGGAGGTCGAGGCCGTGGCTCCCGCGCCGGCCGCCCCGGTGCTCCCCGACCTCAATCTCCCAGCGCAGGAGAAAGAGGAAAACGAGCCGGTGCTCGCCCTCCCCACGCCCTCGCCGGAAGCGCGCGTCATCCTCCGCCGCTTCGCCTCGGCCATGGCGGCCCGCCCCGCAGGCATCCGCAGAGGGACTTGGTCCCCCGAGGCCCTCGGCCTCACCGGCCGCGTCGCAGAGCTCCACCTCAACGAGGCCGCCCATCACTCCTCCTCATCAGCGGAGGGGCCGAGCCGCTGCTGAAGTAGTACTATACGGGCTCTGGTTAGGAGAAGAAGGAGGTAGAGGAAGACGGGATTTATTGTCCCCAAGTCGCTCCTCCGAGACTCCCAGTCCCTATTTCTCTACGCTGATCCAGCGATGTGTCCACTAGACTGTGTACTGAAAAGTCTAGATGTGTCTACTTTACTATTTACTACTGTTGCGTGTAGTACTAGTTTAACTTTTCTGTTTAGCATCCTCAGTTTGCTTTACTCAGATTAGCAGTGTAGTGTAATGTAAATACATCTATTCTACACCTTATGTCTATTAGAAGTCACAAGTATGTAATGTGCCATGTTATTAATATATTTACCTCTAGCATATTATAACATGTTATTTGGTACAACAATTTTATCCCGCGCTCTAAATTTATCCGCGTTCAAATTGTTCCTCAAGAACAAATTTGTTGTTTACCAAAATAAATTTTACTATCAAGTAAAATTAATTAAATGCATGATCATACATGCAGGAAAAATGGGTGACATCAGTAAAAAAGAATTCCAAGAACTACAACTTGATGGAAGTAACTATCTATCATGGGCCATGGATATGAAAATAAACTTAAATGGTCGTGGTCTTGGTCCCGTGATTATCACACCCCCTGAAAATGCTCCAGAAATACCCCAAGTGGCAAAGTATGCGGCATTACATTTCATAAGGCACCACCTCCATCCCGATTTAAAAATGAATATTTGATGGAGGAGGATCCACTAGCTTTATGGAACTCCCTCAAGGAGAGATATGACCAACAAAGAGCGGTTATGTTGCCGGAAGCCGAGAGAGAATGGTCT
This sequence comes from Lolium multiflorum, assembly GCA_030979885.1. Lineage (NCBI taxonomy): Eukaryota > Viridiplantae > Streptophyta > Magnoliopsida > Poales > Poaceae > Lolium > Lolium multiflorum. The sequence goes on from CM061749.1 coordinate 160,796,322, forward strand.
CTCATAAGGTTCCAGGACTTTAAGTCCGTTGCGGCATATAATTCTGCCGTGCATAAAGTTAACTCCAAACTGAGATTTTGCAACAAGCAAGTTTCAGATGAAGATTTAATCGAGAAAACCTTATGCACTTTCCATCCCTCGATGAGGATATTGCAACAGCAATATCGTCAACACAAATACACGAAGTATTCTGAGCTTATATACACATTACTTCAGGCCGAGAAGCATGATGAACTTCTCATGAAAAATCACAATGCTCGCCCAACGGGTGCCATGCCGATCCCTGAAGCACATGCTAATGCTCATTTTACTAATAAATTCGGAAACCGTAAGAGGAACTTCCGAAAATTCAAGGGAAAGTGGAAAAACAATGGTCAAAAGACCAATGGTCAATTTAAGGGGAAAGGTCATTTCAAGAGAAATGATCAAAATGACAACTCTCAAATTTGTCAAAGGTGTGGATGTGCGAATCATCGTACAAACAAATGTCGTATTCCCAAGCACCTAGTGGATCTATACATGAAGTATGGAGGAAAAGGGAAGCAAGTTCATGGAAATAAGGCTGAAGCTCACTTCAATGCCATTGAAGACAACCCTCAAGCTAGTCCTTCTCAAAGTGCTATTGAAGAATTCAAGCCAAAGGACAATATCATCCTCGATGAAGACATGCTTGTGGACTACACCCAAGATGTTTTTGGAGACCTCAATTGATCTCCTAAACAATTGATGTCACTTAGCTACTCAAATACTACGATGTGTTATATATTGTATAACAATAAGTAGAATAAAATATTTGAGACTGCATGTATTGTATTATGTGAATCAGACATAATATTGTAATGTATTTATATTTCGAATTTGTAATATAAATACTATGTATGTAATTTGATGAATATATGAATAAAATAAATTTATTCTAAAATATTCTCTTTCTATTTTTAGAAATTTACGGGAAAATCCGATGGAAGAAGAATTATGTTTAGTGGATAGTGCTACTACTAACACAATTTTAAGGGAAACAAAATACTTCCAAACTCTTACTAAGAGAAAGGAAGATATTATGACTATAACCGGGAGTAACAAGGCAATAATTGGTTCAGGAAGAGCCACATTCACACTCCCTATGGGTACTACTATTGTAATTCAGAATGCACTCTTGTATCTTGAATCAACGCGTACCCTTATAAGTTTCAAAGATATCCGATCAAATGATTTCCATCTTAAAACTGTTACATGGATAAGAAAGAACATTTGCTTTTAACAAAAAGCGACGGATATGAGGAACAAACTCTTGAAAAATTCCCTTCATTTTCATCCGGATTATACTTTACATACATCAAACCCGTACCTTTTGTTGCGTACAAAATAATTTTTCAAAATCTTGATAAATTCAAGACTTGGCATGATCGCCTTGGTCATCCTGGAATAGGTATGATGAGAAAAATTATAAGCAATTCTATTGGTCATAATTTACCAATTAAAAGATTTCCCAAGTCATCAGATTTTGTATGCACCGCATGTGCTACCGGGAAATTAATTATTAGGCCATCCTACCTCAAAGTTAAAAATGAGTCACTTAATTTTCTTGAAAGAATTCAAGGAGATATATGTGGTCCAATACAACCTTTATCTGGACCATTTAGGTACTTTATGGTGCTAATTGATGCATCTACTAGATGGTCACATGTGTGTTTATTATCAACACGTAACCATGCCTTTGCCAAATTAATAGCTCAAATTATCAAATTAAGAGCAAATCATCCTGAACACAGGATTAAAACAATAAGAATGGACAATGCGGCTGAATTCAGTTCACGCGCATTCAATGATTATTGTATGGCCCTAGGCATTCATCTAGAACACTCTGTACCTTATGTTCATACTTAAAATGGATTGGCTGAATCTTTAATCAAAAGAGTAAAATTAATTGCTAGACCATTATTACAGAATTGCAATTTACCAACCTCTTGTTGGGGACATGCGGTTTTACACGCCGCAGATCTGATGCAAATCAGACCAACTGCATATCATGAAACTTCCCCATTTCAAATAGTACGAGGCAATCAGCCAAGTATTTCCCACCTGCGAAAATTCGGTTGCGCTGTATACGTACCGATATCACCACCGCAGCGTACCTCCATGGGCCCCCATAGAAAAATTGGAATCTATGTGGGATATAAATCTCCGTCAATTATAAAATATTTAGAACCCCTAACAGGGGACCTGTTTACAGCCCGGTACGCTGATTCAATTTTTGATGAGGATCATTTCCCGGCATTAGGGGGAGAAACAAACCACAAAGAATGCCAGGAAATAGATTGGAATGTAACAGGCATCCAATCCTTAGATCCACGTACTAAAGAATCTGAATCTGAAGTTCAGAGAATAATAGATTTGCAACACTTTGCAAATAACTTGCCAGATGCATTTACTGATCACAAAGGTGTCACTAAATCATATATCCCTGCAGTCAATGCACCAGAACGAGTAGAGGTACCAAATAAAACTACTCAACTCCCAATTGCAAATAAAAGGGGGAGAAATCTGGTCTCAAGGGAAAAGGCTTCTCCAAAGCCACCGCGGAAACAAAGAAAATCTATGACAGTAAATGCAAATCAATCTGAAGTTGATAGACACCAAGATGATGTTCAACATCAAGAACCTAGCATAATTGTGCACACAAATTCTAATGCTAGGACATCGAAACAACCAGACGCCGTTGTTATGGGAAATCACACGGTGCCTGAAGAAATCAATGAAATTTCCATAAACTATATCGATTCGGGAGAATCATACAATAGAAAGACTACACTTGTCGACACATATTTCTCCTCTAAAATTGCTAAAACCCTTCAACTGGATCCAGAGCCAAAATCTATGAAAGAGTGCCTGAAGCGCTCGGATTGGCCTAAATGGAAGGAGGCAATTGAGGCAGAACTGCGCTCGCTTAATAAAAGAGAGGTATTCTCTAAAGTAATACCTACTCCTCAAAAGGTCTTCCCTGTGGGAGCTAAATGGGTTTTCGTTCGAAAAAGGAACGAAAATAATGAGGTGGTGAGATATAAAGCGAGACTAGTAGCACAAGGGTTTACGCAGAGACCCGGTATCGACTACGACGATACATATTCTCCTGTAATGAGTGGAATTACGTTTCGATACTTAATATCATTGGCAGTACAAATGAATTTATCAATGCAGTTAATGGATGTAGTGACCGCATATCTATATGGGTCACTCGATGCGGATATTTATATGAAAGTTCCTGATGGACTTAAAATTCCGAATCCATACATAAATCGCAACATGTATTGTGTAAAATTACAAAAGTCACTCTATGGCTTAAAGCAGTCGGGTAAAATGTGGTATAACCGGCTTAGTGAGTTCCTTCTTCAGAAAGGATACTCAAATAATGATGATTGCCCATGCGTTTTCATAAAGAAATCCTCAAAAGGATTTTGCATCATCTCAGTTTATGTTGATGACCTCAACATCATTGGTAACGCGGCAGATATATCTGTAGCACGCAATCATTTAATGACGGAGTTTGAGATGAAGGATTTGGGAAAAACCAAATTCTGCTTAGGTTTACAACTTAAGCATCTTCCCTCAGGAATACTCGTTTATCAGCCCGCTTATATTCAGAAAGTTTTGGAAAAATTTAATATGGATAAATCATATCCATCCAAGACACCAATGGTCGTTCGATCCCTTGATATGGAAAAGGATCCCTTTAGACCTAGGGATGATGACGAAGAGATACTGGGACCTGAGTTCCCGTACCTGAGTGCCATAGGAGCACTAATGTACCTCGCAAATTGTACTAGACCAGATATTGCCTTTGCAGTAAATTTACTGGCTAGACATAGTGCTGCTCCAACCAAACGCCATTGGGCAGGAGTAAAGAATATCTTCAGATATTTAAATGGTACTAAAGACCTTGGTTTATTCTATAAGAAAAATCAAGAAATGACCTTGATTGGTTATACTGACGCTGGCTATCTTTCTGATCCCCATAATGCCAGGTCACAAACAGGGTTTGTGTTTTTATATGGTGGAACTGCTATCTCATGGAAGTCAACAAAACAGACTTTAGTAGCAACATCAACTAATCACTCTGAAATAATTGCATTATATGAAGCTTCACGAGAATGTGTATGGCTTCGCAGAGTGATCAACCATATTCAAACTTCATGCGGTATTGGTTCACTGGAATCACCAACCATTATCTATGAGGATAATGCTGCATGTGTTGCTCAAATGCACATGGGATATATTAAAAGTAACATCACAAAACATATTGCTCCAAAACTGTTCTTTCCTCATGAATTGCAGAAAAATGGAGAAATTGATATTTTGCAAACAAAATCATGTGACAATCTTGCAGATTTGTTCACTAAGTCTTTACCAACAACTGCATTTCAAAAATGCATTCATGGCATTGGTATGAGACGACTACGGAATTTGCAAGGTTCAGGGGGAGAAAATTCCTAAAACTGAACTTATTAATTATCATCTGATAATAATATATTGTACTCTTTCCTTATGAGTTTTTCTATATTGGTTTCTCATATGGATTTTATTGAGACGATAACTATACCTACGGTATATCAAATTCCTATATTTTCTCCATATATATATTTTTGCAGGATCTTTCGAGGATATCAGTTCTACAAGATCAAAGACTATGAAGATCAACAATGACATCCCAAGCTCTCAATATCATACGAAGAATTCATAATGATGAAGCATACAAAGGATAGCGTTTGTCCAAGGGGGAGTGTTAGGAATAACTAGCGTTAGTATTAGGCTAAAATGGCAGTTAGAATTGTACTAGGAATATCCTACCGAATATTCCTCCTAGCAGTTAGGATTATTAGCAGTTGTCCAAACGCTGTAATTAGCGAACCGTCGCCGTGCCTTTTCGGAAGCGACGTAAAGGTGTAAACCGACATTGTAACCCGACTGTTGGCCTACTATAAATAGCCGCAGTCTCTATCAATAAAGCATTCCATTCGCTTCAATCTCTCTCTCTCACTTCTCTCGTTTCTTCACATCCACGACCTTGGCCGGCCACATGACATGGAAAGGGAGGAATCCCTCCTTGACTAGGTTTCCCAATTTGGTAGGTTTTGCAATTGGACTCCAATGTGGATTTTGATTGAACCCTAGGGCTTTCCACATATTTAAAGGGGTGAGGAGGGGAGGGGCTGGCCAGACCTTGGCCGCATCACCTCAAGGGTTCATTGGCGGCACCCTAGACCCCTCTCTCTAAACCCTAGCGACACCCTCCTCCTCATATCTCCCACACGGCTACGGCGAAGCCCTACCGGAGTTCTCCACCACCACCGTCACCATGCCGTCATGATGCCGGGATTCCGAGGAGGATCTACTACTTACGCTGCCCGCTGGAACAGGGAGAAGTACATCTTCATCGACACCGTACATGTGACCATGTGCGGAGGTGCTGCCCGATTGTGGCACCGTCAAGTTCTTCAACGCGCTCTTGAGAGCGGCAAGTGATTGACTACATCATCCACGAGATTTATCTCGTTAACACTTATCGATCTTCGAGGGTATGTTGATCTCATCTCGTTGCTACCATCTACTAGATTCGATCTTGCCTTGTTATTCATTCTTCCGATAGGATTTTTTTGTTTTCTATGCTACGAATCCCTACAATGGTATTAGAGTCGTGTCTATGCATAGATTGGTTGCACGTGTAGAACAATGGTTTTGTGGGCGTTGATGATTTTGTTGTCGCTTGCTTATCCTGTACTTTGCATCTTGCGGCATGGTGGGATGAAGCGGCCCGGGATAACCTTACATGACCATGTTCATGATACTTGCTCCACGCTCGACATGAAACTTGTATTGCATAAGTGGCTTTGCGGGTGTGTGTCTCTCTCACCATAGTTAAGATCCAATTTACAATTTGCACTTGACAACACTTGTAGCAGCGTTGTGGTTCATGTTCGTAGGTAGATCGGATCTTACTCGAAAACCCCAAGGCACGTAAAATATGCAAACAAAATTAGAGGCGTCTAACTTGTTTTTGCAGGGGTTGGTGATGTGATATGTCCATGATGTGATTGTGATTATATTTGATGTATGAGATGATCCTTATTGTATTGTGGCAACCGGCAGGAGCCTTATGGCTGTCTTTAATTTCATATTGACTAGATGACCCGCTGCGCTATCGCGCAGGCATAATCAAGTCAAAATTTAAACCATAAGGATCAACTTATTGTAGACTCGGAGCGGAGCTCTGCCCCTATCGCCGCCGCTATGGTGAAAGGAGGGCTGCTGGGTTGGTTGGCCATCCAGGCTGAGCTCCATTAGAATCCAACGGCATGCACTGGAGGAAATGTCCTCGACATCACCTTTGCCCTCCTTTGGCTACTCCTTCTGCCCCTATTCGACGGTTCCTTCCGCCTCTCCTACGTCCTCCTCTTCTTCTTCCGACCCCTTAGACCCACCCAATATCCTTACTGTTAGGGGTGTGGACCGAACATATATTAAGCAAACAAAAGAACATTTATTTGATACAAGCGAAAGAAATATTAAATAGAATAGCAAACATTTATCAAGCAAAGTAACAAAATAGATGTCGATTTTATACATATACATTCTACCATTTTTCTTACTCAGTGAATAGTGGTGGCAGCAGGTACAAACTAATTTATACATAAATAAAGTAGACCAGCAATATCATAGGTACAAAACATTACTTAAGGATACTACTACCATAGGTACATTATAGAACTCAAATGATGGTACTTATGTATGCATTCTCTCAAAATGTTCTCAAATTTATAATGGAACATTTAAAACCCTTCTGGAACGATTCTGCAGGAATTTGCTAATCATCCGCTTCCATATTAACACCTGTGTTGTAGCATTCCATCACTGTGAATGGCCCAAACTCTTCTGCCTCTGGATCCATCACCGGTTAACAAAAGGCTGGAGACATACAATAATAGTTGAAGGAACAAATCTTTTTTGGTGGGTCCAAATAACACTTCTATACTCCTTGACGTCTGCCGACGATCCTGGATGGTAACCATCTGGATCAAACATGCCGAAAGGGCTAAGCAAATCTTCAAGCAGGCAAACAAGCAACTATATCCATCAACTTAGGGAGATGGTTTGAGAAGGTCTCCCTTTAGCCCAGCATAAACTGACAGTAACATGTGTATCTAAACCAAAAGTCATGTTCTAACCACTATAATATGTAATTCTACAGACAAAGAAATATGAAATACAAAACTGAGATATTTCATCTCAAATAGATGCTAAAACAATTCAAATAGTCAACATAATTTATAGTGCGCCTTGGCGTACGATCCCGTGAATCCCGTGTATAAGCGAGAAACTGTTAATAATCTTTTTATGTATTACACATCGTTGCGAACCACGGTAAATTATAAACATAGAAACAAACCAACCAGGAAATAGGAGAAATATGTATTATAGCAATTAACAATTGTTTGTCTGTGCGATAGCAACAAAAGCATGGAAGCAATGTTTAAACAATCATCTACATATTGCATCGTCGCAACATGGTCTTTAAATATCACAACAAAAAATAAAACGTAAATCTAATTAGGGTTTGCATCACCAAGATCTAAAACCGCTGCAAATGAAAAGATAAATGAACCAATACTAAATTAGAGTTAAACGCAAGAGACAGCAAAAGTAGAAGACTAATTCATGTTAAATGCAATAAAGTTGCACTCATGTTTGGTGACGAATTTGATAAAAATAATCCTTTTTCATCTTCTCCATTTTTTCCAGGACGGCACCCACATAATTAAGCCTAAATCCTAGGTATTTAAAGTTAAGAAGATTGTTCCAAATTTTGTCAACGTGGTCTTGTCCACCAAAGTGGTTAAGATAAATGATATGAAGCACTTATCCCGTGAAGCTTCAGCCGTTGTTTATTTTGTATAAGGACGATAAAAAATAAGTGCTAATATGATAATTCATTTCTTATGCTTTACAAAACGATGTCGCTATGATGAAACTTGGATGAAGCACAAGATAGGGATAACAATATTTACATAATCTGTCTCTGGACATTGTCGCAACATGGTCTTCAGAGGCTACGACTCAAAGGAACCATGGATGTAATATGTGCTTTCACCACCAAAAATGAAACACCGCTACAAAGGAAACGTGGTGGTAATAGGTGCTCGCACCATAAAAACGTCGACATAAATGAGAAGATAAATTAATAAGCTGGTAAAAGCAAGGCGGATGAAATAAATTTTATGAAAATGTACCATAGTTGTAGATTCTTCTTATATGCGAAACAATGACAACTCAAGTGGAAAATCCGTTAACTATGAAAAGGCAATCTTAATAAACAAAAGCTAGCTTTAACCAGTTTAGAATATATGGAAATATGGTTTTTTCTTTCCGAGACAAAGAAACCGAGATGATCTTGAACGACAGGTATTGGTTTCTTTATTTTACATTTTTTGGCATTTCAAGAATAAAGGAACTAAAGCATTCAACAAGGACATCTAAACATTCTTATGAATAATTGGACAACCCACCAGGCCCAAAATTTACAAATGTCTGTCTCCTAGGCTAGGCATGAGTCTACTAAAAGCTAGCTGCACACGGACAATACCTGCACAACTCAACAAAAGTAACACAATAATCTGCATAGTCATGGACATGGCAACATAGGAGAAACATCCAGGAAGAATCGGATAGCACAAAGACCGAATTTCCTATAAAATCAGAGGTATATCATGTTATTATTGTGTTAGCCAAGAACAAAAGAAGCATAAATTGTGTAAATAGATATTTATATGATACTACTACCATATTAAGAGGCCTACATGAGATACTATTGTAGAAAATAAGACATGATCATTTGCATTTCAAATGGGTGGTAAAGCATATTGTCAATTGTCATTAGTACACTACTGATAATTTATTATGTTTAAAGAATCCAGTACCAATAAACAGTTCGTAAGCATACCATGCATGCACATTCAAAATAAAAATAAGAGTAACGTAAAACATGAATGAGAACCTGGCTTAGTCGGACAACTTTCAAGAATTTAATAGGACTCATATATGGCTACAGCCTAAGTGGAGAAGTGTAGTTCATGTCAATTTCAACATTGTAGCCAAGTAAATATCATTTTGCATCAGCATCATGCAAATATATTTCATATTTCAACTGAGAAAGGACCAAAAAAGCTATCAAATAGGAATGCTTATATGTTTCGCTGCAACAATACCATTGCAGTCTGCTAGTTTCTTGAGTTCTGATCAGCACACGACAGAAGGTTGAATCCAGTTCCACCATCCTGATATATCTGAAAATTGTACCTGTATTACAAAATTGACATTTTCTCAATGAACATATCTGTGTAGAATGGTAGACTTAGATTAACCACTTAGTTTAACCGTGCAAATTCGAGAAGCAAAAACATAGGCTTGGAGTAAAAAATGCAGACAAATCTAAAAAGGGTGTAATGACATTTTCTCAAGGAACATATATGTGTAGAACGGTAGACTTTGTTTAACTATGCAAATTCGAGAAGCAAAGGCATACACTTGGAGTAAAAAATGCAGACAGATCTAAAAAAGGGTGTAATGACATTTTCTAAAGGAACATATCTGTGTAGAATGGTAATCTCTAGTTTAACAGTTCAAATTCGAGAAGCAAAGGCATACACTTACAGTAAAATATACAGACCAATCTAAAAGGGTGTTAGATGATTTTTCAAATGCTAGACCTGCATCGAAAGTACTGATATGTCCCCACACATGGATACTCATGGTTCGCCTAATTCTGTAGCTAATTCTCTTTTTGGAGAATCTTTCACTAAATTTCGAGAGTGGCACAGGGAGCAGCGAAGTGCATATACATTTTTATTTTGCTCTCTCTGATTTACTTCATGCAGTTCTATCATGCCATATTTTCTGGTACACTCAACATCTCTATGGAAGGGAATTTGATCACAGACCTTCTAAAAATCATCAATTGGTAATTGCAAACCACCAATCCACCAAGTAGAGAATAACCCAACAGGAAATGTCAGAGCGTGAAGTCAATTGGTATATTCAGTAAGGCGTGGAAATTTACTGATAATAAACAGAGCTAAAATGATAATAACTTCATCAAACCATGAAGTAAAATCAAAGCAAAATAATGCAAGAAATATACACACACACCCCCTTGTCATTTGCTAAACTATTGAATTGTACGCTCAGGCTGTAGCTAACCTTATCATTCAACTAAACAGATATTAGCACCATGAGGCAGTTCTAATGTACCTGAAGATGAGCTTTGGAATAGCGAAAAGAGATTTTATACCTGCAAATTTTGAGAAAGAATATGAGCTGCAGAGAAGTGTTCATCAGCTCCAACAATATATGGAGAAACAAAGGGTGACCAAAACACCCAGTACCTGTGTTTCATCAAATGGCAGTGGGCATTAGAAATGTCCCTGTGCTACTGGTCACTTTTCATCGAATAAAACAATCCACAGCGAAATTTTGCACCAAGGTAAATAACTTTCAATGTAAAACTAACTCAAATAGTCACAGAACCCATCGTAATAACATACTTTATTTTATAGGAATAAATCTTCTTCTGGTAATTGTTTCCCAAAAATAGAATGCAGAAAAAACTTGAATAGAACATAACCATCTCTCTTTCTTTGGTTAGTTAGCAGTAACCTCACCCTGAATACTGAAGTAATACATCTAGAATGCACGAATAACATAGTGAGAAGGACTGGAAACATGCATAGCTCAATTTTGAATCATCGTGGGGAAAATAATTCGTTAAGCATATTATATATATAAGAAGGTTCCCTTTTTTCTCTAGCCGAAATTGTGTCACTTATACACTAACCACAATTTATTCATCTCCTGTGAAAGTCTACATTTATTTAGTTCCCTAGATCTATCTCAAAGTCTCACGTTAACATGACACTACCTACTGCCACGGTCTGATGACACTATAACTGAAACCGTGTGAGCTCATATGCCCATAATCTGAGAAGAGCATGAACAACTGTCCATGAACACCTGATGAAAAATGATACTTGGATTAATAACTCCATTTCCTCATTCACAGCACAAGGCAAATATATAATAGCAAAAATAGTCCATTCCTCACTGGACTCTTTTGGCTGCATCAAAGTTGTACACAAGAACTACATTAGTAACTCTATACAGAACTCGTACATAATCTAGAACGCTACACTATTGTGAGTAAACAGAGGAACCAACTATGAGAAAATATGATCCATGGCTATCCAGGAACATACACATGGTTATCCAAGAAAACGAACCTCGGAGAAAATATGAAGGATGCACTTTAGTGCTCAAAGGGTAAACAATTTAGAGTAAAGCTGCGGACAGTAATGCACATGACGATCTGTTAATCATCTCAAAGAAGAAATGCTCGATGCTCCATCCAACCTCTGCATGGCAGTAAGGTGAAATTAATATTGATGTCATGATAAAGCTTTCCAAAATATTTGAGCATAAAAAATAGTTGCAAGATTATATAAGCAATATTTGAGACCAAACCAGCCAGGAAATGTTATGACGAAGAGGCATGTGGTGAACAAAAATCTAAACTAAACATGCTGAAAATATCAATGGCCAGAAACTCACAGAAATATTTTTACTCACAAATATATTTCTACCTATCTTGCTTCGAAGCCATATCCTAGAACCATCCACTGAATTCTTGTGAAGTCATCACCCAGCCTTTGAAAAGAGAAAGGAAGAGTGAATACATGGATGAATGGGTAAAGCCGTGGAACAAAGAAAAAATGAAGCATAATAAAAATTTCATATAACATAAACCTACCTCCACCGAGAATCTCATCATCTACATTGAGGTACCATCACCAATTTTAGGCAACTCCTCATTGAGGTACCATCACCAAGCAGAACCTCCACTGAGAATCTCATCATCTACACGGTACACACGAGGATAGGGTAATAAGAGCATATTTGTTTTGTTTACACCATCACTAACAAGAACTCGATAGATGTATCAAGAAGGCAATGCGTATATTGTCCAAAAAAATACTCACTGTTGTAAGATTTAAGAACACCAACAGAGATCCCAACAACAGAAAATCTCTGGCCATTATCATACATAAGTTTATTGTTGAATTCAATATCGCTTTGTCCCCAAAGCAAAAGTTTGAGATCAACATTCGTGCATTTTTTGTTGGTTTCCCCCATCATTATGCACAAACATTAGCCCACGAAAAGAATTTAAGGCGAGAATAAGTGAACACAAGAACATGGCCTGTTATCTCTCAGAGCATTGACCCTCTTTGCAGTGTCGGAGGTATTCGTGCTCATGAGAACATGTGTTGATTCAGAATCACCGACATTCTGACCTATAACATCTGCAAAAAGAAGACCGTGAGGTTATATCCATCCGGAAAATAAGGGCTGACATGAGTATTGCACAATAAGGGTGAGCAGATTAGTCATTTAATCTAAGAGCCGACTTGACCCAGCACAAACAACTCTGGCATAGATCCTGAAACAAAGCATCATCTGTAAAGTTTTGATATCTTAAATGGATAAACATGGAGGGATATTCTACAACCTATTATTTGGGGGCACAAAGGTAGTAGTTACTAATTCCTCTTCCAATCAGGTTTGTAAGCATGGATGAACTTAGTTTATTTATTCCATCTTATCTCACACAACACACTAAGAAACAGATACTTAGAAGGAAACAACATTAAATCTGCCAGCAAATAATCTCCAAAAACCTACTTGACAAGGTAGTTCTGAAGAATTGTATCACACTCAACCTAGCTACTACCCAAATTCGGTACGAACCTTCTCTGTGGACCTCATAGTTTATGAATGCACTATGTTAGTCTATATCAAGGGCCTTAGCAGAAAACCAAGCCGGTCCAAACCCACCCACATGGCCACATAAGCAAAAACCTGAAAAATGGAATAGTATCATACAAGGTACTTATCTTGTGACAGATCAAAATGTCATCTTGTAGCAGATTGGATCAGATAATATACAGTAAGGGCGACAAACAAACATACTGTCCCATTACAGCCATTTCAATGTGTGTAATTAAACTTGCCAAGCTCAAACTTTAGCTACACTAAATTGTAAAGATTGAACCCACCTTTCTGCCAGATTTATTAATACCAGAAGGCACCTCCAATTCTTCTGTTACCACATTATCAATGGAATTTCCAGCCTTTTTATTCTTCACTCTATCAGACTTCCAGTGGCCAACATGACCAGCTTCTACCTAGAGTAGAAGGGAGAGGTCCACCCATTAAATCAAACAGTTCCATTCCCAAATCAACTAAATAATGCTATTAGCAAAGAAAGTATGGAGAAAATTCTTTTGCAATGTAACATCTCGAATAACCAACCCTCTTTAAGTAAGGTAAGCAGAAGAAAATGCCAACCCATTTTGGGCTGAATAATGTCAGCTTAACCTCCTTGGTAAGCAGGGATCAGGGGACCACCATCAGCATGAATTCCGCGATCTGCAGATCGATCTTCACCTTGCACAGCAACTTTGAGTGCTGCACATAGCTGAATCCATGGAGCGGTGGACATGGGAAGGTAGCTTGGGAAAGAACTGCGAAATGCACATGACAAGACAGGATTTAGAGACTCCATTGGCATTGCAGGAACACATATATACAAAGAAACGTAAACTCAGATGTACTACCTCATAAGCCTCACGGGTCTGCCCAAAGTACACTGTTTCCGCCCTGAGAGAACACCACGACTGATCAAAAAGCTCAAAGACCTTGCTGCTTGGCTGATGGATCGACACGATCACTGTTCGACTGTCCCTCACCACTCCATGCAGCGTCTTCACCACGTAGAACATTGAAGCACTGCACAGTGTTGCGATACATTAGTTAGTACTTAAACACATGGTAGCTACCGAAACTGATATAATCACATAGAACCATAAAAAAGTCAATTTCTTCTGAAAACTGTATCTTGATTGCTGAACCGGATAGAGAACAAATTGTGTACATATATGATATTCACATTCCAATTATCTTACTTGCACGATCTAGTAGTACAGGAAAAATCATTTCAGACAACTGAACTGAAAATGTATGACTATAATTGGGAAGATACATCCAAGCAATTTACAAGAATATGAACAGAAGTGCCCCTCGAGATAGCATATGATTTCTTCACCATTACCTAATTCATCAATTCAGTACTATTAATCTTACACGACTTCCAACATAATTCATTTGGAACCACCAAAGCCAACATAAAGCATGTACAATGGCTCCTGAATAGAGTACAACCTGGAAAGGAAACCAATTGAGGCGGATGCACCATGAGAATTTCAAAAAAGCAGTACATATTGTATACAACACAGATCAACGGAATATACGCAAAGAAATAATTAATCTAGCATATACTGAAACAGACCTAAGCAGTGCTAGAATAAAAAATAACATAAAATGCAGGAACAAACTTGATTGTGTCGAGAGATAACCTTGTTCTCCTTCATGAAACTCTTCCGTGAGATTCTTCCACTTCTTTTCTTTCCCAGATTTTCACACATGGTGTTTAGAGATGCACCATCATCTTCAAGCAATCGACTTCATTGCAATATTCCTACTGTCCTTGTAGTGTTTTGATCTGATGCTTGGGAGGTCTGAGCCTCATGATGTCCTTCAGTAGAAGCTACTGACCAACTAAGAATGCTTCATACACAAAACCTCACCAACCTGCACAACAAGGTACTAATCAACCTAATAATGTCCCAAAATTACTGAATCCAGATGTGCATAACAAAGAACCAAACCAAATGAAGAAGACCCACCGAGAAAGGGGAGGACGACAGGGGAGGCAGCCAAGGTCTATGTAGAGTCCCACATCCTGCAGCGGCATATCCATGAATTAGGCACCTAAGATCTACAACACGTTCAAGGACCCACAGAAGACTATGAGGATGGAGGATGGATTCCTTACCACGTGCACTTCATGGCCATTCACCAGATTCCTGGATCTCGTGTAGAAGACGGCGGACAACGACGAGTAAGGGCATGGCTGAGGGAGCACGGCTGCCACTGGTCGGCCTGCCCCCAGCACCCCCGTACCCAAAGCCACCCAAAGAGCCGCTCGTCGCTGCTCCTCCACCAGCGAGGAGCAGCGTCGCCCCTCGCTGCTCCTCCACCTCCGACGCTGGGTAGGTAGAGGGAGAGAGATGCGACGGTGGCGGCTCGGGATCTCGGCGCTGCCTTCCATCGCCGCTGCCGCGTCTAGGCGTCCCATCGCTCGGTGCGCGCTGCAGGCCGCCGCCGCTTCCAACCGCGGCGTCCTCCCTGCCGGCGGCGGCTCCCGCATCCAGCCGCCTCCGGCCCGTCTCTGGCCTCGCTCGGCGCATCTGGTCGCCGCCGCCTGCCCAGTTTGATGCCGCTCCGTTCCATTCCGACGGAGGTCGCCGATTGGGATGATGAGAGGAGGCGGCTGATTGGGGGAGGAGAGGAGGCGGCTGATTCGGGCGAGGAGAGGAGGCGGGGATTGGGGACGAGGAGCGCGAGGCGACGGATTGGGTGTCTAGGTTTTCACCACGCGTGGAGAAGGAAGGTGACGCAGACCGGCGCCTTTGCCTGGCACTGACCGCTAGACCCCGCACGTATTTGGTCCTACAAGTCATGGACTCTCTTGGAAGCTGAACGAGTGGAAAAAGAACGACTGGATCCAACGGCTGGAGTGAAAAGTGGGAGGAAAATTTTACTGTGGCGAGGTGAACGAGCGACCACGATTCATTTGCCCCCTTCAGACCCCCTGGTTGAGAGGGTAGTCTTGCAATATTTATAGGAGTAATTCACCATGTAGTAGTTTTATTTCAAAGTAGGTGTAATAGTTGCTACACGTGGTGGACAACCATGAAGACAGCGCCATGGATCTTGACGCCCCGCCGACGGTGATGCAGATCATGCCCGTTGATGATGGAGATTATGCCTGTGCTTTGGAGATGAAGATCAAATGCGCAAGATAAAAGGGTCATATCATATCACATTATGAATTGCATGTGATGTTAATCTTTTTATGCCTCTTGTATTGCTTAGATCACAACTATAACTACTATATTAAAGATGAACAACTTCCTTTTTTCTTAGAATTTTGAGCTTCTTTCAAATTTACTGTGGTGGGTGATACGTCTCCAACGTATCGATAATTTCTTATGTTCCATGCTACTTTATTGATGATACCTACATGTTTTATGCACATTATATGTCATATTTATGCATTTTCCGAACTAACCTATTAACAAGATGCCGAAGAGCCATTCTGTTTTGCTGTTTTTGGTTTCAGAAATCCTAGTAAAGAAATATTCTCGGAATTGGACGAAACTTTCGCCCAGGGTCCTATTTTTGCACGAAGCTTCCAAGACCGAAGAGATAACGAAGTGGGGCCACGAGGCGCCGAGGGTGGCCGGCGCGGCCCGGCCCCGGCCGCGCCGACCTACCCGGGCCCGTGTGGCCCCCGCGTTGACTCTCCGCCTACTTAAAGCTTCGTCGCGAAACCCCCAGTACCGAGAGCCACGATACGGAAAACCTTACAGAGACGCCGCCGCCGCGAATCTCATCTCCCGGAGGGGATTCATCTCCCGGAGGACTCTACACCGCCATGGTCGCCTCCGGAGTGATGAGTGAGTAGTTCACCCCTGGACCATGGGTCCATAGCAGTAGCTAGATGGTCGTCTTCTCCTTGTTGTGCTTCATTGTTGGATCTTGTGAGCTGCCTAACATGATCAAGATCATCTATCCGTAATACTATATGTTGTGTTTGTCGGGATCCGATGGATAGAGAGTACTATGATTATGGTGATTATCAATCTATTGTTCATGTGTTGTTTATGATCTTGCATGCTCTCCGTTATTAGTAGAGGCTCTGGCCAAGTTTTTACTCTTAACTCCAAGAGGGAGTATTTATGCTCGATAGTGGGTTCATGCCTCCATTGAATCTGGGACAGTGACAGAAAGTTCTAAGGTTGTGGATGTGCTGTTGCCACTAGGGATAAAACATTGATGCTATGTCTAAGGATGTAGTTGTTGATTACATTACGCACCATACTTAATGCAATTGTCTGCTGCTTTGCAACTTAATACTGGAGGGGTTCGGATGATAACCTGAAGGTGGACTTTTTAGGCATAGATGCAGTTGGATGGCGGTCTATGTACTTTGTCGTAATGCCCAATTAAATCTCACTATATTTATCATATCATGTATATGCATTGTTATGCCTTTCTCTATTTGTCAATTGCCCGACTGTAATTTGTTCACCCAACATGCTTTTATCTTATGGGAGAGACACCTCTAGTGAACTGTGGACCCCGGTCCTATTCTTTACATAGCATATCTACTGCAATTGTGTTTACTGTTTTCTTTGCAAACATCTTCCACTCGATACGTTTAATCCTTTGTTACAGCAAGCGGTGAGATTGACAACCTCACTGTTTCGTTGGGACAAAGTACTTGGGTTGTGTTGTGTTTCCGCGTTGGCGCCGGAATCCGGTGTTGCGCCGCATCACATTTCGCGACCATCAACCTTCAACGTGCTTCTTGGCTCCTCTTGGTTCGATTAAACCTTGGTTTCATACTGAGGGAAACTTGCTTCTATACGCATCATACCTTCCACTTGGGGTTCCCAACGGACGTGTGCATCTACGCGTATCAAGCTAAATTTCTGGCGCCGTTGCCGGGGAGATCAAGACACGCTGCAAGGGGAGTCTCCACTTCTCAATCTCTTTACTTTGTTTTTGTCTTGCTTTATTTTATTTACTACTTTGTTTGCTGCACCTAAACAAAACACACAAAAATTAGTTGCTAGTTTTACTTTATTTACTGTCTTGCTCTCCATATCAAAAACACAAAAAATTAATTACTTGCATTTATTTTATCTAGTTTGTTTTATTTACTGTTGCTAAAATGAATACCCCTGAAAATACTAAATTGTGTGACTTCACAAATGCAAATAATAATGATTTCCTATGCACACCTATTGCTCCACCTGCTACTACAGCAGAATTTTTTGAAATTAAACCTGCTTTACTAAACCTTGTCATGAGAGAACAATTTTCTGGTGCTAGTTCTGATGATGCTGCTGCCCATCTCAATAATTTTGTTGAACTTTGTGAAATGCAAAAGTATAAAGATGTAGATGGTGATATTATTAAATTGAAAGTGTTTCCTTTCTCATTAAGAGGAAGAGCTAAAGATTGGTTGCTATCTTTGCCTAAGAATAGTATTGATTCATGGACTAAATGCAAGGATGCTTTTATTGGTAGATATTATCCTCCCGCTAAAATTATATCTTTGAGAAGTAGCATAATGAATTTTAAACAATTAGATACTGAACATGTTGCTCAAGCTTGGGAGAGAATGAAAACTTTGGTAAAGAATTGCCCAACCCATGGACTGACTACTTGGATGATCATCCAAACCTTCTATGCAGGACTAAATTTTTCTTCGCGGAATTTATTGGATTCAGCTGCTGGAGGTACCTTTATGTCCATCACATTGGGGGCGGCTACAAAACTTCTTGATGATATGATGATAAATTACTCTGAATGGCACACGGAAAGAGCTCCACAAGGTAAGAAGGTAAATTCTGTTGAAGAAACCTCTTCCTTGAGTGATAAGATTGATGTGATTATGTCTATGCTTGTGAATGGTAGATCTAATGTTGATCCAAATAATGTTCCTTTAGCTTCATTGGTTGCTCAAGAAGAAAATGTTGATGTGAATTTCATTAAAAATAATAATTTCAACAACAATGCTTATAGGAACAACTCTGGTAATAACTATAGGCCATATCCTTCTGCTAATGGTAATGGTTATGGTAATTCTTATGGGAATTCTTACAACAATAATAGGAATGTACCCTCTGGTCTTGAAGTCATGCTTAAAGAATTTATTAGTACACAAACTGCCTTTTAACAAATCTGTTGAGGAAAAGCTTGATAAAATTGATACTATTGCTTCTAGAGTTGATAGACTTGCCTCTGATGTAAATCTTTTAAAATTGAAAGTTATGCCTAATAATGATATTGATAATAAGATTACTACTACAGCAAATGCCATCCAAGTTAGAATTAATGAGAATATAAGATTAATGGCTGAACTGCGTGCTAGGTGGGATAGAGAAGAAAATGAAAAACTAGCTAAAGAGAATAATGTAGCTAAAGTTTGGACTATTACCACCACTAGTAATGCTAATTCTTCACATGTTGCTGCACCTCCTACTATCAATGGTAAAATAATTGGTGTTGGCAATGTTTCTACTCCTAGTGCAAAGCGTACAAAACTGCCTGAAAGTGCTAAAACTGCTGAAACTGCTTGTGATAAAACTGCTGAAATTTTTTCCAACCTTGGGAACAATGATCCCATTGCTGTAGCTCATAATGATTTAGATTTTGATGATTGCTACATCTCTGAAGTTATAAAGTTCTTACAAAAACTTGCTAAAAGTCCTAATGCTAGTGCTATAAATTTAGCCTTTACAAAACATATTACAAATGCTCTCATAAAAGCTAGAGAAGAGAAACTAAAACTTGAAACTTCTATTCCTAGAAAGTTAGAAGATGGTTGGGAGCCCATCATTAAAATGAAATTCAATGACTTTGAATGTAATGCTTTATGTGATCTTGGTGCAAGTATTTCTGTTATGCCTAAAAAGATTTATGATATGCTTGACTTGCCACCATTGAAGAATTGTTATTTGGATGTTAATCTTGCCGATAATGTTAAAAAGAAACCTTTGGGGAGGATTGATAATGTGCATATTACGGTTAACAATAACCTTGTCCCCGTTGATTTTGTTGTCTTGGATATCGAATGCAATGCATCTTGTCCAATTGTGTTGGGAAGACCTTTTCTTCGAACTGTTGGTGCTGTTATTGATATGAGGGAAGGTAATATTAAATATCAATTTCCTCTCAAGAAAGGTATGGAACACTTCCCTAGAAAGAGAATGAAGTTGCCTTTTGATTCTATTATTAGAACAAGCTATGATGTTGATGCTTCTACTCGATGTTACTTGATTTGCACTTTCTCGCCTAGCTGAAAGGCGTTAAAGAAAAGCGCTTATGGGAGACAACCCATGTTTTTACCTACAGCAATTTTTTGTTTTGTTGAGTCTTGGAAGTTGTTTACTACTGTAGCAACCTCTCCTTATCATGTTTTTGTGCCAAGTAAAGTTTCTATGTCAAAGTTGATGTTATATTTGGGATCGCTGCGCAGAAACAGCATTGCTGTCTGTCACGAATCTGGGCACAATTCTGTGTAGAAAATTCGAAAAAATCTGCCAATTTACGAGCGTGATCCTTAGATATGTACGCAACTTTCATTAGTTTTGAGTTTTTCCATTTGAGCAAGTCTGGTGCCATTTCTAAATTCGTCTTTACGGACTGTTCTGTTTTTGACAGATTCTGCCTTTTATTTCGCATTGCCTCTTTTGCTATGTTGGATTTATTTCTTTGATCCACTAATGTCCAGTAGCATTATGTAATGTCCAGAAGTGAAAATAATGATTGTGTCACCTCTTAATGTGTGAATTATTAATCGTGCACTAACCCTCTAATGAGTTTGCTTGAAGTTTGGTGTGAAGGAAGTTTTCAAGGGAGAGGAGAATGATATACTATGATCAAGAGGAGTGAAAGCTCTAAGCTTGGGGATGCCCCCGTGGTTCACCCTGCATATTTTAAGAAGACTCAAGCGTCTAAGCTTGGGGATGCCCAAGGCATCCCCTTCTTCATCGACAACATCATCAGGTTCCTCCCCTGAAACTATATTTTTATTCAATCACATCTTGTGTTCTTTACTTGGAGCGTCGTTTTGTTTTCGTTTTTGTTTTGTTTGAATAAGATGGATCCTAGCATTCACTTTGTGGGAGAGAGACACGCTCCGCTGTTGCATATGGACACATGTGTCCTTAGGCTTTACTCATAATATTCATGGCGAAGTTTCTTCTTCGTTAATTTGTTATATGGTTGGAATTGGAAAATGCTACATGTAGTAATTCTAAAATGTCTTGGATAATGTGATACTTGGCAATTGTTGTGCTCATGTTTAAGCTCTTGCATCATATGCTTTGCACCCATTAATGAAGAAATACATAGAGCTTGCTAAAATTTGATTTGCATATTTGGTTTCTCTAAGGTCTAGATAATATCTAGTATTGAGTTTTGAACAACAAGGAAGACAGTGTAGAGTCTTATAATGTTTACAATATGTCTTTTATGTGAGTTTTGCTGCACTTGTTCATCCTTGAGTTTGCTTCAAATAACCTTGCTAGCCTAAACCTTGTATCGAGAGGGAATACTTCTCATGCATCCAAAATCCTTGAGCCAACTACTATGCCATTTGTGTCCACCATACCTACCTACTACATGGTATTTCTCCACCATTCCAAAGTAAATTGCTTGAGTGCTACCTTTAAAATTCCATCATTCACCTTTGCAATATATAGCTCATGGGACAAAATAGCCTTAAAAACTATCGTAGTATTGAATATGTACTTATGCACTTTATATTTTATTAAGTTGCTTGTTGTGCGATAACCATGCTTCTGGGGAACGCCATCAACTATTGTTGAATATCATGTGAGTTGCTATGCATGTCCGTCTTGTCTGAAGGTCTATCATTTTAATGGTTGGAGCATGCAAAATTGTTAGAGAAGAACATTGGGCCGCTAACTAAAGCCATGAACCATGGTTGAAGTTTCAGTTTTGGACATGTATCCTCAATCTCATATGAGAACAATAATCATTGCTACATGCTTATGCATTTAAGAGGAGTCCATTATCTGTCCATGTTGTCCCGGTATGGATGTCTAAGTTGAGAATAATCAAAAGCGAGAAATCCAAAATGCGAGCATTCTCCTTAGACCTTTGTACAGGCGGCATGGAGGTACCCCTTTGTGACACTTGGTTGAAACATGGCATGCGAAGACCCGGTAGTCCAAGTTAAGTAGGACGAGGTGCGGGCACTATTAGTATACTATGCGTGAGGCTTGCAACTTGTAAGATATAATTTTCATAACTCATATGCTTTATTACTACCGTTGACAAAATTGTTTCATGTTTTCAAAATAAAAGCTCTAGCACAAATACAGCAATCGATGCTTTCCTCTTTGAAGGACCATTCTTTTACTTTTATTGTTGAGTCAGTTTACCTATCTCCTTCCACCTTAAGAAGCAAACACTTGTGTGAACTGTGCATTGATTCCTACATATTTGCATATTGCACTTGTTATATTACTTTATGTTGACAATATCCATGAGATATACATGTTACAAGTTGAAAGCAACCGCTGAAACTTAATCTTCCTATGTGTTGCTTCAACACCTTTACTTTGATTTATTGCTTTATGAGTTAACTCTTATGCAAGACTTATTGATGCTTGTCTTGAAGTACTATTCATGAAAAGTCTTTGCTTTATGATTCAGTTGTTTACTCATGTCATTACCTTTGTTTTGATCGCATTCATTACATATGTTTACAAATAGTATGATCAAGATTATGATGGCATGTCACTTCGAAATTATCTTTGTTATCGTTTTACCTGCTCGGGACGAGCGAACTAAGCTTGGGGATGCTGATACGTCTCCAACGTATCGATAATTTCTTATGTTCCATGCTACTTTATTGATGATACCTACATGTTTTATGCACATTATATGTCATATTTATGCATTGAACTAACCTATTAACAAGATGCCGAAGAGCCAGTTCTGTTTTCTGCTTTTTGGTTTCGAAATCCTAGTAAAGAAATATTCTCGGAATTGGACGAAACTTTCGCCAGGGTCCTATTTTTGCACGAAGCTTCCAAGACCGAAGAGATAACGAAGTGGGGCCACGAGCGGCCGGAGGGGTGGCCGCGCGGCCCGGCCGCGCCGACCTACCCCTGGGCCCCTCGTGTGGCCCCCGCGTTGACTCTCCGCCTACTTAAAGCTTCCGCGAAACCCCGACGAGAGCCACGATACGGAAAACCTTACAGAGACGCGCCGCCGCGAATCCCATCTCGGGGGATTCTGGAGATCGCCTCGGCACCCTGCCGAGAGGGAATTCATCTCCCGAGGACTCTACACCGCCATGGTCGCCTCCGGAGTGATGAGTGAGTAGTTCACCCCGGACCATGGGTCCATAGCAGTAGCTAGATGGTCGTCTTCTCCTTGTTGTGCTTCATTGTTGGATCTTGTGAGCTGCCTAACATGATCAAGATCATCTATCTGTAATACTATATGTTGTGTTTGTCGGGATCCGATGGATAGAGAGTATTATGATTATGGTGATTATCAATCTATTGTTCATGTGTTGTTTATGATCTTGCATGCTCTCCGTTATTAGTAGAGGCTCTGGCCAAGTTTTTACTCTTAACTCCAAGAGGGAGTATTTATGCTCGATAGTGGGTTCATGCCTCCATTGAATCTGGGACAGTGACAGAAAGTTCTAAGGTTGTGGATGTGCTGTTGCCACTAGGGATAAAACATTGATGCTATGTCTAAGGATGTAGTTGTTGATTACATTACGCACCATACTTAATGCAATTGTCTGTTGCTTTGCAACTTAATACGGAGGGGGTTCGGATGATAACCTGAAGGTGGACTTTTTAGGCATAGATGCGGTTGGATGGCGGTCTATGTACTTTGTCGTAATGCCCAATTAAATCTCACTATATTTATCATATCATGTATATGCATTGTTATGCCTTTCTCTATTTGTCAATTGCCCGACTGTAATTTGTTCACCCAACATGCTTTTATCTTATGGGAGAGACACCTCTAGTGAACTGTGGACCCCGGTCCTATTCTTTACATAGCATACAATCTACTGCAATTGTGTTTACTGTTTTCTTTGCAAACATCTTCCACTCGATACGTTTAATCCTTTGTTTGCTGAGATTGACAACCTCACTGTTTCGTTGGGACAAAGTACTTGGGTTGTGTTGTGCAGGTTCCGCGTTGGCGGAATTGCGCCGCATCACATTTCGCGACCATCAACCTTCAACGTGCTTCTTGGCTCCTACTGGTTCGATTAAACCTTGGTTTCATACTGAGGGAAACTTGCTTCTATACGCATCATACCTTCCACTTGGGGTTCCCAACGGACGTGTGCATCTACGCGTATCAGTGGGATGGCTTGATTTCTACATGGGTTTCTTGTGTACAGTTTGGGGTTGTGTAGCATTTTGGGAAAATTTTAATTACCTGTGCTGCTGGCCTGCCGTTCCCAGACTTCAGTAGTGGGCTGCCTTGGTATTTCTCCAGTGTGATCGTTGCTATGACCTTGCTGGATGGTGGTGGGCCTTCCTGGAGAATTTTTGTCGGTCGGTTCGCGCCTCACCGCTTTCAGCCAATATTTTCTCCCCTCCACGTTAAAAAAATCTATCCTCCTCCCCATCCTTCCCGAGGTCGCCGCAGCGGAGCCTCCGCCAACTGCCACGCCGTCGGCACACCCGTTTTTCCGGCGGGGACATAGGCGCCCGCGACGGCACGCTCGCCATCCTCGCCGGCGAGGACGAGGCCGTGGTGGCCTGGCTCGCGCCGCTCTTCTCGCATCTCGGCAGGCCTATATGGGCCCTCCCGGCAGCGGCAGAGCAGCAAGATTGCCAACCAGATGGTCGTCGCCGGCGCGGTGGTCGGCCTCGGCGAATCTCTGTGCGGCGCTTTGATGCGGGGTGGCTTTTGGACACCTCCGCTTCAAGACCGACAAGTGCATCCCCGCCTATCGTCGACGCTACACCATGGCCAAGGAGTCCCCCAAGTGGACCAACAACACAAAACCCCGCCATATACGTCAAGGTGAACTCCTTCCTCTCTATGGTCGATCTCAACACCAACTTGAATGGTATGCTACCTCATGCCTATCATCATGATGTCTATAGGTGCCGACGTCGACAAGGACCAAGAGAGAAGGAACCCCCATGGTGCATGGAAGAAGAGAAGAGGAAGAGGAAGAAGAGGAGGAGGAAGAGGCCCTGCCGGTCGACCGGGCCACGACCCAGCTCAGAGGCCGACGGGCCACGACCGGACAGCGGCCAGAGAGCCGGACACGGACGGCGCGCCCGGCCTGCACGGAGCCAACCGGACGGAATCTGCGAGGTTTCCGGTTTGCGGTCGACCGGACCAGGACCGGACCACCGGTCCACGCCCGGTCTGACCGGCCCCAAACCGGATCCGTCGGGTTTGACCCACCCAACTTGTACCTTTTCGACCCCTGTTGCCTTGTATGCCTATATAAGACCCCAGCTCGCCCCCATAGCTGGTTAGACAAGATTTAGGCTTAAACATGACTTTGAGCTTTGTCTCCCTAGGGTTTCATCCCCTTTGTATCAAGGCACCCCATGTTGGATGATTGGATCTATGTGAGTGAGATTCTAGTGTAGCCCACTCTCTCTCCCTCACCTACCTCCATCCTCAACACCGATCTCTCACTCCGGGATTCTACCTCGAGTCTCTCCCGTGGTGATTCTATTGGCGTGGTCCATCGAGCCACGAGGGTAAGTATCGATTGTATCGGGTTGGTGTGCGTTGTGTTCTTCGCGTTCTTCGTGTTCTTCCGCCTCTCCCTCTCTTTCCCCTTTGATTCTTGGGTCATTCGCAAGATCGGGCCACACACGGGGTCTTAGACCTTAACATATGGTATCAGCAGCCTTTGGTTTCCGCGGATTTGACCCTCCACCCACCCAATTTCGCTCTAAAAATTTTCCCCAAAAATCCCCAAAAAATAGCCCTAATTTGCCTTTGGATGGATATGCGATTTGGTTGCGTTTTGAGTGGTTTTGGTCCATGGATTTGGTGTTGGAGTGCTTGATCTACTATTTCCCCCACTTTCTAGCCCCCAATTCCATCGTTTTCCTTCGATTTGGTCGATTTGGCTTGGTTTTCGTGAAGAACAGGAGAGAGAAAGCTCAATCCCGCGAAATGGTTGAGCAGCCGACCGGCCGGGTCCAGAATCCGGTCAACCGGCCCGCAACCGGCCAGGCCCAGAACCCGGTCCAACCGGGCCTCCGACCGGGCAACTCAGCGCCCTCCTTCGACCTCGACATCCGGCGATCTCCACCACCACCACCACCACCATCGCAGGTATAACTTGCAGCTTCCACCTTGTAACCCCTCTTCCTTTTGCGATCTATCCCATCGAGCATTGCTTGTCTAGTGTTGCGAGACATTGCACGTGGCCCCGCATTGTGAGGTGTGTGTGTCGCGTTGAGTAAGGCACCCAAGCAAACACTCGTGTGGCAAGATAGCAAAAGCGAGCTAACGCTAACATAGTGTGAGAAAAAGCCGCCAAAACACAAAAAGAGTGCAAGTGCACAATAGAGCAAAAGAGTGCGAGCAGCACCATACATCCATATACCCATACATACAAAAGTGTCCATGTGCCACCAAAGATAAAAACGAGTGCAAGTGCCACCATATACAAGAGAGAAAAAGCTTTTAAGCAAAGAGAGAAGAGAAGAGAGGCCGCGTGTGAATCTTGTTGTCTCTTTGTTTGCAACCAAAGCTTTGCCTCTCCTTGTGTTAGTGTGACACCGAGCAACCTTGCTTTCGGGCTTCATACACTTTTCCGCTCATTCCTTGGTCGCACTAACCCCGCTTATCTCGTGTGTGAGTTCCATACCTTTTCCGTGTTTATAGTGATCATCGCTTTGACATTTGAGTTTTTGGACTTCACCCACTCTTGACAATACACTTGATTTCGGATTTCATCTTTTGGTTTTCCACCACACTCACCTAACACCATATTTGCTAGCTTTTGCGTGTGTCTTTGTGTGAGTGCCCGATACAATTGTTCTAACTCTTGGTTTGTTGGATCACCCCAATCTTGTCATACACGGTAAGATTGCGAGGTAGTGTTCTTCCACTAACATACACCATATAGATATTGTCTTGCTAACATGTATAGCGACAAAGAAGATACGGAGGAGTACACGGAGCACTTCGAGGAGGATGCCTCTTCAAGCACCGCGGATGTGGAGGAACATGTGGAGCTCTACACCGACTATGGCTCCGCGAGCATCGCCAACATGACCGACATCGAGGAGCTCTACACCGACTCGACACCGACGAGCTCTACATCGACACTTGCTCAACAAGCATGGACGACATGGTGGAGCACCACCACGACGACGACATCGACCCCACCATGTCCACCGCCGATGCTCCCACATACCCCTACTTGGCCAATGGAGCTACATATGAAGAGCGAGGACCTCCACGATGGCATCATCATGAGGATCATCAAGAGCGTCCCCAACATGTTCGGCATCGACACGCTTCTCCAAGCTCCTCTAGGCGCCGCACGCAACATGCCAAGTCGCATGAGCCATCACCTAGGCATGGCAAGGACCGTCATCGACTCACACCATCTCATGATCGTCGTCGACCACCACCACCTCATGGTCTACATCGACATCCACCCACACATGATCTTCGACGACACCGCTCAAGACATGGTGATGAGGCAAGAAGACGAGAACCTCGACATGAAGACCTTCCTCATAAGGCGACTTCTACCTCTTGCGCCACCACCACAATGGCCCCTACCTCGTCATATGCCTATGGACTCGATGCTACAAGTGCAAGCAACAAGGCCACCTTCCACGGGAATGTCCCAATCTCCTATGTGAGGTGTGCAAGGCCAAGGGTCATGTGGCATGGCAATGCACAACGCCAAGCGCCAAGAAGCTCTACTTCGACGAGCTCAATGCACAAGTCTCCAAGATGCCACCACTTGAGGACGACTTAGGAGGCGATGGAGTTGGGCATGGTGAGCATGGGATTCTCCCTTCACCTACGGAGGCGCATGGAGTTGAGATGGTTGAGCATGGGATGTTCCCTTCAACCAAGGACGCGCATGGAGATGAGCAAGTCGAACCTACTCCTATATGCTTGATCGATGAGTTGGTACCAACCCCGTGTGAGCATGAGAGCCACTTAGCCCACTTGAGCGAGAGTGATAGTGAGTTGAGTGATTTCCACCCCATATGTGAGTTTGAGTGCTTCCATTTGGAGGACATGAGTGATACACAAAGTGAGTTGAGAGAGGTAGATGATAGGTCCATGGAGGACATCGTATTTGCTAACACATTAACCTCTCCCTCGCTTGTGTCTTCTTATGTTGCACTAGGTTCCACGGAGGACGAGTTCCCGCTCATGGAGAAGATGTACATGGTGCATGAAGACGATGATATCTCACCATGCTTGCTCCAAGATGGACATGTCGACCACATGGATCCTCCTACTTCCACCACACCTACTTCACATGAGTCGGCCTACAAAGGTAACAACATAGGTGTTGATGATGCCATGATCCCACTAGCGGACATGATGACTTATGAGTGCATGCATGATCTTGATGATACATTTGCTACGTCACTTGATTCTTTCATATTCCCATGTGATGCTTTGCTAGCTAACATTGTTGATCATGTGGAGTTGATTGATTGTGATAACATGAACATGCCATGCTATGAGAGCTTCAATTTTCCTACCATTGCTTGCAACATGTCGACCACTTGCTCTTTCCCATGTAATGCTTGCAATGATAATGACAAGGATGACATTAGCTTCCAAATGCTTTGTCCCAAATGTTTACACTCTTCCATGATCCTTGCATCCAAGATTGCGAACAATTGCTCTTTCTTATGCTTGGTATGCAAGAATGCTTATTTTATTGTTCACGAGATGGCCCCCATAGCCTTCTCAATCTTTGATGATCATGAGTTACCACATGCCATGAATGCACCTTCTTGCCATATGCACCATCGCCATGCATTTCATAATATCTTGCTTGACACTAATGGTGATGTGCACAAGACATGGAACATCATGATGGATGATGTATTCATCTACCATGCACACACGCTTTTTGTCTTGTTTCTTCCATGTGTAGGTACACGGACGACCACTTCCACCGCTACGGAGCATGATCTCACGAAACGCGCAATTGAGAGCTACCCCATCAAGGACCTAACCCACGGGACTCACACCAAAGGGTATGTTTCCCAACGCCTTCGCCATCGTGTATTGCCGACATTTCTTGTCGAGCTTCCGGTTTGGTCCAATTCCTCGTCACCTCTTTTGCTTCTTATGCAACATCTCTTGACATATCTTGTTGGCACAATGGTTGTTGTATGTCTTGATGAGATCATCATACACTCCGACAATCTCAAGGACCATGTCATACATGTGAGAGACACCTTATGCACCTTGTGCCACAAGTTACACAAAAAGTTGCTCTCCTTTGGATTTCTCATTTCATCCTTGGCATTTGCAATGGATTCTTTGAAACTTGAGGATACCCATACTCGGCTCACGCCAACCATACTTTCCCAAGCTAGAAGTCTCCATGGCTTTGCCATTGCACATAACAATTTTGCCCCAAATTTTGCCGCCGATACTCGCCTTTTGATTGTTCCATTTGAGTGGGACAATACGACATATCACATTTTTGCCACTTTACATGCACAAACTTTTGCCCCACCAAATTTTGGATACATCGACACTCTTTCGATCACCATTTTTGCCCAATGCCTTTTGGAGAAACGACTTGATGCTTCGTATTTGATTGAGAGCCTCTTGTTCGCCGGTCACCAAATTGGCATCCACAAGCTTTCCTTTTGCAAGTTGCTTTTCCCCTTGTTCTTCTTCGACCGAGACTTTGCCCTCCACCACTACATGGGAGACCCGTGATGGACTACAACAAAGACGCCCGCACTACGACGAGCATCCCTAAGGACACAAGGGCACCTATACAAGTCCTTCCCGTCTACCTCATCGGTGAGGAGGAGCAAGAGTCGAGGACGACTCTTCCCCAAGGGGGGAGATGATGCGGGGTGGCTTTTGGACACCTCCGCTTCAAGACCGACAAGTGCATCCCCGCCTATCGTCGACGCTACACCATGGCCAAGGAGTCCCCAAGTGGACCAACAACACAAAACCCCGCCATATACGTCAAGGTGAACTCCTTCCTCTCTATGGTCGATCTCAACACCAACTTGAATGGTATGCTACCTCATGCCTATCATCATGATGTCTATAGGAGCCGACGTCGACAAGGACCAAGAGAGAAGGAACCCCCATGGTGCATGGAAGAAGAGAAGAAGGAAGAGGAAGAAGAGGAGGGAGGAAGAGGCCCTGCCGGCCAGACCCCACAGGCAGCGCGCAGAGGCCGGCCGACCCCACCGGACAAGGCCGCAGGCCGGTCGACCGGGCCACAGACCGGCGCGCCAGGCCTCGCACCGAGCCAACCGGACGGAATCTGAGGTTTCGGTTTGCCGGACCCTGGACCGACCACCCGGTCCACAGCCCGGCGACCGGCCCCAAACCGGATCCGTCGGTTTGACCCACCCAACTTGTACCTTTTCGACCCTGTTGCCTTGTATGCCTATATAAGACCCCAGCTCGCCCCCATAGCTGGTTAGACAAGATTTAGGCTTAAACATGACTTTGAGCTTTGTCTCCCTAGGGTTTCAACCCCTTTGTATCAAGGCACCCCATGTTGGATGATTGGATCTATGTGAGTGAGATTCTAGTGTAGCCCACTCTCTCTCCCTCACCTACCTCCATCCTCAACACCGATCTCTCACTCCGGGATTCTACCTCGAGTCTCTCCCGTGGTGATTCTATTGGCGTGGTCCATCGAGCCACGAGGGTAAGTATCGATTGTATCGGGTTGGTGTGCGTTGTGTTCTTCGCGTTCTTCGTGTTCTTCCGCCTCTCCCTCTCTTTCCCCTTTGATTCTTGGGTCATTCGCAAGATCGGGCCACACACGGGTCTTAGACCTTAACACAGTTCCTAGGAACGATCTCCAAGGCGCGGCGGGGTCGCGCAGCCGCGACTTCGTGTTAGAGGTGCCGTGCGGTACATCATCAAGAACCTCGGCATGGCGCTGGAGATCGGGGACAGCCAAGAGGAGGTCAATGTGCACCGTGAGGAGCAGCTCCGATGGAGCCTGGCCGCCTCCATGTGTTCCATGTGGGAATTTCTTTCCGCCCCCTTTCTATTTCAACTCATATCCATGGAGAAGTCACAGGAATCCCAATCCCCTCAAGAATCTAATCCTCCAAACTGAATCCAAGGTATTTTCCCATTAGTTTGCTCTTTACGGTAGAGTTCACAAAGGATTGGATCGAGTTTTATATCTGCAGCTGCTGTGATCCTCTGTTTTGTGTACTCAAACCATGCTTATGATGTCACTGCATTTTTTTAGGTGCTGTGGCCGATTGAAGGCACCAATGTCACATCTGCTGGTATGTACGAGATGCATTTGCTTTTAGTAAACCAACACAATTAGCTCCTTTTAGCATTGCTCTTCAACATCTCTAGAAGGGTTGGTAGTGCAGGTCTGAAATTACTATTTGCAAGTACAACTGATTTTTGCAGTATCTACATCTATCCCAATTGGCTTGTTATTATTCTTTCTGTCTGTCATCTTCTCCGTTCCACTTTCAGCCTGTTTCACTTTCACACTTTCAGCTGGCAACGAAGATGACGCTGAGGTGTTGTTTCTGGTTCATTAGATTTCTTCATCTGTGTAGTTTTATATTGTGCATCCTAGCTAGGCACAAGTACTCCAAAAGGTTTGAAATATGATACTTTCCCCTGCAAACTTTTGTGTTGGCTTTTCATGTTGATGCCAACAAATGATATTTAGGAACCATTTTATTCCTTGTGTAATGAAAGTGATTTAGAGGAGAAAAATGCCAGGGATGCATTCTCACAGAAAGCACTGAATCGGCAGAAGTTGGTGAGTTCTTATTGTTTGTCTTCTATACTATATACCACTGGCTTTCAGTATTGAGCGTTTTTTTTCATGTGGTCTGTTCCAGAATGGTAGAAACTGAAACTCTCAACTACATGGTGAAGCCAATAAGGGAATCCAGCTCAAGAGCGAGGCACATAAATCTGAGAAAAGAGGCAAGAACCGATTTTGTGTGTTCTTAGCTCACATGCAAGAGGTATCAGATCCTGAATCTTGAAAGAACTGGCACAAGTTTTTATTTTTAGATGCTGAAATTGTCCATCACTTTGGTCTAACAAGATTATTATAATGTTCGGATGCAGATTGTGCTCCTGGAAAGCCACCTCGACGATCGACACGCTGGATGAAGCATTGGGTTGTAATCCTGCTCCAGATACTCTATAGAAAGAGAGCCACTCCTCAAGGTGACATTTTGTACATGAAGAAGAATACATGAATAGTATATATATTCATTAGACGAAACTGAAGTTTTTTCAGCCCACTGATCAACTGAACCACTTGACACTACACATGAAACTATTTCAACAAGCTCCTACATTGCTATCTTCACGCGGTGCTGCTGCTTTTTCTTGCACGCGTTGTGTGGCAGCTACTCTCTCTTTTGTGTATGTACTGCAGCATATAACTGCAGATGGTGTTCCCTCCCTCTAGCATATGTGTTGTTGTTTGTTCCTCTCTCACACACATGGATGGTGTTGCTGCTCCTCTCTCCCTGATGTACATAAATTTGTGCATGCAAAACTTTTCGATCATATGTCTATGAAGCCTAAAAAAGATTTATAAATACTTTTTGTTTCCATCTTTCTCCATTTAGTTTGACACGAACTCTAAAAAAAAGGTCTTCTCGGTTGATTATTGGTAGGAAGGGTTTGAAGCAAAACAATGGACATGTAATGTTTAGGTCTTTTATAGCGCATGCTCCACTTTTGTGTTGTTTGCAAAAGTGATAATAAGAACCCATTAATGATTGACTTTGCATTCTCTTTTTTATAATACTTGCAACTGCTGTTTGGGGCTTTGGGGAGTTGGTGGAGATTAAATATTTTCTTATCTACTCTAATGTTCAGGTGAAATTTAATGTGGGTAGTTTTTTTTGTTCATGCCAGCGTTTTTCACGCCGTAGCACCTTGGACAGAGAAGTAGTTGTTTTTTTTGGTTCCCTGGAGATCTTATTTTTGTGTAAATTGAATTAGTTCGATTGAATTTCCACCATATTTTTTTTTGTCATGATAACGACAATGTTTGCTAGACATCTTTCTGCATGTTTATAGACACATGACAAATTTATAGGGTGAAGTTCTGCAATTATAGGAATTTTCTAGCGTAGAGATTCATGAGCCGTGCGGCATTTATCTTGGTGCTTATGTACTGATGTTTGAAGTTTACTTATGGAATTGGAAAAGAGAAATACAATACAGCATTTTTCAAAGGAATGATCATGTAGGTATCTATAGCAATGAATTAAGGGAATCTGTTTTTGTATTTTATTCATCAGAAGTGGGAGTCAGTTATGATGATAACATAAATCTATACCTAATCTATACCTAATAATAAAGAAAATAGAGGCTTCTTGTTGGTCCAACACTTTTTTGGACCGATTTGCCCTCCCACCAATCTAAGTATTACCACAAATACCACCAGTAAAGTAAAAACGAAAATATCTTCGTCCTTTTGCTACGTACTCTGCCCGTTCTCCTCCAGAGTCGAGACCCCGATTAGAACTCCTTCAGTCGTGACCTACTCGAACTGTACATCGACTTGATCAGGAGCGTAACCTATATGTATAAACATATATAGGCTAGAAGCACTACGAACAATCTCGGCTCGAGTCCACAGCCCTTGAGTTCGTCACCCTCTCTATCGAATTCGTCGGAGTCCATGCCATCTCGCCGTGATTAAGCCGCCATCTCACGGTTTCGTCGACTTGATGTCCCCGGCTCCCCGCCATCTCGCCTTTGAGTAGTCCGCCTTCTCACGGTTCCGCCGACTTGGCCAAAGTCCGCTGCAGTCTCGTCGTGAATCCGCTGCCATCTTGCAGTCCAGCGAACCCGACCGTCTCGAAACGTCCCCGCACCTCGCCGGAAGGCGAACCGAGACGCTGCCGCACCTCCCTTCTTCTGCGTATTCTCTTCTCCTGCTGGCTGTTCCACCGACAAAAAGCGACTCCACCGTATCGAAGCGTCCCGACCTGCTTCTCCAAGACAAATTGCAAGCTCCTCCCCTGCCGGCGACATCTCCTAGCGTGTGAGGGATGCAACTACACCGCTATACGGGTTATGAAATTCGATGCAGGCCGCGCAAGGACATAGGGTGGCAAGAGGAAGTACTCTAGGCGGAATAACGGTGACAACACAACCTCGCCGCATCCGCGTGCCCGAGGACGTCAATGACCTCGACGGTCGATGCAGCATGGCGCCATAGGCCTGGAAGCATCAGAGCGCGGGGCTACTGCCCTGGCGCAGCCTCACCCATATTTACTGGCTCTGAAGAATCTGAATTCGCTGTGGTTGTTTATGACCTACACTGCATGCTGGTGCTGTCCCGCTAAACGGCTGAACCAATGGAGCTATGCGGATTTACGGACTAACTGAGCTAATATTGTCGAGCTCTGTCCAAGAAACAAGAGGATCGATCACAGTGATAGAACTACGTTGAAGGGGTCAAACGATGTTATTTGATGATTACATGATTCGGAAGAAACGGAGAGAGAGTAACTCGGCATAGCTGGCCAAGAGCTACAGGAAGTTTATTTTTTATTTATGCTTGCCCTATCAGTCACGCATGAGCTATGCTACAGGAAGGTTTAGGAGGAAAGATGGCGGTGTAGACTACATGTCAACAAGGCATGAGATGATGGGAGTAAGAGGAAACCCCATCAAAGAAAAGGTGTGACAATATCCTGAGTCGACAAATAATGATCTGTTGTTATTAATGGTCTTTGTAACTACATGTATACTTTTTTTGCGAAAAGTAGATGTATCACTTGATTTTCAGAAAAATCAACCCGTAGCAACGTACGGGCATATTTACTAGTCAATACCTAATAATAAAGGAAGAAGTGTTTCCGTGGTTCGGTCCGTCAAGTTTCCGTCGTCCATCACGCGTTGGTTTCGTCCGTTCGTCCGTTGTCAACCGTGCTGCCCACATTGGCAGGTACATAGAGAATAGATAGAGAAGAGTTTGATCCGAACCAAAACAGTCCGGTCTATACGTACAGGGAGGGGTTCGTTCCGAACAGAAAATAGTCAGGCCTGCATCATATATATATGTTCTAGGCCCGTCGCAGATCAACTCGTTGCATCGCGCTTCCCTCAAAAAAAAAACTCGTTGCATCGCTCGATTAATTGGGAGTCCAGCCTAAGCCAACTCTCCGGGGCGGCGACAATGGATACGGCAGGTAAACGGGCGGTGGCGGCCGTACATGCGACGATTCTTTAGATCGATGGTTTCATGAACCGACCCAATCAAGCAAACGCCGGAGAAAGCTCCTCGCTCGCCTGTCTTGGCCCCTGCCCCATCGAACTGTTCGAACCTTCCTGGACGGCGCACATGCCGTCGCAGCAAGGCCGCGGGTTCTGGTGGACGTGCAACACCTGCAGTGTCAAGTTGGAGTAGCTTCAGGAGCAGCACGGGCAATCCCGTCCATCCGTCGCCCAACACTGCTAGAAGAGTTTGTGATTGAGTTGGTTCATGGAATTCTGATCGGGACCAGAACATCATGATACGTATCCAGCCCATCGTGGCAGCACCGCGGAGACGAGTTCCTATCCGATCGCCGATCACGACATCCGTCGATGAGGGCCTCACTGAAGACACCGTCTTCAGCTTGGCGGCCAAGAACGATCTAGGGTGAGGAGGTGGATGAAGTATTCGAAGATCTAGCGTGAGGCGGCAGACGACGAGTTCAACCACCTCTTCAGCTCATCTCACTGCCCGTTCCCTCCGACGCTGAGCATGCCGCTGCAGCCTGCAGCATCATGTACTAAACAATGTTGCCGTCGATGGCATTGATCTTCTTGTCTGCCCTGCTATATATTGCCGTTATACATCGCCTCTAACACCTTGGAGGAGCCTGACTGCCAGCCGTGATGCGGCAGCTTTGACATCCCCTACCTGTTCGGCATCGGCTTCGGCTCCTTTCGACCTGGGTTGCAGATCGACTGTCGAAATTCGCAACAGGACCGGCGGCGATCATGCGCCGGTTCTTCCGGATGCCACCGTCCGGCTGGCGATGGCCGGTACGGCGGTACGTCGCTCTCTAGCCGGTACGCGTGCTGATGGTGACGCCGAGCGCGCAGGTTCGCCTGGAGGTGCAAGCGGCGCACCAGTGCTTCGATACCGCCAGGAACGTGAACAACCGCTTCAACGGCAGGATGAAAGTCAGCCTGATGGAGCCTTCATATTGAGCCGCATCACCTTCATCCACGTTGGGGCTGTCGTTGGCGTATTTCTGCGGGTGCGTGCCGTACTGCAACAATGCCTGAGCGCACGGGATGGCTAGCATCAGCTGCTGCCGCGTCAACATCTCGAAGTCCCTAACCAAAAAGTTGGATGAGATTCACCCTGGAATTCAGTTGAGCCTTTGAGTTGCACAGCATGGATTATTTGTTGAACAATTGATTCATTGTCTCCTTCACAGATTGAGTAGACGGGAAAGTTATTTGTCGAAGCTTGAATTATTCGTCAGTCCCATGTTGAAGAAACAATTCACACATTATATTGCCTTTTCTAGATTGTAAAACGCATACTGTATATGCTTTGTGGCAAAAACAAAACAGACTTTGATGCAAGCTCAGAACTCAGTAGCGGCAGAACAAAGGAAAAGTAATCTGTATTGCTCATAGAAAGCTAAACATGTATTATACTCATGGACTTCTCAGAAAACTTCGCATAATAAGGCTACATCGTGCATATATATATTGATTTTTTACAACTGTATCTGAACAAACTTCAACTCATGTGTTCTTCGCAATGCGACGCGCAGCACATGACTGGAGGTCGGTGTGTCGTCAGTGAGTGCCACTACCCTCAGCCTCGAGAATGTATGCTACCCTGGACGATGCCAATGCCGCTGTTTTTCGTGACCCACGCTTCCACATGGTTGTACTTGCCATCAAACCAAAAAGGTTATCTAGATGTCGTTTCCTATGAATCCGTAGCAACACACGGGTATTTTTGCTAGTCAATTCCTAAGTCCTAGCTATTCCTTCTCTAGGAATTTGAGAAGCTTTCTACATATTGGTGGTGAAATCCAGGCTGCTAGATTTCATCTGGGACATGGAATAGCTCCCAAAGGAAGTCGCCGGAATAGAGGAGGAGATTTAATTTTGAGGTATAGGTTCTGTTCATTTAATTCAAACTTTGCACACAGACTTGAAATCTTGCTTGCTACCATTTTTGTCAGTGCCCGCATCAAGCCAAAGATATATTAGTCTTCATCATTTCGTTTGAGAGAACAAAGTACTTACCATATCAACTAGATCTTGATTTGCAGCAGATTCCCATCGCCAGGCATGCCAAAAGAATGAAGTTTCAATTTATTCATACTGGTTCATTATTTAGGTCGTGCAGATCCATTGTTAGGACACCACACGCTTGACCAACTTATCTGGATTGCTTCCAGCCTGTACCATGTTTAATATCACCAATGTAACATTGTATTTCAATTCAGTTATACGCGCCTGTACTATGTTTAGTATCACCAATGTATCATCATATTTCAATTCAATTCTACGTGTGTATGGTGCTGCACCCAATGGATATGCTCATTTGTGATGAAAATACATCGATTATATGTCCTGTTGCGTCTACTTTTTTTCCTTTGATTGTTATTGTTCATGGACAGACCTAATCATATGATTTATGGACCAGGGGATGACATTTCATTTCAGTGTCAGAAATAGTGTTCCTCAGGTGCTAACGTTCTACAGCGTGGTGTTAGGCTCTGGATCGAGCTGGAGAATGTAAATGCTGTGTTGTCGTTGAAGTTTGAAGGAGTACGCCGTAAGTTTGAGCTCTTGAAGTTTTGTTCTGTAGAAATCAACAGCCAGTCGCTTTCGGAGCTACCATCTCTCTCAAGCCTCAAGGAAGTTGTACTCCCAGGTCTGTGCTCTAAGGGTGTGTTCGTTTTTAGAACCGGGTGGAATGGAATGGAACCATTCCATTCCATCTGTCATGGAACCATTCCATTCCGGTGTTCGTTTTGGATAAAAAATTGTCACGGAACCGTTTCATTCTTGTGTTCTTTTCTAGGATGGGATGGAATGGAATGGGATGAGAACGACATCAAACTCGATTAATTATTCTCCTAATCTTGATTAATTATTGCTAAAATTAATTAATTATTGCTAAACTTGATTAATTATTTCTAATCTTAATTAATTATTGCTAAACTTGATTAAATTAGAGTTAATCGCCCAGCATTACTGTGCCGTTCCACCTCGTCCGGCCGAATCGGGCGGACCGATCGGTTCAGCATATTAAGGGAATATTCCTTTTTCTGGAACCACTTCATTCCACCCCATTCCACTCCATCTCAAAAAAGAACACAAGAACGAGCTCACGGAATGGAACCATTCCATTCCATTCCGGTTGGTTCCAGAAACGAACACACCCTAAATCTACATTGGCCTTAGCTTATTGTGCAGAGAGAACGGAACTGTGTTTAATCAACTGAAGACAGAACTCAAAGTGCAACGATTTTCTCTCTCTAATTGAAAAGGTCAAAATCCAAGCTAGCTAGACTAACTGATAGCAGTAGTAGCACATACGAAAAATCGTTTTCAGTGACTCAAGAAAGAAGAACGTACCAATTACTCGATTAGTTGCATATCGGATTTGATGTGCTGCTGGGTACTCAAGGTCCGCCGGAAGTACTTTTCACCGACCGGTTTCCTTCCTTCTCTCGGTGGCGCCTCCATCTTGCCCCTCCGTAATACGCCTGTTCGCACCGCCGCTGCCGGTGCTAAGGGCCGAGTGGCAGGACCTGAACCACCACCACGGCACCACGCCCCGACGTAGGAGACGGCTCCGACCGCCTGCATCAGCCAAAGCCAATCGCCGCCGTAGGAAAGGACTCCACCTTGAACCAACACGACGCCCTGGTGCAGGAGACGGCTCCGCCGCCCACACCAGCCACCGCCTGAAGGAGATATGCCCTAGAGGCAATAATAAAGTGGTTATTATTTATATCTTTATGTTTATGATAAATGTTTATATATCATGCTAGAATTGTATTAACCGAAACATTAGTACATGTGTGATATGTAGACAAACAAGAAGTCCCTAGTATGCCTCTTAAACTAGCTTGTTGATTAATGGATGATTAGTTTCATAATCATGAACATTGGATGTTATTAATAACAAGGTTATATCATTATATGAATGATGTAGTGGACACACCCAATTAAGCGTAGCATAAGATCTCGTCATTAAGTTATTTGCTATAAGCTTTCGATACATAGTTACCTAGTCCTTATGACCATGAGATCATGTAAATCACTTATACCGGAAAGGTACTTTGATTACACCAAACACCACTGCGTAAATGGGTGGCTATAAAGGTGGGATTAAGTATCCGGAAAGTATGAGTTGAGGCATATGGATCAACAGTGGGATTTGTCCATCCCGATGACGGATAGATATACTCTGGGCCCTCTCGGTGGAATGTCGTCTAATGTCTTGCAAGCATATGAATGAGTTCATAAGAGACCACATACCACGGTACGAGTAAAGAGTACTTGTCAGGAGACGAGGTTGAACAAGGTATAGAGTGATACCGAAGATCAAACCTCGGACAAGTAAAATATCGCGAGACAAAGGGAATTGGTAATATATGTGTATGGTTCATTCGATCACTAAAGTCATCGTTGAATATGTGGGAGCCATTATGGATCTCCGATCCCGCTATTGGTTATTGGTCGGAGTGAGTACTCAACCATGTCCGCATAGTTCTCGAACCGTAGGGTGACACACTTAAAGTTGGATGTTGAAATGGTAGCACTTGAATTATGGAATGGAGTTCGAATATTTGTTCTGAGTCCCGGATGAGATCCCGGACATCACGAGGAGTTCCGAATGGTCCGGAGAATAAGATTCATATATAGGATGTCATTTTATGTGAAATAAAATGTCGCGGAAGGTTCTAGAAGGTTCTAGAAAAGTCCGGAAGAAACCACCAAGGAAGGTGGAGTCCACAAGGGACTCCACCTCCATGGCCGGCCAGCCCTAGATGGGGTGGAGTCCCAAGTGGACTCCACCATAGGGGCCGGCCACCCACATGGGAGGTGGGAATCCCACCTTTGGGTGGGAGTCCTAGTTGGGCTAGGTTTCCCCTCCTATGGAAGGTTTTGGTTTCGGGTCTTATTCGAAGACTTGGACACCAACACTTGGGATCCACCTATATAATGAGGGGCCAAGGGAGGGGGCCGGCCACCCCAAGACCATAAGCTGGCCGCCCCCTTGAGTGGCCGGCCACCCCCTCCCAAACCCTAGCTTTGCTCCTCCACTCCATATTTCCCGCGTAGCTTAGCGAAGCTCCGCCGACTTCTACACCGCCACCGCCACCACGCCGTCGTGCGTCGGATTCAAGAGGAGCTACTACTTCCGCTGCCCGCTGGAACGGGGAGGTGGACGTCGTCTTCATCAACAACCGAACGTGTGACCGAGTACGGAGGTGCTGCCCGTTCGTGGCGCGGAACCGATCGTGATCAAGATCTTCTACGCGCTTTTGCAAGCGGCAAGTGATCGTCTACCGCAGCAACAAGAGCCTCCTCTTGTAGGCTTTGGAATCTCTTCAAGGGTGAGACTCGATACCCCCTCGTTGCTACCGTCTTCTAGATTGCATCTTGGCTTGGATTGCGTGTTCGCGGTAGGAAAATTTTTGTTTTCTATGCAACGTTATCCTACAGTGGTATCAGAGCCGTGTCTATGCATAGATGGTTGCACGAGTAGAACACAATGGTTTGTGGGCGTTGATGCTCTTGTTATCTTTAGTTTGAGTACTTTGCATCTTTGTGGCATAGTGGGATGAAGCGGCTCGGACTAACTTTACATGACCGCGTTCATGAGACTTGTTCCTCGTTCGACATGCAACTTGTATTGCATAAGAGGCTTTGCGGGTGTCTGTCTCTCCTACTATAGTGAAGATTCAACTTACTCTTCTATTGACAACACTAGTATCACCGTTGTGGTTCATGTTCGTAGGTAGATTAGATCTCACACGAAAACCCTAAACCACGTAAAATATGCAAACCAAATTAGAGACGTCTAACTTGTTTTTGCAGGGTTTGGTGATGTGATATGGCCATGATATGATGATGAATATGTATGAGATGATCATTATTGTATTGTGGCAACCGGCAGGAGCCTTATGGTTGTCTTTAATTTGCATGTTGAGTAGTATTTCAAAGTAGTTGTAATAGTTGCTACATGAGGTGAACAACCATGAAGCCGGCGCCATGAACCTTGACGCTACGCCGACGATGATGGAGATCATGCCCGTTGATGATGGAGATCATGTCCGTGCTTTAGAGATGAAGATCGAAGGCGCAAAGACAAAAGGGCCATATCATATCACATATGAACTGCATGTGATGTTAATCCTTTATGCATCTTATTTTGCTTAGATCGCGACGGTAGCATTATAAGATGATCCCTCACATTAATATCAAGATAATAAAGTGTTCTCCTCGTATGCACCGTTGTAACGCGTTTCAAAGCATCTCGTGATGATCGGATGTGATAGATTCAACGATTCACATACAACGGGTGTAAGACATGTTGCACACGCGAATACTTGGGTTTGCTTGACGAGCCTAGCATGTACGACATGGCCTCGGGACAACGGAAACCGAAAGGTTGAACACGAGTCATATGGATGATATGATCAACATGTTGATGTTCACCATTGAAGCTACATCATCTCACGTGATGATCGGTTTTGGTGTAGTGAATTTGGATCGTGTACCACTTAACAACTATGAGGGATGTTGTATTAAGTGGGAGTTCATTAGTAATTAGATTAAAACATGAACTAATTATCATAAACATAGTCTGAGTAGTATTTTGAATTAATTTTGTAGTATTGGCATCCGTTTTCTACCATGCGCTAGTCTTGTAATTGAGATAGAAATACTGTTAAAATCTGACAAGAAAC
This sequence comes from Lolium multiflorum, assembly GCA_030979885.1. Classification (NCBI taxonomy): domain Eukaryota; kingdom Viridiplantae; phylum Streptophyta; class Magnoliopsida; order Poales; family Poaceae; genus Lolium; species Lolium multiflorum. The sequence continues at coordinate 160,838,282 of CM061749.1, forward strand.
TTTACGGATTGGTACCGTATTGTTAAAGAATCAAGAATTGATTAAGTCCTATTGCAAACTTTTAGTAAACCTCACATTGTTGATTCAAAGAGCTATGGTTTCAATTAGTACCTAAAGTTATCTTGTCTCCGTGAAACTTGAAGTTCAAATCTGTTTGAAAAGTAAGGAGCTGAAAATTTAGTTTTCAGAAATAATCAAGGTATGAGATATATGTGATATCTAAGACCTTATTGCAAGATGATAGAATAAAGTTTGGTGAGACTACATAAACTCATAAGTTTTATGGGAATGTACGAAGGTTGAAGACGCAAGGCGTCACAATCCTCCAACTATTGGGGCACTAACGATATTCGCATATCCATGAAGTGACCATCCTTAAATATGCACCGTTACTAAGACTCGTCGTTTCGAAGCATCACGTGATGATCGGGTGTGATAGATTCTACGTGTGCATAAAACGGGTGCAAGCTAGATTTGCACATGCAAATACCAAGGTTAAAACTTTACGAGCCTAGCATGTACAGACATGGTCTCGGAAAGTCGTCATGATATGATGGATAAAATTATGAGTGAAATTGTTCATCATATTACAAAGTTACTAATAGTGAAATCGGAACACTTGTCATATGATGATCAACTTCAAAGTAAGAACCTCAAGGTTATTGGTATTTGACCAACAAACCTAGAAGTTATTAATGTTGAAGTGTTTTTCTGAATAATGAGGAAAGCTAAAAGAGAAACTGCAAAAGATATTTTGGCAAAAGAAAAGAAAAGACTAGAAAGTCTAGCTCAGGTGTATATAAATGATATACATGTTATGGTTGTATTCCTAGTTAAGTCACACTATGAAATTCTTGGGTATTAGTACTATATTGGTTGGTATGAAGTGTCATACTAAACAACGCAATACAAGAATACAATGGCCTAAGTGACTGACAAGGAATATGATAAGGATGCACGTCTGGAACAAAATAAAGTGTTATTATGTTCGTCGTTAGCATTCTATCTAGCCCTTAGAATTTATAATAAAGAACTTAATAATTGTTATTTTGCTCTGGTCAAATGAAAACAATGGGTTGTTCAAATTATGACATTACTCCATGTACGATGGATAAGTTATTATAAATCTTAATGGTGAAACACACATACATAACACTGACGCTAAAATGCCATAAGGCAAATGATTTGAATTCCACTTATTTGTGGAACCGCCATTTAGGTCATGTTAGAAAGGAATGCATGAAGGAACTCCATGAAAATGGATTTTGGAGTCATTTGATTTTTGAATCATTTGGCAATTGCAAAATCTTTTCTAAAAGGTAATGACTGAAATACCGTTCATAGGCCGAAGAGTTGAACGGGCAACAAACTTAGTGGAAAAATACATGATGATGTATGTGGTTCACTGGGCATAGTTGTGTGCGGAGATTCTTCTACTTCATGAAAACTTTCAACAATAAATTGAGTATATATATGTGGATATATTCAATAAGAAAGAAGTTTGAAACATTTGAATGGTTTCAAATAAATTTCAGCATGAAGTGAAAATCATCGTAATAGAAAAGTCAAATATCTATGATTGGATCATGGTGAAAATATTTGAATTACGAGTTTTAGCGAACATCTAAGAGAGTTATGAAATTGTTCTACAACTTACGTTTCTTGGAGTATCATAGTGATGATGAAGTATCCAAGAGATATATCCAAACTTTGTTGGATCCATGATGAGATAAAATATTGATGCCATTATATTTTTGTGGATTATGCTTTAGTGACTACCGCTTTTACACTGAATAGAGCATCATCATGATCCGTTGAAATGACACCATACGAGTTATGGCATGGGTATGAAACCTGATAGTCTTTTCTTAAATTTTGGTATGCATAGCCTAAGTAAATAAGTTTACAACCAAAAATCGGATGAATGTCTTTGTTGGTTATCCCAGAGAATTGATTGGGAATTCTTCCCACTATGGAGACAAAGACAAAAGTGTTTGTCAATGTTTCTTATTTCCAAGAAATTGTTTCTAGTGAAGTTTTTGAGTGGGAGGACAATATAGTTTGATAAGGTTTATGAACCTGAGCATAATGATCAGAGTAGCGCAGCATCGGAATTTGTTTCGGAAGCGGCCACAACGATCATGGCTCCCATGACTACAAAGTGTTTTAGCCATGGAGATCGAAGTACATATTGAACCTTGTAGGTATGGTTTACTTTGTGATCAAATAAATGATTTGTGAACAAAGGATTGATTTTGAACAATGATAAACCAACTACAAACAAAAAAGTTATGATGGGCCCTGACTCCGTTAAAATGGCTATACGCCATGAAATCCAAGATAGATGAATACTTTATGAAAGTAAATAGATCTATGAAATTGATAGACTTGGATGAAATATCCTTGAAGAAAGCTTGACTTGTCGAAAAATTGTTTACGACAAAATTCAAAGAGTTGAATACGATAAGATTAGATCTTCCGTAGCAATGCTTATAGTCTATGTGGATTATTCTAGTAATCACTACATATTTCTTTTATGAGATATGCTAGTAGGATGGCAAAATACACTAATTAACAGAAGTATGTATACAAGATACAACCAAGAGTTTTGCTGGTCCGTGGAATACTAGATAGCTATACAAGCTTCAATTGGATGAAGTAAGTATCACGGAGTTGGAATCTTCACCAGATGAAATAGTCAAAGAGTTTTTGATTTCATCAGAGACGATGAAGAGGCTTGCATTTGCAAGAAATTAAGTGGGAGCGCTAAGACACATTTATAATACTTTATGTAGGTGACATATAGTTGGTTATAAATGATGTAATTATATACTTGATTAAAAGGTTTCATTGAGAATTAACTTCAATGAAAGGATATGGACTGAAACAAATTTAGTGTCAAGATCTATGAAGATAGATTGAAACACATAAATAAGTTTAAGTCAAAGTACATATGATGGATATTGAAGTAGTTCAATATAGAAATATTAAGAAAATGTTCTTGTCATGTGAAGGTTTAACAAGACTTGAGTATATCTGACACTCAATGAGTAAAAACACATGAGTGATTATAGATCACGAATAATATGTACACAATCGATATCATGTGCTATAAAGTGTTATGAGCATATACCAGAATGATTCATATGATGATCATTGGACACAGTAAGAATATCCTTGAGTACTTTAGAAGAACTAAGGATATATATATATTTTTGTATGAAGAAATGACAAACAAATCGCTGTAAGGTGTTACACCGATATTGGTTTTGTCACATATAAAATATAATTTCAATCTCAAATTAGACTAAGTGTTGTTTAAAAGGTAGCACAATGAGCTAGAAGTTGTCTATGCTAGATTTAGAAGAGTTCTAAATATTGTGACGGATTCTACAAAAGAAGGCAGAGTATGTCATTGTTTTGACAATGACAAAGGATGTTAAGTCAAGAGGTTCTTTAAGAACTTGGTGTAGTTCCGACAGAGTCAGAACTTTGAAGCTATATTGTGTGTGACAATATAAGTGACATATTTCAGACAATTAAGGTTCCACCAGAAGATCAAACATATATAATGCCAACTCATTTGGAAATGAGTGATGCGTTGAGACGCAAATGAATTACAAAATACATACGTTTCTGAGCGTGTCAGATCCGATGACTAAAAATCTTCCCGTGAGCAATACATGATAAAGCACCAAGGCCAAGGTGTTATATCTTTACAAATGTAAACTAGATTATTGACTCTAGTGCAAGTGGGAGACTGAAGGAGATATGCCCTAGAGGCAATAATAAAGTGGTTATTATTTATATCTTTATGTTTATGATAAATGTTTATATATCATGCTAGAATTGTATTAACCGAAACATTAGTACATGTGTGATATGTAGACAAACAAGAAGTCCCTAGTATGCCTCTTAAACTAGCTTGTTGATTAATGGATGATTAGTTTCATAATCATGAACATTGGATGTTATTAATAACAAGGTTATATCATTATATGAATGATGTAGTGGACACACCCAATTAAGCGTAGCATAAGATCTCGTCATTAAGTTATTTGCTATAAGCTTTCGATACATAGTTACCTAGTCCTTATGACCATGAGATCATGTAAATCACTTATACCGGAAAGGTACTTTGATTACACCAAACACCACTGCGTAAATGGGTGGCTATAAAGGTGGGATTAAGTATCCGGAAAGTATGAGTTGAGGCATATGGATCAACAATGGGATTTGTCCATCCCGATGACGGATAGATATACTCTGGGCCCTCTCGGTGGAATGTCGTCTAATGTCTTGCAAGCATATGAATGAGTTCATAAGAGACCACATACCACGGTACGAGTAAAGAGTACTTGTCAGAGACGAGGTTGAACAAGGTATAGAGTGATACCGAAGATCAAACCTCGGACAAGTAAAATATCGCGAGACAAAGGGAATTGGTAATATATGTGTATGGTTCATTCGATCACTAAAGTCATCGTTGAATATGTGGGAGCCATTATGGATCTCCAGATCCCGCTATTGGTTATTGGTCGGAGTGAGTACTCAACCATGTCCGCATAGTTCTCGAACCGTAGGGTGACACACTTAAAGTTGGATGTTGAAATGGTAGCACTTGAATTATGGAATGGAGTTCGAATATTTGTTCGGAGTCCCGGATGAGATCCCGGACATCACGAGGAGTTCGGAATGGTCCGGAGAATAAGATTCATATATAGGATGTCATTTTATGTGAAATAAAATGTCGCGGAAGGTTCTAGAAGGTTCTAGAAAAGTCCGGAAGAAACCACCAAGGAAGGTGGAGTCCACAAGGGACTCCACCTCCATGGCCGGCCAGCCCTAGATGGGGTGGAGTCCCAAGTGGACTCCACCATAGGGGCCGGCCACCCCCCACATGGGAGGTGGGAATCCCACCTTTGGGAGTCCTAGTTGGGCTAGGTTTCCCCCTCCTATGGAAGGTTTTGGTTTCGGGTCTTATTCGAAGACTTGGACACCAACACTTGGGATCCACCTATATAATGAGGGGCCAAGGGAGGGGCCGGCCACCCCAAGACCATAAGCTGGCCGCCCCCTTGAGTGGCCGGCCACCCCCTCCCAAACCCTAGCTTTGCTCCTCCACTCCATATTGCCCGCGTAGCTTAGCGAAGCTCCGCCGACTTCTACACCGCCACCGACACCACGCCGTCGTGCTGTCGGATTCAAGAGGAGCTACTACTTCCGCTGCCCGCTGGAACGGGGAGGTGGACGTCGTCATCAACAACCGAACGTGTGACCGAGTACGGAGGTGCTGCCCGTCGTGGCGCCGGAACCGATCGTGATCAAGATCTTCTACGCGCTTTTGCAAGCGGCAAGTGATCGTCTACCGCAGCAACAAGAGCCTCCTCTTGTAGGCTTTGGAATCTCTTCAAGGGTGAGACTCGATACCCCTCGTTGCTACCGTCTTCTAGATTGCATCTTGGCTTGGATTGCGTGTTCGCGGTAGGAAAATTTTTGTTTTCTATGCAACGTTATCCTACACCGCCAACCGCCGGCATAGGAAAGGACTCCGTTTGCGTCTGCTCCCGCGAGCACAACTGATGTCGGCTGAATTACCGCCATGGCGCGGTGCAGGAAAGGGCTCCGGCCAGCCACACTAGCCACCGCAGACCACCGCCGCAGGAGACGACTCTGCTCGCTTCCGCGTCTGCTCCCGCGACTGCCCCTGATATCAGAGCTCCGGTGTTCTCTCTTTCCTCTTTCTTCTTTTCATCGTTTCACTGAGATACTCCGGTGTACTTTTAACCGTGTTACAAAACGAACAACCTACAGAAATAGAGGCATTGCTTTTTTTTTAGGAAAATAAAGACATTGCTCAAATGGGAAAAAATTATGCAGGCATAAGTAACCATGCAGGCCGTCAGTCCTGCCTTTTACTCAAACCAATTGCCAAAGAGACCCAGTACTGCCTTTACTATCTCGCTTTACAAACATTTACCACCACCAAATATTACCGTCAACCGGCCACCAGATGGCGCGGCGTGCCGCCGCGCCGATCATTGCTAGTAGCATTATAAGATGATCCCACTCACTAAAACTCAAGATAATAAAGTGTTAGTACTTAGTTAGCACCGTTGCTAAGACTCGTTGTTTCGAAGTATCACGTGATGATCGGGTGTGATAGATTCAACGTGTGCATACAACGGGTGCAAGCCAGATTTGCACATGCAGAAACTAAGGTTTAACTTGATGAGCCTAGCATGTACAGACATGACCTCGGAACACGGCAAACCGAAAGGTTAAGCATGAATCATATAAATGATATGATGAACATGTTGATGTTCTACATTGAAGCTACATCATCTCTCGTGATGATCGGACTTGGTGTAGTTGAGTTGGTTCGTGTAATCACTAAGGCATCATGAGGGATGTTGTTTTGAGTGGGAGTTCACCTAGTTAATTTAAGAATTAATAGTAAACTCAATTTATCATGAACTTAGTCTAAATTGTATTTGGATTAAATTTTGTACAGTTGGCATCCGTTTTCTACCTTGCGCTAGTCTTGTAATTGAGAGAGAAACACTATTAAATCTGACAAGTAACTTTACAGACTGGTACCGTATTCTTAAAGAATCAAGAAATGATTAAGTCCTATTGCAAACTTTTGGTAATCCTCAAAATGCTGATTCAAAGAGCAATGGTTTCAATTAGTATCTGAAATTATCTTGTCTCCGTGAAACTTGATGTTCAAATCAGTTTTATAAAGTAAGGAGCTGAAAAGTCTGTTTTCATAAATAAGAAAGGTGTGAGATATATGCGATATCTAAGACCTTCTTACAAGATGGTAGAATATAATTTAGTGAGAATACATAAACTCGTAAGTTTTATGGGAATGTACGAAGGTTGAAAACTCTAGGCGTCCTGATCCTCCAACTAGTTCACTAACGTTATTCGCATATCCATATGAGCCATAGTAGCTTCATCATGAAGTTTTCATGATCTGATGGATAAAATTATGAGTGAAATTGTTCACCACATTAAAAAGTTACCAATATTGAAATCTGAAACACTTGTCATGTGATGATCAACTTCAGAGTACGAAACTCAAGGTTATTGGTATTTAACCAACAAGCCTAGAAGTTATTGATGTTGAGTGTTTTCTGACATATGAGGAAAACCGAAAGAGAAACTACAAGAGATTTTGGGGAAAAGAAATAAAAGACTAGAAAGTCTAGCTCAGGTGTATATAAATGATATACATGTTATGAATGTATTCTTTGATTGGTCACACAATGTAATTCTTGGGTATTTGTACCATATTGGTTGGTATGAGATGTCATACAACACAACGCAATACAAGAATACAATGGCCTAAGTAACTGACAAGGAATGTGGTAATAATGAACGTCTGGAACAAAATAAAGTATTATTATGTTCGTCGTTGGCATTCTACCTAGCCCTTCAGATTTATAATGAAGAACTTAATACTTGTTATTTTTCTATGGTCAAATGAAAAAATGAGTTATTCAAATGATGATCGTACTCCATATACGATGGATAAGTTATTATAAATCTTATTGGTGAAACACACATGCATAACACTGACGCTAAAATGCCATAAGGCAAATGATTTGAATTCCACTTATTTGTGAAATCGCAATTTAGGTCATGTTAGAAAGGAACGCATGAAGAAACTCCATGCAAATAGATTTTTTGAGTCATTCGGTTTTGAATCGTTTGACACTTGCAAATCTTTTATAACAAGGAATGACTGAAACACCGTTCATAGGCCAAGAGTTGAACTGGCAACTAGCTTAGTGGAAATGTACATGATTATGTATATGGTTCATTGGGCATAGTTGTGTGCGGAAGATTCTTCTACTTCATGAAAACTTCCAACAATGAATTTAGTGTATATATAAGGATATATTTATTCAATGAGGAAGAAGTCTGAAACATTTAAATAGATTCAAATAAATTTCAGCATGAAGTGGAAATCATGGTAATAGAAAAGTCAAATATCTATGATTGGATCATGGTGGAAATATTTGAATTACGAATTTTAGCGAACATCTAAGAGAGTTGCGAAATTATTCGACAACTCACGTTTCTCGGAACACCATAGCTATGATGGAGTATTCGAGAGACGTATCCAAACCTTGTTGGATTAATGATGATATAAAATAAAATGATGCCATTATATTTTGTAGATTATGCTTTAGAGACTGTCGCTTTTACACTAAATAGGGTGTCATCATAATCCATTGAAATGACACCATACAAGTTATGGCATGGGCATAAACCCTAATAGTCCTTTCTTAAATTTATGTATGCGTAGCATAAGTAAATGAGTTTACAACCAAAATTGGATGAATGTCTTTGTTGGTTATCCTAGAGAACAAAATGGGAATTCTTTCCACTATGAAATCAAAGACAAAAGTGTTTGTCGATGTTTTTTGTATATTTCTATGAAATTGTTTCTCACGAAATATTTGAGTGGGAGGACAATGCAACTCGATAAGTTTGATGAACCTGAACATAATGAGCTAAGTAGTGCAGCGTCGAAAATGGTTTAGGACGCGGCCACGACGCTCATGGTTCCCATGTCTACAAAGTTTTATAGCTTTGGAGATCGAAATACCTATTGAACCTTGTAGGTATGGTTTACTTTGTGATCAAATAAAGATTTGAGGACAAATGATTGATTTTGCACAACGATAAACCAACTACATACAAGGAAGCTATGATGGGCCCTAACTCCGTTAAAATGGCTAAGTGCCATGAAATCCGAGATGGTATCCATAATCAAGCTTGGAGCTTGGTAAACCTTCTGAAGGAATAAATACTTTTAGAAAGTAAATAGATCTATAAAATTAATGGACATGGATGTAATATCGTAGAACAAGCTCGACTTGTCGAAATATTGTTTACGAGAAAGTTCAAAGAGTTGACTGCGATAATATTAGATCTTATGTAGCGATGCTTGTAGTCTATGCGGATTATTCTAGTAATCACTACATATTTCTTCTACGAGATATGTTAGTAGGAGGCAGAAATACCTTCCTTAACAGAAGTATATATTAAAGGTGTATACAAGATACAACCGAAAGTTTTGCTAGCCCGTAAAATTATAGATAGGAATGCAAACTTCAGTAGATGAAGTGAGTATCGCGGAGTTGGAATCTTCACCCAATGAAATAATCAAAGAATTCTGATTTCATCGGAAACGATGAAGATGCTTGCATTTGCAAGAAATTAAGTGGGAGCGGTGAGACATATTCATAATACTTTATGTAGATGACATATCGTTGATTAGAAATGATGTAATTTTTATTTGATTAAAAGATTTCATTGAAAACTAATTTCAATGAAAGGATATGGACTAAAAACATATTTAGCGTCAAGATTTATGAAGATAGATTGAAGCGTATAATAAGTTTAAGTCAAAGTACATAGAATGAATATTGAAGTAGTTTAATATGAAAACGTCAAGAAGATGTTCTTTTTCATATGGAGGTTTAACAAGACTTGAGTATATTTAACACTCAATGAGTAAAAACACATAAGTGATTTTAGATCACGAATGATATGTACACAATCAGATGTCCTGAGCTCTAAGGTGTTACGAGCATATATCAGAATGATTCATATGATGATCATTGGACAAATAGTAAGAATATCCTTGAGTGCTTTGTTAGAGCCGAGGATATAAATATATAGTTTTATATGGGGTAATAACAAATAAATCGTTGTAAGGTGTTGCACCGATATTAGTTTGGTCACATATAAAAATGAATTTCAATCTCAATTAGGCTAAGTGTTCATTAAAAGGTATCACAATGGGCTAGAAGAAGTCTATGCTAGATTTAGATGAGTTCTAAATATTGTGACGGATTCTACAAATGAAGGCAGAGTATATTGTTGTTTTGACAATAACCGAAGTATTCGTGTCAAGGAGTTCTTTTACAATATTTGTAACATATTTCAGACCGCGGAATTAAGGTTCCACCAGAAGACCAAACATATATGATTAATGCCGACTCATTTATAAAAAATGAGGGATGCATGGAGACGCAAATGAATTACAAAGTACACACAGATCTAAATGTGGCAGATCCGTTGACTAAACCTCTCCCTAGAGAGAAACATGACCTACACCAGAACGCCATGGGTGTTAGCTATATTACCATGTAATCTAGATTATTGACTCTAGTGCAAGTGGGAGATTGTTGGAGATATGCCCAAGAGGCAATAACAAAATGGTTATTATTATATCTTTGTGTTTATGATAAATGTTTGCATCCCATGCTATAATTGTATTAACCGGAAACATTAATACTTGTGTGCTTTGTAAACATAAAAGAGTCCCTAGTAAGCCTCTTGTTAAACTAGCTTGTTGATTAATATATGATCATAGTTTCATGATCATCAACATTGGATGTTATTAATAACAAGATCATATCATTAGGTGAATGGTGTGATGGACATACACCCATAGTAAGCGTAGCATATGATCAAGTCATTAAATTTGTTTTGCTTCAAGCTTTAAGATACATAGTAACCTCCTTCGACCATGAAATCATGCTAATCACCTACACCGGATGGATGCTTTGATGACATCAAACACTACTTCGTAAATGGGTAGTTATAAAGGTGGCATTAAGTGTTCGGAAAGTATAGGTTGAAGCACGTGTATCAATAGTGGGATCAGTCCATCCAAATGACAGATAGATATACTCTGGTTCCTCTCGGTGGAATGTCATCCAATTAGCTTGCAAGCATGTGACTGGCTCACAAGGGATGCCATATCACGGTACGAGTAATGGGTACTTATCGGTATCGAGGTTGAACTAGGTATAGAGATATCGATGATCAAACTTCGAATAAGTAAAATATCACGCGACAAAGGGAATCGGTATCGTATGTTAATGGTTCTTTCGATCACGAAGACATTGTTAAATATGTGGGAGCCATTATGGTTCTCCAGGTCCCTCTATTGGTTATTAATCGGAGAAGTGTCTCGATCATGTCTACATAGTTCGCGAACCGTAGGGTGACACACTTAAGGTTCGATGTTGTTTTAAGTAGATATGGAATATGGTTTGGAGTTTGAATACTGTTCGGAGTCTCGGATGAGATCCAAGATATAACAAGGAGTTCCGGAATGGTCCGGAGAATAAGATTCATATATGAGAAGTCACATTCCAAGTTTGGGAGTGGTCCGGTGAATTTATGGAAGGTTCTAGAAGGTTCTAGAATCATCCAGAATAATTCACTATGCCGTAGCCGACCCACAAGGTGGGAAGGTGGAGTAAATGGTAGACTCACCACCTTGGCCGGCCACATGACAAGGAAAGGGAGGAATCCCTCCTTGACTAGGTTTCCCAATTTGGTAGGTTTTGCAATTGAACTCCAATGTGGATTTTGATTGAACGCTAGGGCTTTCCACCTATTTAAAGGGGAGAGGAGGGGAGGGGCCGGCCACACCTTGGCCGCACCACCTCAAAAGCTCATTGGCCGGCACCCTAGCCCCCTCTCTCTAAACCCTAGCGACACCCTCATCCTCATATCTCACGCATGGCTACGGCGAAGCCCTGCCGGAGTTCTCCACCACCACCGTCACCACGCCGTCGTGATACCGGGATTCCGAGGAGGATCTACTACTTCCGCTGCCCACTGGAACAGGGAGAAGGATATCTTCATCGACATCGTACATGTGATCGAGTGCGGAGGTGCTGCCCGATTGTGGCACCGTCAAGTTTCTTCAACGCGCTCTTGAGAGCGGCAAGTGATCGACTACATCATCCATGAGATTTATCTCGTTAACGCTTAGCGATCTTCGAGGGTATGTTGATCTCATCTCGTTGCTACCATCTACTAAATTATATCTTGGCTTGTTATTCATTCTTTTGGTATGGAAATTTTTGTTTTCTTGCGGTAGAGAAGTGCATATCATATTTCAAAGAAGTGCATGTCAAAAGATTTCTGGTTGGTATAATATAGAGAAGTGTCAATCATAATTATCTACCTAATAATCCCTAAATCAACTTCCCTAAATTGACACAACCTAAATTGATATTGGGAAATGGAGATGATACTTAGCAGGACAGCGGTAGCACCACACGCCCTGGTGCACGCCAGCTTCAGCACCTCTCCCTTCAACACAGACGGTAGTGGCCCTCCACCGGAGCATCCGCCATGACCGTGAGCTCCTGGAGGACGGGCGTCGCCCTTCACAAGAGCATAGGAAATAGAGGTGGGGGAGGCGGAGAGAGGCCAGAGGTGGGCAGGCGCGAAGACAGCGAGCTTGATGCGGCAGCAGATCTGGGAGGAGAGGGAGGCGGCGGGGGCGGCGGGTCGGGGAGTAGAGGCAGGCGGCGGCTCGGGAGATTTCAGTCGACCTGTTACATCGCTGGTTGGTAACCATATATGCCGATCATGGCGCCTTTGTCCATGACGCCATACATACAACCTGTGGGCCTACCCGCGCCACGTCTGTAAATACCATGACGCCAGACCCTAAGGCGCCATGGTTCCGAATGCATAGCGCCGAGTACCATGGCGCTGTTAACCTCAGATGCGGGTCTGGGTTGTCCACGTAAGAAAATACCACAACACTGAGGTACCTGGAACCGTGCTATCAAACCACGACGCCGAGCAGTTGGGCGCCATGCTAAAGCGTTAGACCATCAAAATAGTTTCGTATGGAGTTCATTTTGCGAATTACTTACCGAAAGGGTCAATTCTGTCGAAATCGCCCCTATTTTGCGTTTTTGCGTCGCTAAGCGGGTCAACGCTTGAAGGAGCCTCCGATGCTCGCCTTGGTTCCCCCGCTGCCAGCCGCCGGGGCACAACCACCTGCTTCCGCCTCCCGCAGCCGGTAGCGTGCGGGAGCTTCGCCGCCACGCCCTGCTCGAGCCACGGCCATCGCCGGTCCACCGCCGCCCCGACCGCTGACGAGGGATCACCTCGCCAATGCCTACAGATTGTAGACTTGGGTTTCGGGAAAGACCGACGATGGAGATTCCGGGAGCGAGATTGGGCCCATGATATACCCAGCTTCGGGTACCTCGGTAGAGGATCCCTACGTGGATCCCTACTGCCGCTAGCAATCCAGTATATAATCACAAGTATGTTTACAGGAGGCCACCGTAGGTGGAACTATGTTGTCTATACGTTGTCCCGCCTCTATCGGGTGCCCTGGCTGGCTTTATATATACAACCAGCTTAGGGTTTTACAAGAGTCCTAGTCTACTACTTCTCCGGTAGCCTTCTTGGCCCTTCTCCATATTAGGCCGAGCCGAGTGTGGTAATAGTGGGTATCCGAAAGGTATGCCCATGACAACCTGCCCTCTAACTCCCCCTATCTTCTCCAGCTCCGGCAAGGTTCCCGCACCACCACCCTGAACCCTAAGACGCCGGCCACCGCACCCCCACCCTAAACCCTAAGGGTTTCTTCCTCACCTCCGTTAACAATGCCGTAGCCGTCTTTGATGAGATCCATTCGTCACCTAGCCGGCGACGCCGTGGCCAGCCGCATCGTCCTACTGCGGTCGTCGTTGTGCATCATCTCCTTCCTCTCCAGCGGGGCGACACGAGAAGGGTGGGCTGGCCCGTTGCCTCGGATAGGTACGCATCGACCCGCTAACCGACGCGACGGGCATCAAATAGGATTTGCCCACGGCAAAAGTCTTGTGCCGGTTTGAAAAGCTTGCCCAGATTGTAGAGCCTTTGTCTACCTGGGCCTGGGGCTGGAGAGAATGTACTACTGCTTCATTATACCCTATATAAAGTTCAATCAATCTACCGCAACCAGATTTGTTTGGGAACTGTTCATGGGCTAATTTCTGTGCTTTTCATCCATACATTAAACGCCACGTGCACAGTTAGTTTGTTTTACCGCTTGGTCTGACTGCTGGTTAGATTTGTTTTGCTCATTTTACGGATGGGCACGGATGGGCAGGTGACCGGTTACCGGTAAGAGCGGATTTGCTTCCCTTTTTTTTTGTTGATGGCTTAGTCAAAGCGGCAGGGTCAAAGCGGTGCCCATGATCTCCACGATAGAATGTTTGCCTTCGCTTTGCCCCGTGTCTCTTCTTCTCTCTCTCTCTCATCTGCTCTCTACCTCCCGATTACCTCTCTCCATGTTCTCCACTAGGGTCGGCAGCCTCTTCTACCTCTTTGGCCATCGGGCCGAGCTTGCTCCGTCGGCGCGCACGTCCTCTCCTGCTAACCACGGGGATGGCCGCGTTGGCTCCAATAGGCGCGACATCGGGGGAAGGAGAGAAGGGTGCCAACATCCTCCACTACGGCAAGTCCGGCCTCCTTCTTCTTCGTCTTCTCTGGTTTTGCTGTGTCGTCGTGTTCTTCGAGATGTTACTGCTGAGCCATCTCATCTCCTTCTTGTGGTGGTTCCCCTACTGGTACGTCTCCACGCCGGGTAGGCCTCTAGGGTTTGCGGGCGAGGCCGCGATCGACTGATTGGCCCCGCGGTTTGTGTTTCACATGTGTGTGGGAGGTGCTTTCATCCACCTCTACTGCTGATATGTGGTAGCGCCGGTGATTTTTTTATATATTTTCATTTGTACTTATGCAGGAGCTGGCTATGGTGGATTGGACGGGATGGTAACCCTTCAGTTGGTGATGTTCTTGTGGGGATATTGGCTCTACAGGCTGATGATTCTACGTCCCGTGTGTTTGGTGAAGGGATTTCTTCCAATTTCTTGCTTACAAAATTTAGAGCATCTCCAGTCGCGTCCCCCAAACCGTCCCCCAAACCGCGCCGGATCGAGCGTTTGGGGGACGTGTTTTGTTCGTGCCGCGTTTGGGGGACGTCGCTCCCCAGCCGCGTCCCCCAAACGCCGCCCCAATCAGAAATTCAAATAGATGCATTCAAAAGAGATCGTTCCCGCCGATTCGTCGCGATCAGAGTAGCGGCGATCGATCAAAGTACTGGGCGCGCGATCATATTACAGACCGGTGGTGCATGCAAATTAGAAGAAGGGGAAGGGGTTGGTCGACGGCGTCGTGTCCTGAGTCGACGCAGGCCCGTCGAGCACGACGACCTCGTCGCGATCTGCCTGTTCCGTGCATGGTGCGTCGCTCCGTCGCCGACGCAGGCCGACGCAGGTGTAGCAGTAGAAGACGCGTCAGCTTGCTCTTGCTGCGCTGCCGCTGCCGCCGATGCCGATGCCGCTGCCGGGCCGCCGTCCGCCGCCGCCATTTTAGCTTCGATGTCGTCGAGGATCTGGCCTTTGAAGAAGTTGTGCGCCGCTCGCGTCCGGGGAGACATTCCCTCTGTCGACGTTCTCAGCAGGGACATGTCGTCCCTGCGTTTCTTGAGCTCCAGCTTCTCCTCTTGCCTCTTGAGCAGCTCGGCCCACCTCTGGTCGGCCTTCTTGTCGCGGGAGATAAAGGTCGAGGAGACGTCGGCGAGGCATTTCGTGATCGACGCCTGCGTCTTCTCAGACGACGCAGCGTCGGCCAAGGCGGCCTTGGCAGCCTTGTTGCCGTAGGACGCCCTGCCAGCGGCGCGTCCAGATCAATGGCGTCCTTCCCCTTGGACAGCGACAAGCGCGTCAGCCGCCATTTCTCATTCATTTTGAGCTTGCCATAGCAATGCATGAGCACGAAAGACTTGTGACCTTCCGAGTTCTTGGCGTACAAATCCATGGCCCGATCAAACTAACCAAATGAAGCAGAGTCATTTCATCGAACACAATGTGGGCGCTACGGATTATGGAAGAAAGAGGCGTACCAGTTTGGCGACGTCGGCGCCGCTCTCGCCTCTGGTCTCCATGTCCTGATGGAACCCATGGAACAAGTTCACCGACGCCTGGATGATGGCCCATCGCGTCGACATTGCCTTTTGGCTCCTCTTCATTGTCACTTTGTTGTAGTCGCTGTTGATGAGCTTGCGCTCATCGAACTCGGCCTTGATCCTCGCCCAATACTTCCCGCCTTTTTGGTTGGCGCCGATGATGGAGTCATGGCTCACCGTCGCCCACGACTCGCACAGACAAAGATCTTCCAGAGCCGTCCATTTCGGGCCTCGTGTGCCCGACGCCTTCTTCTTCTTCTTCGTCCTCACGCCGTCCGCGTCTACCTCCACGAGATCATCGTCACCGGCACCCTCGTCGTCCTCTTCCTCGCCGCCCTTCGTCCTCATCGTCGTCCTCTCGTCGTCCTCCACCTCCTCCTCTTCCTCGTCGTCCTCCTCCTCAACCCCGTCGTCCTCCTCAGCACCGGCGCCGTCGTATTCCAGCGGACCCCTGCGGCCGGTGAAAGGGTCGCCGTCCGGACCGGGTCCTGGCTCGCGCTGCTCGTACGCCGGGGAGTAGAGGTTGTTGGGGTTGAAGCCGCCGTGCGGCAGCGTATCCTGGTAGTGCGGCGATAGGTTAGGCGTCACGCACCCGGGAGTGGCCGAGGGGCCGTCGTTGTAGAAGGCGGCTTGCGACGGAGAGATCACTCCCGGAACGTAGACCGGCATGGACGTACTCCATGGGCTCGCGTTGGTGGCGGCGATACACCCGGCCATTACGTGCTGGTGCTGGCGCGCCGCCTGAGCCTTCTTCTCCAGCTCCACCACCCTCCGTCCTTTCCACTCCGCCGTCGATAGCTTCCGGCGCAGGCAATCTTGCTGCCATTGATCTTCGGTCATTCCTTCAGGCTTCTTCTTCGCAGCCGGCGCCTTCCGCGGCTTCGCGAACGGCGCTTTCGCCCCTTTCATCGCATTGCCCGGCGGCTTCTTGGCCGCTTTCTTCGCCATCTTTTTGGGGGCTGTCGGCGGCGCCATGGAATGGGGAGAGGGTAGCGGCGGCGGGTGGACGGCGGGAGGGAGAAAGAAATCGGCGGGATATGAGAAATGAATCGGCGGGATATGTTTTGGGAGGCCTATGCGCGGCGGTATAGGCGCGATTTGGCGGGAGCGGCGGGATTTCGCGGGAGTGTGAGACGAATTTTCCCTGTGCCGCTGACGGGTCGGCCCCGCGTCGTTTGGCCTCGCTTGTGTCCGGCTCCCGGAGCGTCCCCTGTGGGACGGGGACGGGCTCGGGGCGCCGGACACCGATCGGGCCGCGCCGGACAAAAATGGGCTTTGGGGGACGCGGCTGGAACTCTTTTTTTGTCCGGCGCGCCCCAAATCCCTTTGGGGGACGGTTTGGGGGACGCGACTGGAGATGCTCTTAAGCTTTCCACAGCTCTGAAGGTGTCGAAACAGGCAAGGTAAATTCCTCCTTAATCAATTATACATCTTTTCCCTCCTTTGTTTCGTTCTCTTCCCTCTACTCCAGAACCTTTCTTCTTACATTTTCCACAGGAAATGGTATTTCTTCGTTGATCCAGCCGTTCACTTTTTGACCTTCAGTTTAACATCCACTATTTAGTACTGAATACCCTCACATACATGCAGACTCCACTCGATTATTCATCTTTTTTCCTTCCTCTGCTTTGCTATCTTCTCTATTTTAGTTCCTTTTGTCCATATTTTTCAACTAGAAATTTAATCCCTTTGTGAATTTCATCGTTTGTTTTTAATCTTTGGTATGCCCCAAAATACTGTACACTGAATACTTTCAGTCACATGCAGGTCAGAGGAAGAAAGATATCCATATTTTACTGTTCAAAGAAGTATCGCCTCAATCTTATCAATGAAAGGTCCTTCTGTGTGTTTTCCATATCTGAGAATGTAGAGATCAGAAAACTCAACAAAACATGGGTTAGACTTCAGCGTCGCTGATCAACAGGTATTTATTCAGAATCTTGAGTATTTCATCTATTTTTTCCAATTTATTTATTAGCAAGTGCACCTCACTGCCACAACTTATTGAAACTTCTCCTTTTGTTTATATTATTTTTCCTTCCGTTGTTATCAAGAAACCACTATTATCATGTTGATCCAGCAATGTTTTAAATCTGTACTTCTCCTTTTGTATCAATTTTTTTAGCTTCCGATATTATGATGAAATAATTGTCACAAAAGCTAATCTTGCAACATTCTCAACCTCCTGAATCATTCCTTTTTTTAGATCTTAGACTAACCACCATAAACAAGTTACTCTCATTTTTGCACCTTTCTGAAAATTCCTGATAACTTTTGCTTGAAAGTAAATTAAGATTTTGTTTTCATCCCAGGGAAACACAATGGAAAGATGCATAACAACAGATCGTATTGATCAGTTCAAGGAGTAACTAAATGAAGCCTCAGTCTACACCTTGGAATTTTTCATTGCTGCTGACGCACTGAAAACTACTACAAGAGGACAGAACATCTATTCAGAATTAAGATTACTCGACAAACGAAAGTGCGTGAAGTTGTCCTACAGATTAACAATTTTCCTCTGGTTGCGTATAACGCAAAACTGTTTGTCGTTCTGAAGGAAACAATGCAGTCCTATCAGGTGCTCCCTCCATACCACGTTTGATCGACTGTGTTGCTTAAATGAGGCAATTGGGCATTTTACTTATTTAGATATTTGAGTATTTCATCTTACTCTCTCAGTTGCTTCGGTATGTAAGTGCTTCCTTTCAAAAGTCTTCAATTTGTCTACAACTTCATGGCCAGTGCATTTCCAAACTAATATGTTAGGTGGAGATATTGTCCATAGAGAACTTTGGTCATTTTCATTGGTGCAGTTCTGTTGTGGTTGGTTAGCTGATTATAGTTCCGCGAGGCTAGGCCATATATTTTGCTTAGAGGCTGTCTGCACTTGCAATGTTCAGAGGATATGTCTTCAGATCTTCCAGTTCTGCTTTTCTTTAGTGCTCAATTGATAGGATTCATTGAGCTACTGCATACTTTTCAGGTGACGATGATGAAGTGGCATAGCAATACATATCAAGTCCAGCCAGCATCTGAAAACAAAAAAGATAACTAATTTAAACAAACCACATAAATAAATGTTCGCATATTCACCTTTTCTATTTCATGTGGATAAATGGACTGACTGCTAATATATTTCGAGCCTGTAGTTAAAGGAATTTAAAATTGTATAGAAAAATAAATTATTATTTTGGTCTAACAAGTAGCAGATGAAATCACGGTATAATAAAAAATTTACACAAAAAAGTGTTGGAGATATGCCCAAGAGGCAATAATAAAGTGGTTATTATAATATCTTTGTGTTTATGATAAATGTTTATATACCATGCTATAATTGTATTAACCGAAACATTGATACATGTGTGTTATGTAAACAACAAGGAGTCCCTAGTAAGCCTCTTGTATAACTAGCTTGTTGATTAATAGATGATCATGGTTTCGTGATCATGAACATTGGATGTTATTAGTAACAAGGTTATGTCATTAGTTGAATGATATAATGGACACACACCCAAATGAGCGTAGCATAAGATCAAGTCATTAAGTTCATTTGCTATAAGCTTTCAATACATAGTTGTCTTAATCCTTCGACCATGAGATCATGTAAATCACTTACACCGAAAGGGTACTTTGATTACATCAAACGTCATTGCGTAAATGGGTGACAATAAAGGTGGGATTAAGTATTTGGAAAGTGTGAGTTGAGGCATATGGATCAATGGGATTTGTCCATCCCGATGACTGATAGATATACTCGGGCCCTCTCGGTGGAATGTCATCTGATTAGCTTGCAAGCATATGAATAGTTCATAAGAGATCACATACCACGATACGAGTAAAGAGTACTTGTCGGTAACGAGGTTGAACAAGGTATGGAGATACCGATGATCAAACCTCGGACAAGTAAAATATCGCGAGACAAAGGGAATTGGCATCGTATGTAAATGGTTCAATCGATCACTAAGTCATCGTTGAATATGTGGGAGCCATTATGGATCTCCAGATCCCGCTATTGGTTATTGCTCGGAGAGGAGTCTCGACCATGTCCGCATAGTTCGCGAACCGTAGGGTGACGCGCTTAAGGTTCGATGTCGCATAAGTAGATTCGAATATGAGATGGAGTCCGAAGTTTTTGTTCGAGTCTCGGATGGGATCCAGGACATCACGAGGAGGTCCGAATGGTCCGGAGAATAAGATTCATATAAGGAAGTCATTTTTCGGGGTTCGGAAAAGTCCGGTGTTTTGACCGAGCTTCTAGAAGGTTCTAGAGGGCCACCAGTGGGCCCACCACCCCGGAGAGGCCACGTAGGCGCCACATGGCATGGTGGGGCCTCCCCACTATGACATGTGGGCCCAGGCCGGCCTACCCCTTGGAGATAAGATCTATCTCTTAAATTTAAATGGTTTAAATCTAGAGATAAGATCTATCTCTAAAATAAAGTGTTTAAACGAAGAGATAAGGGGAAGGCTTGAGGGGGAAGAAAAGTCTCCCCCTTGGCCGGCCAAAAGGGATATGTGGGGCCCAGGGGGAACCCTAGGCCGACCCCTCCCCCTATATAAAGAGGGGAGGGGGTGGCCGGCCATTCACATCCATCCACAACCCTAGCCGCCCCCTCTCTTCCACCTCCATAAAGGCTTAGGCGAAGCCCTGCAGCAATCTTCTCCACCACCACCACCACGCCGTCGTGCTGCTGGGATTCCGTGGAGATCTACTACACCTCCGCTGCCCGCTGGAACGGGAGAGGAAGGAGCTTCATCGACATCGTACGCGCGACCGAGTACGGAAGTGCTGCCGGATTGCAGCACCGGGACGATCGTCTACACCAACAACGAGATTAATCTCGTAGGCTTTGGAATCTTCGAGGGTTAGTCTCATCTCCACCTCGTTGCTTAGATCTAGTAGATTGGATCTTGGGTGTTCCATAGATTAGATCTGTTGGTTTTATTCGCTTTGCGGTAGGAAAATTTTTGTTTTCTATGCAACGAACCCCATCGTGGTATCAGAGCCACGTCTATGCATAGATCTGTTGCACGAGTAGAACACAATGGTTTGTGGGCGGTGATGCTTTTGTTGCTTTAGTTTGTGTACTTTGCTTCTTGCGGGATGGTGGGATGAAGCGGCCCGGGCTAACTTTACATGACCGCGTCTCATGAGACTTGCTCCACGCTTGACATGCAACTTGTATTGCATAAGTGGCTTTGCGGGTGTCTGTCTCCCACCATAGTGAAGATTGTAATTTGCACTTCTATTGTCAACACTAGTATCACCGTTGTGGTTCATGTTCGTAGGTAGATTGGATCTTACTCGAAAACCCTGAACCACGTAAAAGATGCAAACCAAATTAGAGGCGTCTAACTTGTTTTTGCAGGGTTTGGTGATGTGATATGGCCATAATGTGATGATGATTATATTCGATGTATGAGATGTTCATTGATGTATTATGGCAACCGGCAGGAGCCTAATGGTTGTCTTTAATTTTTGTTAAAGACCTGCGTGTCTATTCATCATGTAATAGCTTTATTTCAAGTAGTTGTTATAGTAGCTATAAGTGATGGACAACCATGAAGCGGCGCCACGACCTTGACGCCATGCTGGTGATGATGGAGATCATGTCCGTGCTTTGGAGATGGAGATCAAAAGCACAAGAAGAAAGGCCATATCATATCACACATTATGAATTGCATGTGATGTTAATCCTTTTATGCATCTTATTTTGCTTAGATCGCGACGGTAGCATTATAAGATGATCCCTCTCACTAAATATCAAGATAATAAAGTGTTCATCCTTAGTATGCACCGTTGCTAAGACTTGTCGTTTCGAAGCATCTCGTGATGATCGGGTGTGATAGACTCTACATGTGCATACAACGGGTGCAAGCCAGATTTGCACACGCGGATACTAAGGTTGCCTTGACGAGCCTAGCATGTACAGACATGGTCTCGGAACACGGGATACCGAAAGGTAGAGCATGAGTCATATGAATGATATGATGAACACTTTGAGTGTTCGCCTTTGAAACTACATCTTTTCTCGTGAAGATCGGACTTGGTGTAGTGGATTTGGTTCGTGTAATCACTAAGACAATGCGAGGGATGTTGTTTTGAGTGGGAGTTCACCTAGTTAATTTAAGAATTAAAACTGAACTCATTTTATCATGAACTTAGTCTAAACTCTTTGCAAATATGTTGTAGATCATGGCGCCCCCTCCATCAATTTTAGCCAGTTCCTAGAGAAAGAAAAGCTTAAGGGCAATGGTAGCAACTTCACTGACTGGTCCCGTCATGTGAGGATTTTCCTCACCGGCGTGAGCATGCAATATGTGCTCGAAGCACCGCTAGGTCCCCCACCACCTCCTGCAGTGTCCGAGGACATAAAGAATGTTTATGAGACTCGGGTAACTCGGTACTCCGAAATTCAGTGTGCCATCTTGTGCAGTTTAGAGGCAGAGCTCCAAAAGCGTTTTGAGCACCACGACCCATGTGAGATGATGCGTGAGCTCAAACTTATCTTTGAGACTCATGCAGCCGTGGAGAGCTATGAGGCCTCGAAACAGTTCTTTAACCGCATGATGGAAGAGGGCAGCTCCGTTAGTGAGCACATGTTCGCCATGTCCGGACATGCGAAGAAGCTCAGTGACTTGGGGATTGTGATCCCTAACAAGCTGGGTATTCATCGTGTCCTCCAATCACCGCCACCAAGTTACAAGAACTTCGTGATGAACTACAACATGCGAACATGAACAAAGAGTTACCTGAACTCTTCTCCATGCTGAAGTCTGCTGAAGTAGAAATTAAGAAGGAGAACCAAGTGTTGATGGTCAACAAGACCACCAGTTTCAAGAAGGGCAAGCCTAACAAGGGCAACTTCAAGAAGGGCGGCAAGAAAGTTGCACGCCTCGAGAAGCCTAAGGCTGGTCCCAAGCCTGAGACTGTGTGCTACTACTGCTGGGGAAGGGGCGGAAGCGGGCATCAAATACTTGGCCGATCTGAAGAGCGGCCATGCCAAGAAGAAAGGTATATTTGATATACATGTTATAGATGTCTATCTTGGGTTCTCGTAGTAGTGCCGGTATTTGATACGGTTCGGTTGCTCACATTTGTAACTCGAAACAGAACTGCGGAATAAACGAAGCCGGCAAGGGACGAGGTGACGATGCGCGTTGGAAATGGATCCAAGGTCGATGTGATCGCCGTCGGCACGCTCCCCTACATCTACCTTCGGGATTAGTTTTAAACCTTAATAATTGTTATTTGGTACCGCGTTGAGCATGAACATTATATCTGGATCTTGTTTGATGCAAGACGGTTATTCGTTTAAGTCTGAGAATAATGGTTGTTCGATTTATATGAGTAATGTCTTTTATGGCCATGCACCCGAGATGAATGGTTTATTCTTGTTAAATCTCGATAGTAGTGATACACATGTTCATAACATTGATGCTAAGCGAATTAAATTGAATGATAATTCTACTTATATGTGGCACTGTCGTCTTGGTCATATTGGAGTGAAGCGCATGAAGAAACTCCATTCGATGGACTTCTTGAATCACTTGACTTTGAGTCACTTGACAGATGCGAAGCATGTCTAATGGGAAAAATGACTAAGACTCCATTTTAGCACAATGGAGCGAGCTACAGACTTATTGGAAATCATACATACCGATGTGTGCGGACCAATGAGTGTAGCATCGCGGTGGTTATCGTTATGTTCTAACCTTCACGGATGATCTGAGTAGATATGGGTATATTTACTTTATGAAACACAAGTCCGAGACTTTTGAGAAGTTCAAGGAATTCCAAAGTGAAGTAGAAAATCAACGTAACAAGAAGATTAAGTTTCTGTTCTGATCGCGGAGGCGAATATCTGAGTTATGAGTTTGGCATGCATTTAAAGAAATGCGGAATACTTTCACAGTTGACACCGCCGGAACACCACAGGCAATGGTGTGTCCGAACGTCGTAATCGAACTCTCTTAGATATGGTTCGTTCTATGATGTCTCTTACCGATTTGCCATTATCGTTTTGAGGTTATGCTTTAGAGACAGCCGCATTCACTTTAAATAGGGCACCATCTAAATCCGTTGAAACGACACCGTATGAATTATGGTTTGGGAAGAAACCTAAGCTGTCGTTCCTTAAAGTTTGGGGTTGCGATGCTTATGTAAAGAAGTTACAACCGACAAGCTAGAACCCAAAGCGGAGAAATGCGTCTTCATAGGATACCCTAAAGAAACAATTGGGTATACTTTCTATCACAGATCCGAAGGCAAAATCTTTGTTGCCAAGAACGGATCCTTTCTTGAGAGGAGTTTCTCACTAAAGAAGTGACTGGAAGAAAAGTAGAACTCGACGAGGTTGATGAACCTTCTCTCATAGATCAGAGTAGCGCAGTGCAAGAAGTTCCTGTGCAGCCTGCACCGATAGGAGAGGAAGCAAATGATGATGATCATGAAACTTCGAACGAGGAAGCTGCTGAACCTCGCAGATCGACGAGGGAACGTACCACTCCTGATTGGTATGATCCCTGTCTAAATGTCATGATTGTGGACAACAATGATGAGGACCCGCGACGTATGAAGAAGCGATGATGAGCCCGATTCCAACAAATGGCAAGAAGCCATGAAATCCGAAATGGGATCCATGTATGATAACAAAGTATGGACTTTGGTAGACTTACCCGATAGCCAAGGCTGTCGAGAATAAATGGATCTTCAAGAGAAAAACAGATGCTGATGGTAATATTACTGTCTATAAAGCTCGACTTGTCGCAAAGGGTTTCCGACAAATTCAAGGAGTTGACTACGATGAGACTTTCTCACCTGTAGCGAAGCTAAAGTCTGTGAGGATTTTGTTAGCAATAGCTGCATTTTTCGATTATGAGATTTGGCGATGGATGTCAAAACGGCGTTCCTTAATGGAGACATTGAGGAAGAGTTGTATATGGTACAACCCAAAGGTTTTGTCGATCCTAAAAATGCGACAAGGTATGCAAACTTCAGCGTTCCATTTATGGACTGAAGCAAGCATCCCGGAGTTGGAACCTACGCTTTGATAGAGTGATCAAAGACTTTGGTTTTATACGGACTCATGGTGAGGCCTGTATTTACAAGAAAGTGAGTGGGAGCTCTGTATTTATATTATATGTAGATGACATATTATTGATTGGGAACGATATAGAACTTTTAAGCAGCATTAAAGGTTATTTGAATAAGTCTTTTTCAATGAAAGACCTTGGTGAAGCAACATACATTTTAGGCATCAAGATTTATAGAGATAGATCAAGACGCCTAATAGGCCTTTCACAAAGTACATATCTGGACAAGATTCTAAAGAAGTTTAGAATGGATGAAAGCAAGAAAGGGTTCTTGCCTATGTTGCTGGGTAGGTCTTGAGTAAGACTCAAGGTCCGGCTACGGCAGATGAAAGAGAGAGGATGAGCAAGATCCCCTATGCTTCGAGTAGGCTCTATCATGTACGCCATGCCGTGACCGGATATCGCACATGTTTAGTTTGACCACAGATATCAAAGTGATCCAGGGATGGAACACTGGACAGTCAAGAATATCCAAGTACTTGAAAAGGACTAAGGATATGTTTCTTTGTTATGGCGGTGACCAAGAGCTCGTTGTAACCAGTTACACCGATGCAAGTTGGAACACCGACCCCGATGACTCTAAGTCTCTCTGGGTACGTGTTTATATTGAATGGTGCGAAGGGAGGCCAAGCAATGCACGGTGGCGAAATCTTCAACAGAATCTGAATATATAGCGGCTTCGAGGCTTCATAAGCGGTATGGATGAAGAGGTTCATTGTTGAGCTTGGTGTGGTTCCTAGTGCATTGGACCCGCTAGTCATTTATTGTGACAACACGGTGCCATCGCCAATGCAAAGGAACCAAGGTCACACAAGAAGCTAAAGCATATCAAGCTGCGTTTTCATTCGATTCGCGAGTACATCGAAGATGGTGAAGTAGAGATTTGCAAGTACACGGATCTGAATGTTGCAGATCCGTTGACTAAAGCTCTCCCAGGGCAAAGCATGACCAACAACGAATGCCATGGGTGTTAGGTACCTTACAATGTAATCTAGATTATTGACTCTAGTGCAAGTGGAGATCGTTGGAGATATGCCCAAGAGGCAATAATAAAGTGGTTATTATAATATCTTTGTGTTTATGATAAATGTTTATATACCATGCTATAATTGTATTAACCGAAACATTGATACATGTGTGTTATGTAAACAACAAGGAGTCCCTAGTAAGCCTCTTGTATAACTAGCTTGTTGATTAATAGATGATCATGGTTTCGTGATCATGAACATTGGATGTTATTAGTAACAAGGTTATGTCATTAATTGAATGATATAATGGACACACACCCAAATGAGCGTAGCATAAGATCAAGTCATTAAGTTCATTTGCTATAAGCTTTCAATACATAGTTGTCTTAATCCTTCGACCATGAGATCATGTAAATCACTTACACCGAAAGGGTACTTTGATTACATCAAACGTCATTGCGTAAATGGGTGACAATAAAGGTGGGATTAAGTATTTGGAAAGTGTGAGTTGAGGCATATGGATCAATGGGATTTGTCCATCCCGATGACGGATAGATATACTCTCCCTCTCTGTGGAATGTCATCCGATTAGCTTGCAAGCATATGAATAGTTCATAAGAGATCACATACCACGGTACAGTAAAAGTACTTGGTAACGAGGTTGAACAAGGTATGGAGATACCGATGATCAAACCTCGGACAAGTAAAATATCGCGAGACAAAGGGAATTGGCATCGTATGTAAATGGTTCAATCGATCACTAAGTCATCGTTGAATATGTGGGAGCCATTATGGATCTCGAGATCCCGCTATTGGTTATTGCTCTGGAGAGGAGTCTCGACCATGTCTGCATAGTTCGCGAACCGTAGGGTGACGCGCTTAAGGTTCGATGTCGCATAAGTAGATTCGGAATATGAGATGGAGTCCAAGGTTCTGAGTCTCGGATGGGATCCAGGACATCACGAGGAGGTCCGGAATGGTCCGGAGAATAAGATTCATATAAGGGAAGTCATTTTTCTGGGGTTCGGAAAAGTCCGTGTTTTGACCGGAGCTTCTAGAAGGTTCTAGAGGGCCACCAGTGGGCCCACCACCCGGGAGAGGCCACGTAGGCGCCACATGGCATGGTGGGGCCTCCCCACTATGACATGTGGGCCCAGGCCGGCCTACCCCTTGGAGATAAGATCTATCTCTTAAATTTAAATGGTTTAAATCTAGAGATAAGATCTATCTCTAAAATAAAGTGTTTAAACGAAGAGATAAGGGGAAGGCTTGAGGGGGAAGCCCCCCCTGGCCGGCCAAAGGGATATGTGGGGCCTGGGGGAACCCTAGGCCGACCCCTCCCCCTATATAAAGAGGGGAGGGGGGCCATTCATCCATCCACAACCCTAGCCGCCCTCTCTCTCTTCCACCTCCATACGCTGTGCAGGCTTAGGCGAAGCCCTGCAGCCTTCTTCCACCACCACCACCACGCCGTCGTGCGCTGGGATTCCGTGGAGATCTACTACACCTCCGCCCCGCTGGAACGGAGAGGAAGGAGCTTCATCGACATCGTACGCGCGACCAGTAAGTGCTGCCGGATTGCAGCACCGGGGACGATCGTCTACACCAACAACGAGATTAATCTCGTAGGCTTTGGAATCTTCGAGGGTTAGTCTCATCTCCACCTCGTTGCTTAGATCTAGTAGATTGGATCTTGGGTGTTCCATAGATTAGATCTGTTGGTTTTATTCGCTTTGCGGTAGGAAAATTTTTGTTTTCTATGCAACGAACCCCATCAAAAAGTTAGGAGCATAGAGGCATTGTTCTGAAATAATTTCCGTAGTGATACACGTCACAATTCTTTTAGCATACTGTGGAATTTGTAAGGGCAATCAAATTACATTACTATGTTATATGCTACATGATGATATAAGAATACTATTGTAGGCCTTATGTTAACTCTAGGGTACCATTCCAGAGCAAAAATTCATGTTTACTGCTTAGATATCTGAATAAAGTTCTGCAAGCAGGTGTTCTGAACTTAATCAGGGGGAGAGGAACCTGAATTTGATTTGCCTGGATCACTTTCTATGGCAGATCCAATTCTTACAAGGACGGAAGAAGCTTTGCGATGGCCAGTTCCCTACCTGGAAGAGCTAGCTGAAGATTTCATGTAGTTTATGAACTCCTATTCTTAGAGCTGGAGGCTCGAAACATCTGTGTCGGTATATGTCGTACCAGTTTAGACTTGTAAGCTTTCGTTTGCCGTTCTTTATATTGGTTGCCATGACAATTGACAACAGTATGATTGTTACCTGTAGATACAGAGCATAATTTGTCCTGTTTGCTTGTGCATAGCGGATGTTTTTGCACATCTGCATTGATTTAGCGCTTTTGCTAACTAAAATGCCCACCCTAATTTCTCCATCATCTACTCCTTGAGGAGTGCTTCGGTGTCCCCCCCTCAGCTCCATGTTTCTGAAAAGTTGGAGCTGCTTCAGTTTTTTCTTCTTTTACCTTACTTATTTACAATCGACATAATGTAATTTAATTAATATCTTTTACCTTTTTACAGGCCAACGAGCTGACCTGAAAATAAAACGACAAGAGGCATTCAGTCAAGACTCAGGTTTGACAACAAAATTATGCTCAGTCAAGCCTCAAAATATGCCATACCAAAGATCTATGTGCCCAAAATAATAAATCGGGTATGTATCTTTGTTGCCCTATAGTAGTTAAGTACACAAATGGATGCCAAGTCATAATTATGAACGCATCCTTAATAATTCTCATGGACCCAGCGTTTACATGTGTCAACATGTCGTTCTTGCATCTATTACTTCAGTAGATAAAGGTGTCAAATTCTATCTGTCTAGCTCAGGATACATATAGGCCGAAATAGTCTTCAAAACTGCATGTATATATTCTGAAATAGCTGAAATCAGTTGTGGGTATAAATGTGCTTTGTCTCATCTCTTCAACAACCATTGGTGATTATTCCCATCTCCCTAATTGCCTGCTGTATTGCCCCACTCAGAATGGAGTCGGCACGCTCTAGATATATGGCTCTGAGGTACAGAAGGTGCTCTGCTTCACTGGAAATCTAATTTCGGATGGTGGTGTCTGAAGAATTGATGTTTGATTACACACCTCTACTTATATCCTGTAGTTTGCTTCTGCGTTAGTTTTCTGGGCTGAGAAGTTTGAGTTCTGTAATGGTTTTGCCTGGGTGTCTCGGCTTGCTCTTGCGTGGGCACTTATGTTCTACAATATATAATCGATCTAAAAATGCTATAACTGGTGTTTTTTTATACTTTTGAACTACAGCTGGTTTGTGAGACATTGTTACCTCTTATTTTTCAAGTTTTCTTTAATAATGAAGTACCATATTTTATTCTTGCACCTCACAGCCACTCTACGGGCGCGGCGCGCCGCGCCATTGCTTCCTAGTTCTTCAGAATCACTGAGCTACCCTGGTAGAATCTCTTCACATTATGGTATACAGACTTGGTATAACATGATGCTACAGTACATTGTGTACCTATTATTTTCAGCTACCAGGAAGTTCGAACTGGAATCTCTAAAGTAAAACTGCTTTTTTCAACTCTCTGAACTTTCAGAATTTCTGGAGTACTACATTTTTCATTCCAGCAACGCTTGCTTATAGGAGACCCAGCAGGGTTTGATTCACTGGTTGCGGGAGACAATGAAGCTAGCAAGGCATCTCATACAATTAGTCGACCGCTCATGATCACAACATATGCGACATCACACCGGATAGCCAATGAACCATGCTTCGCTATTCATCATCACAACATATACAGTATCACATTTCTACACCACTCAACGCAAAGTCAATAGCCTTGAGGCAAGCTACAATTTCAACATGAAAAGGGGTTCTGAAGATGACCTATCCCTGCACACAGACTTGACTATATAGAACCCTGGTGAGAGCATAGAGCATGCGAACAGAGCAAACTCTGCAAGGGCATCCTAATTCCTAACCAAGATCCCTTTGTGACTGCTCTTCATACCCAGCCAGCCAAACCCTAATTGGAAGCACTTCAAGCAGAAATGCCCAGTCTACAATATCTAAGTGCACAAAGTTTGAGAATAAATGAATCAATCCAAGGCTTTGTAGCTCGTCACTGCATTGGACAATGGAGTTCCAATGGGAACCGACAATTTGTGGCAGATAAGATCAAATCCGTTTTGATGATGGTAAAGCAAAATGTACAGAACAGACTAGTGAAACCGTAAGTTGAACTTTCACATACATACAACTTGAATATAAATTATTCCTACAGAATGAGAGGTTACCTCAACCAGCACAGCCAAAAAGTCAATCAACTATAGAGACAATAGCAGAAAACTACTTCACACCATCAAACAAGTCAACAAAGTACAGTTTGTATAAGATGACAAACAAAGTCACATTACCAAACCAAGAAACCAATGCGTCTAGTGGAAGTTTGACAACAAAGCTCAATAAAAAGATAAACCAATATGAATAACAGTTTACTATGCATAAACAAGAAACTAAAAAATCAGATAGACATGACTTGTGGATTTAAACGAAAAACATGAGCCAGTTACAAAAAGGCAGACTGACAACGCTATGCTAGCACACCAATCAACTCCTTAAGATTGGAACTGAATGTTATCTAATGAACAACAGAAGAGTCAGATTTACAATTCAACCATATCGAACGACATTGTACTAAATTGCAGAACAGGTGCATATTTGCTACGCTCTGAAACTGAACTACACAACTTATTTCGCAATGGCAAAAACACACAAATTTACTCACCACCAAAGATGGATGAAGGATAATCATCTTGCATGCTAGTAAGGATCATATATGACATCACCCAGTAGAACAGTCATTTTAACCATTGCAATCATATTGCCCGATAATAATGACAATGGAGTACATAAATTACTCAGATGACAGGATCATATCATTACAGAACAGGACGAAACTCAAACATAATTCAAATTCAAACAGAACAAAAGATGATTGAACAGCAACAACATTACATGCTAGTAATAAGCATCATGTAGGACAACACCCAGAAAATCAACTTATCTTAACCATTTCAAAGCATACTGCCCCTAAAATGATAATAGAGTAGATAAATTTCTCAGACGCCAGGATCACATCAACAAAAGTATAGAGCAGGACGAATAACTCAAACATAATTCGAATTCAACAGCACTTGATAATATCCATAACGACACGACATCAAAACGAAAAGTAGGCACACCAATAAAGGTGCAGGTGTTCTGTTCCAAAATTCTACTTCAATACGACAGACAGACAGACATAAATTGAGAGCTAACGGGAACCTTCTTTCTTCTTCTTCTTCTTCTCCGGACAAGAGTAGACCTACGCCTTCTGGTTGTAGACGTAGGTGAGGCCGCACTTACCGCAGTAGTGGCGGTCGAAGTGGTTGGCCATGAAGGTACCGGCGCCGCACTCGGCGTTGGGGCACTCCTTGCGGAGGCGGGTCACCTTGCCGGTGGAGTCGTCAACCTTGTAGAACTGCAGCAGGGCGAGCTTGACCTTCTTGTGCTTGTGCTTTTGCTTCTTGGGCTTGGTGTAGGTCTTCTTCTTGCGCTTCTTGGCGCCTCCGCGCAGACGGAGCACCAGGTGCAGCGTCGACTCCTTCTGGATGTTGTAGTCGGCGAGGGTGCGGCCGTCCTCCAGCTGCTTACCAGCGAAGATGAGGCGCTGCTGGTCCGGGGGGATGCCCTCCTTGTCCTGGATCTTGGCCTTCACGTTGTCGATGGTGTCCGAGGACTCCACCTCCAAGGTGATGGTCTTCCCCGTCAGGGTCTTCACGAAGATCTGCATCTTGGCCGGCAGCCGCGGCAGCGGCGGCCTACCTACCTGGGGCGAAGGTGGTGGTTCGCGGCGGCGGCGGAGTGGAGGCGGGTAGGGTTTAGCAGATGGAGAGAGAGAGGAGATGCTTATATAGGTGTGGTGAGGTGGCTAGCGCCGTTCGATTTCGTTGGGTTTGATCGGATGGGCTGGCTGGGCCTGGGAGTTCTTATTGGGCTTTATAGGCTTTTTAGTTGGGCCGCTGGTAATTAACTCCCCCAATTCGAGTTTTCCTTGGTGTCCTCTGTTCTCTGTCGTTGCGCCGACGCGTTCCTCCGGTTCCGCCGCCGAGCCGAAGCCAGCGCCAACTACCGCCGCCGCAGCGCCGGCGAGGAATCTTGAGACCACGCTGAGGATGGCGTCGAGCAGTTCCGCCGGAGAAGTGGGCGGTTCAGGTACGGATTTCCAGCCGAATCTGGGGCAGCGTGTAGCGCTTCTCTTCCTTAGAGGGCGATTGAAATCAATTACAGAGAATAGGCGTCGACTTGTGAGATTTGTGTGCTTCCTGTCCACCCTTCTTGTTTTGGATCTAGATTGTTGTCACTGCCTATGGGTTTTCGTCTGCAGTTCGAAAGAAACTATTCATTCATGCTGGATTCTGAAGCCCCAAATACTACCACATTACTGTACATCCCAATTTGGCAATTTCCTCCTACTAATCTTACTTTTAGTACTTGAACTAGGATGCGTATAGAGTAATGGTCGTACGATTGGGTTGCAGTTTTGCAAAGTCGATATGGAAACAGATTTTTATTATTGAACTGAATTCTGAGTGAGAGGATAGCTTAATAATCCTAGTAATGTCTAGAGCTTTTGAATAATTTGTAGGTGCGCACAACATTATCTGTTCTCCTCAACCTCCCGTCGCTTCCCCTCTCCATCCATAGTCTAGCACTATCCCAGCGGGTCAGCCCCTTCCCTCTCCCATGAACTGCCACTAAGTCTGCCACCACAGGCGCCATCCCCGACCGCTTCCACCTCCAATACTTCATACCCCGTCCACCTCAGAACCATCATCCCCAACCACGGCCGCTGTTAATTACGACCACATCACGGGCTGCTGGCTGCAACCAGATCTGGCAGCCCTGGCAGCACAACTGCTTTAGATATCCTCTAATGCTGCTTCGTTTAATTGAGGAGCACTTTAAATGTGTCGATTTTATTTCTGAATAATGGTTGTACTTTTCTCATAGTTCAAACCAAATGTGTTTATGTTTATAGGCACTACTCTGAAACTAGCGTATATGCTATTCGAATTCAAAGCATGGTGCAAAGGTTGAATAAAAAAGAAAGTAAAACTTCTGTTAAAATATTCAACATTTCACAAATAGTGCAGCTAAAGCCTTATCAGACCACAAACAATGTTGTAAGCATGGGCCTTTTATTCAGTCAGCAGTTATGTGCTCGAGTAATTCTCATCTTGCTTATGTTAATTCCAGGGTCCAAACTTGTGGTTGGAGATGAAATACTGCCAACTTCTGGAAATGCTAATAACTCAGAGCAACAGCTTCATGATACTGGTGCGTATTGTTAATTCATCTCCATGCTTGATTGTCTCTTCTCTGAGTTAATTCTGCACACATTAATCAGGATCCGTTCCTTCAGATAATTTCTTCAGATCTGAGAATATGAAATTGCTATGTGTATGATTATATGCCTCATACGCCGATGGAGTTGTTGTCCATGTTGTTGCCTTTTGGTTATATTTGTCTTTTTTACTTGATATTACACAATAAGTATTAACCACTAACCGTTTGGGACTTTTGAATTTTCCTTGTCTTATACTCCCTCCGTACTTGACATGGACATGGTATCCGACATGCAACTTTGACCATTATTTCTCATATGAATGTACTGGCAAAAGTTTATGACTGTCATATTATGAAAAAAAATGATGAAAAATCTGATCGTATTGATTTCACATGACCAAACAAAATATTTATATATACAATATGAGGCAAAGCTAGAGAAATTTTCAGCATTCTAGGATGTCATCTATTTTTGGATGGACGCATGGGTGGATCCAGCATCTCTCCAGCCTGGGCTTGCCAGCGGCACTGTATTAACCAGTGTTTTTTCATGTCAATTAGAACGAAATTTAGCATCCTAGCACTTCTAATTTGTAGTTTGCTCAGACTTTGAAATTTCTTGTGTGCCATTAGACAGGTGTAATATTTTCATAATAATTATTGGATCCTTAATTTGTTATCTGACAAGTGGGGCATGGATAGGAGAACATCAGTCAAAGAGATATTTGTGGCAATACTGTTTGTCTGTGAACATGAACTTATGTAGGCCACCTGCTTCTCAGAATTATACTTACGGTATGCTGAATGAAGTTCTCTGCTGCATGGTCCATGTTGAGCTTTTGACAGCATAGTGTAATTAGTGTAATAACATCTCATGCCTGTTTGGTCCTTATGCATAGTTTGTTATTTTTATTCGACAAATGCTTCTGTAGATGTAAGCACATGGCGTGAAGCTTCATTTTTTGGCAGACACAAAATCACGTGTGGAGGATGTTTGGAAGAAAATGAACAGTGGTTTGCCTGTGAAGATGCCCAAACCTGCGATGAATAAACTCAATACAGGAGCAAAAGAAAAGAAAAGTAAGGCGACAAATGTGAGTAATCTTTATGGTATAACCTCAAGCTGATGCTCCAAATGTTCTGTATTATATTGTTTCAATTTTTGGTAGCCGGCTTAACTATTTTATTTTAGTAGTTATCTTTCTTTGTTTGAAAAAATCTTGTAGAATTGGATGAGCGTTCTGGGCATTGCACCAAGTAAGGCATCTACAATTAATCAAGTCCCAAAAAATGGGCAGCAACAGGCACAGCATGAAACAAGTGAGGATGCCAAAAAACTTGCAGCAAATGCTCTTGCAGCTGTCAGAGATGCCGCCGCTGCTTCTGGAAAAGGGAAAGTGGAGGTAAAGCCGAACAGTCAGCATCATGCCATTATTTTTATTATTATTGACCAATGTTTAACTAGAGCTTTCATCTAAATATTTGTGCCTTGCGGATTGGGATGACAAACTTTGTATGATTTGCACATCTGAAAAAATAAATCATGTGACATTGCTAATATTATAGTTTTGTCTAACCCAACAGATAACTGAGGTAAGGGACTTTGCTGGCAAGGATATTGAGATCAAGAAACTTGTAGACGCCGATTCAAAGGAAGCGGTTGAGAAGGCTAAGGCAGCAGGTGCATCCCCGTCTGCCGTCGACAATATCCTGGAGCAGATAAGGAAGAAACAGAAGCTTAGTGTCCTGGACAAGACGAAGAAAGACTGGGGAGAGTATAAGGTAGAGAACAAGGTGGAGGAGGAGCTGGGCGCTTACAAGAAGAGCTCGAACCAGTACCTTGATAGGCAGTCGTTCTTACAGAGAGCTGATTATAGAGAGTTCGAGCGCGAGAGAGACGCTCGGTTGTCATTGATGGCGAAGCGGAAGAGCGAGGGTATGCAGGATGATGATGTGTAGGCTTGGTTAAAATATGCATCATCTTTGCCTTCGGATGTACTTGTAGAGACATTCTTTCGAGATAATGGTACTATGTTGCGCAATGTGAATGAACAAGACACCTATACATTTGACAATCCATTGTTTTTTACATGAATCTGCAAGAGGATCAGGTCCTATCAGAGTTTAGAAGTTTCAGAACAAGTAACTGGTTTGAAAAAGAAATTGCTACAATGATTTTTTCTGCATGAATACTTGCAAATATATATGTGATTAGAACATCAATTAGAAATTAAGAAGAAGATGAGTCGTCTTTCGATTTTCCTTTTAAACTTGACATTTGGAAACGATGTGCTGTGCTCTGACTCGGACAGTACGATCCGCTACTGAAAGCTCAGGCTGAGCAACCGAAACACAGCACGTCAGCACGCTAGTGTGGAAACGGAAAAGCTTCCTGTGGTCACCAGAAAAACACAGCAGTTACAGAACCATACATCGAACCAGACACACCGTCACGGGCAAGGAGCGGCCATGGCTACGGGAGCTTCCTGCTACTACCACCCCGCCGCGGGTAGGGGCAACCCCTCCTCGCCATCTCTGGGCCTCAGGCCATCACAGAGCAAGGTGGTCTTCACCAGCGGCGGCGGCGGCAGCAGCAGGTGGTGGATGAGACGGAGGAGAGGGGAAGGGATGACGAGCCGCGGCAGCATCAGCATCAGCAGGGCAAGAACGAGGCCTCCCTTGTTCTCCCCTGTGGCCATGGAGTGGCAGGAGTGCAGGTATCCCTACCTATCACTCCAAATCCATGCCACTGATGCCTTGCTAGACAGGGATTCGATGTTGCCTTTTGGATTGCTATTTCCAATTGGGGGGATTACTGAGCTGGGAATTTTAGCTCATGATTGTGTTAGAGCATCTCCACTCGTCCCCCGAACAGGCCCCCGGCGAGCGTTTTTTACATCCGGAATCGGCGTCCGCCCCCGGTTCTCGTTGTCCGGATTGGCCTTCATCCATCCGGCGAGCCACGCCACCCCCGGCCCCCGGGAGCGCTCGGGGACTCGGACGAAACGAAAGCGCGCGAAACGTTCCCGCGCGTCGGTGGCCCCAACTTGTCGGCGAGAGACACCGATCGTCGTCCTCATCGCATCGTCTTCCGCGCGCTGTAAAAGCCTGCCGCCGGTCAGCATTCGCCGGACGCGTAGCTTCCACGCGGCGAGTTAATGCCGTCGCCTCTGTTTCATGCGCGCCTACCGCTATTTATCGCCGAACTACCCCGCTGCCCCGCATTCACCTCCTCGCTCCCCTTCCCCAACATCCCCGAACCGGCAATGGCGAACGACGGTGCGGCCAACAACGGCTTCGGCCGCCGCTCTCCACCAATGGGAGGGCGACTCGCACGCGGCGGGTACCCGCGCCGCCGGACTTCCGCGCGCCGGGAGGCTGGAGGCTGAGCGCAGCGGCGTGCCGATCCCGCCGCCGCCAACGGGTGGCGCGCACTCGAAACGGCGATCGAGGTGCTCGTCACTCTCGACGAGCGCCGCGGATCCGCGCTTCTTCCCCGACAACCACGAAGCGTGGATCGCGTTCTTCCGGCGAAGGTACGAACGCGAACTCGCCTCTTACGACGGCCCTCCTCCTCCTCCGGCAAGGAACAACGCCGCCGGCCGCCGCCGATGGTGGAGCGCGCCCAACCGCACCCTCGAGAATGTGCTCGCGCACATCGAGGACGGAACTCCCCTGTCCTGGGATGCCGCCGCCGGTGGCGGCTACCGTGTCGCGCCGGCACGGTAGTTCCTGGATACCGAGGAGGATGGCGCCGTCCTTCGTCGTCGCTCGGGGCGAGGTCGGCGCCGCCCAAGGGCGGGCGACCGGCGAAGAAGGTGTCGCGCCGCCCGAGGCGCAGGCGGCGCCCCGCGGCGACCGCCGCCCGCCCCAGCGAAACCGCCAAGAGCCGCAAGGTCGGAGGCGCCAGGCCGGCGAGGCGGCTCGCCCAGGATGCCGCGCCAGGACGCCGTGAAGGATGGCGGAGACGGGAGGGAGCGCCACGGCCGCTGCGGCCAGGAGCAGACACCGGATCTGCCCGCCGCGCCGTCGCCGCCGCCGCCACACCATCCGCCGCTAGGAACGCGCGGAGGTGGTGGTCGAGAGAGCAGCAGCGACGACGACATGTACCTTCCGTCGCCGCCACGCACCGGCGACGCTGGCCAGGGCACGAGCCGTTGGTACGAGGCTCCGCCGCCCCAGGACAACGCCGACTCGAGCGACGACGACGACGACGACGGCGGCGACTACACGTCCTTCTACCGCCATTTCGGCATGTAGTAGGCCGCTATTTAGTTTAAGTTTAGTTTGCCAATCGCCGAATTCAAATATATGTACGAATTCGGCCTATTTATGTACGAACTCGCCTCTATATGTTAAATATCATTAAATTTCGCTTATGTTTGAACGAATTCGCCTATTTTGTCTGAATTCGTCGTATTACGTTGCATCCATCCTGGGCTCGCGGCTGGGAAAATGGGCCTCCCCACGCTAAATCTTCCTCCAATCCGGACGAAAATATCGCCGGATTTGGGCGTGGGGAGCCCAAACGAGTGGGGATGCTCTTAGCCTGTTGCTGGTGCCTGATTGGATAGGACCTTTTTAGTATTTGCTGAGTCATGCTGTAAGGAGAGGCCAAGTTCACTTCTAAGTGGAGTTATAATCTTTCAAAGCTAAATGAATCTAATGTTGATAGGCTACTGGGACAGGCTCCTACCTAACCATGCATATAAAGCCTGGCCTCCATTTCAAACAACCTTGATTGCGCTCAAGACATCAGCTTGCCCTTCTTTTTGTATGTGATATTCTGAATCATGGTAGTCATTTGAAACAACCTTCATTGCGCTCCATAAGTTGATGACTGCATTTCTGTAAACTTTCTTGCATTTCGGGGAAACAGGTACCCTCGCACAAGCCAGCTTGCTGAAAGTTCAATTCTTATCTGCAATGCATATTTTCCTCCATCTGCTGTCTCCACCTTGTGACTGAATGTTGTCTTCGTACAGCGCGGAGATCGAAGTTGATGTTCCATGTTCAGTGGCCTATCAGTGTTACTCGGAAAGAGAGACTATTCCTCAATGGATGCCATTCATATCAACTGTCCAGGTACTTATTAAGCTCTTCTTCTAGGGCATTTTTATTTATTTTTATAGTCCCATGCTTGGAGGCCGATTTTCATACCTTGACTGGATAGGAGTATGCCTTTTACCAATTCATGCAGAGGGATAAATAATGATACTCTCTTTTTCTGACTCATGAATAAAGCATAGAAATAATGCAGAAAACTAGGATAACCAAGCACACATAAGCTTTCATTCGCAAAACCAAAACAAACAGGTACATCTCATGCTTTTCACAGTTCACTTTGTCTGTGACCCACTTTTAGGCTCATAAACTACTTTCCCATTTTCTTTAACATGGTATGAGCATACAACTTACAATCAATAATTCTCCCTCTTAATACTAACCTACATTCGGGTGTAGTCGTGTAGATGAGAGTCATCTACATTCCCTGATTTATATGGATATTCGAGTCTTTTGGATCTTTTTGCTTATTCATGGCTCACACTGACATTTAAACAAGTACACCAAGTAAGCAATACCCTTTCTCGTAAGAAGGGAACTTTGCGGTGACATATCTCGAGTAGAGCACTTCTAAGTCATATTTATATCTGCGTTCCCATTGGTGTGTAGAAGCTGCTCTGGCCATATTATGTGGCTTCTACAGATCTTTTTTGTTTTCCCTCTTCCTATTTATCCATCATCACCCACTAGCATTCACCATATCTAGAACCCTAGTGATGTTAATTATATGTGAATAACTGATATGGCCCTGCTGTGCTGTTTTCCTTTCATTAGCTTGGTTTTCTATAAACTGAGCTTGTTTTTCCATTTCAGCACACATGACTATGCATATGACAATTTACAGATCCTTGAAGATAAACCAGATCTTTCACGTTGGACCTTGAAGTATGCGATACTCGGTCAGAATGTAGAATTTTCTTGGCTTGCCCGAAACATGACAGTAAGTATATGCTATGACAAAGCTGCTACCATTCTGAGAGTGAATATTCAGTAATTAAAAAATCTTCTGTATCAGCCTACTAAAGATCAAAAGATCCATTGGCGATCTCTTGAAGGTCTTCCTAACAGGTGATTATTCAACAAATCCAAACTTACATACATAAAGAAATATCCTAATTCTGTTATTTCAATTTATAGTACTTCACCCACTTGGTTAGGTTAAGTACAACAACTTAGTGTTCACTCTATGGAGCAAGCTACCTTTTGATTTATTTGGATAAGCGCAACAAATTTCACTTATTGCAGGGGTGCTGTCCGATTCTTCCCAAAGAGTCCATCGTCTTGTAGAGTACAGGTGAGCATTCCGCCCTATGAATTTGACAGTTCTTGTTGTAACTGTAATGAGTTTTACTTCTTCGAAATTTGAGCTTCCATCATCAATGTGTGCAGCTAACAGTGGCCTACGAAGTTCCTGAAATTCTGAACCCAATAGCATCGGTAAGTCGCCCCTATATTTATGTATTTTGCAGTGCTCCTGTGTTTTAAGATTACGTTGTTGCGAACCCGTGAATTGAGCAATCCAATTATGCTTCAGGCACTAAAACCATTTCTAGAAGGGTTACTCTTCAATGGGCTGGAACGTTTCGTGGCTTATGCAAAGCAGCAGTATAGCAAGACCCTTCAGTCTTGACGAGATCTGTCCTCAGCAATAATTTCAGTTCAATCCACAATTGATGTAAAATTTGCATATCACTAGTTGTGTCAGGTCAAGAACCTGAAGAGAAATACAAGATAGCAAATAAAATGTTGCAAGTTTGATTCTGACTGTCACTCCGTGTCTTGTTTGATGATTAGCCTGGTACTAGCATGTGCAAGTCAAAATGCATATTATCCATGATTTTGATGAGTAGATAAAATCTCAGCAAAAGCTGGTCTTGTATTCGTCATTTTGGCCCAGAATGCTTATTGTAACCCCGATGCTGGACAGTACCAGAAGCGAGGATTGATAGAGGAGTAACGACATAACCAAATGTACATCTACAGAAAATACCAAAAAGATTGCATGCCTCTTCAGTCTATCACACAATTGCCCACAATTTGACCAGAAACGCATCCAGTACTAGTTTATGGACACTCACTGACTCACACACAGATGTAGCTGCAAGATATTATTGGAAGCAGATGTAGAACCTAAGCAGACAAAATTCATTGGCATGTTCCCAGCAAGAAAAAAAAAATCAGTGGCAGTAGAATCGTTGCACCGGCAATTGTCAATTCACAGTATTCGCCGACAAGGCAAAATGACAAGTATAGCCTTTTTGTTCCCAATACATCCAAAATTATTAGAAAACTTTGGAACTTGCAGGGACAGGCAATTTGGACGATTAATACAAAAAGGAAAAACAATCATATGTGGATGGCCTTGGAGAAGGTTTGCAAGCAAGCCTCCTTGAGAGCTTCGCTCACAGTGGGATGTGCATGGCATGTTCGGGCAACATCTTCGCTCGATGCTCCATACTGCATGGCAAGGACAGCTTCGTGGATGATTTCTCCAGCATTCTGAGCCATTATGTGCACACCAAGAATCTTGTCAGTTTCTTTATCAGCCACGACCTTAACCAACCCCTCAGCATCATCAATAGCCTTTGCACGGCTGTTTGCCAACAGGGGGAATTTGCCAACCCGGTAGGCAATTCCTGAGGCCTTCACCTGCTCCTCTGTCTTCCCAACAGATGCAACCTCTGGGTGAGTGTACACCACACCAGGCACCAAATCATAGTCAACGTGGCCTTCCTTGCCAGCAAGGAACTCAACACATGCCACACCATCCTCTTCAGCTTTGTGGGCAAGCATGGGCCCAGGGATGGCATCACCAATTGCATACACTCCATTCACATTGGTCTTGAAGCGCTTATCAACAAGGATCCTGCCAGCCTTGTCTGTCTCAACCCCAAGAGCCTCCAACCCAAGGCCAGAAGTATATGGGGTTCTCCCAGCAGAGACAAGAACAATATCTGCTTCGAGGATGCTCTGCTCACCTCCAGCAGCAGGCTCAAGTGTTAGCTTTACACCATCTCCACTGGTATCAACTCCGACTACCTTTGTCTTGAGCATAAACTTCATTTTCTGCTTCTCCAACATGCGTTGGAACTGCTTCCGAATTTCACCATCCATTGACGGGACTATGTCTGGCGCAAATTCAACAACAGTGACCTGTGATCCAAGACGGTTCCAGACTGAACCCATTTCCAGGCCAATGTAACCAGCTCCAATAACAACCATTTTCTTCGGGATAGCTGACAAGCACAGGGCACCAGTAGATGAGACAATCTTCTTCTCATCAATCGTAATTCCAGGGAGTGATTTTACGTCTGATCCAGTGGCAATGATTATGTTTTTCCCTTTGACAACAGTGCTACCACCATCAACCAAATCAACCGATACTTCTGAGGGGGAAGCCAGTTTCCCGAAGCCTTTCACATAGGTCACTTTGTTCTTCTTAAAGAGGCCTTCGATTCCTTTTGTTAATCCTGCCACAGCCTTGTCTTTCTGCGCCAGCATGGCAGGAAGATCCACTTCCAGATTAGATATTTTTACTCCATGGTGTGCAAAAGAAGTCCTTGCTTCGTGGTACATATGAGAAGAGTGCAACAGAGCCTGGATAACAGAAGCACAGAAAGAAGTTAGATACATTCCCAGTAAAAGAACATCTGCAAGGATATATCACTGAAGTGGATAATTCTCTAGTTGCATTATATCACATAACAGAACTACATCAACATGATTTAGATCCTAGATAGAGATGCTCGTCCTATACTAAGAGTTGTAAGCTACAGCATAATCTTATGTTCAAGCTATACCAGAGATATGCCTGTAAGAAAGATGTTTGTTGCAAAAATAAGTTTAGCTTGTATGGAGCATGCGTCTGTATGATCCAAGAGAATCATATATTGTAGGTACAGGAAGAGTAGAAATGTAGATGTTTAGCTCCCACGTAGAAGATGAGACTTGTTGCTTTAAAAGGAACAGTACAGTATTATGGTCAACTGGTGGAGAAAAACTACAGAAAGCCCTTTCCTCATTTTACCATCATTGTTAGCAAGGTCCAAGAACAACATCCATTTAACCTCACTAGTGAACACATAATTTATAGGAGAACAACGCATAATATTACGTATATGATAAATGAAGGATTAAGACATGATACTCTGAATAACCTACAAAGGTAAAAAAAAAAATATATACGAGCAGCACAACTCAAGGGATATTTGTCACATAACATCACAGAGAGCAATCAAGAATAGAGTATCCAAGGAAAAATATTATTAATTATTAATTGGAAATTAGAATGAGCCGAATAGAAAAATATACCACGACAACGACCCTTCAGTTCAAACAAACTACAGTCCAACAACAGTACAAAACTCAAAATGCTGCCAAGCAGATTTAATTGAAAAATCATACCGTAGGGGTTTCCCCTACGGTTTCCTGGTCGAAAAAAGAAATGCTGCCAAGCAGTTTTTTGTTTTTTTTACAGCAAATGCTTCCAACAAGATAAATTTACACACATTCAAAACTAATAATGTACTAAATATAAAAACAAAATATATGATGCTGGTCATAAATCTTGCTTTCTTCGGAAATATAGCAAACCATGTCCCATAGATAAATAAAGTAGCAACAAAGCAAACAAAAATAATTTACCCAGATGATGCTTATAAGTTGGCATAATACTGGTCACTAAATTAAAGGTTTGCTGTCCACGCAAATGATAGCCAACCAAATCTCGAGGTGGAAGAAATTTTACAAACGGTTCATATAACTGGTATTCCGTGTAATTTAAAATTTTGGGCAACGAAGACAATGCAGAAGACCTCTAATCCTGCTGGCTAATCGTGCCAACAAGAATTCAATAAACAGCCTGAAAAACCGCAAACTCAAACCCAGAGTTCGTGAAACACAATCGCGCGCATCGCGTGAAGAAAAGTAATAACACACGGACCGAACCGAAAAGAACCTATAAAAGCCGTAACAGATCTACCACTCGGGGTAATGGCGCCGCGAACGGAACGGAAGGAATCGATAGGGCATCTCTCACCTTGGAGGGGATGCAGCCGACGTTGAGGCAGGTCCCGCCGAGGGTGCCCCTCTTCTCGATGCAGGTGGTCTTGAGGCCCAGCTGCGCCGCCTTGATCGCCGCCACGTACCCACCGGGCCCGCCGCCAACCACGACGACGTCGCTCTCCTCCCCCGCCGCAGCCGCGTACGCCCTCCCTGCGGACAGCGCCGCCGCGCCGGGGGCGTGCGGGCGCCGCAGCACGGCCTCCGCCGCCCTCCGCCTCGCCAGGATCGCCAGCGCCATCTCTCCTCCCGCTTCGCTTCGGCGTTCTCTTTTCCGGAAGAGGAGAGATTGGGAGGGAGAGAAGAGAAGAAGATGGCAAGCGCCTATTGCGGCTGCGTGTGGGACCCGACCAGAGATAGGGTGTCCCCTCCCAATCGCTGGGTCGCTC
Source organism: Lolium multiflorum (assembly GCA_030979885.1). Taxonomy (NCBI): domain Eukaryota; kingdom Viridiplantae; phylum Streptophyta; class Magnoliopsida; order Poales; family Poaceae; genus Lolium; species Lolium multiflorum. The sequence continues at coordinate 160,882,055 of CM061749.1, forward strand.
CTGGCCCTACGATGCCACCAAAACATGCTCCCAGCTAAGCAAATCAAACCTAGAGCTAACCTAATCATATTTTTCTCTGTGGGAGAATAATCTGTAAATAAATAAATTTAAAAGGTTGTGGGAGAATAAATAAACCTAAAGCTAACCTAATGCTGGCCCATTAGAAAATGGTAGCGCTGAGGTTGACTGGAAACAAATTGCAGCTTTCTTTTGGCATGTTATATGCGTGGTATGAGAACATATCTAGTGATACCACTCCTTATTTGATACCATGATACCACTCTTCAAAATTTAAATTGTAAGTGTTAAAAAATTCGGAACCAAAATTTTGGGTGTTCACAAGTTGTGTGTTTACATACTCTGTAACTTTCATAACCAAATTCAAAATGTCCTTAGAGAAACAAAAAAGAGAAATCTAGCATGAATAGTGTCACATAAAGACAAAAACACAAAATGCCACTATTCACACAACATTTCTCTTTTTTGTTTCTCTTTGTGTATTTTAAATTTGTATATGAAAATTCTAGACAATGTAAACACACATCTTGTGAACAACCACAAATTTATTGTAAATTTTTTTATCACTTAGAAATTTGAATTTTGTGAAGTGGTATCATGGTATCATGTGAGGTGTGGTATCACTAGATATTTTCCCGTGGTACTACTTCCGAAAATTCACTCGTTAGCTCGGTATTTTTCCAAAAAAAGATGGCAACATTTCAAAAATTCTAGATGTAGATAAGAGTATGTTCTACAACTTTACCAAATATCGACTTGAAAATACCTTATATTTTATGGTTAACAAAAATGACAAAATCTGATAGAATTTGGAGGTTCAAAATTCTGCATTGTTCACTACTTTACATGTCAAAACAATTTCTTTTTTGTGCAGCCCAAAATACTGGGTATTTTAATATTTTTCTTTTTAGTAGAATACATTATTTTCTACATCTAGATTTTTTCCTTTAAACTTTTTGAAACATTAGACTAGTCACAATAGAAAGTATCATATAGTAGTATCATGCATATGATACTAGTGTACGATATTATCTTCACAATGCATAGTATCATGTAGTAGTATCATATGTTACATGTATTTAATGATTTGTAGAATCTCAATACAAAAGAGTGTACAATATTTGTTTGGCATTAATTTTTCTTGTTCTACATGCTATGATACGGTATCTACCCACTATCATCTCTTTCGTCATTAACTGATGTGACACATCAACTTTTTGCGCATAATACTAGCTATGATACTCTCATTGTGAGTAGTCTTAAAACGTTGTTTTTGAACCGTTCACAAAAGGGGCCGTGTAGCTCGGGATCCGAGCATCGTTACTTCCTCCGTCCTAAAAAAATAATATGTTAGTTGTAATCATATTTATCCAAAAATATTATCATTTTGCTTTTGAAAGAGATATTTACTGATTATATCATAGAATAAAACCAGTCTTTCTGTAAAACTAACATCTCCTCCTCGATATCATTTGTCATTTGTTGTGAAAGGCCATATCCTACCTTTAAGAGTCTCTTCGTATGTAGTACGCTCTCTGCCCGAAAGAAAAATAGTCTCATATATGCTCTCATCGGTAGATAGTTATAGTTCTTCCAAATCTAGAAAGAGATTTAAACTTTTAGTCTTCTGTTGTTAAGAAAAAAAACTAAACTCAAATATTGATAGAAATTTAGAGCTAAACATGCTCACCAAACAAATTTGGTAACACAATAACTACTAACCTTGCAAGATTGGCCTTGACTTTTGATTTAAAAAAACGGATTATTCGATTTTAAACCTTCAGATTATCCTAATTAAATTTTGGATATTTCATATCCGCATGTTAATTGATATACCATATCCTATACCATATTCGGAACACCACTTCGAAATCGGCCGGATTCTTTAAAATCGGATATGGATGCTTAAAACAGATCCAATGTCGGTTTTGGTGCGAAAAATATCCTATCCATTTACACCCCTACATGCAACCGTCAGTACCTAATACAAAATCACTGCAGGCCGTTGGTTTTGACGTCGGACAGGGATCCGACGTAAAAACTTTGGTTGCATAGAAGTTTCCTTTTGCTTGTACTCTCTCCGTCTTACGAAAGTTGTCTAAAATTTATCTAAATTTAAATATGTCTAAACACTACATAATATCTAGATACATCCAAATTTTAATAAATTTTAGACAAATTTTATGAGGTGGAGGAAATACCTAGATCCGAAGTTGAAATGAAACATCCTAGTTTACCTTACTTCTTTTCGGTTCCAAACCGGTGTTTGATGCACCAATCGTTTGTGAGTGTATGTTGCAGTCAAAAAGCTTTTGCAACAAAACCTCTGGCGCGCAGAGCGTGATGTTTGCAGGCACGCAGGTTTTATTGTGAGCAATGAAATGCGCAATATTCGTTAATAGAAGGCAACCATTCCATCGATAACAAAGTGTATGTGATGACTTCGTTAATGAAGACTTGTCGAATTATTTCTTGAACTATTTCTTGAACTTAGTTTCTCAAAGGTGTTTATAAGGTAGGGTGTACGTGCGTGCATTCATAGATGTGAGCCTGTGTACGATTTATAAGCGTCGTCAATGTTAAAAAACTAGGCCGATTCAACGATTACTAGGCCGATTAATCGCTACTAGGGGCTTGACCGTGTCGATTACCATTAATCTCTTGTATTAATCCTTTAGCCCGATTAATCAGTCCGAAAGTCCGATTACTAGGTATTTTCCCGATTAACTACCACACTTGGTCAAAAAAGTTACAATATTTTCAATGCATATCGCTAATACAGGCGCTACCCCTCCCCAATAAAATAGATTTTGCGAAGCTCCTGCTTGATTGCAGCCTCCAGTAGCTTCGTTTCCATTGTTGCCAAATAGCTTCTTGCTCTCCCATACCAGTTACTCATAGTTTTCCAGACCTCAGATACAGGAGCTCGATCACCATGAGGAGCTCGGAACTGGAGGGTTCCTTCAATAGGTTAGGTGGTTGAGGTGTAAGAGGGTTCGTACCCTAGGTAGGTGGTGGGAGAATATAAACTTCAGAGATGAGAAGAGAAGAAGTGGAAGGAAGGAATAAGGCCCCGGCTAGTGGATCCTGATTCGCTCCTGACCTTAAAGATTAGGTCATGGAGGAGAAGCGCACAAGTTTTTCTAGGATTTTAGACTTTAGAGAAGTAGGGAGAGACATATAGAGGCTCATATACTATTATTTTTCTTATATAAACTGTTTTAAGTGCTAATTTGTGTAGGTTGCACCGATTAATAGCCGACCGATTAAATCAGTTAATCGTCCGAATTCCGATTAATCGCTACTCCCAAGCCGGCCGAGCAGTTAACGATTACCGATTTCCTTAACATTGAGCGTCGTACTTTCGGGAAAAAAAAGATGGGTGTGGGTTTGATCTAAAAACAAAGTATTATGAATTAAAATTGTACACGTTGGGTAGATCATTGAGTACCTCTAGATCAGTTTTTATTTTTACAGTTTAAAACTTGTACATGATTTTTGGCATCAGACGACTAAACTTAATTCTCAGGCAAGTGATGCCATCCCACAATTTTGTAGGATGAATATTTTTTGTTGTGTGCATATATTTTGGGCACAACAAAATGAACCATTTTTAAGTTACAACTCACTTGCAATTTAAAAATCTCAGTTATAACCTACTCCAGTCGTAACTCATACAATGCAACTTTGGACTTGATAAGCGCTAAGTTAATTCTCAGCAAGCTCGGGTACCCAAAAATCCCGACTGCTATGTCATTTACTCGAGAGAAATTGTTCTCTATCGGACGTGGCAGGAACGTATGTCCTAGCCTTTTCTGCCGTTGAACTGGGGACGAGAGTGAAGTTGCTGGCTCACAGCTAACACCCAATCCTGCATAGGATATGCCGCTGCTTGCCAGTCCTTGTAGGCCACTGGGATCCTGGGGAGATTCTAGCCTCAGAAGTCACTTTTGCTATCTGTACTTCTCTTTCAGGACCACTAAAATCCACAATATGCTTCTCATTCAATCTTCTATTTCAAGCATAACTGGGAAAAGATGGAAAACTGGATCCAATTTGCAACACAAGTTCATCTTTAAATGACATCAATATGCATGGATCAACGTTTTCTTATGTGAAACTGAAACCGTTGATCAGAACAAATAAATGATGAACACCTAATATGTTACAACTATTACACCAGAGCCCGAACAAACATAAAAGTCGTGGTAATAAATTGTACAACAACAAGACTAATCTGTCACATACTTGGTAGTCCTGATGCATAAGTTATTCACAGCATACTGGTTGAGATTCCATCTGAAGCTTCTCCCACAGGCACATCATAAGCCTCGGGGTCTGATAGTGGGCAAGGACATAATCAGTATCACATCCTTCGTTGTAGAAGCGCTCATCGTTTGCATAGTTCACTTTCTGACCGCTGTCTTCGTATTGCTGGATCCATATGCCCATAGCCACGTCTTCGAGTTTGAATAGCTGAGGAAGCAACAAGATCAATCAAGAGCTACATCAATGCGTAGAGAGATTATACAGAAGAAGTTTGCGAGTGTATTGCGAGTTCTCTTTCAACCTGAAGTATTCGTTCTTCATGACCTCGGACGACAAATTTGGCAATGTCCCTTGATATTACATATCCGGGACCATGAGCCCATGGCGGATACATTTCGACAGGCCATTCCTGTGTTTCTCAAGGGTAAGAAAAGCAGCCTACATGAATGAAACATCCGTGCATGTAATTGAAAACATCCAGTACCTTTGGACTGATAAACCATTTGCTATCCTTGTTTCTGTGTGGTGAAGACTGGTAAGAAATAAGACCATACAAAAGCCCATGGGGGCCGCTCTTCTTCAGGCTAGAGATGACCTCATCAATCCTAACAAAAGCATCATCATCTGTTTTCATGATGTACTTTGCAGGCATAATTTTAGTCTGTAAATTCGTAAGCAAAATATAAGTTTATGTCAGCAGGATGTACATATATTGCTATAGGCTATAGCCCATATTTTGAAATAGAAAAGGAGCTATATTAATGGAGAATAACATACTCCCTCCGATCCATAACAAGTGTTGTGGTTTTATTTTAATTTTAACTAAAACCACGACACTTATTACAGATCGGAGGGAGCATATAACAAGCAAACCATGACAAAAGAAACTCAAATAGCACGGGGCAATGCTTTGTGCCTCAACTTTCTCAGTTTCATACTTCCAGTCTCAAGTTATGCCAATATATGTAATGACAAAACAGAAGGTGCTTACAAGTTAATAGTTTGACTATGACTTTCATAGCTTTACATAGATATGCTACAACTATGGTTCAATCTACAAATAGCACAATTTGAAGATAAAATATCTTGCAATAATATTTTAATCTAGTCATGACATAGTGCACTTCTTGTGTGACACTTATTCCAGCATCACAATTGGACTTACTCAACGACCTAACGAATGAAGCTTTTTGTCAGACGAGCCGAGGAATCTACAAAATGCATGTATACGGAAAATGGAAAATACACTGTGTACAAACAAATGCAACATAGTATAATATAAGTAAAATATGGAGTAACAAAGTATTAAATCGCTAATTTAATGTTTTTAACAACCTGCTCCTTAGTCGTACAGCAATGAGAATTGATACACTGATATTGCAGATTCGCTCTAAGATTACATAATTCAAGAGAAAAGAGAAGCATTCCACCAACTTTTCTTCGTCTGAATCATTCTCAAGTCGGACACCCAGAGCAGACAAGTGACAGAACAAAGTGTCACAGCGTCAGAATGACAGGCCAATCGTTATGTTGTAATAATGTTACAAACACTCTCTTGCTTTCAAGATACTATAAAGCACTGTTCATGACTATAACTTGACATTCTACTTATGGTCTACAGAGAGCAAGGAAAACATATTTGTTATAAGCTGCAAAGCTAAAAGAGAATGCATACCCCAAACATGCAAATTGCAATGGTCTTTAGAGTGATCAAAGTATAGTAGTCAACAAATGGCATAAGCTGGATATCACCATACAGCTGAGCTTCTCTCCATAATTCCATATTGACTTGCTCATTCTTATGCTGCATTTTAGGCAGAAGATTTGATGATCACATTGGATGAAGCTAGAATAATGCACATCTAAATAAATGGAATATGGAAAGCAAATTAGACATAAGTCTCAGGTTATATGTAAGGAGAAAAGAGTTGCATTTAAAAGAAATGAATGTGTGAGCTCCAATCATTGAATCGAAGTACTAAACAATCTTAAAACTTGCAAACTGTTGTTGCAAAGCACAAAAATATAAATAATATGGCAATACTGATGAAAGAGAATGCTGCAACTATGCACATCAGCATTTGTCATGCAACTAAATGGGCTCACATATCTGGGTACTAGATTATAGTGAATACTGGAGCAGCTTATTTGTCATGGATGAAATATGCAGCTTAAAAAGACCTGTTCCTTCAATTTATCCTTGATATGTTATTCTTTGCAGAAATGTCACCTTGGTAATCAAGGAAAACAAAGGAAAAATGATAGCTACAGTGTCAGAACATAGCTGGATGTTTAGTTCTCTTTTGGCATTTTAAATTTTATCTGTAACTACTGAACAAGAGGCTGGTTCGAGTATTAAGGCTATATAAGCCTACTCAAGATGTACTAGGGAGGAAACAATGGAATTTTGAACTTGACTCAACATAGGAAGCGGTAAAATATAAATTTCCTAATTTTCCCATCAGTGTTAGTACAATAAAAAGTCGTTATTCTAATAAGATGCACCATAAGGGTCTATTTGCATCTTAGGCCCAAAATATTCCTGTAACACATTGATGGCAAAAATCCTACATTGTCCTATCCTCTTCCCCTTCCTTTCAACTTTCTTTCTGATAGTAATCTTTTTTTTTGCGAAGATAGTAATCAGATTTTAAGTAACTATGTGACAACCCATCTGTCGAAGCGCGTGGATGTAGTAACAAAATGTCCCTCAATCCAAAACAAAACAAAAAAAAGTTAACAACACACTGTGATGTTGTTTCATATAATATTTATATGATGAAGAAACATGGCCAGTCTCTGCCAGAATGGTGCCCTCTTGAATGGAGTTTAGGTTCATGTCCTACTATGTAGAAGCTAGTCTGTGAAGATATAACTACCGCTGTAAGAAACTGGAAAAGCAGTTAGGATAGCAAAGATGCAAGAAATGGCTAAGTGGAACTCAATCCAATAAGCAGTCACAACTGAACAGAAATATTGATGTGAAAGAAAGAACATGAAACGTTGTAACTGCACTCAAGGCGAATGAAGTAAGCTTACAAGGCCAGTGAAAAACCGCACAGCTACTTCGCCTGAGCGGACAGACTCATACTGCATCCATGTTCGCCTCATAGCCATCCGGCGCTTGAAGTTGTTTCCAGTAGAGAAAACACCAACAAGAAGAAAAATCCGCTTCTTTGGAAGAGGTGGGGCCTTTAGAAGCTCAATACTTGCCATGTCTACATCTTCTGAAACTGGCAAGCCATTAGCCAAGATTGATAGGAGCTCCAAATCCCCAGAGACCTTGACTTCTGCTACTGACCATGGCTCCAACCTCTATCAAAAACCTAGCAGCTTTCATAATTATCCAATACTCACAAACATTTATGATTACAGTCGTAGCACTTAGTGCAAGCTCACCTCTCTGTATGTAAACGAGGTCTCGTGCCTCCCATTTACTGTCATATGGAACCCTTCAGCACCAGCCCATAGTGTTGCTGTAAAAGGCTCTCCTTCGACAATTGAGAAGCTACCACTGAAATGTGCACGTCCTTTTGGTCTCTTCTCATCTTCAGGCTGGTTCACAGTAACATTCTGTGTGTTATTATTACTCCCCTGGATGACATTCGTACCCACTTGCTGATTGCAACGAACAAGGCCGTCAACCCGACTGCTTGCAGCAAAAGAAATTTTGTTTTATCATAACCACCAGAAACTTTAAGAACAAGAGAAACATTTTGTAATTCAAATACTTTTATGAATCTGAACAAAACTAGAACGTAAATTAGGCATCAAATAATTACTGCACCTTTTGGTCATCATTGATAACCATTGCAACTACTCAATAGCACATTAAACTCTAAGGGGAATTAACATATTATTTTCACAGAAATTCTCAGATATAGAAAGAGTCGGTTTATATTGTCAAAGATTTGTCCATCCATTTAGAGGCTGGCAGCAGAATACTGTGACCTACTGGCTGTTCACGTGACAGTCAACTACCATTAGAGGCTGCCCCTGATAAATTTGCTGAGGACAGAACGTGGTATGTAGTCGATCTATTATGCAAAGGATGCAACCGAACCAAATCGTTAGTTGCTCAAATTGCTAGCATACTAATTTACTGTTTATTATCATGATCTACATAATGTCAACTTAGTGATCCTAAATGCAGTTATCCTATAAAACTAGAAGATCGTCCCCACTAACTTTATTTCTCTCAACATGCAAGCTATACACCTCAGCAAGCCTCTAACTGGTCCACGTCATTACTCCTTTTAAGCCATGTCATCAGTAAACCATGTCATTAGCTAGAAAAAACCAAGACTAGCTGGCCGGCCGATTGACATGAACGTTTGGTTTCTCCACCAAATTATTTCTATTGGTAACAGAAACCCCCACTAGCTAATAGCCTAACACGGGTGCTGGTGTTTATAATATACACCATCCACTCATATTCTCACCCCCACTAGCTAACATAATTGCTATTTTTCTGCTCTCACAATGAGCCACTTCATCAGAATTGTTGTAGCCCGTTGGATTCGGTAGCCTGGTATCTCAACAACATAGTTTGTAAGACATCCGCCTTAGGACGCTTAGAAGATAGAGCACCCCCCAGCGCTTTAGGACGCCTTACCGCCTTAATAAACATGGACAACAGCCATTTGATCAGCACATGGAGAGTCTGTCCACCATGCAACATGCAATATTAGTAGGTTTTAAATCCCATCACATTTAACTGGACCATGTTTAATTGTACTATCAAGAGTTTTCTTTTGTGCCCACTAACTTATTTCTCATCTCTCATGCCACATCACATTTTTCTTCTGGCACAGTCTGCTATTCATCGCCCGCTAATTAATTTGTGTACACAATGCGTCTTCCACGTTATCTCCTTAAGATACTCATTAGCCGCCTCCAATCCATTTAATTTATATTAACGCATTTGTCCACTCCTCTCCCACAGGTTCATTATTAATTATCCCCTTTCCTTTGAGAGATTCCACCTTTGGTCTCCATCCCATCTCTGAGTATAAATCAAGACGTATGCCTCCTCCTCAGTCCCTGCAGGCAGTGTACACAAGCCACAAGCAGTGGCCGGGTGCTGACATTTGTCTATGGCGGCAGCGGTCCGTGGATGATCAGATCACATACATGTGCAGGAGATTTCAAGGCACTGCCCACTAATCTTTGATCTTCGTCATTACAGAATTTGGATCCAATCTGTGGTTGTTTTCATTATTTCTTTTTTGTATGTTGGATGATCGGCATGACATTAGACAAGGTGCGGACATGTTGTTTTGAGGACATGGCTGATTATCGGAGCATTCAATGAGAATAATTAGCTGGGCAAGGTGCATACTTTGCTATTCGTAAGACTAATTTCTCCTTCTCTGCCGTTTGTTGGCTTCTTCAACCTTTCCCTGACTCTATCAATGTATTTCCTTTCCCATTCTCTTCTAGGTACTAGAGATTCGGTCTGCTAGCGTGATATTCATTTGATCGACTCTGCATTGGTTTTAAGCCTCACGGCTGTTCACAACCTATAAACCCAACTTTTTTGTTGGACATGTTTCTTGACAATATAGACTTATATTTTGTTTCAGTCAGTGTTCTAAGTGGGTTTTTACAAGCTACAGGGGTGTATCTGAAATGTAACTGTGTAAGAGAAACTCAGCATTGATGCGTTTGACAGTATATGCAGAGCTGGAGTCATCTTCAGAGTTTAGGCCATACTGTATGATCAGACACAAGGACACATGGGATAATATGCATATGCATTGGGTCATCCCTATGTTAAGACCCATTTAGCTTAGGATCCTTGTCCATTAAGAGAGGCCATGAATGTATTAGACGCCATCAACAAACAGGTTTCGAGGGTTGTAAGTTGCAGATGACAGAAAGTATCACCTTAGTTGCCAACTGCTATTGCTGCCAATGTCACCAAGCGGCGGGCACCGCTCCCACCCACCCCACCCGCCCTCAGGCGTCCAAGAACTCTGCTCCACCACCATCACAGCAGCCCCCACGCTGACATTGAAGCACGCCACCACCTCGCCGCCTCCTCCCACCATCTCCACCCGGAACCCGACCGCTCCTTGCTTGGGCACCCCCACCACCGTCACCGCGGCGCCCTCCGTGAGTCCGCACGGGATCTTGACCCCACGAGTGCGCAGATCCCCATCCACGGACGCCCGGCAGTTCGCGTGGAGCGCCTCTCGATTCTTGCGAGTTGCTGCCGCTGCCGCCGCCGCAACGGCGACGGTGAGGTTGCGCCAGGCGTGGGCGGCCTCGAGTACCCCCGCGGCAGTGCCGGGGATCGCATCAGAGCGTGAAAGGATGGGGCGGAGGAGGCGCCAGGAGAGGTGTGCGGTGGAGTTGGTGGGGGGTGGGTAAAGGCCTGAGAGTCCCGGGAGGGAGGGGAGGATGTAGGCGATTGGGCCGGCGGCGGTGGTGGTGGCGGGATGGTGGGTGGTCAAGGGAGACGGCGAGAGGAGGAAGAGCAGAGCGGCGAGCGAGACAATGAAGATCACGCCGGAGCACTTCCTCATCGGAGATTGGACTTGGACCGAGTAGTCCACGAGGTCAGGGGAGACAGACCCTCAGACTAGAGAATTTGAGCTGGCCTCGGCACTAGTAGTGGACTGTGGACGAAAGAGGTTTTACCAATTACCATATCGAAAAGTTCTTCGTAAAAAACGAAAGAAATTTCATAAATAAAAATCAACATATATATTACATTTTTTTCGAAATCGGGATTAAAACTCCGGCTTCTGCATCATGATGATGCACGTGGTCTTTTATTAAAAAAGTTACGAGTACATCTGTATATAGAAAAATGTAGTAGTTAAGTTTATCTAAATTTAGATGTAGTATTAGATCCATCCAGTAGTGGATCCAAGATTCTCATCAAGTCTGGACACACGCGAGGCCTGGTCAAACTTTTGCTAAAATTTTCATCAACCTTTAGTCAAAATAAGCTGCACCGATGGCCAAAAGCCCGAGCGGGTACCCGAGCTCAGGAGCAATTGGGTTCGCTGGTGGATATATTTTTTTTTAAAAGCATATATAGTAGGGAACGCCCCTACTGCTTCATTTTTCATTTATAAAGCCAAAAGAGGCATATGTACATTATTACAAAGTAGAGAACAATCTCATAAAGTATCCAGCCATTGCTGCATACCTTCCTTTAAGCTAGGTTTGGTTCTATACATAGTAAGGGAGAAAGATTCCTTAAACATAGAAAGACATCTGTCTAGGCTAATGTTCTCATTATCAAAAATGATTTTGTTTCTATGAATCCAAATACTTCAGGTACCAACAAGAAACATTTCTTTAAAACAAACTAGCAAGCGAAGGCGCGGCGTGCCGCCGCGCCAGTGTGATAACTACGTGGTTTTTGTTATTTGTTTGTAGCTGTTTGTTTACTATGTGGTCATAGACTGTCTTTTTTTATTAGATTTTGGGGTGGCGTAGGTGTTGGTGCAGTGGGCCATGGTTATTTGTGTGCCTGCTCATTTCTGGTCGAGAGGTGGCAGTAGTCTGAAATTGACAGGGTATGGTATCTTTTGATGGTCGAAGTGGTGTGCTTTGATTCAGTGCTGGCATGTTGTGTCGTTGTTTTATCTAATGTCTACTGCCGTGCATTGATGTCGCTTTAGGTGGTGGTGAGATGCATGTATAGCTAGCATGCAGTGTTACCGCTCTAGCTTGGGGCAGTGGCTATGGATGTGTACCTGTCGTGGATAGGACTAGGTAGTGGGGTCGGACGGTGGTAGTTTTTGTGTGCTACTTATTGAGTGGAGCAGGACGTGTGTTTTCATTTGCAAGTGGTGTAGGCCATTTTCTTCACCGTATCTCTTTGATCCTCTCTCTTTTACTTGTGAGCTGAGGCAACGATGACTGGTCTGGTTGTGGAGTTCTTGGCTCCTCCCTTTGTAGGTGGCACTATGTTGTAGTTTTGGATGAGAGGAGGCAATGTTTCTTGGGAGAACGATGCTTGTATCTTTTTGGAGGCCTATTTTGATGATCATCATTTGTTTTCTGTTAAGAAAGGTGTTGGCGATGTTTGTGTTTTTGGTCATCTTTGGAACCATAGTGATGCATTTGATCTGCATGACAGTGCCTGCTTGGGTGGGCAATACTCTCCTTTGTTATGCGAAGGTGGACCGAATATGTTCCATGATGGTCGTGCGTCAGTGTTTGTTCCGGTTATTCGGTTCGTTGGCTGATGTTGCAGATGTCTCCTGGTATCTGAATCGTTTGATCTGTTGGGTTGGTATATATGGTGGTCGTTTGGTTATGGTTGTTTCGTTTGGCTAATCGGGACTATTTTATGTAATGTCGTGGTCGATGCAAAGTTTTAGTTTTCATTAGTGTGTTGAGTTGTATTAGGTGACTGTGGCTCCGTTTGGTACCATGTATCTTTAGGTTGTGGTTGTATGTAATGGGTGTATGTTGTATGAAATAAAATCGATGTGTGTTGTTTCTGTTTGATGGATTGTATATTGGATGGTGAAAATGGAAGGTATGATTGCAAAAAAGTGAGAGTGATTGTAGGTAGAAGGGAAGATGAAAATTTTATTTTATTTTATTGCATTACATGTGTAGAAAAGAAGACCTGCCAAAAAGAAATATAACGAGGTAGGTTACAATGAGATGTAGAGCACAGGTGAAAGAACATATTTCTAACTTTATGGTTTTGTGTGTTTGATGACAACATGTGTGATACGTTGATGTGCGTTGAAATGGTGCAGAGTTTATCCTTGTTCGAATTCATGTTGAAATGCAAGAAAAAGAGAGGAGAAAAGTAGCCCCAGGCCGAATAATCCGGGGTCGGATATTTGCAAATATATGGCCCCTGGAAAACGGCTAAGGACTAATCGGCCGGTATATCTGCGCCGGATATTTCGGGGGGGATATCCAACCCTTACTTAGGCCGGATATCTGCAACAGCTCGATTTTGTGGGGGGTATAAATACCCCCTTCTTCGCCAAGCTCAAGCGGCTTACTCTCTCCAAGTTCATCCACCATTGTTGAGCCACAAGAATCACTTGATCTCATCCTCCAACCACCCAAAGCTCTTGATCTTTGGAGAATCGAAGGAGAAGACTCTGATCTACATCTTCACCGAAGCGATTTACATTTCCCCTCATTTGCTTGAGGGCCCCTTTGCTAGTGTTCCTTTTGGAAACCCTAGTTGTTGTTGCTTGATTTGTTCTTGTTGTTGTGTTGTTACAGCTATTGTGAGCCTCCAATTCGGCTGTGGATGTGTGCCCCAAGAACCTTGTAAAGGACCGGTTTTCGCCTCGAGGAATTCCCTTAGTGGACAAGTGAGCTAGGCCTTTGTGGCGTTGCTCACCGGAGAATAGGGTGATGCTTTTGTGGCGACCGCACCCCTCCAACGTAGATGTACTTCCCCTCAAAAGGAATGAACAACATGAATCATCCCTTGTGTCTCCGCGTGATCCACTCTTGGTTACCTCTATCCTTGATTGCATTATTATATCTTGCCTAGATATATCTTGGTTAGTTGTATACCTTGTCATCTAGGGAATTCACATAGTTGCATATGTAGGGAATTTACCTTTGTGTCAAACCTTAATTGAAAAAGAACTAAAAATTGGGTAGCACCTATTCACCCCCCCCCCCCCGCCGCCGCCGCCTCTAGGTGCGGCATACGGTCCTTTCAATTGGTATCAAAGTCTCAGCTCTTATTTCGGGCTTAACCGTCTAAGAGTATGCCAGACGATGAGAATCCGGAAGGGGCCGCAGAGCCGGCTTCCATGGATGATCTCAAGTCTTTAGAAACATCCTTGAGATCCTCCATGGAAGCTAATATGCTAGATATGAAGAAATATCTAGTGGAAATACCAAAACCGTCGGTTCCTCCCGTCATTCCCATCACAGAGGACAAGGACAAGGACTATTTATTAGAGAGAGATGCTTCGGCCTCACTGATAAGGGATTAACTTATCAATGCCTACAAGTTGTAAACTAGGGTTTAGTTGGAAGTAGAGGGCAAGTAGATCTCGAAGGTTTCAGCGAAAAGTGCTCGACTGCTATGAAAACTAGAGTTATCTGGAAAACAATGAATCGATCCTTTCTTTGTCCCTCAACTCCCCCTTATATAGGAGGCGGAGCCGAGGGTTTCGTGATACACAAGTTACGAAATTCGGGAGGGTTTCTGACCCGTCCCGCAATAGTTACAAGTTAATATTCCTAATACAATCCTATCTTTCCAAACTATTCCCCGACTGGGCCTCTGAGTTCTGTAAAACTTCGGGTTGTGGGCCTCCAGTAAACCCCGGGTACCATCTTCGGCAGGCCCATTGGGGATGCCTATGTCAGTAGCCCCCGAGATTTTGCTTGAATCGAAGAATCAGGGAAAATCTCCATCTTTACAATCTACATATGAGTTCTTTCAACTCGACAAATAATCTTCCAAAGGATTCATATATTGTACAGGGATAATGGTAATTGGGGCTGGTTCGTCTGATAGATCAGGTACCAGTTAACTGCTCTCGTGGCAATCCACCAAAACCTACTTCAAGATCACGTCCTGGACATGATCTCGGGATCTGTGTAATTCGACATGTGCCGCTTAAGGTCTTACCAGATACCGAATTCCAGTCATGTTTTATTGGGTACCTAACGCGTCCGTTAGGATTTTCTTCGTATCTGTTGACACGGAAAAAGTAGCAAGCGCCGTCGAGAGCGGTGCCACGCCGTACAGGACGGATCCTGGGGACTTACCTTCGCAAAGTTTTGCGGCATTCAGAGATTATTTCGCGACTTAGGCGCTCTGAGAATATATTGTCGAGTGTTTTTTCCGGCTGCTGGAATAGCACATTTATTCGAGTCAACGGATGACTTATATTGCTTTTAACTTAATCTCCCGCTTGGAGTATATGAAGAGTTATTTAGATAACTCGAAATATACTCATCAGTACTAATTAAATTTCATCGGGCACGCGAACAGTGTTCCCGATGGGAGTAGCCCCCGAGGCTACAGCCAAGTGCTTGTACTTGGTTGTAGGCTCACCTTTGTAATATCTTAGCCACTATATTGTTATATCTCATGCTTCTGTTCATATTTATCGGGTGCGCGAACAGCGCTCCCGATGGGAGTAGCCCCCGAGGCTACAGTCGAGGATTTATACTTGGCTGTAGGCTCCAATTTGTCTTTGTCGCAATATTTTGAATCAAACCCTTTCTGAATCATTTCCATCAAATTTCTCGACATACTTTTGTAAAAGTAACCCCCGAGCATTTGAACAAAAAGTTGTATTTGGTCAAAGGCTCTCGAGATTATCAGTCGTCCTTTCCTGTCGCCAATTTTCATATCATCGCAGCCGATGTTTTTCCATTGGTAAAATGACATCAGTGCTGACGTTGACCACGATCATTGTATTGGGAAGACGCGAAGTCTGTCTCGTCACTGACATGTGGGCCCAAAATCTGCGACATGTTGACACGTTACGCAAGTGGGGGACACACGTCCTCCGCTTTTTCTGGCACGCGCACTGTAGCGCCTGTTCGGTTCCATCATAGTAAAAATACGTTTTTACCCCTTGGTCCACGTGCAAATCATCAAGCCCATTCACACAGCATCCAACGGTGCATCAACTTGCAATTTTGACTATAAAAGACCTTCTTCTTCCTCCGTTCTCCCCTTCGCTGCGCCGCACCTCTGCTTCTCTCTCTCCAAAATCCCCATTGCCAAATACGCTCCTGCGCCCGTGCCTACTGCCTTACTGCAGCCAACTCCACTTAATGCCACCGCGGACTAAGCTCACCAAGCACACCTCCCCCATGGCGACAGAAGGCCTGCAATCTTCCGAGTGGGAGAGATCTAGGATCTCAAATCAAGATGTGAACCTGCTCAAGAAGCTTGGGTTCATGAAGAAGGAGAACACGCTGATCTTCCCCGGCGAAGAGAGCTACCCCACGCCACGCATTGGATACCGGGTAACTTTCGCCGACCATCTCATCCGCGGCCTAGCTACTCCAATCCACGAATTTCTTCGTGGATTGCTCTTCGTTTACGGTCTGCAACTCCATCATCTCACCCCTAACTCCATCCTCCACATCGCCATCTTCATTAGGAGATGGCTTTATGTCCAGGAGGCGCACAACGACACGCAGGAATACAATGTCGCTCCTTTTGATGGTGGCGAAAAAATCGTCCGCCGCCGTTCATGGGACGCGAAAGCCTCTGATGAAGAAAAAACGGCGACTGATGCCCTTATGAAGCGTATTCATGAACTCCAAAATACCCACGGCAAAGAGCTATCGGGCATTCAGATAACTGTATACTTCCTAAGGATTAGGGTGCAGCCTCTTCAAGCTCGCAAGAACCCTCTCTGGATGTATGCTGGCGCAAAAGACGTGGATCGCTTTTCCAAGGACCTGTCGACAAAGGACTTGGAAAGGCTCATCCGAAAGATGTCATCGCTGAGCAAGAAGGATACTATTCCATCATCTTGCCGCGTTGAACCGTTCAGCAGCACCAACGCTCTCCCCCAGGTGAACTATTTTTGCCCTTTCGAATTTTTAACTCTTGTAGACTGCTAATTTTACTGCTTTCCCTGTATAACTTACTGTCGACTGATGACCCACAAGTATACGGGGTGTATCGTAGTACTTTCGATAAATAAGAGTGTCGAACCCAACGAGGAGCATAAGGTGTTGACAAGCAGTTTCGATGAAGGATTCACTGTAAATGCTCACAGACAAGTATTTAGGGGGTTTTGATAGCAGATAAATAAAGTACAAG
This sequence comes from Lolium multiflorum, assembly GCA_030979885.1. Classification (NCBI taxonomy): domain Eukaryota; kingdom Viridiplantae; phylum Streptophyta; class Magnoliopsida; order Poales; family Poaceae; genus Lolium; species Lolium multiflorum. Next base: position 160,899,099 of record CM061749.1, read on the forward strand.
TAAATAAAATGCGAGAGAAATAATTGCAGCGAGTGGCCCAATCCTTTTTAGCACAAAGGACAAGCCGGTTTGTTTACTTATAATGACCAAACGTTCTTGAGGACACACGGGGATTTTAGTCTAGTGCTTTCGCTTCATACGGTTGATTAATCTTCATTGTTTTGATAAGTGTTGTGTGGGTGAACCTATGCTAATGCACCGCCCTTCCTAGGACTAATACATACTTGTGATTATACCCCTTGCAAGCATCCGCAAATACAAGAAAGTAATTAAGATAAATCTAACCACAGCCTTAAACTCTGAGATCCTGCTATCCCTCCTGCACCGATATACTAACGGGGGTTTAGGTTGTTGTCACTCCGGCAACCCCACAATTAGCAAACGAATACAAGATGTACTCCCCTAGGCCCATAAAGGTGAAGTATCATGTAGTCGACGTTCACATGACACCACTAGAAGAGTAACACCACAACTTAAATATCATAACATTGAATACTACTCAATAATAATTCACTACTAACATTTAGACTTCACCCATGTCCTCAAGAACTAAACGAACTACTCACGAGACATCATATGGAACATGATCAGAGGTGATATGATGATGAATAACAATCTGAACATAAACCTTGGTTCAATGGTTTCACTCAATAGCATCAATAACAAGTAGTAATTAACACCGGGAGAGTTTCCCCTATCAAACAATCAAGATCCAACCCAAATCGTTACAGCGGTGACGAGATGCAGCGGTGGAGATGGCGGTGTAGATGGTGGAGATGATGATGATGATGATGATGATGATGGAGATGATGTCCAGCTCGATGATGATGGCGATGGCGTCGATTTCCCCCTCCGGGAAATTTCCCGCGGATTCCTGCCCGCCGGAGAGCTCTTTTCTCTCTGGTGTTTCTCCGCCCCGCGGAGGCGGCCAATTCTCCGTAACTCCCCGTGCCTTAGGTTTTCGGGTGAAGAAGTACGCGAAGGAGAGGAGGCCAGAGGGGACGTGGGCCCCCTCCCCACATGGCGGCGTGGCCAGCCTGGGCCCGCGCCGGCCTATGGGGGCCCATGGTGGCCCCTCTCGGCTCCTCCTTTTGGCTCCCTTCGTCTTCTGGAAAAATAGGATTTTTCGTATAACTTCCGTCAATTGTTGATCTTCGAAATATGGTGTCCTGACGGTGCTTTTTCCAGCAGAATCCTGACTCCGGTGAATAATTCTCCAATGATCATGAAACATGCAAAATAGGTGAAGTAACATAAGTATCATCTCTAAATATGAAATATATCAATGAATAACAGCAAATTATGATATAAAATAGTGATGCAAAATGGACGTATCATCGACATATTTTGTCATCTTGTAGAAACATCAAGTTTTATCGTCTCTTCCTCCCCTTCCCGAGGGCGGAGAAGTCAAAGAAAGAACCGTTGTCACTGACGACAACCAGGGCACTTCTCGTCCTGAGAGTGAAGTCGCGGGTTCCCACAAATCCGTGGCGTCCTCGGAAAAAGAGAACGAAATCGAGGTTTCCGAATCTTCACGCTCACTCCCTTCAGCTGCTTCCCCGAAAAATAAGAGGAAGAGGGAGGATCTCGAAGATTCCGGTACCTCCACAACGGGAAAATCTCCTGTTAAAGATACTTCTCCCGAAAGGGAGGAGAAAACCTTCAACCCCTACGACGATGCTCTTGTTAGCTCGTAAGTTCACATCATCTTTTGTATTTTTTGCTATATTGCTTTCTCTCCATATCTTAATGCTATATTTTGCTACATAGTGGCGACGAAGAAGAGGACCCCATTTTTAACGTGACTGCTCATACGAGCACGTCACATACCTTGGTGCTTTCCGAGACTCGCCTTGCTACCGAAGAAACCTCGCCTCCCCAGCGAGACACAGGGGACTTGACTCCTCCCGGCAGCCCCCGTGCCTCTTCACCGAAGAGAGCAAGGATTGAACCTGTCGAAGGATCAAATCTTCTGCCTGGGAGTTTGTCGGCTCCTGCTCTAGATGATGTAAGTAACCTTATCTTCTATTGTTACTGCTGTCGAACTTTTCGTCTTCTGGCTTTCTCACCCCTTTTTCGTTTTCTCAGCCTCTCATGCAATAATTTTTTCGTCTTGGTACTCATTTTATTGGGTACCGCGACCATGCGAATAGTTTGAAAGGTACTTCTCTTATCTATTTCTTTGTCGAATAATTTTTTCTTCGCTACCTTGTTGTAATTTTTATTGATGTACTTTACCAGAGGCTCTCGCCAAAGCCAATAGACGCGCCGATGATCTTGCTCTCGAGCTGGCCAAGAGCGAGAAAGCCCGTGAAAAAGCGGAGCTTGAATCTGCCTCAGTTGAAAGTCTTCGAAAGAGACTTCATGATGCTGGAAATTCTTTGAGTGAGCGCATATCCCAACAGATTGCCCGTGAAGCTGGTATCGCTGCTCGCTTAGAGTCGCAAAATCGCCGCTTTGTCAGTAAGTACTCATCACTTTCCGCTCGTTCCCTTCAACTTTTACGTATGCTTGTCAATAATCTGGACTTTGCTTCAGCAGGGAAAACGAGCCAAGAATATCAACTTGAAAAGCCCGAAGATGATCGCCTCCTCGACGCCCTTTCTCTTCTCGAAATTTATGGGGACGAGGCGCGTCAGAGCATTTCTGATGCCAAGGCAGGATTTTCGCGGCTTTTCCCCTACTTCTTCCCGAAGACAGAAGAGCCCAACACTTTTGTGTTGGAGATATGCCCAAGAGACAATAATAAATTGGTTATTATATATTGTGTTTATGATAAATGTTTATATACCATGCTATAATTGTATTAACCGAAACATTGATACATGTGTGTTATGTAAACAACAAGAAGTCCCTAGTAAGCCTCTTGTATAACTAGCTTGTTGATTAATAGATGATCATCGTTTCGTGATCATGAACATTGGATGTTATTAATGACAAGGTTATATCATTATGTGAATGATGTAATGGACACACCCAATTAAGCGTAGCATAAGATCACGTCATTAAGTTCATTTGCTATAAGCTTTCGATACATAGTTACCAAGTCCTTTTTACCATGAGATCATATAAATCAGTTATGCCGGAAGGGTACTTTGATTACATCAAACGCCACTGCGTAAATGGGTGGTTATAAAGGTGGGATTAGGTATCCGGAAAGTATGAGCTTGAGGCATATGGATCAACAGTGGGATTTGTCCATCCCGATGACAGATAGATATACTCTGGGCCCTCTCGGTGGAATGTCGTCTAAATGGCTTGCAAGCATATGAATGGTTCATAAGAGACCACATACCACGGTACGAGTAAAGAGTACTTGTCAGAGACGAGGTTGAACAAGGTATCGTGATACCGATGATCAAACCTCGGACAAGTAATATATCGCGAGACAAAGGGAATCGGTATCGTATGTAAATGGTTCATTCGATCACTAAGTCATCGTTGAATATGTGGGAGCCATTATGGATCTCCAGATCCCGCTATTGGTTATTGGTCGGAGAGAAGTCTCAACCATGTCTGCGTAGTTCGCGAACCGTAGGGTGACACACTTAAGGTTTGATGTCGTTTGAGTAGATATGGAATTTGGAAATGGAGTTCGAAGTTTTGTTCGGAGTCTCGGATGGGATCCAGGACATCACGAGGAGTTCGGAATGGTCCGGAGAATAAGATTCATATATAGGAAGTCATATTCCAAGTTTGGAAATGATCGGTGCATTTATGGAAGGTTCTAGAAGGTTCTAGAAAAGTCCGGAAGAAGTGCATTATGGAAGGTGGAGTCCCGGAGGGACTCCACAACCCTAGGCCAAACCCTAGTGGGGAGTCCCAGGTGGACACCACCAAGGGTGGCCGGCCAACCCCCCCCAAGGAAAGGTGGGAGTCCCACCTTGAGTAGGACTCCCTCATTGGGTAGGTTTCCCACCTAAGGTAGGTTTTCTTTTGGGGTCTTATTCGAAGACTTGGGATCCAACTCTTGGGGGCTTCCACCTATATAATGAGGGGCATAGGGGAGGTGGCCGGCCAACTCAAGCCCACAAGTTGGCTGCCCCCCCATAGCCGGCGCCATAGCCACCTCTCCCCAAACCCTAGCCTCCTCCTCCTCCACCTCAACTCCCGCATACACTTAGGCGAAGCCCTACCGGAGTTCTCCACCACCACCACCACGCCGTCGTGCTGCCGGGATTCCGAGGAGGATCTACTACTTCCGCTGCCCGCTGGAATGGGGAGAAGGACGTCGTCTTCATCAACACCGAACGTGTGACCGAGTACGGAGGTGCTGCCCGTTTGTGGCACCGTCGAGATCAAGATCTTCTACGCGCTTTTGCAAGCGGCAAGTGATCGTCTACATCCACCCCAAGATCTAATCTCGTTAAGCTTTGCGAATCTTCGAGGGTTAGTCTCATCATCTCCTCGTTGCTACCGTCTACTAGATTAGATCTTGGCTTGGTTTTCGTTCTTGCGGTAGGAAATTTTTTTTTCTATGCTACGAATCCCATCAGTGGTATCAGAGCCGTGTCTATGCATAGATTGGTTGCACGAGTAGAACACAATTGTTTTGTGGGCGTTGATGCTTTTGTTGTCTTTAGTTCGTGTACTTTGCATCTTGCGGCATAGTGGGATGAAGCGGCTCGGGCTAAATTTACATGACCGCGTTCATGAGACTTGCCCCACGTTCGACATGCAACTTGTATTGCATAAGTGGCTTTGCGGGTGTCTGTCTCTCCCACTATAGTGAAGATCCAATTTACTCTTTCTATTGACAACATTAGTATCACCGTTGTGGTTCATGTTCGTAGGTAGATTGGATCTTATGCGAAAACCCTAAACCACGTAAAAGATGCAAACCAATTAGAGGCGTCTAACTTGTTTTTGCAGGGTTTGGTGATGTGATATGGCCATAATGTGATGATGAATATGTATGAGATGATCATTATTGTATTATGGCAACCGGCATGAGCCTTATGGTTGTCTTTAAATTTCATGTTGAGTAGTATTTCAAAGTAGTTGTAATAGTTGCTACATGGAGGACAATCATGAAGACGGCGCCATTGACCTTGGTGCTACGCCGACGATGATGGAGATCATGCCCGTTGATGATGGAGGATCATGTCCGTGCTTTGGAGATGAAGATCAAAGGCGCAAAGACAAAAGGTTCATATCATATCACATATGAATTTCATGTGATGTTAATCCTTTTTATGCATCTTATATTGCTTAGAACGCGACGGTAGCATTATAAGATGATCCCTCTCACTAAAATATCAAGATAATAAAGTGTTCATCCTTAGTATGCACCGTTGCTAAGACTTGTCGTTTCGAAGCATCTCGTGATGATCGGGTGTGATAGATTCTACATGTGCATACAACGGGTACAAGCCAGTTTTGTACACGCGGGTACTAAGGTTGCCTTGACGAGCCTAGCATGTACAGACATGGTCTCGGTGTTGGGGTTCGTAGCATAGAAAACAAAAAATTTCCTACCGCAAGACGAATAAATCCAAGATCTAATCTATGGAACACCCAAGATGTAATCTACAAGATCGGAGCAACGAGATTGATATGAAACTAACCCTCGAAGATTTCCAAAGCCTACGAGATTAGATCTCGTTGTTGGTGTAGACGATCGTCCCCGGTGCTGCAATCCGGCAGCACTTCCGTACTCGGTCGCGCGTACGGTGTCGATGAAGCCCTTCCTCTCCCCGTTCCAGCGGGCAGCGGAGGTGTGGTAGATCCCCTCGGAATCCCAGCAGCACGACGGCGTGGTGGTGGAGGTGGAGGAGAAATTCCTGCAGGGCTTCGCCAAGCCTGCGCAGAAGAAGGAGGAGGGAGAGAGGGGCGGCTAGGGCTTGGGGAAATCATGTGCTGCGCCCCAGCCCTCCCCTCCCTCTTATATGGGCGTGGGGGGGCTGCCTTGGCCCCCCTCCAAGCCTTTGGGTCGGCCAAAACAAGGGGGGCAACTTCCCCCCAAGTTAAGTCCCTAATTTTAAGGGATTTGATCTTATCCACTTGATCCAGCCACATGGGCCTTGGGGGGCTGGTGTGCCTGGCCCATGTGGGCCTATGTGACCCCCTCCGGTCCATGTTGGACGTTCGGGATAGGTGGGCCCCACTATGGTACCCTCCGGAACCTTCTAGAACCTCCGGTACAATAACAAAAAATCCTGAACTTTTCCGGTAACCCCGAAAATGACTTCCCATATATGAATCTTATTCTCCGGACCATTCCGGACCTCCTCGTGATGTCTTGGATCCCATCCGAGACTCCGAACAAAAACTTCGGACTCCATCTCATATTCTGAATCTACTTATGCGACATCGAACCTTAAGCGCGTCACCCTACGGTTCGCGAACTATGCAGACATGGTCGAGACTCCTCTCCGAGCAATAACCAATAGCGGGATCTGGAGATCCATAATGGCTCCCACATATTCAACGATGACTTAGTGATCGATTGAACCATTTACATACGATGCCGATTCCCTTTGTCACGCGATATTTTACTTGCCCGAGGTTCGATCATCGGTATCTCCATACCTTGTTCAACCTCGTTACCGACAAGTACTCTTTACTCGTACCGTGGTATGTGATCTCTTATGAACCATTCATATGCTTGCAAGCTAATCAGATGACATTCCACCGAGAGGGCCCAGAGTATATCTATCCGTCATCGGGATGGACAAATCCCACTATTGATCCATATGCCTCAACTCACACTTTCCGAATACTTAATCCCATCTTTATAACCAACCATTTACGCAATGGCGTTTGATGTAATCAAAGTACCCTTCCGGTGTAAGTGATTTACATGATCTCATGGTCGAAGGACTTGGGCAACTATGTATCGAAAGCTTATAGCAAATTGAACTTAATGACTTGATCTTATGCTACGCTCATTTGGGTGTGTGTCCATTATATCATTCACCTAATGACATAACCTTGTTATTAATAACATCCAATGTTCATGATCACGAAACCATGATCATCCATTAATCAACAAGCTAGTTATACAAGAGGCTTACTAGGGACTCCTTGTTGTTTACATAACACACATGTATCAATGTTTCGGTTAATACAATTATAGCATGGTATGCAAACATTATCATAAACAAAAAGATATATTATAATAACCATTTTATTATTGCCTCTTGGGCATATCTCCAACAGTCTCCCACTTGCACTAGAGTCAATAATCTAGTTTACATATGTAAAGATATAACACCTTGGCCTTCTGGTGCTTTTCATGTTTTGCTCACGGGAGAGGTTTTAGTCAACGGATCTGACATGCTCAGAAACGTATGTATTTTGCAATTCATTTGCGTCTCAACGCATCACTCATTTTCCAAATGAGTCGGCATTAATTGTATATGCTTAGTCCTCTGGTGGAACCTTAATTCCGCGGTCTGAAATAAGTCACTAATATTGTCACACAATATAGCTTCAAAATTCTGACACTGTCGAAACTACACCAAGTTCTCCAAGAACTCTTCGACTTAACATCCTCAGTCATTGTCAAAACAATGACATACTCTGCCTTTGTTTGTAGAATCCGTCACAATATTTAGAACTCATCCAAATCTAGCATAGACTTGTTCTAGCTCATTGTGCTACCTTTTAAATAACTCTTAGCCTAATTGAGATTGAAATTTTATTTTTATATGTGACCAAACTAATATCGGTGCAACACCTTACACGATTTGTTTGTCATTACCCCATATAAAAACTATATATATATATATATATATATATATATATATATATATATATATATATATATATATATCCTTGGTTCTTCTAAAGTACTCAGGGATATTCTTACTGTTGTCCAATGATCATTACATGAATCATTCTGGTACATGCTCGTAACACTTTAGAGCACAGGACTTCTGACTTTGTACATATTATTCGTGATCTAAAATCACTCATGTGTATTTACTCATCGAGTGTCAAATACACTCAAGTCTTGTTAAACCTTCACATGAAAAGAACACCTTCTTAATTGAACTTCTTCAATATCTATTCTATGTACTTAAACTTAAACTTATTATGTGTTTCTATCTATCTTCATAGATCTTGACACTAAATATGTTTCAATTCATATCCTTTCATTGATGTTAATTCTCAATGAAACCTTTTAAATCAATTATATAATTACACTATTTATAATCAACAATATGTCATCTACATAAAGTATTATAAATATGTCTCAGCGCTCCCACTTAATTTCTTGCAAATGCAAGCATCTTCATCGTTTGATGGAATCAAAACTCTTTGATTATTTCATCCGGTGAAGATTCCAACTCCGTGATACTCACTTCATCCAATTGAAGTTTGTATACCTATCTAGTATTCCACGGACCAGCAAAACTCTTGGTTGTATCTAGTATACATCCTTCATACACACTTCTGGTAAGGAATGTATTTCTGCCATCCTACTATCATATCTCATAAAAGAAATATGTAGCGATTACTAGAATAATCCACATAGACTATAAGCATTGCCATGGAAGATCTAATCTTATCGTAGTCAACTCTTTGAACTTTTTCGTAAACTGCTTTTCGATAAGTCTTCTTTAAGGATATTCCATCCAAGTCCATCTACTTTATAGATCCATTTACTTTCAAAAAGTATTCACCTATCTTGGATTTCATGGCGCATAGCCAATTTAACGGAGTCAGGGCCCATCATAACTTCTTTGTATGTAGTTGGTTTATCATTGTTCAAAAATAATCCTTTGTCCACAAATCATTTATTTGATTACAAAATAAACCACATCTACAAGGTTCAATAAGTACTTTGATCTCCATGACTATAACACTTTGTAGACATGGGAGCCATGATCTTCGTAGCTGCTTCCGGAACCATTTCCGATGTTGTGCTACTCTGATCATCATGCTCAGGTTCATAAACCTTATCAAGTTCTATTGTCCTCCCACTCAAATAGTTTGCTAGAAACAATTTCTTTGAAATAAGTAAGAAACATTGACAAACACTTTTGTCTTTGACTTCATAGTGGAAAGAATTCCCAATCAATTTCATGGGATAATCAACAAAGACATTTATCCGATTTTGGTTGTAAACTCATTTACTTATGCTATGCATACCAAAATTTATGAAAGGACCATTTAGGGTTTATACCCATGCCATAACTCGTATGGTGTCATTTCAATGGATCATGATGATGCTCTATTCAGTGTAAAAGCGATAGTCTCTAAAGCATAATCCACAAAAAATATAATGGCATAATTTTATATTATCTCATCATTAATCCAACAAGGTTTGGATACGTCTCTTGGATACTCCGTCATCATTATGATACTCCAAGAAACGTGAGGTTGTAGAACAATTTCATAACTCTCTTAGATGTTCGCTAAAACTCGTAATTCAAATGTTTCCACCATGATCCAATCACAGATATTTGAGTTTTCTATTACGATGATTTCCACTTCATGCTGAAATTTATTTGAATCCATTCAAATGTTTCAAACTTCTTCCTTATCGAATATATCCACATATATATACTCAATTCATTGTTAGAAGTTTTCATGAAGTAGAAGAATCTCCCGCACACAACTATGCCCAGTGAACCATATACATCACTATGTATGTTTCCACTAAGTTAGTTGCCCGTTCAACTCTTGGCCTATGAACGGTATTTAAGTCATTCTCTTTTAGAAGAGATTTGCAAGCGCCAAACGATTCCAAGTCGAATGACTCCAAAAATCCATTCAAATGGAGTTCCTTCATGCGTTCCTTTCTAACATGACCTAAATGGCGGTTCCACTAATGAGTGGAATTCACATCATTTGCCTTATGGCATTTTAGCGTCAGTGTTATGTATGTGTGCTTCACCATAAAGATTTATAATAACTTATCCATCGTACATGGAATCTTGTTACAATTTGAACAACTCATTGTTTTCATTTAACCAGAACAAGAATAACAATTATAAAGTTCTTTATTATAAATCTGAATGGCTAGACAGAATGCCAACGACGAACATAATAACACTTTATTTTTGTTCCAGACGTGCATTCCTATCACATTCCTTTTCAGTCACTTAGGCCAATGTATTCTTGTATTGCGTTGTTTTGTATGACACCTCATACCAACCAATATGGTACTAATACCCAAGAATTCCATTTTGTGACCAAACAAGAAATACATTCATAACATGTATATCATCTATATACACCTGAGCTAGACTTCCTAGTCTTTTCTTTCTTTCTGCCAAAATATCTTTTGTAGTTTCTCTTTTAGTTTTCCTCATTCTCAGAAAACACTTCACTTTCAATGACTTCTAAGTCCATTGGTCAAATACCAATAACCTTGAGGTTCTTACTTTGAAGTTGATCATCATATGACAAGTGTTCCAGATTTCACTATTAGTAACTTTGTAATATGATGAACAATTTCACTCATAATTTTATCCATCATATCATGACGACTTTCCGAGACCATGTCTGTAAAGTTTAACCTCGTATTCGCATGTGCAAATCTGGCTTGCACCCATTGTATGCACACGTAGAATCTATCACACCCGATCATCACGTGATGCTTCGAAACGAGTCTTAGCAACGGTGCATACTAAGGACGATCACTTCATGGATATGCGAATATCGTTAGTGCCCAACTAGTTGGAGGATTGGGACGCCTGGCGTCTTCAACCTTCGTACATTCCCATAACACTTATGAGTTTATGTAGTCTCACTAGATTATATTCTATCATCTTGCAATAAGGTCTTAGATATCACATATATCTCATACCTTGCTTATTTCTGAAAACAAAATTTCCAGCTCCTTACTTTTCAAACAGATTTGAACTTCAAGTTTCATGGAGGCAAGATGATTCTAGGTACTAATTGAAACCATTGTTCTTTGAATCATTAATGAGAAGTTTACTAAAAGTTTGCAATAGGACTTAATCATTTCTTGATTCTTTAACAATACGGTACCAGTCCGTAGAGTTACTTGTCAGACTTAACAGTATTTCTATCTCAATTACAAGACTAGCGCATGGTAGATAACGGATGCCAATTCTACAACTTTAATTCAAAATACTATTCAGACTATGTTCATGATAATTAGTTCATGTTTTAATCTAATTACTAATGAACTCCCACTTAATACAACATCCCTCATAGTTGTTAAGTGGCACACGATCCACATCCACTACACCAAAACCGATCATCACGTGAGATGATGTAGCTTCAATGGTGAACATCAACATGTTGATCATATCATCCATATGACTCGTGTTCAACCTTTCGGTTTCCGTTGTCCCGAGGCCATGTCTGTACATGCTAGGCTCGTCAAGCAAACCCAAGTATTCCGCGTGTGCAAACATGGCTTACACCCGTTGTATGTGAACGTAGAGTCTATCACATCCGATCATCACGAGATGCTTCAAAACGACGAACTGTAGCAATGGTGCATACGAGGGAGAACACTTTATTATCTTGATATTAATGTGAGGGATCATCTTATAATGCTACCGTCGCGATCTAAGCAAGATAAGATGCATAAAGGATTAACATCACATGCAATTCATAATATGTGATATGATATGGCCTTTCTTCTTGTGCTTTTGATCTCCATCTCCAAAGCACATGATCATGATCTCCATCATCACCAGCATTGCACCAAGGTCCGTGGCGCCGCTTCATGGTTGTCCATCACTTATAGCTACTATGACAACTACTTGAAATAAAGCTATTACATGATGAATAGACACGCAGGTCTTTAACAAAAATTAAAGACAACCATTAGGCTCCTGCCGGTTGCCATAATACAACAATGAACATCTCATACATCAAATATAATCATCATCACATCATGACCATATCACATCACCAAACCCTGCAAAAACAAGTTAGACGCCTCTAATTTGGTTTGCATATTTTACGTGGTTTAGGGTTTTCGAGTAAGATCCAATCTACCTACGAACATGAACCACAACGGTGATACTAGTGTTGATAATAGAAAGTGCAAATTGGAATCTTCACTATGGTGGGAGAGACAGACACCCGCAAAGCCACTTATGCAATACAAATTGCATGTCAAGCGTGGAGCAAGTCTCATGAGACGCGGTCATGTAAAGTTAGCCCGGGCCGCTTCATCCCACCATCCCGCAAGATGCAAAGTACACAAACTAAAGCAACAAAAACATCAACGCCCACAAAACCATTGTGTTCTACTCGTGCAACGATCTATGCATAGACATGGCTCTGATACCACTGTTGGGGTTCGTAGCATAGAAAACAAAAATTTCCTACCGCAAGACGAATAAATCCAAGATCTAATCTATGGAACACCCAAGATCTAATCTACAAGATCGAAGCAGATTGATATGAGACTAATCCTCGAAGATTTCCAAAGCCTACGAGATTAGATCTCGTTGTTGGTGTAGACGATCGTCCCGGTGCTGCAATCCGGCAGCACTTCCGTACTCGATCGCGCGTACGGTGTCGATGAAGCCCTTCCTCTCCCTGTTCCAGCGGGCAGCGGAGGTGTGGTAGATCCCCTCGGAATCCCAGCAGCACGACGGCGTGGTGGTGGAGGTGGAGGAGAAATTCTGCAGGGCTTCGCGCCTGCGCAGGAGAAGGAGGAGGGAGAGAGAGGCGGCTAGGGCTTGGGGAAATCATGTGCTGCGCCCCAGCCCTCCCCTCCCTCTTATATAGGCGTGGGGGCTGCCTTGGCCCCTCCAAGCCTTTGGGTCGGCCAAAACAAGGGGGGCAACTTCCCCCAAGTTAAGTCCCTAATTTTAAGGGATTTGATCTTATCCACTTGATCCAGCCACATGGGCCTTGGGGGCTGGTGTGCCTGGCCCATGTGGGCCTATGTGACCCCCTCCGGTCCATGTTGGACGTTCGGGATAGGTGGGCCCCACTATGGTACCCTCCGGAACCTTCTAGAACCTCCGGTACAATACCGAAAAATCCTGAACTTTTCCGGTAACCCTGAAAATGACTTCCCATATATGAATCTTATTCTCCGGACCATTCCGGACCTCCTCGTGATGTCTTGGATCCCATCCGAGACTCCGAACAAACGGACTCCATCTCATATTCTGAATCTACTTATGCGACATCGAACCAGCGCGTCACCCTACGGTTCGCGAACTATGCGGACATGGTCGAGACTCCTCTCCGAGCAATAACCAATAGCGGGATCTGGAGATCCATAATGGCTCCCACATATTCAACGATGACTTAGTGATCGATTGAACCATTTACATACGATGCCGATTCCCTTTGTCACGCGATATTTTACTTGTCCGAGGTTCGATCATCGGTATCTCCATACCTTGTTCAACCTCGTTACCGACAAGTACTCTTTACTCGTACCGTGGTATGTGATCTCTTATGAACCATTCATATGCTTGCAAGCTAATCAGATGACATTCCACCGAGAGGGCCCAGAGTATATCTATCCGTCATCGGGATGGACAAATCCCACTATTGATCCATATGCCTCAACTCACACTTTCCGAATACTTAATCCCATCTTTATAACCACCCATTTACGCAATGGCGTTTGATGTAATCAAAGTACCCTTCCGGTGTAAGTGATTTACATGATCTCATGGTCGAAGGACTTGGGCAACTATGTATCGAAAGCTTATAGCAAATTGAACTTAATGACTTGATCTTATGCTACGCTCATTTGGGTGTGTGTCCATTATATCATTCACCTAATGACATAACCTTGTTATTAATAACATCCAATGTTCATGATCACGAAACCATGATCATCCATTAATCAACAAGCTAGTTATACAAGAGGCTTACTAGGGACTCCTTGTTGTTTACATAACACACATGTATCAATGTTTCGGTTAATACAATTATAGCATGGTATGCAAACATTATCATAAACAAAAAGATATATTATAATAACCATTTTATTATTGCCTCTTGGGCATATCTCCAACACTCGGAACACGGGATACCGAAAGGTAGAGCATGAGTCATATGATTGATATGATGAACACTTTGAGTGTTCGCCATTGAAATTACATCTTGTTCGTGATGATCGGGCTTGGTGTGGTGGATTTGGTCCGTGTGATCACTAAGACAATGCGAGGGATATTGTTTTGAGTGGGAGTTCACCTAGTTTTTAATTTTGTTAAATTAAAATTTGAACTCAATTTGTCATAAACTTAGTCTAAACTATTGCAAATAATTGTTGTAGATCATGGCGTCCCCATCAATCAATTTTAACCAGGTTCCTAGAGAAAGAAAAGCTTAAAAGCAATGGTAGCAACTTCACGACTGGTTTCGTCATGTGAGGATCTTCCTCAATGGCGGAAATCTGCAATATGTGCAAGTACCGCTAGGTCCCCCACCACCCCCTGTGTGCGAGGAAGAAAAGAATGTTTTCGAGACTCGTACCAAAGTGTATTCTCAAGTTCAGTGTGCCATCTGTGCAGCCTAGAGGCAGCTTCAAAAGCGTTTTGAGCACCACGACCCTTGTGAGATGATCCGTGAGCTCAAAGTTATCTTTGAAACTCATGCGGCCGTGGAAAGCTATGAAGCCTCGAAGCAGTTCTTTGGCTGCATGATGGAAGAGGGCAGCTGTTAGTGAGCACGTGTTCGCTATGTCCGGACACGCGAGGAAGCTGACTTGGGGATTGTGATCCCTAACCAACTGGGTATTCATCGTGTTCTCCAATCACCGCCACCAAGTTACAAGAACTTCGTGATGAACTACAATATGCAGAACATGAACAAGGAGTTACCTGAACTCTTCTCCATGCTGAAATCTGCTGAGGTTGAGATACAGAAAGAGCACCAAGTGTTGATGGTCAATAAGACCACCAAGTTCAAGAAACAGGCAAACCTAAGAAGGACCTCAAGAAGGGTGGCAAGAAAGCTGCCGCTCATCCTGAGAAGCCTAAGGGTGGCCCTAAACGATCTTGACTGCTATTCTGCAATGGGAAGGGACCTGGAAGCGGAATTGCTCCAAGTATCGGCTGATCTGAAGAGCGGCCTTGTCAAGAAGAAGAAAGGTATATCTGATATACATGTTATAGATGTTTATCTCGCTGGTTCTCGTACTAGTGCCTGGGTATTTGATACTGGTTCGGTTGCTCACATTTGTAACTCGAAACAGGAACTACGGAATAAACGAAGCCTAGCGAGGGATGAAGTGACGATGCGCGTTGGAAATGGATCCAAGGTCGATGTGATCGCTGTCGGCACGCTCCCTCTACATCTACCATCGGGATTAGTTTTAGACCTTAATAATTGTTATTTGGTGCTGCGTTGAGCATGAACATTATATCTGGATCATGTTTAATGCAAGACGGTTATTCATTCAAGTCTGAGAATAATGGTTGTTCTATTTTTATGAATAATATCTTTTATGGTCATGCGCCTGAGAAGAATGGTTTATTTCTATTAAATCTCGATAGTAGCGATACACATGTTCATAACATTGATGCTAAACGAATTAAATTGAATGATAATTCTACTTATATGTGCACTGTCGTCTTGGTCATATTGGAGTGAAACGCATGAAGAAACTCCATGCAGATGGACTACTTGAGTCACTTGACTTTCAGTCACTTGACAGATGCGAAGCATGTCTAATGGGAAAAACGACTAAGACTCCATTCTCTAGTATTATGGAGCGAGCTACAGACTTATTGGAAATCATACATACCGATGTGTGCGGACCAATGAGTGTAGCCTCGCGCGGTGGTTATCGTTATGTTCTAACCTTCACAGATGATCCGAGTAGATATGGGTATATCTATTTCATGAAACATAAATCAGAGACTTTCCAGAAGTTCAAGGAATTTCAAAGTGAAGTAGAAAATCAACGTAACAAGAAGATCAAGTTTCTGATTCTGATCGTGGAGGCGAATATCTGAGTTATGAGTTTGGCATGCATTTAAAGAAATGCGGAATACTTTCACGATTGACACCGCCGGGAACACCACAGCGCAATGGTGTGTCCGAACGTCGTAATCGAACTCTCTTAGATATGGTTCGTTCTATGATGTCTCTTACTGATTTGCCGTTATCTTTTTGGGGTTATGCATTAGAGACAACATCATTCACTTTAAATAGGGCACCATCGAAATCCGTTGCAACGACACCGTATGAATTATGGTTTAATAAGAAACCTAAGCTGTCGTTCCTTAAAGTTTGGGGTTGCGAAGCCTATGTAAAAAAGTTACAACCGGACAAGCTAGAACCCAAAGCGGAGAAATGCGTCTTCATAGGATACCCTAAGGAAACTATAGGGTATACTTTCTATCACAGATCCGAAGGCAAAATCTTTGTTGCTAAGAACGGAACCTTTCTTGAGAAAGAATTTCTCACTAAAGAAGTGACTGGAAGAAAAGTAGAACTCGAGGTTACTAAACCTTCTCTCGTTGATCGAGTAGCGCAGTACCGGAAGATGTTCTGTGCTGCGCCGGTAACAGAGGAAGCTAATGATCATGATCATGAAACTTCGAGCGAGCTACTGAACCTCGTAGGTCGACGAGAGAACGTACCACTCTGATTGGTATGATCCTTGTCTAAATCTCATGATTGTGGACAACAATGATGAGGACCCTGCACGTATGAAGAAGCGATGATGAGCCCAGATTCCAACAAATGGCAAGAAGCCATGAAATCCGAAATGGGATCCATGTATGATAACAAAGTATGGACTTTGGTAGATCTACCTGATAGCCGCAAGGCTGTTGAGAATAAATGGATCTTCAAGAGAAAAACAGATGCTGATGGTAATATTACTGTCTATAAAGCTCGACTTGTCGCAAAGGGTTTCCGACAAATTCAAGGTGTTGACTACGATGAGACTTTCTCACCTGTAGCGAAGCTAAAGTCTGTGAGGATTTTGTTAGCAATAGCTGCATTTTTCGATTATGAGATTTGGCAGATGGATGCCAAAACAGCGTTCCTTAATGGTGACATTGAGGAAGAGTTGTATATGGTACAACCCAAAGGTTTTGTCGACCCTAAAAATGCTGACATGGTATGCAAACTTCAGCGTTCCATTTATGGACTGAAGCAAGCATCCAGGAGTTGGAACCGACGCTTTGATAAGGTGATCAAAGACTTCGGGTTTATACAGTGCCATGGAGAGGCCTGTATTTACAAAAAAGTGAGTGGGAGCTCTGTAGCATTCTTGATATTATATGTAGATGACATATTATTGATTGGGAATGATATAGAACTATTAAGCGGTGTAAAAGGTTATTTGAATAAGTGTTTTTCAATGAAGGACCTTGGTGAAGCAGCGTACATTTTAGGCATCAAGATTTATCGAGATAGATCAAGACGCCTAATAGGGCTTTCACAGTACATACCTGGACAAGATTCTGAGAAGTTTAGAATGGATGAAAGTAAGAAATGATTCTTACCGATGTTGCCAGGTAAGGTCTTGAGCAAGACTCAAGGTCCAGCTACGGAGAAGAAAGAGAGAGGATGAATCAGATCCCCTATGCCTCGGCAGTAGGCTCTATCATGTATGCCATCTTGTGTACTAGACCGGATATAGCACATGCTGTTAGTTTGACTAGCAGATATCAAAGTGATCCAGGAATGGAACACTGGACAGCGGTCAAGAATATCCTGAAGTACTTGAAAAGAACTAAGGATATGTTTCTTTGTTATGGTGATGACCAAGAGCTCGTTGTAACAAGTTACACCGATGCAAGTTGGAACACTGATCCTGATGACTCTAAGTCTCAGTCCGGGTACGTGTTTATATTGAATGGTGTTGCGGTAAGTGGTGCTCCAAGCGTGCACGGTGGCGAAGTCTTCAACAGAATCGGAATACATAGCGGCTTCGAGGCTTCATCGGAAGCGGTATGGATGAAGAGGTTCATTGTTGAGCTCGGTGTGGTTCCTAGTGCATTGGACCCACTAGTCATTTATTGTGACAACATGGGTGCCATCGCCAATGCACAAGAACCAAGGTCACACAAGAAGCTAAAGCATATCAAGCTGCGTTTTCATTCGATTCGCGAGTACATCGAAGATGGAGAAGTAAAGATTTGCAAAGTACACGATCTGAATGTAGCAGATCCGTTCACTAAAGCTCTCCCTAGGGCAAAGCATGACCAACACCAGAATGCCATGGGTGTTAGGTACCTTACAATGTAATCTAGATTATTGACTCTAGTGCAAGTGGGAGACTGTTGGAGATATGCCCAAGAGGCAATAATAAATTGGTTATTATATATCTTTGTGTTTATGATAAATGTTTATATACCATGCTATAATTGTATTAACCGAAACATTGATACATGTGTGTTATGTAAACAACAAGAAGTCCCTAGTAAGCCTCTTGTATAACTAGCTTGTTGATTAATAGATGATCATCGTTTCGTGATCATGAACATTGGATGTTATTAATGACAAGGTTATATCATTATGTGAATGATGTAATGGACACACCCAATTAAGCGTAGCATAAGATCACGTCATTAAGTTCATTTGCTATAAGCTTTCGATACATAGTTACCAAGTCCTTTTGACCATGAGATCATATAAATCAGTTATGCCGGAAGGGTACTTTGATTACATCAAACGCCACTGCGTAAATGGGCGGTTATAAAGGTGGGATTAGGTATCCGGAAAGTATGAGCTTGAGGCATATGGATCAACGGTGGGATTTGTCCATCCCGATGACGGATAGATATACTCTGGGCCCTCTCGGTGGAATGTCGTCTAAATGGCTTGCAAGCATATGAATGGTTCATAAGAGACCACATACCACGGTTCGAGTAAAGAGTACTTGTCGGAGACGAGGTTGAACAAGGTATCGTGATACCGATGATCAAACCTCGGACAAGTAATATATCGCGAGACAAAGGGAATCGGTATCGTATGTAAATGGTTCATTCGATCACTAAGTCATCGTTGAATATGTGGGAGCCATTATGGATCTCCAGATCCCGCTATTGGTTATTTGTGGGAGAGAAGTCTCAACCATGTCTGCATAGTTCGCGAACCGTAGGGTGACACACTTAAGGTTTGATGTCGTTTGAGTAGATATGGAATTTGGAAATGGAGTTCGAAGTTTTTGTTCGGAGTCTCGGATGGGATCCAGGACATCACGAGGAGTTCCGGAATGAGAATAAGATTCATATATAGGAAGTCATATTCCAAGTTTGGAAATGATCCGATGCATTTATGGAAGGTTCTAGAAGGTTCTAGAAAAGTCCGGAAGAAATGCATTATGGAAGGTGGAGTCCCGGAGGGACTCCACAACCCTAGCCGGCCAAACCCTAGTGGGGAGTCCCGGTGGACACCACCAAGGGTGGCCGGCCAACCACCAAGGAAAGGTGGGAGTCCCACCTTGAGTAGGACTCCCTCCTTGGGTAGGTTTCCCACCTAAGGTAGGTTTTCTTTTGGGGTCTTATTCGAAGACTTGGGATCCAACTCTTGGGGGCTTCCACCTATATAATGAGGGGCATAGGGGAGGTGGCCGGCCAACTCAAGCCCACAAGTTGGCTACCGCCCATAGCCGGCGCCATAGCCACCTCTCCCCAAACCCTAGCCGCCTCCTCCTCCACCTCAACTCCCGCATACGCTTAGGCGAAGCCCTGCCGGAGTTCTCCACCACCACCGCCACCACGCCGTCGTGCTGCCGGGATTCGAGGAGGATCTACTACTTCCCGGCCCCTGGACGGGGAGAAGGACGTCGTCTTCATCAACACCGAACGTGTGATCGAGTACGGAGGTGCTGCCCGTTTGTGGCACCATCGAGATCAAGATCTTCTACGCGCTTTTGCAAGCGGCAAGTGATCGTCTACATCCACCCCGAGATCTAATCTCGTTAAGCTTTGCGAATCTTCGAGGGTTAGTCTCATCATCTCCTCGTTGCTACCGTCTACTAGATTAGATCTTGGCTTGGTTTTCGTTCTTGCGGTAGGAAATTTTTTGTTTTCTATGCTACGAATCCCATCATTTTACTGCACTTGCTAAGCGCTTCATTCCGAAGGAAGATCTTGGGCTTGCTCTTCGGCAAGAAAACCTCAAGATTGGCGTTGAAGGTACCATTGCATTGGTTGTCGAGAGTCAACAGAGCGTCAACTGGCCGAAGGTTGGTGATGTGAAGAACATGGAGACAAAGAGGCGGCAGTCGATGATCAAGGCTGCCAAGCCTCACTCGAAGAAGATCCTGGCCTTCCTCGGGTATAAGCCAACACCTTCCTCCAGTTCCGCTAAACCGGAGGTCAAGTAGAATATCCTATCTATCCTTTTTTTTTTCTTTCTTTTGACGCTTGTCGCAATAGATGTAGTTTGCGACAGCGTGAAATTGGTTCACTAGGACCCCTCCTTTTGTAAGGATCATGTAAATATCTCGAAAATCAATGGAAATCTATCTTTGCCTGATGATTAATGTCGAACTTTTTATTTCCAGTTGGTGTTTGATAACTACACTTCAACTCCTCGTCCTTCTGATGCCTTACCTGCTTCCTCCTACTCAAAGAAAACTCCTGTTGATGAATTCATTGAAGATTCCTCGAGTATGGGTTCAGTACAAGACTTGGAAGAACTCCGCCAGCAGCTTCAATCTATGAAGAAGCAAGCACTTGTAATAATGGAACAATCTCGAAGATCTACTGAAAAGGAGCAAA
The DNA here is from genome assembly GCA_030979885.1 of Lolium multiflorum. Lineage (NCBI taxonomy): Eukaryota > Viridiplantae > Streptophyta > Magnoliopsida > Poales > Poaceae > Lolium > Lolium multiflorum. The sequence continues at coordinate 160,919,705 of CM061749.1, forward strand.
TTGCACGACAGCAAGCTTCAGAAGCCATCGTTGCAAAAGAGGCTGCAGTTACCGAGGCTAAACAAGCTACTTCTCGAGAAAATTTCATGCTTGAACTGTTGACTGACGCAAGCTTGGAAATGGCGGGTAAGCTTTGCGAGCTGAAACTTTTCCTAGTTGTTTTCCTCTTTTCTCTAACTAATGTGATGTCGTTGAACAGGTTCTTTTGTGGACGCTGCTGCCGAAGATCAAAGGGTGGATACCAGGTCGAATTTCCTGGTCAACCTGGCGCTAGACCATGGCTCCCTCTTTTGGGCTACCCCTGAGCGCACCCAACAAATCGTCAGATTCCAAGACCGCGCCTGCCAAGTTCGTGAGTTCCTTGAATTTTGTACTAAAACGTTGCCCATGGTCTACAACTCCATGTTTCCTCGGAATGTTCAGCCTAAGACTCTGCCTGAACTGATGATCAAGTTTAAAGACTCGCGTCAAATCCATGGTTTCGTAAGAGCTCAACTAGTAGCAGGTGCTAGATTTGCTCTTATTATGCTTCAGATCTGCCATTAAAAATTGGATATGACCAAAGTGGTTGAAAAAGTCCATGACAAGCTAAGGCAACGACAGAGGGGTGTCGACAGGATTGACGCAATAGTTACGCCAGTGGCTGAAGAAATAATCGGTGACCTTCTTCGGATGGATGCCGACTTTTTTGCAGATGGTCATTATGCTGATTTCATGGGTGCCTCCAATGAAGAAGATAGGATAAATATAGACGACATGTTAGGCCGTGAATGAATATATTTTTCTAGTGTTTAACTATCTTGTCGAGAAAGTTGTAAATTTTCTATATATATTGTAGAACAAAAATATCTCTAGTCCCCGAGTATTTTGGTCGCATGTGTCTTTATTTTTACTTTTCTTGCGAGGTGTTGTAAACCAAGGCAAAAATCGTTGTAAATTTATATATTGTATGGATGTATGTAGTAAGACAGACTTTGTTGGGTAAAAAAAAACCCGAGTTTGTCGAAGAAAAGGATGTATATCACCAATATCTTTATTATATTGCAGCACCGCGAGCCCGCCTCATTAAAAACCTTCCAGCCCCACTCGGTGCCCTGAAAGGAAAAGAGTGCGTATGAAAACTCGCGGGCGTTTCGATATATTGTATGTTTACATATATATTTTGACTTAAGCGTAAAAACGCCTAAGTTGCGCCACGTTCCAGGGATTTGGCTCCGCAATCCTGTCTTCTTGTCCTTTATCCTGTACGCTCCTCCTTCGATTACTTGTATAATATCCTAGCCATGGTGACTCGATGCGCGTAGATGTACACGTCCGTTGGGAACCCCAAGAGGAAGGTATGATGCGCACAAGGTTTTCCTATGAAACCATGAACCAAGAAGGAGTAGGAGCCAAGAAGCACGTGAAGGTGGTGGAGGAGTTTAGTGCGGCGCAACACCGGCGCCGCCAGTGGAACCTGCACAACACAATCAAAGTACTTTGCCCCAACGTAACGGTGAGGTTGTCAATCTCACCGGCTTGCTGAAAACAAAGGATTAAGCGTATCGATAGGAAGATAGTGTTTGTTTGCAAAGAACAGTAAAAACAGTAGAATGTATTCAGATGTAAAAGAATGGACCGGGGTCCACAGTTCACTAGAGGTGTCTCTCCCATAAGATAACTAACATGCTGGGTGAACAAATTACAGGCGGGCAATTGACAAATAAAGATTCAATACATATCAACGATGATTACTATGTGATTTAATCAGCATTACGACAAAGTACATAGACCGCTATCCAGCATGCATCTATGCCTAAATAATCCACCTTCAGGTTATCATCCGAACCCCTTCCGGTATTAAGTTGTAAACAACAGATAATTGCATTAAGTATGGTGCGTAATGTAATTAACACAAATATCCTTAGACAAAGCATCGATGTTTTATCCCTAGTAGCAACAACACATCCACAACCTTAGAACTTTCTGTCATTGTCCCAGATTCAATGGAGGCATGAACCCACTATCGAGCATAATTACTCCCTCTTGGAGTTACAAGTATCAACTTGGCCAGAGCCTCTACTACCAACGGAGAGCATGCAAGAACATAAACAACACATATATGATAGATTGATAATCAACTTAACATAATATTCTATATTCATCGGATCCCGCCATACACAACATGTAGCATTACAAATAGATGATCTTGATCATGTTAGGCAGCTCACAAGATCTATAACAATGATAGCACAAGCGGAGAAGACAACCATCTAGCTACTGCTATGGACCCATAGTCCAAGGATGAACTACTCACGCATCAATCCGGAGGCGGGCATGATGATGTAGAGCCCCTCCGGTGATGATTCCCCTCTCAGGGTGCCGGAGGCGATCTCTGAATCCCCCGAGATGGGATTCGCGATGGCGCGTCTCTGGAAGGTTTTCCGTATCGTGGCTCTCGGTATAGGGGGTTTCGCGACGAAGGCTATTTGTAGGCGGAAGGGTAGGTCAGGGGGCGTCACGAGGGGCCCACACAACAGGCCGGTGCGGCCAGGGCCCAGGCCGCGCCACCCTAGTGTGGCGTCGCCTCGTGGCCCCACTTCGTCTCCCTTTCGGTCTTCTGGAAGCTTCGTGTAAAAATAGGCCCCTGGGCGTTGATTTCGTCCAATTCGAGAATATTTCCTTACTAGCATTTCTGAAACCAAAAACAGCAGAAAACAGCAACGGGCACTTCGGCATCTTGTTAATAGGTTAGTGCCGGAAAATGTATAATAATGATGTAAAGTATGTATAAAACATTCAAGTATTGTAATAAAAGTAGCATGGAACATAAGAAATTATAGATACGTTTGAGACGTATCAGACTAATTTCTCGTGGCTATCTTGTGTGAGTCGAAGAACTAAGTCGCCAACCTGGAAAGACCTTGGTCGCAATCGTCGACTGTGATAATTTTTCATATCTTGCTGATACTTGGCGACTCTTGACAATACTTCATCGCGAGCCTCGTCAAGTGCATCCATATCGTCTTCCCGCGCCTTTCTCGAGGTTTCTTCATCAAACTCTGCTACTCTCGGATAATTGTGTTCTATTTCTATCGGCAACACTGCTTCTGCTCCATGAACCAGGAAAAACAGGGTTTCCTGAGTGGCTGTATTGGGTGTCCTTCGTATGCTCCATAGAACACTTTGTAATTCCTCTGGCCAAGTATGCCGAGCTTTTTCCAGTGGTCCTAACAAGCGCTTCTTGATGCCATTGCAGATGACGCGTTTGTTTTTCGACTTGACCATTAGTTTGCGGGTGTGCGACTGACGCAAAATGTAATTTGATGCCTACCTCTGCACAATAAGCCTTGAATTCCTTGGACGTGAAATTTGCCATTGTGACGATGCTATGAGGAACTCCGAACCGAAAAACAATGCTTTTGATGAACTTGACCGTCGATGCTGCATCTGGTGAATTTATCGGCTTCGCTTCAACCCACTTGGTAAACTTGTCGACAGCTACAAGCATATACTCGTATCCTCCTGGCCACGCCTTGTGTAATTTGCCCACCATATCAAGTCCCTATTGAGCAAAGGGCCACGACAAAAGAATTGGCATCAACTCCGCTGCCGGAGAGTGGGGTTTGGCGGCAAACCTTTGACACGCATCACAAGTACGCACTATGTCCTTTGCATCCTCGATGGCTGCTAGCCAATAAAATCCTGCTCTGAAAACCTTGGCTGCAATAACTCGACTGCTGGCGTGGTGTCCACATACTCCTTCGTGCACGTCCTTTAAAAGCACTCGACCTTCTTCAGCTGTTACAGCACTGTAAGACTCCCGATATACTTTTCTTGTAAAGCTCGCCTTTAACCACAGTAAAAGCTTTGGATCTCCGAATAATTCGCCTTGCTTCCACTGGATCGTCGGGTATCTTTTTCTTTGAAATATATGCAATATAAGCCTGCATCCATGGTACTTGTATTACCATTACCTCGTGTGATTCTTCCTCATCTCTAGATGCGCCTGCCTCGAGGGCTGTCGAAGCCCCCGGGCCTTTCTCGACCTTTTCTTTCTTCTTTGGTTGTTTCCTTGCCTTAGTCGACCTTTCACTTATCTCCTCCCAAAATACTCCAGGTGGTATTGCTAGGCATTGTGACCCGATATTCGCCAAAACATCGGCTTCGTTATTGCTGAGCCTGCTAACATGATTCACTTCACATCCGTCAAAAGCTTCTCGAGTTCATTATATAACTCCTTGTATGCTATCATGCTATCATTGACTGCATCACATTGATTCATAACTTGTTGAGCCACCAGCTGGGAATCACCATATATTTTTAATCGGGTCGCACCACAAGCCTTCGCCATCCTCATCCCATGTATCAATGCTTCATACTCTGCCTCATTGTTAGATGCGTTGGGAAACGTCATCTGTAGTACATATTTTTAGCTTGTCTCCTTGAGGTGAAACCAATATCACGCCTACTCCTGCTCCTTCTAACCTTTTGGACCCGTCGAAGTTCATGGTCCAGGTTCTCGATAAATCAGGCGGTCTCGTATTTTGCAGCTCCATCCACTCTGCGACGAAGTCTGGTAATATCTGCGACTTGATCGCTTTTCTTTTTTCGTATGTGATGTCCCGAGGGAAAGTTCTATTCCCCAAAGGGACACGACCCGTAGCTTCCGGGTTATTCAGTATATTCGACAATGGAGCCTCATTGACCACTATTATCGGGTGTGCCGAAAAATAATGTCGTAACTTTCTTGCGTTGTAAATACTCCGTATGCTAGCTTCTGATAATGCGGGTATCTCCGCTTTGAAGGCGATAAAACTTCGCTGATGAAATATACCGGCCTTTGTACTCCATGTAATTTCCCTTCTTCCTCTCGCTCAACCACGAGTGCCGTGCTGACCACCTGAGGTGTGGCCGCAATGTATAACAGGAGAGGTTCCTTTTCCTTGGGCGCCACCAATATTGGAGGTGTTGAGATTGTGCGCTTGAGATCCTCAAAAGCTCTGCCTGCTTCTTCGTTCCACTCGAACTTTCCTCCTTGTTTGATCAAAGCGTAAAATGGCAATGCCCTTTCGCCTAACCTGGCGACGAATCTGCTCAAAGCTGCGACTCGTCCAGTTAGTTGTTGTATCTTTTAGCTTTGTTGGCTTCCTCATCGTCACGATGGCCTGAATTTTCTCCGGATTAGCCTCGATTCCTCTTGTTGATACCAGGAACCCGAGTTCTGATACGTCTCCAACGTATCTATAATTTCTGATGTTCCATGCTAGTTTTATGACAATACCTACATGTTTTGCTCACACTTTATAATGATTTTATGCATTTTCTGGAACTAACCTATTAACAAGATGCCACAGTGCCGGTTTATTATGTTTTATTGCAGAAAAGGCCCAAAAACCGAAGTGCTCGGAAAAATCCAGAAAAATCACATAAATTCTATTCCGCCAGAAGACTCATGGAGCCAGAAGGGCCAGGCCAGAGGAGGCCCAGGGCATCCTCCCCATCAGCCGGCGCGGCCTGGAGGGGGCCACCCTATGGTGTGGGCCCCCAGGGCACCCCTGCGCCGCCTCTTCGCCTATATAATCTCTCGTGACGTGAAAACCCTACAACAATTGACGAAACTCCAGAAAGACTCCAGGGCCGCCGCCGCCATCGCGAAACTCCGTTTCGGGGACAGAAGTCTCTGTTCCGGCACGCCGCCGGGACGGGGAATTGCCCCGGAGCCATCTCCATCGACACCACCGCCATCTTCATCGCCGTTGCTGTCTCCCATGATGAGGAGGGAGTAGTTCTCCCCCGAGGTTGAGGGATCTACCGGTAGCTATGTGGTTAATCTCTCTCTCATGTACCTCAATACAATGATCTCATGAGCTGCCTTACATGATTGAGATCCATATGATGAGCTTTATATCACTATTAATCTATATGCTACTCTAGTGATGTTATTAAAGTAGTCTATTCCTCCTCCATGATGTAAAGGTGACAGTGTGTGCATCATGTAGTACTTGGCGTAGGTTATGATTGTAATCTCTTGTAGATTATGGAGTTAACTATTACTATGATAGTATTGATGTGATCTATTCCTCCTTTCATAGCTATTGGTGATAGTGTGTATGTTATGTTAGTACTCGGTCTAAATTGCAACGGTCTATTATGCACTCTAGAGGTTACTTTAATATGAACTCCGAATGTTGTGGAGCTTGTTTACTCCGACTTGAGGGAGCTCTTGTAGCCCTACACAATGAATGGTGTTTGTTATCCAACAAGAGAGTGTTTGAAAGTAGCACAAGTGAGGAGAAGTTACTTATTTATTATGTGATCAATGTTGAGAGTGTCCACTAGTGAAAGTAGGATCCCTAGGCCTTGTTTCCAAATACTGCAAACATCGCTTATTTACTGTTTTACTGCATTTTTACTTCCTGCAATATTACCACCATCTATACCACCTGTGTTTACTATCTCTTCGCCGAACTAGTGCACCTATACATCGACAAGTGTATTAGGTGTGTTGGGACACAAGAGACTTCTTGTATCTTAATTGCGGGGTTGCTTGAGAGGAATATCTTTGACCTCTACCTCCCCGAGTTCGATAAACCTTGGGTGATTCACTTAAGGAAAACTTGCTTGTTCTACAAACCTCTGCTCTTGGAGGCCCAACACGTCTACAAGAATAGAAGCACACGTAGACATCAAGCTATAATCTGGCGCCATTGCCGGGGAGGTAAGGTAAAGGTATTCACATCCTCGACTAGCTATTTCCTAGCACTGTTGCCGGTGTGTGAGTGCTCGAAGCTATCTCCTTTAGATCCTGCAATTGCATCTTTTTGTTTCTTGTTTTTATTTTCACTAGTTAGGCTTAATGGAAAACAACAAAAAAAATTAGAGTTCTTTATGGACTTTATCTTGAATTAGGACATGATGTGTTTGAAGAGAGAATTAAAAAACCTATGGAACTTTATATGCATGCTAATGGCAATTTTATTAATATGAATGCTTTGAACACCATTATTGCTAATGCTATGGAAGAATTTAAGCTTGGGGAGGTCGGTTTTGATGAAAATGATCTCTTTAGTCCTCCGGGTATGGAAGCGAAGGTTTATGTTGATTATGATATGCCTCCTATATATGATGTTTGCAATGATGAATATGATAATTTCAGTCCATATACTATTGAGGATAAAATTCATTATGATTATTCTATGCCTCCAATTTATGATGATTATAATGATGGATGTGATAGTTTTACTCCCACTATTACTAATAAAATTGATTATGCTTATGTGGAGAGTAATGATACTTTTATGCATGTGGATAAGAATGCTTTATGTGATAGTTATATTGTTGAGTTTGTTCATGATGCTACTGGAAATTATTATGAGAGAGGAAAATATGGTTGTAGAAATTTTTATGGTACTAAAACACCTCTCTATATGCTGAAACTTTTGAAGTTACTCTTGTTTTATCTTACTATGCTTGTCACTTTGTTCTTTTTGAATTTATTTGTGTACAAGATTCCTATGCATAGGAAGCGGGTTAGACTTAAATGTGTTTCGAATTTGCTTCTTGATGCTCTCTTTTGCTTCAAATCTTATTTCTTGCGATAGCATCATTAAAATTACTGAGCCCATCTTAATGGTTATAAAGAAAACACTTCTTGGGAGATAACCCATGTTTTTATTTTGCTAATGTTTTGTTGTGTCTTGGAAGTTGTTACTACTGTAGCAACCTCTCCTTATCATGTTTTTGTGCCAAGAAAAGTCTCTAATAGAAGGTTGATACTAGATTTGGATTTCTGCGCAGAAACAGATTTGCTGTCTGTCACGAATTCGCGTCCTTCTCTCTGTAGAAGAATAAAAAAAATCTGCCAATTTACGTGCGTGATCCTCAGATATGTGCGCAACTTTCATTAGTTTTGATTTTTTCCATCTGAGCAAGTTAAGTGCCTCAGAAAAATTTGTCTTTACGGACTGTTCTGTTTTGACAAATTCTGCCTTTTTATTTCGCATTGCCTCTTTTGCTATGTTGAATGGATTTCTTTGTTCCATTAACTTCAGTAGCCTTGGGTAATGTCCATAAGTGTTAAGAATGATTATGTCACCTCTGAACATGTGAATTTTTGATTATGCACTAACTCTCTAATAAGTTTGCTTAAAGTTTGGTGTGGAGGAAGTTTTCAAGGGTCAAGAGAAGAGGATGATATAATATGATCAAGAAGAGTGAAAAGTCTAAGCTTGGGGATGCCCCCGTGGTTCATCCCTGCATATTTCAAGAAGAATCAAGCATCTAAGCTTGTGGATGCCCAAGGCATCCCCTTCTTCATCGACAACTTATCAGGTCACTTCTAGTGAAACTATGTTTTTATTCTGTCACATCTTATGTTCTTTACTTGGAGCGTCTGTTCGTTTTTATTTTTGTTTATGTTTGAATAAATTTGGATCCCACAATCCTTGTATTGGAGATAGACACGCTCCGCTTTTTATTTGAACACTTGTGTTCTTAGTTTTGCTTTAATGTTCATGGCGAAGGCTGAAAACTGCTTCGTTGATTGCTATTTGGTTGGAATCAGAAAATGCTTCATATGGTCTTGAATAATTTGATACTTGGCAATTGTTTTGAGCTCTTGTAGATCATGTTTAAGCTCTTGCATCATGTAGTTTAAATCTATTAGTGGAGAACTACCGTAGAGCTTGTTGAAATTTGGTTTGCATGATTGGTCTCTCTAAGGTCTAGATATTTTCTGGTAAAAGTGTTTGAACAACAAGGAAGACAGTGTAGAGTCTTATAATGCTTGCAATATGTTCTTGTGTAAGTTTTGTTGTCCTGTTCATACTTGTGTTTGCTTCAAACAACCTTGCTAGCCAAAGCCTTGTAGGAGATGCTTCTCGTGCATCCAAACACCTTGAGCCAAAACTCATGCCATTTGTGTCCACCATAACTACCTATATGTGGTATTTTTCTGCCATTCCAAAGTAAATTGCTTGCGTGCTACCTTTAAAATTTAATTCCTTTGTCTTTACAATACATAGCTCATGGGAAAATAGCTTAAAAACTATTGTGGTGATGAATATGTAGCTATGTATCTTAGTTCTTATAAGTTGCTTGTTGAGCGATAACCATGTTTCTGGGGACGCCATCAACTTTTACACCTTTGTTGAATATCATGTGAGTTGCTATGCATGTTCGTCTTGTCTGAAGTAAGGGTGATTTATCATGATTTAATGGTTTGAGTATGCATATTGCTAGAGAAGAACATTGGGCCGCCAACCAAAGCCATGTATCATGGTGGAAGTTTCAGTTTGGACATTAATCCTCAATCTCTTAGGAGAATATTATATGTTGTTGAATTCTTAAGCATTAAAGAGGAGTCCATTATCTGTTTTCTATGTTGTCCCGGTATGGATGTCCACAAGTTGAGATTTATCAAAACTGAGGAATCAAATGCGATCTATCTCCTTGGACCTTTGTATGGGTGGCATAGAGGTACCCCTTTGTGACACTTGGTTGAAACATATGTTATGCAATGATAATCCATGGAAATCCGAGCTAATTAGGACAAGGTGCGAACACTATTGGTATTCGATGCATGAGGCTTGCAACTTATAAGAGGTTTTATGCATAACACATATGAATTATTACTACCGTTGAAAAAATTGTTTCCATGTTTTCAAAATAAAAAGCTCTAGCACATGAGTAATCCATGCTTCCCTCTGCGAAGGGCCTTTCTTTTACTTTATGTTGAGTCAGTTTACCTACTTCTTTCTATCCTAGAAGCAAACACTTGTGTCAACTGTGTGCACTGATTCTTACATGTTTATTTATTGCACTTGTTATATTACTTTATGTTGACAACTATCCATGAGATATACATGTTACAAGTTGAAAGCAATTGCTGAAACTTAATCATCCTTTGTGTTGCTTCAAAACTTTATATTAAGAATCTATTGCTTTATGAGTTAACTCTTATGCAAGACTTGTTGATGCTTGTCTGAAAAGTACTATTCATGAAAAGTCTTTGCTATATGATTCAGTTGTTTAATCATCATCTTTACCATTGCTTGGAATCACCTCATTCATCTCATATGCTTTACAATAGTATTGATCAAGATTATGATAGTAGCATGTCACTTCAGAAATTATCCTTGTTATCGTTTACCTACTCGAGGGCGAGTAGGAACTAAGCTTGGGGATGCTTGATACGTCTCCAACGTATCTATAATTTCTGATGTTCCATGCTAGTTTTATGACAATACCTACATGTTTTGCTCACACTTTATAATGATTTTTTGCATTTTCTGGAACTAACCTATTAACAAGATGCCACAGTGCCAGTTTCTATTTATTATGTCTGTTTATTGCAGAAAAGGCCCAAAAACAAAAGTGCTCGGAAAAATCCAGAAAAATCACATAAATTTTATTCCGCCAGAAGACTCACGGAGCCGAAGGGCCGGGCCGAGGAGGCCCGGGCCTCCTCCCCATCGTCGGCGCGGGCCTAGAGGGGGCCGCCCCACCCTATGGTGTGGGCCCCCGGCCCCCCTTGCGCGCTTCGCCTATATAATCTCTCATGACGTGAAAACCCTACAACAATTGACGAAACTCCGGAAAGACTCCAAGGACGCCGCCGCCATCGCGAAACTCCGTTTCGGGGACGAAGTCTCTGTTCGCACGCGCCGGACGGGAATTGCCCCGGAGCCATCTCCATCGACACCACCTCCATCTTCCCAATACAACTCTAACTTTCCCAATACAACTCTAACTTTCCTTAATACTAACTGGGCTTCCGAACTTCATATTCTTCGACTTGTGGGCCTTCAGTAAACCCCGGGTACCATCTTCAGCAAGCCCATTGGGGATGCCTATGTCAATCACCGCCATCTTCATCGCCGTTGCTGTCTCCCATGATGAGGAGGGAGTACTTCTCCCTCGAGGCTAAGGGCTCCACCGGTAGCTATGTGGTTAATCTCTCTCTCATGTACCTCAATACAATGATCTCATGAGCTGTCTTACATGATTGAGATCCATATGATGAGCTTTGTATCACTATTAATCTATGTGCTACTCTAGTGATGTTATTAAAGTAGTCTATTCCTCCTCCATGATGTAAATGTGACAGTGTGTGCATCATGTAGTACTTGGCGTAGGTTATGATTGTAATCTCTTATAGATTATGGAGTTAACTATTACTATGATAGTATTGATGTGCTCTATTCCTCCTTTCATAGTTATTGGTGACAGTGTGTATGCTATGTTAGTACTCGGTTTAAATTGCAACGGTCTATTATGCACTCTAGAGGTTACTTTAATATGAACTCCGAATGTTGTGGAGCTTGTTTACTCCAGCTTGAGGGATCTCTTGTAGCCCTACACAATGAATGGTGTTTGTTATCCAACAAGAGAGTGTTTAAAAGTAGCACAAGTGAGGATAAGTTACTTATTTATTATGTGATCAATGTTGAGAGTGTCCACTAGTGAAAGTAGGATCCCTAGCCCTTGTTTCCAAATACTGCAAACATCGCTTATTTACTGTTTTACTGCATCTTTACTTCATACAATATTACCACCATCTATACCACCTGTGTTTTACTATCTCTTCACCGAACTAGTGCACCTATACATCTCACAAGTGTATTAGGTGTGTTGGGGACACAAGAGACTTCTTGTATCTTAATTGCAGGGTTGCTTGAGAGGAATATCTTTGACCTCTACCTCCCTGAGTTCGATAAACCTTGGGTGATTCACTTAAGGGAAAACTTGTTGTTGTTCTACAAACCTCTGCTCTTGGAGGCCCAACACTGTCTACAAGAATAGAAGCACACGTAGACATCATTCTCCTGCAGGAACGCCAAAAGAGCACTTTGTCGTTCAGCTTGAGACAATATTTGTCGAGGTTGTCGAAGGTTTCTCTAAGATCATCGATCAATGTTGATCCTTCCTTTGTTGTTATGACGACATCATCAATGTATACTTGGACGTTCTTGCCAATCTGCGTGGCCAAGCACTTCTGCATCATCCACTGGTATGTTGCACCCGCATTTTCTTAACCCAAAAGACATCGTTTTGTAACAAAACACACCATAAGGGGTGATAAAAGCTGTTTTGACTTCATCTTCCTCCTTCAGTCGAATCTGGTTATAACCAGAATATGCGTCCAAGAAAGAAAGACGTTCACAACCTGCCGTGGAGTCGATGATTTGATCGATCCTTGGGAGGGGAAAGTGATCTTTTGGACAATGTTTATTTAGACACGTGAAGTCGGCGCACATGCGAAGGACCTCCGTGTTTTTCTTCGGGACCAATACTGGGTTTGCTACCCACGTGGCTTCTGTGTGTATTTCTTTGATGAACCCAGCTTCTCTGAGTCGATTGATTTCTGATAGCATAGCTTTGCGGTTAGGTTCCGAAAAACGCCGCAAAGGTTGTCCGATTGGCCTAGCCAATGGATCCAAGTTTAGGGGGTGCTCGGCAAGTTCCCTGGTACTCCTGGCATGTCACCGGACACCATGCGAAGATTTCCCAGCGCTCATGGAGGAACTCAACGAGCGTGCTTTCCTATGCGAGGTCCATGTTTGTGGCGATAGCTGTCGTTTTCTTGGGATCTGTCGGGTGTATCTGCACTTCCTTCGAGTTCTTGGTAGTGTCAAAGGTTGGTTCTTTGAGCGGTCTCCCGACGTCTGGCAGCACGTCATAGTCTGTTGTCAATTTTGACGTCGTATACTCCGCTTGCATCCCGAAAGTTTCTGACAGGCGATGAAAATCCTTGTCGCACTTATCCGCTAGCGCAAAACTGCCTTTCACTATGATTGGTCCCTTGGGTCCAGGTAGCCTCCACAACAAATATGTGTAGTGTGGTACTGCCATGAATCTGGCATACGCAGGTCGTCCCAATAAAGCGTGATACTGTGATGTGAAATCCACAACTTTAAACTCCAGCCTCTTGATCCTGTAATTCTCTCGGGTTCCAAACTGAACGTCGAGATTAATCTTCCCCAATGGGTAACTTGGCTTGTCGGGTGTGATACCATGGAAACGCGTATCCGTTGGTTTTAAGTTTGCCAAGGATATGTTCATCTTCCTCAATGTATCTGCGTACGTAAGGTTTAGACTTCTGCCTCCATCTATAAAAACTCGCGACACATCAAATCCTGCGATCACCGCTGGTAAGATTAAAGCTGATTGCCCTGGTCGAGGAACTTGCTGCGGGTGATCCGCTATGGTGAAGCCAATGTCCTGTCCCGACCAATTTAGATACTCTATTGCTGGTGGAGGCATCTTCTCTGCCATAAAAACTTGCAGAGAAATCACTTTCTGGGCTCTGTTGGATTGCCTGGCCTTCTGAATCATCGAGACCGCACCATTGGTATCGATATATGGGAGCGGTGGTGGCGCCGCCGCTATTTTGAGCTGGTGTCGATTTTCATCTGTAATTGCAGGAGGAGGCGGAAGATGAACCTCGCTCCTTGGCCCCTAAGGGTATATGTTTGCTGCCTGTGCGTTGGCATGCCCCGCGAATCTATTCAACACCTGAAAAGTTCGGCAGTCTTTCTGCAAGTGTCCTGACTGCCTCTTTCCATCATTGTCGAGGTAAAAGTGCATTTGGCATGGTCCGTTCATCATATCTTTGGGAGATACATACGGCCTCTAGAACCTTGGACCATTATTTTGCCTATTTTGACGAGGGCCGTCCCTGTAGTCACCACGCTGCTCCCCGCTCTTTTGATAATCATCTCGATTATTTCCTTCGTTGTTTCCTCGGAAGCCGGCCGATATTTGGCCGGGACCGTTGTGATCTGAATACTGGCGAGGGAAACGCCGTCTATTTTGGAAGTTTCTGCTCCGATCTTCCTCGGGTGACCTATGTCGCTTGTTATTGACGGCATCCTCTCCATCTGCCCAGCGATTTGCTATCTCCATGAGTGCTGCTATTGTCTTTGGATTAGTTCTCCCTAGGTCCTCGATAAAGTCCTTCCTTCGGATCCCTCCGACAAAAGCATCTATCGCTCTCTCGTCGGATACATTTTCCGCTGAGTTTTTGATGATATTCCACCTCTGTATATATGCCCTCATCGACTCGTCATACTTCTGTCGACAGGCTCTCAACTCCTCTATCGACGCAGGCTTCTTGCATGTAGACAAGAAATTCTTTACGAACAGGTCCTCGAAGGTTTCCCAGCTGTCGATAGACCTAGGTGGTAACTTCTTGATCCATGATCGAGCTGCGCCACTTAAGTATACCTGGATGCTTTGCATAGCTGTTGCCTTAGTTCCACCTGTCAATTTTACCGTCTCCAGGTAATCAACCAACCAATCCTCGGGATCTTGCAGTCCGTCGAATTTCTTATAACTGTCTGGCAACTTGAAATCTGACGGCACTCGCGTTTTTCGAACGCGTCGTGTGAAGCAGGGGAGTCCGCACAGATCTTCGTCATCTACTTCAGGTGATTGCCGACGTTCTCTCCTTTCCTGTCGCGCCCTGTCGACTCGCGTCTGCGTTGCTGTATCTCTTGCCGACGTTCTTGGAGGTGGTTGTACTGCCGTTGTAGGCCGCGGGCTATTTTGCCTTGCAGCACCTTTGGGAGGCGTACTCGTTCCTGCGAACGCTGTCCCCATAACTCCTACTCCTGCCCCATATTATACAATGCCTCCCTTGGATCTCCTGCAGGTGGCCTGTTTGCCAGTATAAAGGCCTGTGTCGCCATATACCCCGCTTCCGGGGTTTTGGGTATAATGTTTCCTCTTTCATCAATCGACATAAAGGACATGTCGAGATTCTGGATCAAGTTCTCCCTATCTGCCTCCGGTATATTCTGCAGTCGAGACCTTGCCCTGTTACGGCCATCTCTGCGGTTGTCTCCCGAAGTTGCTGAATGTCGGCTTAACTCAGCCCTTTGCCTGCTTGACGCAGAAGCGGTGGCTCTTCTTGTTTCAATTTCCGCTGCTTGTTTTTCGAGCTCTCTTCCCTTACGGGCTAGCCTATATTGGTACGCCTGCAACTCCGCGACTGTTGCAGTGGTGTTCATCAGCTCCGTGCCATTCAAGGCTCTTGTCGCTCTATCCCAAGCTTCTTGCGGGAGTTGCACTCTGTCTCTTGGCTCAGGACCAATGTACTTGGTGCCTAAACCCTTCGTGAGATCAGCGGGATCGACGTATGGATTTCTCAAATTGTCGAAAGCCTTTGATGTCTCCGGTTCCGCTCGGCTTGCTTCCTCAATGGCGTACACTTGGTGATGCATTGAAGCTTGAGTGTTGTCGATATTGGTGACACCGTCATGTAGATCGGCGAAGACCTCACGAATAGAAGTAGATATGTCGATGAAATCGAAAGCATCGATGCTGTCGTAACCGATGCTTATATTTGAGTCCGCAGACGACCCGACGGATATGTTGCCGAAGATTTTGATGAGCTCATCGCTTGATGCCAACTTGGAAGAGATTACCGACGAAACTTCCTCATCGCCAGATTCAGTCGATGAAACCGATCCCGATGAATCAGAACCAGCTGCAACCGATCTCGCCGACTCCGATCTTGCAAGCTGATAAGATCCTTCCTTCCCGACGCGGAAGTGGAACCTCCCAAATGCCATATCCATGGGCTCCTCCAGATGTGTATATGCATCTATACGGGAGGGTGGGTGAGGAACAAAATCGACTAGAGCGGTTTCGATCTGTTTACCTCGATCCGTCGCGTTGCTTGCTACCGAAGACGCCGAAGATGTTGAGCGTGCCATCGAGATCAGAACCTTGTCGCCTCTAATTCCCACAGACGGCGCCAATTGATAAGGGGTTAACTTATCAATGCCTACAAGTTTTAGACTAAGGTTTAGTTGGAAGTAGAGGGCAAGTAGATCTCGAAGGTTTCAGCCGGAAAGTGCTCGACTGCTATGAAAACTAGAGCTGTCTGGAAAACAATGAATCGATCCTTTCTTTGTCCCTCAACTCCCCCTTATATAGGAGGCGGAGCCGAGGGTTTCGTGATACACAAGTTACAAAATTCGGGAGGGTTTCTGACCCGTCCCGCAATAGTTACAAGTTAATATTCCTAATACAATCCTATCTTTCCAAACTATTCCCCGACTGGGCCTCTGAGTTCTGTAAAACTTCGGGTTGTGGGCCTCCAGTAAACCCCGGGTACCATCTTAGGCAGGCTCATTGGGGATGCCTATGTCACTCACCCTCTACTAGATTGCCCTTGAACGGTGACGACCTAGCCAATATTAAAACCTCTAGTGCTTCTCCTAGAGAGGGCTTAGGTGTGAAGGAGAGCTACAATGTCGTTAATTGGCGCTCTCTGGATCCCCCTGTCCCTCGCCCTCATATAATTAAACAATAGGGGTGATCCACCTAAGCTTAATGTTGATGATTTTAATAGGTGGCAAATTGAGTTCCGCTCTCATGTGTGCAGTGCCTGCAATGAGCTTTGGAGAATCGTTCTTAAAGGGTACAAGCCTTTCAACACCGACAAATTGAATAGAAGAGAAGTGGTTGATCACCAACTCAACTCTATCGCCTTGAACATGATTCATCGAGCCGTGGGGACAAAGGACTTAGCTTATATTCGGAACTACACCACCACAAAGGAAGCTTGGGATGGGTTGTCCGGAAAAATCTTTGTGGGAAGTGAAAGCATGAAGAGGAACAAATATAGTACTCTTCGGAACCAAGCCGAAGGGTTCATGATGTTGCCAAATGAATATCATTAAGAAGTGAGCCTAGCTCACTTGGTTAGGGAAGTGGATGTACAACCCAGCCACCCAGGTTCAAGTCCCTAGGGACACGAATTTGGGTTCTTATTAATCACTGTAGGGGCTTCCCCTACCGTATTCCTTAAAAAAAGATCATCAAGAAATGTATAGAAGGCTCCTATCCATTGCCGACGCCTTTCGTAATGTGGGTGCCCAAAATATTGATGACTTCTGGATCAAGGACAAGTATATCGATGCCATGATACCCTATGAACCCATTGATGTCAAGACTCTCCTTGGAAGGGAAAGCTATCCTAAGCTAACCTCCTATCAAGTGGTGCACGAGATGCAAGCTCTCAAGGTGGCCGAACAAAATTCCCAAGATTCTCGGAATTGTGCAATGGGGATGGCAAGAGGTGCACATCTTGCTTTGAATGCCAATACCGTGGAAGAGGTGGACACTCAAGAACCATATAGAACCTCTTGGAGCATGTACTATCCGAAGGACTTGGAATACCATTACCATGACCATATGGCATTTCATGTACGAACCTTTTGGGTTGATCCAACCAAGACAAAAGAAGAGAACATCAAGAGAAACAAAGCAAGCAGGTTTAAGAGCCCGGGCCCAAGATCAAGATCTTGCTTCAACTGTGGTGACAAGTACCACTTCATCGCCGAGTGCCCATATGAGAATAGAGAAACTCGTGGTGGAAGGCTCATTCCCAAGGACAAGAGCAAAGATTCAAAGGTTCCCAACAAGAGACCCTTCATCAAGAATAAGAAGAACAAGAGGCCATCAAGGATTGTGCTATTAACTCAAGAGGAGTATTCTTTCGAGGACAATAATAGTGATAGTGATGAAGAAGAAACCTCAAAGGAAGTGGCCGCTATTGCTACTACCTCTAATCCATCTTCATCCCCCCAATGAGAACCCTCACATCAAGAATGCACATTGCTCCATGGCAAGATCTTCAATGGATACATCTATTGTGCTCTCAACTCAAGAAGAATATACTTTCGGGGATGATGATGATGCTGATGCTGATGCTGAAGAAGAAGAAACTACCAATGGGTTGGTTGCTCTTGCTTCCATCTCCACTACTGATACGTCTCCAACGTATCTATAATTTCTGATGTTCCATGCTAGTTTTATGACAATACCTACATGTTTTGCTCACACTTTATAACGATTTCATGCATTTTCCGGAACTAACCTATTAACAAGATGCCGAAGTGTCGGTTCTGTTTCTGCTGTTTTGGTTCCGAAAGGCTGTTCGGGCAATATTCTCGAATTCGACGAAACGAAAGCCAAACATCTTATTTCACCAAGACGGACCAGAACACCGAAGGGGAGACGGAGAGGAGGCCCAGGGGCCCCAGACCACGGGGGCGCGCCCTATGGGGAGCGCCCTAGTGCCCCTCCGACGCGCCTCTTCGCCTATAAAGTCCCTCGCGACCTAAAAACCCGATACCAATTGACGAAACTCCAGAAAGACTCCGGGGGCGCCGCCGCCATCGTGAAACTTAAATTCGGGGACGAAGTCTCGTTTGGCACGCCGCGGGACGGGGAATTGCCCCCGGAGTCATCTCCATCGACACCACCGCCATCTTCATCGTTGTTGCTGTCTCCCATGATGAGGAGGGAGTAGTTCTCCCCCGAGGCTGAGGGCTCTACCGGTAGCTATGTGGTTAATCTCTCTTTCATGTACCTCAATACAATGATCTCATGAGCTGCCTTGCATGATTGAGATCCATATGATGAGCTTTGTATCACTATTAATCTATGTGCTACTCTAGTGATGTTATTAAAGTAGTCTATTCCTCCTTCATGATGTAATGGTGACGGTGTGTGCATCATGTAGTACTTGGCGTAGGTTATGATTGTAATCTCTTGTAGATTATGGAGTTAACTATTACTATGATAGTATTGATGTGATCTATTCCCCCTTTCATAGCTTATTGGTGACGGTGTGTATGCTATGTTAGTACTCGGTCTAAATTGCAACGGTCTATTATGCTCTAGAGGTTACTTAAATATGAATGCCGAATGTTGTGGAGCTTGTTTACTCCGGCTTGAGGGAGCTCTTGTAGCCCTACACAATGAATGGTGCTTGTTATCAATAAAGAGAGTGTATGTAGCACAAGTGAGAGAAGTTATTTATTTATTATGTGATCAATGTTGAGAGTGTCCACTAGTGAAAGTATGATCCCTAGGCCTTGTTTCCAAATACGCAAACATCGCTTATTTACTTTTTACTGCATCTTTACTTCTGCAATATTACCACCATCTATACCACCTGTGTTTTACTATCTCTTCGCCGAACTAGTGCACCTATACATCGACAAGTGTATTAAGTGTGTTGGGGACACAAGAGACTTCTTGTATCTTAATTGCAGGGTTGCTTGAGAGGACTATCTTTGACCTCTACCTCCGAGTTCGATAAACCTTGGGTGATTCACTTAAGGGAAACTTGCTGTTCTACAAACTCTGCTCTTGGAGGCCCAACACTGTCTACAAGAATAGAAGCACACGTAGACATCAACTACCTCTTCATCACCAATTGAATCCCCCAATGAGGATATTCACATGAAGGAAGAAAATTGCTTCATGGCTAAATCTTTCGAGGTATCATCCCCTAACCCCCTATGCCCAATATGCCAAATACTCTAGGGGTTGATCATGCTAGCTTAAATGTTAAACAAGAAATGCTTGAGTTCGATGAGTTCATATTTAACTTGAAAGGTGACAATAGAAAAGCATGTTTGGGCTCTCATGTCTCATCTAGCACAACTAGAGGACATCCTTGATAAAAAATGTCAAATATAAAGAGAGGATTCTCTTGAAATTGCCTCTTTAAAAATGCTCTTGGGGAAGAACAAGAAACTATAGCTTCTCTTGAAGAGAAACTAGAAACTCTTGAAGAGCCTCAAGATGAAATTGCCAAACTCATAAAATAAAGAGATCTTGCTAGGGCTAAGGTAAAAGTGCATAAAAAGGAAACAACCAAATTTGGTGTTGATTATGAGAAACTTGGTAAGGATCTAGTTGATCTAGACAAGGCTCACATGGCGTTGAAGAGTGAACACTCTCTCCTCACCAAGTCAAATGAGCAACTTAAAATTAGGCCTGCTAAATATGATGTGCCTAGCTCTTCTACCTCTACTTGTGATCATGCAAATATTATTGAGGAAAATGCTAGGTTGAAGGATGAACTCGCCAAATCCTCCTCTCTCCAAAGTAAGCAATCTTTGGATGACCTCTTGAGTAGGCAAAGGTCAAACAATGGGAAGGAGGGCATTGGCTATAATGCCAAGGCAAAGAAGGAAAACAAGAAGAAGGCCAAGCCCACACAAGAAAATAAGAAGGTTGTCACTGGTGGTGATGCTTCAAAGGGCAAAGCCATTACTGATGATCATGCGAGAATTGCTAACCCTCACTATGTTTTATTTAAAGATTATTATGGTGATGCTTATGCGAAATATGTTCGTCCTTATGATGGTAATATTGCTTGGTCTATTTGGGTCCCAAAGACCCTTGTTTCTAACAAAAGAGGACCCACTGAAAAATGGGCACCTAAATCCAAGAATTTATCTCATGTAGGAGTATGCCGCCAAAGGGTCAAAATGGGTGCTTGATAGTGGATGCACAAGTCATTTGACCGGGGGCAAGGATCTCGTCCAGGTGTTGAGTCTCAACACTCATCAAATCACCGTCTCCTTTGGTGATAATTCAATATCTGAGGTATTGAGTTTTGGAAAGGTTGTGGTTGCACACAACATTACTCTTGTGGATGTCATGCTTGTCAAAATCATTGGTTATAATTTGTTGTCCATTTCCGCCCTTGGCAAGATGGGTTTCGCCGTCTTTATTGATAGACATATTGTGGTCCTGTTGTGGAGCAAGACTCTAAAAGTCGCTTTCGTTGGGTATCGCGAAAACAACTTGTATGTGGTGGACTTCTTGGGGGCCAGCACTTCAAGTGCGATGTGCCTATTCGGAAAGGCGGACACGGGTTAGTTGTGGTATCGCTGCTTGGCCATGTCGATATGAGAACTTTGCAAAGTCTTCACAAGGAGAACCATATTGTGGGACTAAAGGATAATGTTTTTTTTTTGCCAAAGATCGTGTTTGTAGGGCTTATGTTGAAGGAAAAATGCATGACTCTCCGCATCCAAGCAAGACCATTATCTATTCCAAGAGGATCTTGGAGCTCCTTCATGTGGATCTCTTTGGTCCTACCACTCATGCAAGTCTTGGTGCGAAGAAACATTGCTTGGTGATTCTTGATGACTATTCAAGATATACTTGGGTTTATTTCCTCAAGAAAAAACCATGCGTTTCCGGGTTGTGGATTTTCTTGGGAAAGTTTGTGAGAGTTTGAAGGTCACCTTAAGGCCTACCACTAGTTATTGAGCTCCTACTTCATGGAGGAGGCTCAAGGAGAAGTAGGCGAGCTTTCGTATCGTTCGAGGGTCCTTCGTGGTTACCCGCACCTCTTCAATGACGACTAGCTTCCTCGAAGGAAGTGGACACCGGTATACATATGTCTCCGCTTGCCCTGGTTATTTCTAGCTAAGTTTTTTTTTACTTGCGCATTTACATTTGTGATAGCTTTCATGTTTGTTTCATCATATAGCTTGTTTCACTTTGTTGTTAGACTCGCCTTTGTTATTCACACAACATAAAACATGTGAAAAGAAAAGTAAAAAATATGTCCTATTCAGCTTTTGGATTATCGTTTCTATTCTTTCAACCTCTGGTATGTTATCCGGCATTCTCGTCGGATGGCGTTTAGAGGCGTTAACTTAAGATGGTGTAAAATGCCATTGAGTCTCACTTAAAAATAGATGATAAGTACTGCCCCTCTATAAATAGGCGTCTGATATTTGTCTAAATCTGAATGTATCTAGAATTCTAGATGCTATTTGGTGTCTAGATACATTCACATTTAGATAAACCTCAGACATCTATTGATAATTACTAGTTAAATGTCCGTGCTTTGCTACGGAATATAATTTTTTTAACAAACCTAGACTTGCAAAACATTCGCTTGGAATTTTTTGATCAAATTATTATAAACATATAACATACATAAATCTCATTGCACATATCTTTACTATCAATGGAGTAACATGAGTAACTTTTTTCAGATCATAAAAATAACAACAAAACCAAACCAAAAAAATACCATAACACCTACAAAACTTTTAAATATTATAATTCGTAACATTATTTCTCAACTTGACAACTTCCATCTCAACCTAGGTTAATCAGTACCAGGTACCGAATTTTCTCTGATTTGTGCGCAAGTGCACCAAACTGTAGTCTTGGTATGAATAAGTTTCTATTATAGAATATATAAGAATGTGAAGAAATAACTTATGTATCTCGACAAACCCATAAAAGAGCTCCCTGCCATTATGATCAAATACAAGGTGTGACTCACCATGTCTACTAATTGAGATCGGAGTTATTCATGAACTGATACAAGGATGTTCAGAACATTTCAGTAGAAGACCATAACAATAATTGTAGTTAGCTCTCTATCCACTATTTTGATGGATTTTTTAGAGCTTGAAAGTTCATTTATACATTTATTTCCATCTACCCATATATCGAATTATTTGCTCACATCAGATCCTTTCCAGAATTCGAATCAGTTTTACTTGCAAAGATGAGTTGGTGTAAATATCTGATTTCATGCGGATAAATATAAATGCAAAGACAGAAAAGCTATGATGTCAAAATATACTTACATTTACCACATATGAGAATTTACGATGCATGCTCACATTCCTTGTGAGCTCTCAAGTTTTGTCGGTACGTACGAATATTTTGATCTAAATTATAATTCGTACGTATAGTGACACAAATTTTTCACACAACATAAAACATGTGAAAAGTAAAGTAAAAAATATGTCCTATTCATTTTTTAGATTATCGTTTCTATCCTTTCAGCCTCTCGTATGTTATCCGACGTTCTCGTCGGACGGCGTTTAGATGCGTCAACTCAAGATGCTGTAAAATGTCATTGAGTCTCACTTAAAAATACATGTTAAATGTATGTCTGAGATTTTTCTAAATATAAATGTATCTAGACGCTATTTTGTGTCTAGATACATTCACATTTACATCTATTAATACTCCGGTCCAGATTGTTGTTTCCAAATTTGTGAAAAATTAATAGAGGGAGGAAGTACTCCGTATGTTTTTCCAGATTTGTGAACAGGTCCCTCTAAAGTGAGGAGGGGCTTGGTCCATTTCTTCCCCCATCATTTTTGATCGGTTTAATTTCTCTCTTGTCCGGTGATGACCCTGTGAGTTTTGACGAGGCATTCGCCGGAATGGCCTCGTCGTCCTCCTCCTCCGGCGGCCGCCCCGCCAGATCCCTTGCGCCGCGGCCGGGGGCGGTGGCGGTGGCGTCTCTAATCCCGGGTCTCCCGGACGACCTGGCGGCCGTCATCCTTTGCCTGCTCACGTTCCCCGACCAATCCCGCCTCCGCGCCACCTCCCGCGCGTGGCGGCTCCTCCTCTCCGCCCCGACGCTCCTCCTGCTCCGCCGCCGCCTCCGCCTCCCTTCCCGCCACCTCCTATGCCTCTTCCCCGACGACCCATCGCTCGCCTCTCCCATCCTGCTCGACCCCACCGCCCCCACCGCCTGGTGGCCTCTCCCGCCGATCCCCTGCTCGCCGCACCTATACTCCCTCGCCAATTTCTCCGCGCTCGCCGTCGGGAGCCACCTCTACGTTCTCGGAGGCTCTCACTTCGACGCCCGGAGCTATCCCCTCGGTTACCCTTCAGCCTCCGCCGCCGCCTACCGACTCGACCTCGCTCTCTCCCCCCACCGCTGGGAGCGCCTCCCCAATATGCATATCCCCCGCGGGAGCTTTGCCTGCGCTTCCTCGCCTGCCGGCGGGGTTATCGTCGCCGGGGGTGGGTCCAGACACCCCACGCTCCCCTCCTACGGCAGCCGCATCAACAACACGGAGTGGTACGACGCCGCCACCAATACATGGCACATCGTCACGCCGATGCTCCGGGAGAGGGCCGGCTGCGTCGGATTCGTGGCGCGCGGGGGAGGAGATGGAGATGGGAGGGAGGATGAGCTCTGGGTCATGGGCGGCTACGACGGGTATACCACAGTGGGTGGAGTGGTGCCCAACGACCTCTACTGCCGGGACGCTGTGGCGCTCGGACTCTGGAGCGGGAGGTGGAGGGAGATTGGAGATATGTGGGTGGAAGGTGAGAGAATTCGTCTCGGGCCCATGGCCACCATTTCTGCCGACGATGGAAGGGTTACAGAGGTGTTCATGCTTGACGGACACAATATCTTCAGGTCAGGCAATTTATCTCGGATTTGTTTGAATTTTAAGCATACACGTTCCAGTTTATATTGCTTCAGTTTAAAGTTTAACTTATGTTATTGTTTGCATAATGCGTGGTTTCAGTTAGTAGCAGTTAATCCAGTTGTATTGTATTCCCTCTGTCCCAAATTAATCAACCCAGTTTTGTCTAGATACACATGTAGGAGTATCTAAACACCAACGTATCTAGGTACATACGTATATGGACAAAGGTGAGTCAATTAATTTGGGACGAAGGGAGTAGCATTTTTTAGTATTCATGTTTGCCTATTTGGCTGTAGGGCTTACATTTACTATTTTAATTTAGTGTGATTTTTCATTAATGAAGAGTTCTGACAGATGGTAATTATTGCTTAACCTTGCTTTTCTACTTGGCCGTGTAATTAGTTTATTTGTTAAGATGTACATGTGGGCAAATTAAGGATCAGTGTGTCTTTGTGCTGGGTATGTGATGGTTTTGTTTATATTCTAGTTTGAAGTAAGAATATGTTGCTGTACGTGGTCGGCCTAGTTTGAGTTGTCCGTGGGCGCAAAGGACGTATCCTGGATGACATGATGGACTTTGTTGGATCATGGTATCTCAGATCATCCTGCCATGCGCTTTGTCTAGGTGTTCTTCAGCATGGTATTTCCCTCCGTGCCACCGGCCCTTCTCGGTCTTGTTGGATGGTGCCACAACACCGTATCCAACAGCTTTGTGGAGGTCTTAGCAATGTATGGCGGCCTTCGCCTACGGTGTCTATTCTTCCATGTGTCTTTGATAAGTGGTCGCAGCGTCAACCTGCGTGAAAATCTGATCTGAAGATCCGGCAATGGTGGTGTCTATGGGTGCCATCCACGTTTTTGGAGGCATTGTCTTGTGGTGCTTACACTGCTTCTACTTTGGTCATTCTCTGGGGTGAAAACCTGTGAGCTGGCTTTGACGGTTCAGTCAACAGCCGTAGAGGTATCGTTTTGGAGTGCCGGACCCTCACCACTTCATTGGTGATGAAGAACCTGCTCATTGTGGAATGTGCATCACCATGAAGCTAAGAGGTGACTGGTAAAGTTTCTTGAAGACGACGTCTGGGGACGCTGCTCTTCTTTAATTCTCTGTTTTTTAAGTGTCGTATTAGCTGTGTGTATTTTTGATGTTTGTCACCGTGTTTTTGCAGAGACTGTGTTTATGTTTTTGTATGAACCTGATGCTTTAATAAAATAGCACTTTTCCAAAGAAATTGTTATTTTTGTATTCCATTAGGGTGTTTGTAAAGCCATCCTATATAAGAGGAGGCAGTCAAG
The DNA here is from genome assembly GCA_030979885.1 of Lolium multiflorum. Lineage (NCBI taxonomy): Eukaryota > Viridiplantae > Streptophyta > Magnoliopsida > Poales > Poaceae > Lolium > Lolium multiflorum. The sequence continues at coordinate 160,945,009 of CM061749.1, forward strand.
TTGGTTTTAGATGGGCAAAAAATGAAGTTAAATCTTCCCTATCTCTGTTCTCTATCTTCTACCTGTTATCTTCCTGGCCCGGTCCGCAGGCTCCTCCTGGCCTAGCTACACCCTCAGATCAAGGAACCATAACACATTACGAAGGAATATATTATCTAAAACTGGAACTTGCTTGAACCATCAGTAACTAATTTTATTCTGTAATCTACAAGTTCCCATGCACTAGTGTGCTATCAATTTTTATGAAGATTTTACATTTTTTCCGTTCTCTTAAATTCGTAAAATCTAATTTGCGGCCCTTCTTTTGCGGACAGTGTTCCAGCCGTCTTCCAGTTCATTCATTAGATGGCCAAAATGGCAAACCCTGTGAGCACCGAACTAAAAAAATGATTCAGATTATTTGTAAACAAAATGATTCATATAATTTAGAACCTTGGCAAATGCTACCCTAACTTGCACACTAAGTTGGCATCAGATGATTGCCATGTCAGCAAATAACATAGCCTTGTTTGGAATACAATATGGTACAAATGTAAATTTCTATTATGAACTACCTAGTAGAATCTTGCTTTCACATCATATTTTTGACACATGGGTAGATTAGTGCGATATTTCAGCAACTTCCTTTAACACAGTTTTTGTTTTTGTTTTTGGACCTTGCTGTGATGGTTGTTTTTGTACCATCCAATGAGGAAATCCAGTCTTGCTAATCAGCGTTGTCACACTGATGGCAATGAGAGGGATAGTCAGTGTAGATGAGAGAATCCAGGAAGATGATAAATTTTATTGCTCGACCAGAAATATTACAATCCAACTAGTCATATAGTGCTGCTATTTGGTCGCCCAAGTAATAGGCACGTCCTCATCGTCATAATATGATAGACTCCCCAGCTCATAACCTTCCCCTGAACAATTTTTTCCCTGTCTCCGTCAGAGCATCCCTCAATACTTAGTCCGCTGTGTCCATTAAAATTAGTTGAAAGGCTGGAACAAATGAAATCACCCTCTTCCACATACGATGTTGACCATCTTCTATCTCTCTTTTTCTCGACTTTGTCACTATTGAAAAACTTGTTTGAAACTTACAGATGTCATGTGGGGCCTAGGGGAGCCTACAAGGGAAGTGAGACACCAGCAGCATATGTACCACTAGCAGAGGAAGAGTCATTATTCAGCCTGAAGTCGTGATGGGCTCAGTTTGTCCAGCTGAGCCAACGTACTAGGTCTGACTATTCCCTAGGCTAGTCAGGATAATAGGAATGCTAATAAGTAATCAGGGTGATCTATATGAGTTGTATCAGATCGAGTCCCCTAGAGATAAAGGTGAGACGGGTAATTCAGTAAGGAATTAGAATAATAATTACTCCTTGAAGCCACAATCTCTCTCACTTGCCCTTGTTCCTAGGGATGTCCACTCTAGCTGCACTGTGCTGTGTTGCTCAAATAAATATTTCTTGCAGGCTTTGATCCTGGGAATCATGCATATATAACAGCAAAGGTAAACACATTAGTTTGCATAACGAGATGCTGCACATAGCTCTGCATATATGAAAATAAATACCAACTGCTCTAATACAATTATGTTTTCTCAAGTAATAAATGATTCATATCATTTGCTAAAAAACAATCTGAGTCAATTGGGACTTGGGAAGGTGTGAGCGAGGGAGTATCGGAGCATGAAATGTGGAGAATAGAGTTTGCTGCCAACGTTTATGTTTCCCAGTCAGCGACCAATTTTAAGTGAATATTTGTTTTTCCAAGGATCTAATGTGACATTGCAAGGAAGTATTTTACAGGAAATTAGTCCATTTTAAACCAAGTCAATCCGTTTTATGGAAAATTGAACCCAATGCAAGCAAATATTATTTATATGGCAAACGTAGAATTACTGTCAGAATTGAGTTCCATCATGTTTCGAACTTTTTAGAGAATGTGCAATAGCTTTGCACATTTTTTTTGTTGAATCAAGAAGCAAGTTTAAATACCAAAGCCACAAGTGGCTAGAAAAAACTTGAGGGCGGGGGGAAGAGACAAATGATCCAATCCCCTGAAGAGACACAGAGAAACCTGGCAACATGCACACTCACTCCTAATCTCATGGTGCTTCTCCAAATCTGGGTTGGCACGATTGGTGCCAGGTTTAGCGTCAGCCTTAATCACTAGATTATTGCTCTTTTCCTGAAAACCATGTCTGCTACTCTCCTGCCAGAGGGGGCAAATCTGAACGACCACCAAGGAACTGTAAACCTTCAACCCATCTATGGCAACCCGCTTGGATCTTGTTTGGCACCAATCATCATTTGTATCTGGCTGACTGAGGATGCCATCACTGTGCCCTGCCCAGCAAAGAGTCACGAGCCAGAGCTGATCCGCCATGTGCATGGCATAAATAAGCGCTCTGCCAAAAGGCTCCTGGGCACACAGCGGGCAAGTGGCATGGCTGGGGTGCTGATGATTCATAAACTATCATGACGTTAGGAGCAAAACACAAATGCTTGCTGAGAAGAATTTCCAGGCTATGCATACTGAAACCTCACAGTGATTTTATGTGGAACATGACATAGGAGCTGCAGATTTCATCATAAACGACCAACACGACATTAGAAGCAAAATACGAAAGCTTGACGAGAAGAATTTCCAGGATAGAAACCTCACTGTATTTTTACTTAGAACATGACAGAGCTGCAGATTTCATTATAAACGACCAACATGTTAGGAGCAAACCACTAATGCTCGCTGAGAATAATATCCAGGCTATGCATTATGCCTGCACTCTTTATGTCAAGCTAGATGAAGCAACCTTGCTTTTTCCAGTTTTACTTTCCGGTTGCCTAGCAGATTATGTTTCGCTCGTTCTGCCTATACAAAGCAAAGGCTGTGACTAGAAGAACTAATCCACTTGTTTTCATTAACAAAGGGGCAATTTGATCACTGTGCATCCATTGCTGTTACTCCTTAATGTCCACGCGAGCAACTACCCACTACCCACTACCCACATATATGTTCTTATGGGTTGCCGAATTAAGGTTGACAGTCCTAGCCTTGCCCCATGGACAAGAGCCATTTCCCCACCTTCCTGCAAACCCTAGTACACAGCAGAGCTAACTTGTTCATGGGAAAATATGTTCTTGAATATATCAATATGCTTGCTTATTTTGGTGGTAAGTAAAAATTATTACATTGAGTGAAAAGCTCAGTAAGTTCGTAAACTGGACATTGCATAGGTTCAAATATTGTAGTTATTGCTGTCTTTTCAATTGTCCATATGTTGCAACGGATTTTCTTGGATAGAAGGGTGTAAAAGGTTATTTGTCACTTAATCTCCGCTGAGCCCACCTGGCAGTGTCATCTAGCTGGCATGCTCATGCATAGATCCCTCATTCCCTCTAACTAGCTGGAAGGTGCGGGATTAAGTTCAATTGGGACTGATTTATTTTCACGGTTGAAAACAATTTTCTTCCCCCTCTATCATAAGGCTCAAAATAATATCATGTTAGCGGTAATGTGTTCTGGCAACTGACAACAGTTCAGCAGTAGCAAATTATGATTGTTATTTCAGAAAATGCAACTCAAGCGGGGAGTCAATGATGTTCTATTTGTTGCATTGATCTATGCAAATGTAATTTTGACATCAAAAGGCAGCAGACCATAATAATGTTTTATTGTCCGAAGTGCTGATGTGAAGGCTATCATTTACCTTTTTTTTTTAATCAGAATCATATAGCTAAGACTTGTTTGCTCCAGTACAGCGTTCTGTTACCTACTAATGCCCGGTGTTCAGTTTTAACTGAATGTGCTTATCCATCTTGTTAGTAGCAAGCTGCAAATGTTAGACTAGCAATTCTACCTTTTTATGTAGAGCATGTGGAAGTGCCTTTATTATTCTGGTTGATTTCATACCATGCTATGTGATCTATGTTTTATCTGAAACTTATAAGCCATTTTATTTACTCAAAGTTACATGTATGTTATGTTTTTATGATATTACATTAAATAGGCATGTCAGCCAACTCTTTGATCAGGAGTTCTGAATGTTGTGTGGTGCAGGTATCACTTTGCTTCAAACAGGTGGTTGAAGGAGGCTACCTTGAGGAGAAAGATCCCAAACACCGAGTTGTGTGGTTTCGTATCATTGAACGGTGAACTGAACGTGATTAGATCTGCCAACGTTCCCATCAAAATTTCCCATCCACGCAGGCTGTTGAAAAAGGGGCGGGCTCTGGAGTTTCAGGTGTACAACCCTGTGTCAAGGAAATGGAGAGTGTTCATCACACATGCTCCGCTCAGTGAATCCTTTGATTGCAGATCTGCAGCTCTTTGTACAGTTGAGTTGTAGAACTGTTGGTGCTCACCATTTACTATACACTACTTCCCATTCCAAAATGTAAGCCTTTTTAGAAAGCTTTCGGAATGGAGGCAAATAGAAGATTCCGGTATCGGGCCAACAATTGATCAAATTTTAGATGTAAATGACGACAACTTCTAATGATGTCGGTGAATAGCTGAAGGCTGCTGTGAGTAATTTGCATTGTAACCTGTATATATGTTTGTGGAAATAATACTGAACGGCACATTACAAATCAGGGCATTGGATGTTGTATGCTGCCGTCACCTCGTTGGTGAATTCTGCAATATCAACATTGTTTGAACCTCTTCATCATCTCATAAGAAAAAGAAGGGTTTTGCTTTCCTGATATTTGTGTGTTTGTAACTTTGTATTCCTTGGTTGGGCCGATAGCAACCCGGTGCGTCACTTCTATTCTCTACTCGCTCCATCCTATTTCTAGCACTTTGTCAAAGTCCAAAAAAACCTTTGACCAACTTTATTGACAAGAGTAGCCCTTGCCTCTTACCAATCGTGGAATGATATTTCAGTCGAAAATTTCATGTTGAGTTGGAATCAGCATGGTAATCATGTTGGGCTCAGTTCTCCTTCTTAATGGTTATTACCAAACAGGCTGTCAGCGTGGGTGTTTATTTTCCTATCCTATGAAATAATAATGGGATGGGATAATAGGAACAGCATTTCATAGGAAGAATGGGTGGTAAACGCCTTATGTCCTTTGGGCCTGAAATGGGCTTAATCTAACGGGAACGCACAGCCCTTGCCTCTTACCAAGTCCCGATCTTAGCGGACACGTGTTAGGGTTCCTTGGGGTTTCGTAACGCTTGCGTTACCTCACTCCTATAAAAGGGACTTGACGTCCGCGGCGCTGCTCACTGCTCAGCACCACACCACACCACCACCCGGCGGTAGCGAGCGAGGGACGCAGCGGGAGCGAGCAAGCGAGGGAGGCAGGATGCAGATCTTCGTCAAGACGCTGACGGGGAAGACGATCACGCTCGAGGTCGAGAGCAGCGACACCATCGACAACGTCAAGGCCAAGATCCAGGACAAGGAAGGTACTATACTCCTCGTCTCCTACCACAACCTTCCTCTGTTCACTCAGCGCCTGATAATCTTCACTAGCGTGTGGCTGCGTCGCCTTGGTTCTTGCATCCGTGTGTCCTTGCTCGAAAGTGCAAACGCGAAATGCTTGCCTTTTTTTTTTTGTTGGACTTGTTTGATTTTACATGTTAATATTGTCCAGGAGTGCTTGATCTGCGAAGTGTAGTTCCTCCATGTTCCCGTGTTTGATCTATATATGGCAGATTTACCAGGGTGATATAGATCCTTAATTTTGTGTTGAGCAGCTTCAAATCGAAACGTTAGTACTGTTTGACCCGACGGTTGGATACTCTTAGATTGGCTTGTTCGTCGTTGTGTATTTCGGTACGAATTGATTTTTCCCTCGTTTTGGCGACTTGCTAGGCATCCAACCTAGATCTAAACGGCAGATCCCCTGTTCGGTAGTAAATCCATTCGATTTCTGCTCTAATTTTCATCACAGCCTTCATCAAACTGAGGTGTTTTATTTACCAACTTCATGCTTGTTTTATGTAGTACTGATGAACTAACTGGAAGTTTTGGGTTTGCTTTCTCTTGCCTAATCGTAGGTATCCCTCCGGACCAGCAGCGTCTCATCTTCGCAGGGAAACAGCTGGAAGATGGCCACACACTGGCCGACTACAACATCCAGAAGGAGTCCACGCTTCACCTGGTGCTCCGCCTCCGTGGCGGCAGCAGAGGTGCCTACCCCAAGAATCTCGAGCCCAATCTCCGCATGCTCGCCCAGAAGTACAATGAGAACAAGATGGTCTGCCGCAAGTATGCAACCATTTCCATCACTGTACCTTTATGTCCTTGTTCCCATCTGTGAATGCTTGTGCATGCATTGTTCTTACTCTTAGTGCACTAATGCTTTATGGAGTAGATAACGATGCAGCCATATGAATCGGCTCTTTTAATTGCTGTCTGTTCGGCGGTGCATATTCTTAGTGCGGTTGTTTTGGGTAACTAATGAGAACTTGTAACTGTTAACACTGGGATTCAATTGTGAATGTAATCTATGCATGTCTCACATTTAATTTTTCATGTCCATTTTTTTTGCATTAGACTTGTTTGCACTTTGTGCACTGCACTACTAGATTGCTTCGATTCTGTGGCAGGAACGGTGAAACTGTATAACTAGATGCATGGTTGTTAGGGTGTAATGACATTTTAATTAGATAAGCTAGATAGAACATTCATGACATGCATGACAATCTACTGTTAAGTCATTATGTTTGTAAACTGCCATTCACTTGATTTTTTTTGCTGATATGTACTACTTGCATTTAACACAAATCAGTTAGTACTGTAGATTGTTTTTCATGGAACAATCAACTTAGATCGTTAGTCAACCTTGCCTATCACAAAAGCATCCCTTTTAACCTTCAAGCCCTGCATGTTCTTCTTTGTGTTGATTGAGTAAATAATTCATTTACAAGAATTTCATGCTTGTAATGTATGCGCCGCTATATTGTAACTGTTTCATTATATACTTTATTTATCTCTTGCAGGTGCTATGCTCGCCTTCCGCTCAGGTCTACCATCTGCCGCAAGAAGAAGTGTGGCCACACCAATGAGGTGAGCTATCATTGTCCATGTGCTAGGGCTTTGTTGTGTTAGGATTATCCTGCTTATTGCCCAATTAATCCTTAGCAGTGCTTACGTTCTTGGCCTTGGTCCTCCTAGCAGTTAACACCATCCATGTATTTTGCTTCATCAACTTATCTTTGTTATTTTCCTGTGATGCATGTTCATCACATCTTCATAATTTGGTAAATTCCCTTTATAGCGTCATAATATTGGTCTGCGTTGCCGACCCTGTTATCTGTTATAAAGAATATGCCTACTTTAGGTTTGCAATTGTGTAATATGCTGTATATACCGTAACAAACAGTTCCAGTGAACGGCAATTGTAAATATTCCAATTAATTACTGGCTGCTGATAACTGAACCCAGTAGTGCTGAATGTAATATTTGCTCTGTTCCTTTTCAGCTGAGGATGAAGAAAAGGTTTATGTCCAAGTTCGGGAAAGACCACGACATCTGAACACTGGGAAAGAGTCGTATCAGAGTTATGGCCAGAATTATGTTATTTTGCTTACCTGGATGTGATGCCCTGGGATTTGGACCTTAGTAGTTACTTTGTTGAACGCAAGCGGTTTATGCATACCAGTTTAGACATGGTTAAGAAATTGTGGTGGAAGGTCTGAACGGGATGTTATGCTTACCAGTTTAAACACTGTAATCTTCTTGTCGGAATGAATATTGCCTGTTCTGCTTGCTATCATGCGTGTTTCCCAACCTGTGGTGATTGGTGTTAGTAGGATCGATCAATCACTAGATCAGAGGATTCAAAGTTATTTGTTTTCAGTTCTTAGGCAGCAACTAAGCTATATATCATTCTCTCTTTTGTTCTGTTGGTATTATTATTAAGAAAGCTCAAAAAAAGTATTTGTGGACTCCTGGACATGCAAAACAAAATTTTCTGTTCTTCTGAAAGGAACTACTGTTTGAAAATTGTGCACGGTTTGTGTGGAGAAAGCAACTTTCAGAATGGTAAGTAAAAAAATGAGAATCGATTTGAGAATTGAAAACGACGAGCTAAGATCCCAAAAATCTTGGTATCCAAAGAAATGCCCCTAAGGGGCATTTTTTTTTTTCAATTTAAGATTGAAGAAGGGTTCCTAATTATCATACATTATCATAAGGGTTTTTACCCGACTGTGACACTACTCCACACTGAAATTGAGACAGTGCCACTTCTTTTCTCTAAATTGGCAGAATGATGCTAACTTAACTTTGGGTATGGCGTTGCGTCTGAATCACTGGACACTGGATACCATTAGGTTGGCTAACTTACTCGGTTGACTTGTTTTCTTATCTTTGCCACACCGGTTATAATGTGGAACCCACCATGGTTCCTAGTTGTTACTCTTATCCTTAGACTAGTCATAATGAGGAGTAATATCAACTAGTGTCATGCATATGACATTAGACTAGTCATAGTGGGAAGTAATATAGAATAGTAACATGCACATGTTACTACTCTATGTTACTACCTTCATAGTGGTTAGTAACATTAAAGTACTATCATAGATGTCTTCATTAATTAGCTTATAGACTCATTGTATCTTAGGAAGTGTGATGTTACAGTAACTAGCTATGTTAGAGCAAGTACAATAGAGCCCAGTCAGCTGGCTATAAGACATTAAATAATATATCTTAGATGAGTAGGAGGAGAGAGAAGGGGAGAGAGAAGAGAGGTAGGCTACTATGCAATAACCAGCTCTTGCACGTGCTCCTAGGCACTTTGTGAGAGTGAAAGGTGGGCCATGTGTTAGTAAAGTAGTCCATTTTTATAGCCAACTATTATACATGTTAGCTATATGCGACTATAAATGACATGGCATCTTGTTATAGCCAACAATTGGCTATACTATTGGAATTGCTCTTACTCCATCCTCCTCTCTCCTCATTAACTCACTGCCACATAAGCAAATTTGCTGAGTTAGACACTTAGTTACTAGTGAAGTTACTCCCACTATGAGTAGTCTTAGTCTATGTTACTATGCGTAGTAACTTAGATTTACTAGTATCATGGGTGAGTGTATTAATTAGCTTGTAGACTCATTCAACATTGAAAAATGTGATGTTATGGTAACATAGCTAGTTACCACAACCATCTCTTTCTTCATTTAATATCATGCCATGTCATCAATTTGTCTAGTTTACAATGCATGTAGCTCTATGTTCTACCTCAGTTACTTCCACTATGAGTAGTCTTATAGTCGGCGTTTTTTTTTGAAATGAGGCAAAAGCTTTGCCTTTCATTGATATAGGAGAAAAGAGTTGGCCCATTTATGAGGAAAACTGGCCGAAAAACCGTTACAACACGACACTACACGCCAGCCCCGAGGCTGCGCTCCACACGGGTCGACGACCAAACAGGTCGACACCACACCTCAACGCAACAGGCGGAGGCGAAGGACCGGAGACATCGCTCCCAACTACCACGCCGGCCCCAAGGCCGCGCCCCTCCTGGCCGAAGACGAGCCCGCCTTCGCCGAACCACCAAAACACTCCGCAAGACCCTCAGTCCGTTGGACGTCCAAAGCGCGGCCCCAAGAGGCAAAGCGACACAAGAGCGCCGCCCACGCCCGATCCCGCTAAGGATCTAGGGTTTCCCCTGGAGAACCCGGGCGGAGATCAGAAACACCCGCTTCAACGACGCCTTCAAGAAGGAAGCGGCGCCCACGGGCGTCACCGTCGTCGGTCCTGGCCGGTCGCCAAGACAAAGCTTTCGCCTAGCAGGGAGTCCCAAGACCTCGCGCCCGCCCAAACAAGGACCGGCACAAGCCACCAACTGCAACCACCGCAACGCGACCCCCGGAGAGACGCCGCACGAACCCCACCTCGCAGCCTCAAAAAGCTCGACTCCTCGCAGCAACTTCATGGCCATCCCCTAGCCGCCGTCGCGCTACACAATCTGTAGCCATCGGAGAACCGCCGAAGAGCGCCGTGGGCGCAGCCGGAACGCCACATAGAGGGGACACCGACCAACACCGACACGAGGCTTGAAGACGAACGCCGAAGACCGCAGACTTGCGCAACCAACACAACCACATGGCCGCCACCACGCCATCCAGCGCCGCGCCCTCCCCAATAGCAACAACGGAGCAGACCAGGAAGAAGAGCCACGCCGCATCCCCAGCGACCACGACCGAGCCCGCGCGAACAGGGGTGAACCCAGGCCAGCCCGCCGGAGCCCATCTGGGCCCCAGCGCCCGCCGCGACGCCTGCGCCGCCACCACCGCCGCTCCCCGACCGCGCGTCGTCACCACCGCCAGCGCCTGGCCCGCCAGAGCCCATCTGGGCCCGAGCGCCGCTGCTCCACCGCCGAGCTCCGCCACGCCTGCGCCGCTGCAAACCACCGCCGCTCCCCGACCGCGCGACGTCCCTGCCGCCAGCTCCCGGCCACCGGACCCAGCGCCCGCCGCCCCGCCCCGCCCCGCGCCCGACGAGCTCCCTCTCGCCAGGGGACGCGGGGGGAGAAAAACGCCCCGCCGCCACCTTCCCCGGGGGGCCGGCCCCCCTCCGGCGGCGGCGAAGCACGGAGGAGAGGTGGCGGGGGTTAACTAGCGCGGCGGCTAGGGTTTCCCCCCCGGTCGCCAGAGTAGTCTTATAGTCGGCGTTGTTGGGTCTCAATCAGAGCAAGTACAATAAGTCCTAGTCAGCAGGTATAAGGATTAAAATAGTATATTATTGCTTAGTTGAAGGAGAGAGAGGAGGCGAGAGAAGTAGAGTGAGCTCTTATGCAAGAGCCAGTTCTAGCACGTGTTCTTAGACACTTTGTGAGAGTGAAAGGTGGACCATACATTGATAAAGTACTACATTTTTATAGCTCACTATTGTATAAGTTGGCTTTAAGTTGGCTATAGATAACATGTCACTTGGCTTATAGCTAGCAGCTGACTACACTATTAAAATTGCTCTCATTGGACGCTGGATACCATTAAGTTGGCCAAGTTGTCGTTGGTTGACTCGTGTTTTGACTGTTGGTAACCATTTGACACTTGTTGCATCCGGATTTCTACTGAAGATTTGGCCCCGCTGGTTCTGATTATTGCACCAGAACTAACTCTAGAACACTTGCACATAAAATTCAAAATTCCCCTGTAGCCAAACGAAGAATCCGTGACTAGTTACCATGACTGCAATTTCTTTACCATTACGGCTCATGTGGCTTTGGCGTTGATGTGAGGTAAAGAGAGCGGCGATTTTAAAGGAGCCGGTAGGTGTAGGTGTCACCAGTGGCGGAGCTTCAAAGAAAGTGATGGGCGGGCCAAGTTAAAGGAAGCACGTTTTTTTCTCTAAAATCATACCATTTTACTAATATTAGTCCTTATTATTGTAAAATGTAAAGAACTAACTGAGTGAAGAATAGAATATATCATGCTGTCAAATTAATAGCTACAAATTTGGAAAAGAAAAAATAGGTGGCAAGAAAATTAGAGATGAGAAGGGGCATGATTCGTTGGCTCGATTCCATCGCTGGCCTGCTGCCGGACCTACGGCTGGTGCGGCCGTGCCCCATGCATCCGGTAGTCCGGTGACACCGGGCCTCACTGCGGTCGGCGGCTGTCTGCCGTGCTGCTGCTTCCATCCCTCTCAGCTTCTCGTCTATTCTTGCGTTCTAGGTCTAGCGAAGTACTAGCGAGCAGCCGTGCCAAGCAACCGCATCGATCTTGGAGTGTTCGGCAAACGAGCGCATCTAAAGATCGGGACTCTGGAATCTAGAAGGCAGCGTGAAGGGTTGAGGCTACAAGCTGGTGGGCTGGGCCAATAATACACTATTTAGAAGTCGTTTGGAAGCCAGGTTTTTATTTCGTTTGTAGCATTTTGAAATGAATACATGTATTCATTTCATTTACATTGTAATTTCAAAAATAGACACTTGTTTGGTTGCCACAGGAATTGCAAATGACAGCAGAATTCAATATTGAATTTGTAGAGGCTTTCATAGAGAATCGCAAATGACAGGTCTCAGCTTGGAATTGTGTTTACCCATGGGGTCATTTTGCTGGAATTCCTAAATGAAATGACGGCCCAATTCTGTGACAACCAAACAGTCCACCTATGGAATTCCAAAATGAATTCCAGGATTCCAGGCCCAAATGATGGATATCAAACGACCTCTAACAATTTTTAGACGAAATAGCTGGGCGGGCCATGGCCCGGTTTGGCCCTAAGGAAGCTCCGCCAGTGGGTGTCACATCTACCGTTCACTCTGTGCTTTGAGATTGGTGAGGCTTTTGATATTTGTCTAATATAAAACTAATAATTGAAACACAAGTGAAACTTTTTTGAAACTAAAGTGATACATGGAAAATATTGTGAAACAATCTGACAAAAAGTGAAACTGATGACATCATTGCTGACATCACTACGGTTTGTTTCACAAAAATATTAGTGTTTCAGTTATGTTTCAAATTTCTTTCACAATTTTATGAAAAAATTGGTCAGCACATGGCTGACGTCATTGGTGACGTCACTCCGGTAGGTACCGGCGCCTGTAAAAACGAGTTTTCCGTGAGGTAAACGCATCTGCAACATGACTGTGCTGATGCGTGTACATATTGTTAACAAAGAGACTAGGGCATATGATACGGTCAATGATTTCAGACGATGGTCTATGTAAAAAACTCAATCGAGCGTAACTGAGTATCTTCTCCTTAAGTATGAGGTAGAGGCAAGCGAGTAGAAAGACATAGAAATGGGAGGCAAATGATGATAGTAAAGAGGGCGGCTCGGGTGGAAAACCCTAACGCCGCCGCATCTTCCTCCCTCTCCTTCGGTCTCTGTTCTGGGCGGCGGCAGGTCCCTCTCTTGTGTCACACCACACACACACACACACACACGCACGCGCGCGCATGCACACACACAGAGGAGGCGCTAGATTGGTGATTGTGACCACTGGCCGATAGCAGGGCTGGTAGGGGGTCGACGTGGTGGGGTCCAGGGTGGGATCTGGGGTGGTGGCCTCTGGCGGTGGTTTTGCGGGGCGTCGCGCCTGGCTGCCTTGGCGAGGGCTATGACAGCTGGGTGATGGCTTGGCGATCTGGCTCCCGGCAGGGGTGACCCAAATGGTTGTGTATCCGCCGTCCATGGTGACACGGCCGTGCTTGGTGTTGGTCGGTGGGTCATCTGTGACCCTACCTCCCGGCGGCTCACGACTTTGGTGTTGGGGGAGGCGGCGGACGACTCGTCGATGATTTTGTTGTCGGTGTGATGTCTACGCACGCTTCTATTCCTGTAGACAGTGTTGGGCCTCCAAGAGCAGAGGTTTGTAGAACAGCAACAAGTTTCCCTTAAGTGAATCACCCAAGGTTTATCGAACTCAGGGAGGTAGAGGTCAAAGATATTCCTCTCAAGCAACCGCAATTAAGATACAAGAAGTCTCTTGTGTCCCCAACATACCTAATACACTTGTCGATGTATAGGTGCACTAGTTCGGCGAAGAGATAGTAAAACGCAGGTGGTATAGATGATAGTAAACGGTAATTGCGATCTGAAGTAAATATTGCAGAAGTAAAGATGCAGTAAACAAGCGATGTTTGCAGTATTTGGAAACAAGGCCTAGGGATCCTACTTTCACTAGTGGACACTCTCAACATTGCAATCATAATTGAATATAAATATAAGCACTTCATCATACTACTCTCCTGTTGGATAAAGAACTCAAATTCATTGGGCAAGTGTGCAAAAGTACACCTCAAAGGCGTATTCCCAAGTACTAATGAACACCCCACACTGTCACCGTGAGCATTCATAGGAGGTACTAACACACCACAATTCATAAGGGAGTTACACACGGCGCACACACCGAGGTCACAGTAACCCCAAAGTTCACATAATAAAACACTTGAATAGCATATGGCATCTAGATTGCAAAGCCTATGATCACATAGATGAACAAATAAATGCTACTCTCAAACACTCTCTTGTTGGATAACAAATACCATTCATTGTGTAGGGCTACAAGAGCTCCCTCAAGCCGGAGTAAACAAGCTCCACAACTTCATAAAGGAATCACACACGATGCACACACTGTCACCATTACACCGTGGAGAGTGAATCCGGAGTTCATATTTAAAGTAACCTCTAGAGTGCATAATAGACAAGAGTAACATCTACATATTCATAAAGATCACACCATGGGAGAGAGATGAACCACATACCGGTAGAGCCCTCAGCCTCGGGGAGAACTACTCTCTCCTCATCATGGGAGACAGCAACTGCGATGAAGACGGCGGTGGTGTCGATGGAGATGACTCCGGGGGCAATTCCCCGTCCCGGCGGCGTGCCGGAACAGAGACTTCTTGATACGTCTCAAACGTATCTATAATTTCTTATGTTCCATGCTACTTTTATGACAATACTTGAATGTTTTATACATACTTTACAACATTATTATACATTTTCCGGCACTAACCTATTAACAAGATGCCGAAGCGCCATTCTTGTTTTGTTTTTGGTTTCAGAAATCCTAGTAAGGAAATATTCTCGGAATTGGACGAAATCAACGCCCGGGGTCCTATTTTTGCACGAAGCTTCGAAGACCGAAAGGGAGACGAGTGGGGCCACGAGGTGGCCACACACCGGGCGGCGCGGTCCAAGCCCTGGCCGCGCCGGTGTGGGCCTCGTGACGCCCCCGACCTACCCTTCCGCCTACAAATAGCCTTCGTCGCGAAACCCCTGTACCGAGAGCCACGATACGGAAAACCTTCCGAGACGCCGCCATCGCGAATCCCATCTCGGGGATTCAGGAGATCGCCTCGGCACCCTGCCGGAGGGGAATCATCACCGGAGGGGCTCTACATCATCATGCCCGCCTCCGGATTGATGCGTGAGTAGTTCATCCTTGGACTATGGGTCCATAGCAGTAGCTAGATGGTTGTCTTCTCCGCTTGTGCTATCATTGTTTAGATCTTGTGAGCTGCCTAACATGATCAAGATCATCTATTTGTAATGCTACATGTTGTGTTTGGCGGGATCCGATGAATATAGAATATTATGTTAAGTTGATTATCAATCTATCATATATGCGTTGTTTATGTTCTTGCATGCTCTCCGTTGCTAGTAGAGGCTGGCCAAGTTGATACTTGTAACTCCAAGAGGGAGTAATTATGCTCGATAGTGGGTTCATGCCTCCATTGAATCTGGGATCGTGACAGTAGGTTCTAAGGTTGTGGATGTGATGTTGCTACTAGGGATAAAACATCAATGCTTTGTCTAAGGATATTTGTGTTGATTACATTATGCGCCATACTTAATGCAATTATCTGTTGTTTACAACTTAATACCGGAAGGGGTTCGGATGATAACCCGAAGGTGGATTATTTAGGCATAGATGCATGCTGGATAGCGGTCTATGTACTTTGTCGTAATGCCCTGATTAAATCACATAGTAATCATCATTGATATGTATTGAATCTTTATTTGTCAATTTCCCGCCTGTTCACCCAGCATGTTAGTTATCTTATTGGAGAGACACCTCTAGTGAACGTGGACCCCGGTCCATTCTTTTACATCTGAATACATTCTACTGTTTTTACTGTTCTTTGCAAACAAACACCATCTTCCACTCGATACGCTTAAACCTTTGTTTTCAGCAGGTGAGATTGACAACCTCATTACGTTGGGGCAAAGTACTTTGATTGTGTTGTGCAGGTTCCACGTTGGCGCCGGTTTCACTGGTGTTGCGCCGCACTACACTCCTCCACCAACAACCTTCACGTGCTTCTTGGCTCCTACGGTTCGATAACCTTGGTTTCTTTCTGAGGGAAAACTTGCTGCTGTGCGCATCACACCTTCCTCTTGGGGTTCCCAACGGACATGTACATCTACGCGCATCAAGACTGTTTTCTGGCGCCGTTGCCGGGGAACTGAAGAAAAGTTGCACCCCAGAGATTTCTAACTCCCACGTCAACTACACGCCACAAGCTGTTTCGCCGTTGGGGAGATCAAGACACGCCGCAAGGGGAGTCTCCACTTCCAATCTCTTTACTTTGTTTTCGTCTTGCTTTACTTTACTTTATTTACTGTCTTGTTTGCTACATATCAAAAACACAAAAAAATTAGTTACTTTACTTACTGTTTTATTTACTAGCTCTATATCAAAACACAAAAAAATTAGTTACTTGCATTAAGTTTATTTTGTTATCATGTCTAGTCCTGTACTTGTTTTTATTTTCACTAGTTAGGCTTAATGGAAAACAACAACAAAATTAGAGATCTTTATGAACTATATCTTGAATTAGGACATGATGTGTTTGAAGAGAAAATTAAAAAACCCATGGAACTTTGTTTGCAAAATAGTTGTAGCAATGTTATTAGCATGAACTCTTTAAACACCATTATTGCTAAAGCTATGGAAGAATTTAAGCTTGGGGAAGCTGGTTGTGATATTTTTAGTCCCCCAAGCATGAAGGAGAAAATTTACTTTGATGATACTTTACCTCCTATATATGATGCTTGCAATGATGTATATGATATTTTCAGTCCACCTACTAATGAGGAGAAAATTAATTATAATTACAATATGCCTCCTATATATGATGATTATGGTGATGAGAATAATAGTGATAGCTATTTTGTTGAATTTGCTCCCACTACAACTAATAAAATTGATTATGCTTATGTGGAGAGTAATAATTTTATGCATGTGGCTCATGACAAGAATGTTTTATGTGATAGTTATATTGTTGAGTTTGTTCATGATGCTACTGAAAATTATTATGAGAGAGGGAAACATGGTTATATGCATCTTAATAATATTAAGTTTCCCCTCTTTATGTTGAGAATCTTGAAATTACACTTGTGTTGCTTTTCTATGCTTGTCACTTTGTTCTTCATGAATTTATTTGTGTACAAGATTCCTTTTCATAGGAAGTGGGTTAGGTTTAAATGTGTTTTGAATTTGCTTCTTGATGCTCTCTTTTGCTTCAACTCTTATTTATTGCGAGAGTATCATTAAAATTACTGAGCCCATCTTAATGGCTATAAAGAAAGAACTTCTTGGGAGATAACCCATGTTTTATTTTGTTACTGTATTGTTGAGTCTTGGAAGTTATTTACTACTGTAGAAACCTCACCTTATCATGTTTTTGTGCCAAGTAAAGTTTCTATGCTAAAGTTGATACTATATTTGGGATTGCTGCGCAGAAACAGCATTGCTGTCTGTCACGAATTCTTGCAGAGATCTCTGTAAAAAAATCGAAAAATCTGCAAATTTACGAGCGTGATCCTCATATATGTACGCAACTTTCATTAGTTTTGAGTTTTTCCATTTGAGCAAGTTAAGTGCCCCTGCCAGATTCATCTTTACGGACTGTTCTGTTTTTGACAGATTCTGTCTTTTATTTCGCATTGCCGCTTTTGCTATGTTGAATGAGTTTCTTTGTTCCATTAACTTTCAGAAGCTTTGTGCAATGTCCAGAAGTGTTAAGAATGATTGTGTCACCTCTGAATATGTGAATTTTTGGTTATGCACTAACCCTCTAATGAGTTTGCTTGAAGTTTGTGTGAAGGAAGTTTTCAAGGGTCAAGAGAAGAGGATGATATACTATGATCAAGAAGAGTGAAAGGTCTAAGCTTGGGGATGCCTCGGTGGTTCATCCCTGCATATTTTAAGAAGACTCAAACATCTAAGCTTGGGGATGCCCAAGGCATCCCCTTCTTCATCGACAACATTATCAGGTCACTTCTAGTGAAACTATATTTTTATTCCATCACATCTTATGTTCTTTACTTGGAGCGTCGGTTTGCTTTTATTTTTGTTTTGTTTTGAATAAAGTTGGATCCCACCATTCTTATATTGGAGATATTACACTCCGCTTTTTCATATGGAACACTTGTGTTCTTAATTGTGCTTTAATGTTCATGGCGAAGGCTGAAATTGCTTCGTTAAATTGCTATTTGGTTGGAATCGAAAATGCTGCATATGGTTTGGTAACTTGGCAATTGTTTGAGCTCTCATAGATCATGTTTAAGCTCTTGCATCATGTAGTTAATCTATTAATGAAGAACTACCGTAGAGCTTGTTTAATTTGGTTTGCATGATTGGTCTCTCTAAGTCTAGATATTTTCGGGTAAAGTGTTTGAACAACAAGGAAGACAGTGTAGAGCCTTATAATGCTTGCAATATGTTCTTGTGTGAGTTTCGCTGTACCTGTTCATACTTGTGTTTGCTTCAAACAACCTTGCTAGCCCAAACCTTGTACTGAGAGGAAATGCTTCTCGTGCATCAAACGCCTTGAGCCAAAACCCATGCCATTTGTGTCCACCATATCTACCTACTATGTGGTATTTTTTGCCATTCCAAAGTAAATTACTTGAGTGCTACCTTTAAAATTTCATTCCTTTACCTTTGCAATATATAGCTCATGGGACAAATAGCTTAAAAACTATTGTGGTGATGAATATGTAGTTATGTGTCTTAATTCTTATAAGTTGCTTGTTGAGCGGTAACCATGTTTCTGGGGACGCCATCAACTTTACCTTTGTTGGATATCATGTGAGATGCTATGCATGTTCGTCTTGTCTGAAGTAAGTGCGATTTCATGATCAAATGGTTTGAGTATTCATATGTTAGAGAAGAACATTGGGCCGCTAACTAAAGCCATGTATCATGGTGGAAGTTTCAGTTTGGACATACAACCTCAATCTCTTATGAGAATATTAACTGTTGTTGATGCTTAATCGTTAAAAGAGGAGTCCATTATCTGTTGTCTATGTTGTCCCGGTATGGATGTCTAAGTTGAAAATAATCAAAAGCGAGAAATCCAATGCGTGCTTTCTCCTTAGACACTTGTACAGGCGGCATAGAGGTACCCCTTTGTGACACTTGGTTGAAACATATGTTATGCGATGATAATCCGTGTTTTCCGAGCTAAGTAGGACAAGGTGCGAGCACTATTAGTACTCTATGCATGAGACTTGCAACTTGTAGGAAGTATTATGCATAGCACATATGAATTATTACTACCGTTGACAAAATTGTTTCTATGTTTTCAAAACAAAAGCTCTAGCACAAAAATAGTAATCCATGCTTCCCTCTGCGAAGGGCCATTCTTTTACTTTATGTTGAGTCAGTTTACCCACTTCTTTCTATCTTAGAAGCAAACACTTGTGTTAACTGTGTGCATTGATTCTTACATGTTTACTTATTGCACTGTTATATTACTCTATGTTGACAAATATCCATGAGATATACATGTTACAAGTTGAAAGCAATTGCTGAAACTTAATCATCCTTTGTGTTGCTTCAATGCATTCTACTTAGAATTTATTGCTTATGAGTTAGCTCTTATGCAAGTCTTATTGATACTTGTTTGAAAGTACTATTCATGAAAAGTTTTGCTATATGATTCATTTGTTTAGTCATTATCTTTGTTAGCAATCTTTTGTTCAGATCACTCCATTCATCTCATATGCTTTACAATAATGTTGATCAAGATTATGTTGGTAGCATGTCACTTCAGAAATTATTTGTGTTATCGTTTACCTACTCGAGGGCGAGTAGGAACTAAGCTTGGGGATGCTTGATACGTCTCAAACGTATCTATAATTTCATATGTTCCATGCTACTTTTATGACAATACTTGAATGTTTTATACATACTTTACAACATTATTATACATTGTCCGGCACTAACCTATTAACAAGATGCCGAAGCGCCGCTTGTTTTCTTGTTTTTGGTTTCGTAAATCCTAGTAAGGAAATATTCTCGGAATTGGACGAAATCAACGCCCAGGGTCCTATTTTTGCACGAAGCTTCCGAAGACCGAAAGGGAGACGTGGGGCCACGAGGTGGCCACACACCAGGGCGGCGCGGCCCAAGCCCGGCCGCCGCCGTTGTGTGGCCCCTCATGACGCCCCCGACCTACCCTTCCGCCTACAAATAGCCTTCGTCGCGAAACCCCTGTACCGAGAGCCACGATACGGAAAACCTTCCAGAGACGCCGTCGCGAATCCCATCTCGAGGGATTCAGGAGATCGCCTCGGACCTGCCGGGAGAGGGGAATCATCACCGGAGGGCTCTACATCATCATGCCCGCCTCCGGATTGATGCGTGAGTAGTTCATCCTTGGACTATGGGTCCATAGTAGCTAGATGGTTGTCTTCTCCGCTTGTGCTATCATTGTTTAGATCTTGTGAGCTGCCTAACATGATCAAGATCATCTATTTGTAATGCTACATGTTGTGTTTGGCGGGATCCGATGAATATAGAATATTATGTTAAGTTGATTATCAATCTATCATATATGTGTTGTTTATGTTCTTGCATGCTCTCCGTTGCTAGTAGAGGCTCTGTTATCACCAGAATTTGACCAGGTCGAGGTGGGCCGCGATCAAGATGGACGTGAAGATTGTACATGGAAGAAATACGTGAATCGGCCTTTTATACCAAGTTGGGCTAAACTGCCCATGTATCTGTAACATATTAGATCGCATCTTAGTTTAGAAGTTAGAGTTTTACCCGTGCACGGTTTGGTGCACGCCCACATTAGAAAGTCCCCTGGACTATAAATATGTATCTAGGGTTTATGAAATAAACAACAACCAACGTTCACCACAAACCAATCTCGGCGCATCGCCAACCCCTTCGTCTCAAGGGTTTCTCCGGTAAGCACCATGCTGCCTAGATCGCATCTCGCGATCTAGGCAGCACGAGCCTGCCCACGTTGTTCATGCGTTGCTCGTCGAAGCCTTTTGATGGCGAGCAACGTAGTTATCATAGATGTGTTAGGGTTAGCATTGTTCTTAGTATCATATGCCGTCGTAGTGCAACCCTTGCGCATCTAGCCGTCCTTGTACCTCATCATGGGTGCAGGGGCGGCACCCCGCTTGATCATTATTTAGTAGATCTGATCCGTTACGATTTCTCCTTGATTCATCAAGGATTAGTTTAATATCTGCAATAGTTAGGCCTTACAAAGGGTTGGAGGATCCAGCGGCATGTAGGGTGTAGTTTGCTGCCCCTAGACAGATGTTCCGAGGATCAACCTAGTGTTGGTTTTTAGGCCTTGTCTAGGGCTGGCTTACGATCACCGTGCGTGGGCGCGAGGCCCAATCGTGAGTAGGATGATCCGATTATGCGGTGAAAACCCCAAATCGTCGTGGATCTCATATGCTTTATCTTGATCAAGCAGGACCACCATATATTCGGCCACCTTGGACGAATCATGGGTGGATCGGCTCCAGGAGCCGATTCACAGGATAACCTGAGAGCCGATCGAGGCTCGTATTTAACGTGTACGTGTGTGCCCCGCAGAAACTAAGCGAGGCATCATCCACACCTTCCGACCAGGTATAGGTCGGCACGCCCTGCAATTTGCATCGGCGCGCGACCAGGAGGCTTTGCGGGCCGTGCCCGAGGGACTGGGGCCAGCCGCAGCCCTAGTTGTTCCCGGCTCTACGGTGTTGACCGCCACGCCCGCCGATGGGTTTCGACGTCAACACATTCTGGCACGCCCGGTGGGACGATCTTCAACATCCACCTCATCGCCATCTACATCTGAGATGGCGGAAAGCATTCCAGTCAAGTACGAGGACCTGGCTGACAAGCTCCAGAGGAAGCATGACAAGGTCAAGGCGGTCCTCGGAACCGAACTCGTCGGCTCCTGTGAGAAGATCCGTTCGCACGGCATCAAGCTCAATGGAGACACACGTCCGTTGCCTGGTGTCAACACGATCGATCTCAGCCACTCCATAAGAGAACCAGGGTTCTCTTTCGATGCCAATATGGCGGGGTTCGTGATTCGCCATGACGCGGACAAAGCAGAGAGCAGCCACACTCGTGGCAAAGAGAAAGACGAGGCCGTTCCACGTGACCGGCCCCAGGACGACAATAAACGGTACCTGGCCGAGGAGGAGGTGGGAAACATACGGCATCCACGCCCATTGCCCGAGCATCTCCTCAGCAAATATGAACAGCCATATGACCGACATCGCCGCTACGATGACGACGATGAAGGATATCGTCGGTTTGGTGCAAACAGGAGGTATCGTCAGAACAGCGGCCACGACGACGGGTCCGAACGTCGCGCCGAGGAGGTCTGAGGAGCCGGACAACGTGGATAGGCACTGGACTGCCCTTCTTCAGACACTGCTGGGATTCCGGAATGAGCCGATTGCCAACAATCGGCAATTGCCCGAATGTAAACAAAAGGAGAAGGGTACAGCTAAGGTGTCTGTGTTCGAGCGTCTAGGGCCTCTCCCGCCTCGGAGCAAGCATGCTGAGCCCGTTCAGATGGAAGATCGCGAGGAATTAGAGGACGATGATGAAGAGGATAAGTATCATCGGCCAAGATGGTTTCCTGATGGGCTCAGCCGCTCCCAAAAACGAAGGGTTCAGCGACTACGTGCGTTGGAAGAAGCCGAAAGGTTATATCTACACGCGCTAAGGAAGGCACGACCTGACCTGGCCGCCAAAGTTCAGCGAGCCCTGGATGAAGAAGGTCGGCCACAAAGAAAAGAGTGGCGCCCTAAGCAGAGGAAAGCCGATGATGAAACATCGGCTGGCACAAACATGGTCTTCATCCTTCTGCGGAATTTAGCGCTCCAAGGTTATATGAAGCGCCTGTGGCACAATGGACTGCGGCCCACGGCCGGTCATCTTCGAGAAGCCGCGAGAAAGGAGTTACAGCATCTGAAGGCCCTGTACTTACGAGGTTACATCAATGGGCAGCTTGTCAATAAGATGTTGGTGGACACCGGAGCGGCAGTCAACATTATGCCATACTCTATGCTACGGCGGTTGGGACGCTCCACCTCGGATTTGATCAAAACCAATGTAACATTGAGCGATTTCAACGGCCAAGCATCTGACGCGCAAGGTGTTCTAAACGTGGATCTGACCGTAGGAAGGAAGACTATCCCTACGACGTTCTTTGTTGTCGACAGCAAAAGCACCTATGCTGTAATATTAGGGAGGGATTGGATCCACGCCAACCGTTGCATCCCATCCACGATGCACCAATGCCTAATACAGTGGGATGGAGATGAAGTGGAGGTCGTCCACGCCGATGATTCAGCCGAGATTTCAACAGCCGGCATGGGCATTTGGGAGGCATCAGGTCAAGAACCACTCTCGGGCATCATTTGGATGACTGCGAACGCATCGATGTGACAAAGAACGGGGTAAGGCTGGTTCTATCCACCGGACTGACCGTATAACGAGAACAACATCGATGGACAGATGTGTGGAGGCTGATCCTTGTGATCGGCCCCAAAGATTTGTGGAGGAACATTATAAAACCTTCACCGAGCAAGCAACGTCGAGGCCGATTCCAGCAATCGGCCAGAATTGTCCCCACCATCTATTTTGCCTGGGATCGACATTTGACCCAGCAGGGACTACCTAAAAAGCCGATACCATCAATTTTCTTGACAGGATCGGCTCGGGGGCATCTAGATGGATTAAATACATATGAGGCAAGCATTGGGGCCGACGCGCAAGTCGGCCGTGAAAAAATTGAAAATTTCTGAGCACAGCCGATGCGCAGACATCGACTTAAGGATACGAAGAAGCCGATGCATGGCCATCGACTCAAGGAATACAACTGTTGCAAATGGAAGCCCAGGGCTACCTTAGTTGGCAGATTCGGTGGGGTGAGCAAGAAAATCAGTGTGGGCATCCAGGGCCACTTTTAGTCCATTAGAGCCACTACATCTGGGGGCCTCTCAGTTCAAGGGGGAGGTTGGCTGCATCAGCTCTTTGGATGGAAGTTTTTTCTGCTACATTGATGAAAGCTGAAGAAGCTCGGGGGGCAGTTCTCGTTGAAGGTCCTCTGCTTTTGAAGGGCCGATCTGGTTAGAATCGGTTGGTGCTACACCTGTTACGGGATGAGGCTCTGCGAAGATTTCTCCAACCATCTGATGACTCGGGTCTTCTTCGCGAGGACCTCCAGCGTTGTTTGCAAACCCTCAGGTAGAACGCTGCTGGCAAATTCGAGGATTGCAGCCGTACCCAATCAGGCTAGAGTCAAGAGGACAACCGGCGATCGTCCGGCTAGATTGAGCTCATTTGCACCAGAGGTTGCCCCATTGGTCTGAAGATCCTCTGTTGTTGAACATCCGATTTGGTCAGGATCGGTTGATGCTGCACCACAGCCGAGAGGCGGATAGTGGCCCGATACTACCGGTACACTTCCATGCTCGCCTTGGTCAAAGGCTCGGGGGGCATCTGACCGTGGAGATTGCTTTGCACTGGAGGATCCTTTGGTATCAGAAGCCGATTTATTTTTGGAATCGGCTAGCGTTATACCATAACTTGTCGGAGGAATAGCGCCGGTGTCACCAAAATATATCAGTTCCCACATCAATTGAGAGACAAGCCTAGAGCGCCATTGAGGACACTTGCCCAAGATCAAATTACCAGCCTGCGGGGTTAATGGGTAAGAGTCATGATCCTGTTTGAAGTATCTCATGGTGTAAAACCAATGCGTGGCCAACGGCTCTAGTACAAGCGCTCAAAGTTGCCTCATTACCAGTTTGGCAATGCTGTTATGAGAGAGTTGGCATCCCCAGACAGCCTATTGTTCATTGAGTCAGGGGTGATCGCCTAAAGTAGTGGCTGACAATGGGAGAAGGGTGATCGGCTGGGTGGCCCTGCGCGATATCTCTTCCAGGCGTGATCAAACCTGGGACTGTTTGTTTGAATTGCGGGCCCTCATCATGGTTCTCACCCCGGCTGAAGCTCGGGGGGCAGCTGGCCTCCTGGATGCTCTGTTGGAGAAGCCGATTACATGGTCATCGGCTGGTTCCGCGGATACAGGCTTGTTGAGCACTGACCAGGCTCACAATCATTCCGATGCCAAAAGAATGGGGGATCGATGTGTGGAGATCGGCTCATTAAAAATCGATTGAGTTGACAATCGGCTAAGTTAGCATAAAAAAGAATCAGTGAAATCAAGTTGGGGAATTTTCCATTGATAGCTAGATTTCTTACAAGGGAGAAACCGATTGCTTAAGAAGAGAAGAACAAAAGGAGGGGCCACTACTACTAGACCTACACTAGTAGATCTTAATCTACGGGCCATCACTGCCTTCATCATCATCCCCGGAGTTCCCATCGGCGCTGCTGCCGACGGGCTCCTCGTCGCTGCTCCCGAAGCCCTTGCGGGGGCTTCATCCTCTTCTTCGTCATCGCTGTCGTCGTCCCACCACATGCGGCGCTTCGCTGGTGGGTAACCCTCGAGGGAGTCGTCGTCGTCTTCTTCCTCCTCTTCCTCCTCCTCGTCGGAGAGAAGCCCCCTTCCCAGGGGAAGAGGTCGTCGTCACTTGTTGCTTCCAGCTCTCCGTCAAGGAGGAACTGAAGGTCTTCCCCGTCGGTGAGGGGTTCGTCGTCTTCCGACTCTTTGGAGAAGTCCCAGTCCCGCGCGTCCCAATATTCTGGGGCGCGGGCCTCGTAGATGGCCATCGATCGACCTCCTGCTCGAGCTCGGGGAGGAGGAGGACTGAGGGACAGGAGGAAGGTGGAAGAGGAAGAATCCATGGGGGCTAATGGGGGTTTTTTTGGTTTGCCGATGGCTACTGTGGAGCAAGGGGATGAAGAAAGGAATTATGGGGAGTGGCCAAATGAAAAGGAGCAAAGCGGTTTAATGCCCAAGCAGTTTCCGAGGACGTGGTGCCAGAACCGTCAAATCGCGCAGAGAAGGCGAGGAGGCAAGACGTCATCATGAAGTATACTGCGACAGTTCTGCTCTGCCATGACATGACCCGACGGAAAAAGCATAATGATTTTGGAAATGTCATTTCCAAAACCAGGGGGCATGTGTTATCACCAGAATTTGACCAGGTCAGAGGTGGGCCGCGATCAAGATGGACGTGAAGATTGTACATGGAAGAAATACGTGAATCGGCCTTTTATACCAAGTTGGGCTAAACTGCCCATGTATCTGTAACATATTAGATCGCATCTTAGTTTAGAAGTTAGAGTTTTACCCGTGCACGGTTTGGTGCACGCCCACATTAGAAAGTCCCCTGGACTATAAATATGTATCTAGGGTTTATGAAATAAACAACAACCAACGTTCACCACAAACCAATCTCGGCGCATCGCCAACCCCTTCGTCTCAAGGGTTTCTCCGGTCACCATGCTGCCTAGATCGCATCTCGCGATCTAGGCAGCAAGCCTACGTTGTTCATGCGTTGCTCGTACTGCCTTTTTGATGGCGAGCAACGTAGTTATCATAGATGTGTTAGGGTTAGCATTGTTCTTAGTATCATATGCTGTCGTAGTGCAACCCTTGCGCATCTAGCCGTCCTTGTACCTCATCATGGGTGCAGGGGCGGCACCCCGCTTGATCATTATTTAGTAGATCTGATCCGTTACGATTGCTCCTTGATTCATCAAGGATTAGTTTAATATCTGCAATAGTTAGGCCTTACAAAGGGTTGGAGGATCCAGCGGCATGTAGGGTGTAGTTTGCTGCCCCTAGACAGGATGTTCCGAGGATCAACCTAGTGTTGGTTTTTAGGCCTTGTCTAGGGATGGCTTACGATCACCGTGCGTGGGCGCGAGGCCCAATCGTGAGTAGGATGATCCGATTATGCGGTGAAAACCCCAAATCGTCGTGGATCTCATATGCTTTATCTTGATCAAGCAGGACCATATATTCGGCCACCTTGGACGAATCATGGGTGGATCGGCTCCTGAGCCGATTCACAGGATAACCCGAGAGCCGATCGAGGCTCGTATTTAACGTGTACGTGTGTGCCCTGCAGGAAACTAAGCGAGGCATCATCCACACCTTCCACCGGGTATAGGTCGGTGGCACGCCCTTGCAATTTGCATCGGCGCGCGACCGGAGGCTTTGCGGGTCGCTCCGAGGGACGGGCCAGCCGCAGCCCTAGTTGTTCTGGCTCTACGGTGTTGACCAGTCACTGCCCGCCGGTGGGTTTCTGACGTCAACACTGGCCAAGTTGATACTTGTAACTCCAAGAGGGAGTAATTATGCTCGATAGTGGGTTCATGCCTCCATTGAATCCGGGATCGTGACAGTAGGTTCTAAGGTTGTGGATGTGCTGTTGCTACTAGGGATAAAACATCAATGCTTTGTCTAAGGATATTTGTGTTGATTACATTACGCGCCATACTTAATGCAATTATCTGTTGTTTACAACTTAATACTGGAAGGGGTTCGGATGATAACCGAAGGTGGATTATTTAGGCATAGATGCATGCCGGATAGCGGTCTATGTACTTTGTCGTAAGGCCCTGATTAAATCACATAGTAATCATCATTGATATGTATTGAATCTTTATTTGTCAATTGCCCGCCCGTAATTTGTTCACCCAGCATGTTAGTTATCTTATTGGAGAGACACCTGAAGTGTGTACATCCGAATACATTCTACTGTTTTTACTGTTCTTTGCAAACAAATACCATCTTCCACTCGATACGCTTAATCCTTTGTTTTCAGCAAGCCGGTGAGATTGACAACCTCACTGTTACGTAACAAGCAAAGTACTTTGATTGTGTTGTGCAGGTTCCACGTTGGCGCCGGTTTCCGGGTGTTGCGCCGCACTACACTCCACCAACAACCTTCACGTGCTTCTTGGCTCCTACTGGTTCGATAACCTTGGTTTCTTTCTGAGGGAAAACTTGCTGCTGTGCGCATCACACCTTCCTCTTGGGGTTCCCAACGGACGTGTACATCTACGCGCATCACTTTTGTCCCCCGAAACTTGTCTTCGCGATGGCGGCTACGGAACTCTTCGTGGAATATGACTGGATGTTTTAGGGTTTTCGCGACGGAGAGAATATATAGGCGGAAGGGCGGCCTCGGAGGAGCCAGGGTGGCCCCCATAGGCGGCGCGCCCGGGGCCGGGCCGCGCCACCCTATGGTGTGGGCCCCCTGCTGGCCGCCTCCGACTCTCCTTCGATGTTCTGGAACCCTCCGAGGAAAATAGGAAGTTTGGCTTTTGTTTCGTCCAATTCCGAGAATATTTCCTGTGTAAGATTTCAAAACCAAAAACAGCCGAAACAGAATTGGCGCTTCGGCATCTTGTTAATAGGTTAGTTCCGGAAAATGCATAAAAATGATATAAAGTGTGAACAAAACATGTAGGCATTGTCATAAAACTAGCATGGAACATCAGAAATTATAGATACGTTGGAGACGTATCACGGTGGCCGCCTCCTCTTCCGCCAATGAGGTTGACCAGTGCGCGGCGACGTGGGGGGCTACCAATCTCCCTAATAAAGGTGACTGACCTAGGCTTCCTCTTGTGCGAAGACATAGACCTTCCTGAACTGCTCATTCTTGATCTGGATGGAGTGGGAGTTCTGGAAGGCTCCATCGACGAATGTAACATTGCACCTATGTCTGGAGTTTGTTGGATCGGGTGTTATTTGGTCATGCGCACGCATGCTTCTATTTCGACCGTTTGGTTCTGGAGAGAGTGACGTGAAGCTCCGTTCTTTGTTGCCATGATCAGGTGACATTTTGGTCCATGGTGAAGTCAGAGGCGAAGAATATCATAAAGGTCAGATTGGAGGATTAGCAATGGAGGTTCGAATATCTGCGCTGTTGAGAGACTTGCTTGGTGTTGTGGGTTTCGCAGCAGCAGTATGCAAGTGTGGCAGCCGCACATGTAAAGTTTAGAGTCTTATCTTTCAGGATGAAAATGCAAGACATGGCCTTAATTGGTTGTGCCTGGAAATGGCCTTGTTGAAGGCATTGTTTTGAGAGCGGGGACTTTCTTCATGGTGAAAACCTAATATCTTAGATTGGGTTACGACGGCATTTGTGCATTGTTTCCTTTTTGGATGCATTGCTTTTGAAGAGCCTAGAGTTCAATTGTTTTCTTGGTGGTAGACGTATTATTGCTGCTAGAGCTGGAATGCCGTAACGGGTCTATTATTTTCTTAGTTTCTTTTTTTCCTTTTTTTGGGCGTGCATCTACACTGTCATCATGGTATTGCAGTTTTGCAGAGGCTGAGTGTAATTGGTATCTCCCGACATTAATATATTCTGTTTATCAAAAAATACTTGTTGATTCTAGTATAATGGAAAGTAGGGAATTTTTGGTTGAATTAAACGTTAAGCTTGAATATAAGACTAATGAGTATGAGGATGTTGAAGATGAGAAAACAAGTTGCAAATTAAATAACAAGCCAAAGGGATTTCGAGAAAAATACCGTAAATAATTATACACTGATAAAATATGAGAGAATAATGGATGAATCATAAACTAAACATATACACCATAAAATAGATCATACAAAATGCACGTATCAATATCTTATCTGCCAGTAGTTTAGTTTTCTTAGCGTTATTTAGTGCCGGTTTAGCTTCGAGTCTCTTTTATAAGCTAATGTTGGTTGTACTTGAATGAAATGTAAAGTTTATCGGTTCTCCAGTAATAACTTTCTGTTTATAATGCAAATATGATAGTCACTTAAACGTGAAATAGATGAGATACCGTTTTGTCTTGTTGTGCTGTGTATGGTAGAGGCATAGAAGAACCCTGGAAGATCACTCACCATCTTTCCTTATAGATTCCAATGCCGAATCATAATTGTGGCCATATAAAGGAAAAATATTTCTCCTATGTATATGTCCATGAGTTTTAAATATATCAATGAGCTTAACTTTCATGTATGAAATAAAATCAGTGATTGCCAACAATGTAAAAAAGTAGAGATGTGCAATAATTAATAAGCACTATATATTTTAAATGCATAGGTTACGATCAACATAAAAAAGCTAAATAATCAACAAATTAACCGATAACAAACTAAATGATAGAAATATAGA
Source organism: Lolium multiflorum (assembly GCA_030979885.1). Taxonomy (NCBI): domain Eukaryota; kingdom Viridiplantae; phylum Streptophyta; class Magnoliopsida; order Poales; family Poaceae; genus Lolium; species Lolium multiflorum. Next base: position 160,974,770 of record CM061749.1, read on the forward strand.
CCAAAGTTTTCAGATAAAAGAACACAAATGGAAATAGTTCATATTATGAAAGCTTGAGGCGCAAAAAATAATATTAGTCATGAGAGGATTTATTGTCAAAATGGTTGAGCCAGATCATGCTGTGATACAATGAGAGCTAGTGGTTAGATTTGTAGGGTTCGTAGCAGAAAACAAAAAAAGTTCCTACGACAGAATAACTTAGCCAAGATCTATTCTATGCAGATGTATGGTAACAGATAGATTCGGTGTTCATATACCCTTGAAGACAAAAAAGCGTGATGTTTCAAACTAACATTGTTGATGAAGGTGTACATCGACGCCGATCTCAAGATCGAGTAGAAGTACATGCGATAAAGTTCTCTAGGTGTTGAACCTCTGCAGTTCTACACATGTACGGTGTATAAACGTCCCCCGAGCTCCGGTCAGTGAAGCAGTGGAAGAAGAAGATCTTTTTTTCGAAATGGGGTGTACCCCGGCCTCTGCATCGGTTCATGCACACAGCCTTTTATTAAAACATTCAAAATTCAAAGTTTACAACTCATGGGTCAACGAGGGTCGATACAAAAATCAACCATCAGAAAAATAAAAGACTACTAAGCAACCTAAGCATCATGTAATCTCTTAACATGCCGCCAAGTAGCCTGGTAGAAAATATCTTGGGCAACCATGCGAAAGCGGTTGCATCCAGAAACCATGCATTCTCGCTGATCCTCCGGAAGCAAGAAACGCCAAATCTGGATCCAGTGGACCATAGTGTGGATAACCTGCAAAAAATTGGTCAAGTCTTTTTTGTTAAAAACAATATCATTCATGCAATTCCAAATTGACCAGCATAAAGCCGAAACACCAATGTGAATTCTAGCTTTATCATCTTTGTCAACTCCATTAAGCCAATTTCCAAACATATTTGTTATATTGGATGGAGGTGGAATATTATACGTAGAAAAGAACCCGCCAAATAAGTTTAGCAAAAGGACAAGAAATAAACAAAAGTTCAACTGATTCCTCGGCATCACAGAAAGAACATTTTGTATTTCCATTCCAATTCCTCTTTGCTAAATTATGTCGGGTTAACAAGACTTTCTTACTAAGGAACCACATAAAGATTTTTATTTTCAGTGGGATTTTTATTTTCCAAAGATACTTGTGAAGATATCTAGTGTGTCCATGTAACATATCAGTATACATCGATTTAACCGTGAATTTCCCTGTGGAAGTTAGACCCCAAACAAATTTATCAGGATCATCATTTAAATTTATCATCATTAAGCGTTGACAGAGGTGTGTCCATTGATCCCACTTATCCCCAATTAGTCTTCTCCGAAAACCAATATTTAAAGGAGTTGACCCCATAACATTCGCCACAGTATCGTGCTTACGGTGGACAATATTATATAGTTGCGGATACTGGGCTGCAAGCGTCTGATCACCTAGCAAATATCCTCCCAAAAACGCACACCTTCTCCAGAACCTACTGCAAATTTACCTCTACTAAAAAAATCCCCTTTTATTTTCATTAGTCCCTTCCAGAAAGGTGAATCCGTCGGCTTACTTTCAACTTCGGCGAGAGTTTTTTGTGATAGGTACTTATTTTTTAGCAGTTGTTGCCACAAACCATCTTCAAAATAGAGTTTAAAAAGCCACTTACTAAGAAGGCAGGAATTTTTAATCTCTAAAACTTCAATACCCAAGCTACCTTGGTCCTTTGGTCTACAAATCAAGTTCCACTTGGTTAACCTATATTTCTTCTTATTTTCCTCACATTGCCAAAAGAAACATGATCGGAAAAAATCTAACCTCTTCCCTACCCCTTTAGGTAGCTGAAAGAAGGATAACATAAACATTGGTAAACTAGTAAGAACTGAATTGATCAACACAAGGCGATCCCCGTAGGAGAGTAATTTTCCAGCCCAACATCCTAATCTGTTTTCAAACCTACTTTCTACTGGATTCCACTCAGAGTTTTTAAATTTTCTATAATGGATTGGAATACCCAAATATCTAAAGGGTAGAGAACCAGATTCACAACCAAATAGTTGTTTGTACTGTTCCTCTTCCTCTTTAGCCTTACCAAAACAGAAAATCTTGCTTTTGTGGAAATTAATTTTTAGTCCTGACAACTCTTCGAAAAAAACGCAAAATCAGTTTCATATTAATAGCCTTTTCCAAGTTATGTTCCATGAAAAGTATCGTGTCATCAGCATATTGCAAAATGAAAATTCCTCCATCAACCAGATGAGGGATGAGACCTCCTATCTGACCATCCTCTTTCGCTCTTGCTATTAGGATGGCTAGCATATCTGCAATAATGTTAAATAACATTGGTGATAGTGGGTCACCCTGTCGAAGCCCCTTTCTGGTTTGGAAGTAGTGACCAATATCATCATTGACCCTGATCCCTACACTTCCTCCCCTCACAAATTGTTCAACATAATGACACCAACTAGGATGAAACCCTTTCATGCGCATAACTTGTTGAAGAAAAGGCCACTTTACCTTATCATACGCCTTCTCAAAATCAATTTTAAAAATCACACCATCCATTTTCTTCCTATGAAGTTCATGAATGGTTTCATGTAAGACAACTACTCCTTCAAGAATATGTCGTCCTGGCATAAAGGCCGACTGTGTAGGACTAATAACTGTTTCGGCAACTGTATTAGCTCTAATTGTGGCGACTTTCGTGAAAATTTTAAAACTAACATTAAGAAGGCAAATTGGTCTATATTGCTGGATTTGAACCGCATTCTCCTTTTTTGGTAACAGAGTAATAACACCAAAATTCAATTTAAACAACTGTAACTCCCCTGAATGCAGTTGATAGAACATTGGCATTAAATCACCCTTGATAACTTCCCAGAAAGTTTGATAGAACTCGGCTGGGAAACCATCAGGACCTGGAGATTTATTTAGCTCCATTTGAAAAATTGCATCCTTAACTTCCTTCTCTGTGAATTCAGCAATAAGGATATCATTTTCTTCCTGGGCTAATTGCGGTATATCTTGTATATACTCCTCATTCAAAGTGAGGGTAGAAGAAGATGGCTCTCCAAACAACTTCTTATAGTATTCCGAAATATATAATTGTAGATTTTCATCACCCACTATGGTTCCTTCCTCTTGTTCTAGTTGGAAAATCTTCTTTCTACGATGTTTTCCGTTAGCAATGAGATGAAAGTATTTAGTGTTATTCCCCCCTTCTTGAACATGTTTCACCTTAGCCCTTTGTGCCCATTTTATCTCTTCATCTCTACAGAGTTTTGTTAAATCATCATTTGCCTTTCTCAAAATTGCTCTCTCATTATTATCTAGAGGAATTGACCCTGCTTTCAAATCCAATTCATCTATTAATAATAGCAATCTTTCTTTTTCTTTCTTATATTGGCCACTTAAACACTTAGCCCAACCCTTCAAAAACGCCTAAGGTGCCTAATTTTGTACTGCCATTTAGCAATAGGAGAGTTACCACGAGTTTCAGCCTCCCATTCAGCTTTCACTATCTCATAGAAATTTTCATGTTTCAGCCATGAAATTTCAAAAGAGAAGTGAGCTTTGTTGCCAACATGAGCATGATTACCCGAATCAAGCAACAAAGGTGCATGATCTGAACCAGTCCTACTCAAGGCTCTAACTGTAACTAAAGGAAATTTTTGTTCCCATTTTACAGTCGAGAGAATTCGATCAAGCTTCTCATATGTTGGACAGTCTCTCCTATTAGCCCATGTGAATTGCCTACCTGAAAGAGCTATCTCTCTCAGGTTTAGACTTTCAATAATGGCATTAAAGACGAAAGGCCAATGAGGCTTGAAAATATCATTATTCTTTTCCTTTTTTCTTCTTAAAATATTAAAATCTCCCCCAATTAAAGACGGAGTATTACCAGAATCACCCATTCTGGCCAGTTCAGCAAGGAATTCTGCTTTCTGAGCATCTTGAGCAGCACCATATACTGGCACTAATACCCACTCAAACCCATCATGTTTGCATCTAACATGTAGTTTGACACAGAAATCTCCCGTTTCAACTGTACCAACTTGAAGCGACACATTATTAATCCCAACAAGAATCCCTCCTGACCTCCCGTGAGGAGGAAGGCAAAACCAAGAAAAGTCTAAACCATTTGCCAAATTTTAAGAAAAGGCAAGGAAAAGTTTGATCTCCCCGTCTCCAATAAGGCGATAAAATCCAACTTTTCCTCTCTTAGCTGTTCTTTGACAAACAAATGCTTAGCCACATCAGCAAACCCATAAGAGTTCCAAAATAAACCTTTAATAGAAGACATATTAACCTACACTTTTATTTTTAAATCTAGCGCTTCTACGCACTCCTGATAAATCGAACTCCTTCTTCTTTCTAGATTTTTTTAACTTAATGATAGGCATTAGCAGGTCATCCTGCTCTAAATTGTCTTGCGCCTCCTCTATTGTCAAGTCTCCAGTAAGACTTGAAAAAGATCTAGACCGAGATTCCAGTAGAATGACGATGTGCGTATGGTGGAGAGCTCTCACCCCGTATGCATGTTCCAAAACTCGGGAATGACACACGAGGGAGCGAGAGGGAGAGAAGGAAAATGCCAAGGGTATGAATTGTAGGGTTCCTTAGCAGAAAAAATTCTACAGACATAATAACATAGCCAAGATCTGTTCTATATAGATGTAAGGTAACGAAGGGATTCAATGTTTATACCCTTGAAGACAGAAAAGCGTTACGTTCCAAACGAACGTTGTTGATGAAGGTGTACAACGAGGCTGATCTCAAGATCGAGTAGAAGTACATGCAATGAAGTGCTCCAAGTGTCGCACCGCCGAAGTTCTACACACATACGGTGTATAGACGTCCCCCGGGCTCCGGTCCAGCGAAGCAGTGGAAGAAGAAGATTTGGACCGAGATTCTAGCAGCATGGCGGCATGCGTATGGTGGAGAGCTCTCACCCCGTATGCAAGATCCAAAAGTAGGGAACCACACGTGAGGTAGAGAGAGGGAGAGAAGCTAAATGCCAAGGGGATGAATTATCGGGTTCCGTTGCAGAAAAAAAATCCTACGATAGAATAACATAACCAACATCTATTCTATGCAGATGTAAAGTAACAGAGGGATTCAGTGTTCATACCCTTGAAAACCGAAATCGTTACGTTCCGAACGAACATTGTTGGTGAAGATGTACAATGACACCGATCTCATAATCGAGTAGAAGTACAAGTGCCGAAGTGCTCCAAGTGTCACAACTGCGCAGTTCCACACACGCACGGTGTATAGACATCCCCCGAGCTCCGGTCCAGCGAAGCAGCGGAAGAAGAAGATTCGGACCGAGATTCCACCAGCACGACAATGTGTGTATGGTGGAGAGATCTCACTCCGTATGCATGTTCCAAACTTGGGAAGACACACGTGAGGGAGAGAGGGGGAGAGAAGGCAAAAGCCAATGGGATGAATGAGGGGGATGGACTTCCTCTCTTATATAGGAGGGAGGGGAGAGGAGGTGGGGCCACCATGGCCACCTCCCCAGGCACCCCCACCCCCTAGGGTTAGGGTTTGGGGCGGCCGACTGATGCATGTAAAATACATACATGAACTTTGTCCTTTATCATATTGAATTCCCACATATTTGCAACATATATGATTATAATACCTTTTATATTGATTTATTTGGATTTACCAATGATCCTCTTTATTTGGTTTATAACCCTGCAGAACAGGAAAACCCTGTTTCGCGTATTTTTCACTTTCAGGGACCTATACGGAGTCAAATTGACCTGGGATTTATAGAGCATCATTTTTTCACCGGGAGGAACATAATGGAATTTTGGAGCACACCTGGAGAGACCCGAGGAGCGAACGAGGCCAGGTGGTGCGGCCCAACTTCCTGGCCGCGCCACCCACCTCCGTTCGCACCTCGATCGTCTGATTTCCTTGATTCTTTCGCCCACCTTCTCCAGCGTCTTCATCATCATCATCATGATCAAGAGGTAGTAGTCCACCTCTAGACTACGGGTTTGTGGCAGTAGCTTGATCTATTTCTCTCATGTTCTTCATAGTACTTAGTGCCATATGAGCTGCCTACCATGATTATGGCCATAGTTGTAATACCTATGTGGTGGATCCTTGTTCTACGATATTGTTATACGAGATCTGATCTTATTATATTTGTGAGATGTATTGATAGATGCATATTATGTACCTCGTTCTTATGTTTATGTTCTGATCCAACATCTATGCAAGAGTGTGTGTGGGGTGATGTGTGTGTTAGATGGAGTAGCAAGGTTTTAGTGATTGGATAATGACAATATGTTCAAGAGCTATTATGGCTTTGCCTTTCTTTTGCTACCTCACTAGGGATTAAGTGAATGCACATGCTATGTTCATCATGTGACAGTAATGATGATCTTATTTGTTCAAGGTATCATATTTGGTATTTAAACTTCATGTCAAAGTACTTATTGGTATTGATACAACAAAGGTGTACGATATTTCGATGAGAGGATGATACGTCGATTTGTTGGTGGAGTTCGTGCTTGACGATCCGACTACACGTGCAAAGCTTGTGCGCCAATGCAATCGCTAGGACAATCTTTGGGAGTTACTGATCTTGCGGATGCACGATCAGCCTGAACAAAAGGTCTTAATTCCTAGTTTAAATCGAGAACAAGTAAGAACTAATAATGCAATCAGAATTATTGCGGATATAGATGGAAGCTTTATTGAAAAGGTGGGATTCCAAATAGCCGGTCTTGTTCTGGGCGTTGGCCTCAAAAGAAGTACACGAAGAGTTGCAGCAATGGCTAACTTTTAGTCTAATCAAAATCCGAGTCTAAACGTGATGGCTATGGGAGTATTTAAAGGAGGAAAAGGTGGGGTTTCGGCCAACCATAGGTATGGTGGCCGAACCAAACCTAGAAGGCCTTTCCCCCTCCAATACGGACTCTAAACGGTGGCTGACTTAAATCGTTTGAAAATAACATGGGCCTGACCCAAAATTAAAGGTGACGCAACACCATATATGCTATGGACGAAATTATGAAGTATAATCTTGTGTATTTCGTTCAAGTCTTCAATCATCATTATGTTGACTTTAAAGTTCTGAAATCTCCACTTGTGGCGTCCTCTTCAATCCTCACATGCTTGCTGCCATCTTCTCCATATGTGATCATGCTCCAATGTTTGTCCTTCTCATCCATGCTAGGTCCATCATTCCTAAGAGTAGGAAACCCATCTGATTTAGACAACATCATATTCTCATGTATGTGAGGCATAGTTCCAAGAAACGAAAGGACCTGATAGTTAAGTTGTTTGGCACGAGCTCGAGTGATTGGTCCTTCTATTTGTGGGGATGTAGGTACAGCGGTTGTATCAATAGATAGGATGTCCTCATGAACTATGCTCTATTAATTCTTAATATAAGATTGATGAAGTTTTATTCTTGTGGAGCATAAGAGAAGTGTGTTGCATCATCTCTATGTTCGGACGTGATGCCCATATTAATTCGGATCTTACATATAACATGATTTGTACCTTCATATCTCATTGATGAATTGTTTTTTGTCCACCACAACTTTACAGGAGAATAGTCAAGTGAATCCATGAACCCCGGTCCACGTTTTATCATAATAAACACCTTTATCTTGCATTTACATTGTTTTCTATTAGCTGCACTATTTTATTCCAAAAATACAAAAAAATTACTTTTTTATTTGCATCCAAAACACCAAAAACAATCAATCTCTTTACAGTTTTTATTTAGTTATTTTATCTATAGTTTACTACTTGTTTTATTACTACTTGTGTTATTTACTTACGCGAAACCTTGTGCTTGACAACCACATAGTGGAGTTGGGGACACAAGGCATTTATATACTTGCAGGATTGCTTGAAGAAGAGAGAAGAGAATACTTTTCCATCAGTTCCCCGAGAGTTCGATATAAACCCTCGAGTCACCTTTGTGGGGAAGATACTTCCTTGATACAATACTCTGCACTTAGAGTCCCAACGTATCAAGATCTTGTTGACGTTGCTAGTAGCCGTCATCAGTTCAACATGTCATTCATCCAAGAACATGACTCCATTATTAATTGACGATGTTCTCCATGACCAGGAAACCTTGATCATATATTAATCAATGGACTAATTTACTAGGGACAAGGTTTTGTTTACATACCACACATGTACTAACGTTTCTGCTTAATACAATTATAGCATGCCATGAACCTTACTTGAACATTACAAATATGACAATAAATCATCTTTATTTATTTGCCTCCAGGGCACATATCCAACATGAATGAGGTGGATGATCGTCTTTATATAGGGGTGGGGGAGAGGAGGTGGGGCCTCCGAAGCCGCCCCCTTTGGCCATCGGCCACCCTAGGGTTTGGGGTGGGCCGCCCGGCCACCTCCTACCTTGGTGCTTGGTCGGACCCCTTCATAGGCTGCCTTCTGATGGCACATTAGGGGGTATCCCTATATGTAAATCGTTTTTAATATTAATTCAATTACTCAAATAATAAACATATTTATTAGGGATTTCTATTTTCGTGCCCTCAGGTCCTTAGTTGTACTCAGTTTTCCCCAGCTCCTTAGTTTTTCCTCAGTTTTCCCCAAGCCCTTGTTTGAAACCCGCAGAAGCAGCTCAGACGGCAGGATTCCCGTTTAGTTGACCGTTCTGTCACGTGTGGGGCCGCGTCGTGTGGGGCCGCGTCATGTGGGGCCGTGTCGCGTGGGGCTGGTAGAAAGGGACCGCGTGGGACAGGACGAGAAGCGTTTGGTTGCACGTGAGCAGGAGCTGGGTTCTGTCTCTCTCGGCCCCAAATTGGCATTATTAAGAGCACCTTTTTCCCCTCTTTCTCTCTGTCCTTTTCACCAAATTAGTATAAAATCTAGAGAAGCTTGCATTTCTGACTTTCTTCAATTATTTGTGCCTTTTGGCCCTCGTTGTTTGCCCAATATGGCAGCAAATCTAGTACTCCCTCTGGTCCATATGTATGTAGTTAAATCTAGAAGCAAATCTCCAGGGTAATGTACGATAAATTCACAGTCATAGTAAATCGAGAAAACTAAGTACGGCCAACAAAATATAGAAGAACAGGGATTAATATGGATAGATAATAAGCTGCATACACAACAGCCAACATAGTAACAGGTTCTTCACAACACCATCATACTAACATAACAACAAGGGATCCCTAGCTAACAACAAAGGGATCCCAACAACAAAATAGGAGGCAGCAGCAGCACACGTCCAGGACTCCGCCTACCCCATCGGCTCTGCCTCCACTTGTTGCTCCTGCTCCCCTTGGGAGCCTTGGGCTTGAGCGGAGGCATGCGCCCGGCGGAGATCTCCACCCGCTGCAAGCTGCGGAGGTGCATGCCGAGCGCCCTGTGCTTGGCGCGGAAGGAGTGGACGTTCACCGTCGTGCCGACCTTGGGGAAGGTGTTGGCGATGTTCTCGGCATGCGTGACGACGCAGTTGAAGTCCGTGCCGCCGAGTCTCCTAGTGCAGAAGGGGCACCTGTAGACATCCTTGGCGAAGTAGGAGATGTACTGGCCGACCTGCAGCCTCCGCATCACCTGGCGAGTCTTGACGTCCTCCTCCTCTTTGTCGCTGTCGACGTCGCTGCCAGACAGCTGATCCATAACAAACAGAAACTATGAGTGAATGAGTTGCAACGATGACTAACGTGCATGATAACAAAGTTAGGAAAAATAGAGTCAGCCTCAGTTAGAGTGGGCATGATTATATATCTACAGAGAAGGTGTTAGCGAACCAAAGCTCATGCACAACAGATTTGTACACAGCAATGGTTCGCTGAACCCTCCCTGTAAAAATTTGTGCCCAACGATTCATCATAGGCAAAGATCTGAACTTGAACACATTCTACATCTGAACTTGAACACATTCCAGATTATTTGCAAAATTAAATGGTTGATATCTTTTGATTAGTGCATAAAATAACTGATTGAGATCCCATGATTACTTGCATAAATTAACTGATTGAGATCCAATTATTACTTGCATAAATTAACCGAACGGCCGAACCCCAAATCTTAAACGAAATCAAGAAGTGATCAAAACAAAATGGAATAAAATCAGCGCAAATATTAGCCCAATACTCATCCATCTAGAGATCCATCTACAAAAAGGAATGGGGAACAAAAAAGGAAGCAAACCGTAGTTACCTCGTTCCATGGGTCCTCCAGGGAGGTGTCGTAGGGGTTCGGGGCGGGACGCACGGCACCGGTCATAGGGTCCCATCCCGCCGGATCTGACCGCCACCGGCAGCAGCCTCCGATGCACCGGCGGCGGCGGCGATGGCTGTTGAGGGGACTGCGCAGAAGATGGAGGCGTCGCGCTTTGAGCCTACGTCGACGATGGGATTGGCATTCTCCTTGTCCATCTCGCCGGAAGAGGAAGAGGGAGAGGGAGAGGGTTTTTTTGCTTTGGAGAAGATGATGGGACGTGAGAGAGTTGGCGATGCATGAGCGAGTGAGAGTGACAGAGATAGTGCGAGGCGTCTATAAAGGCGAGGGTGGTTAATGACCGCGTCCTACGCGTCCACAGTTGCACGTCTGCACGTCTTGGACTTCTGCAACGCGACACGCGTCCACGATTTCACGTTGATACGCGTAGATGCACACGTCCGTTGGGAACCCCAAGTGGAAAGTATGATGCGTATAGAAGCAAGTTTCCCTCAGTATGAAACCAAGGTTATCGAACCAGTAGGAGCCAAGAAGCACGTTGAAGGTTGATGGTGGCGAAATGTGATGCGGCGCGACACCAGGGATTCCGGCGCCAACGTGGAACCTGCACAACACAACCAAAGTACTTTGCCCCAACGAAACAGTGAGGTTGTCAATCTCACCGCTTGCTGTAACAAAGGATTAACCGTATTGTGTGGAAGATGATTGTTTGCAAGAAAACAAGAAACTATTGCAGAGATTGTATGCGATGTAAAGAATAGGACCGGGGTCCACAGTCACTAGAGGTGTCTCTCCCATAAGATAAAAGCATGTTGGGTGAACAAATTACAGTGGGCAATTGACAAATAGAAAAGGGCATAACAATGCATATACATGATATGATAAATATAGTGAGATTTAATCAGGGCATTACGACAAAGTACATAGACCGCCATCCAACTGCATCTATGCCTAAAAAGTCCACCTTCGGGTTATCATCCGAACCCCAATATTAAGTTGCAAAGCAACAGACAATTGAATTAAGTATGGTGCGTAATGTAATCGACAACTACATCCTTAGACATAGAATCAATGTTTTATCCCTAGTGGCAACGCACATCACAACCTTAGAACTTTCTGTCACTGTCCCAGGTATCAATGAAGGCATGAACCCACTATCGAGCATAAATACTCCCTCTTGGAGTTAAGAGTAAAAACTTGGCCAGAGCCTCTACTAATAACGGAGAGCATGCAAGATCATAAACAACACATAGGTAATAGATTGATAATCACCATAACATAGTATTCTCTATTCATCGGATCCCGACAAACACAACATATAGAATTACAGATAGATGATCTTGATCATGTTAGGCAGCTCACAAGATCCAACAATGAAGCACATGAGGAGAAGACGACCATCTAGCTACTGCTATGGACCCATAGTCCAGGGGTGAACTACTCACTCATCACTCCGGAGGCGATCATGGCGATGAAGAGTCCTCCGGAGATGAATCCCCTCCCGAGGTGCCGGAGGCGATCTCCGAATCCCCCGAGATGGGATTCGCGGCGGCGTCTCGCAAGGTTTTCCGTATCGTGGCTCTCGCATGGGGGCTCACGACGGAGGCTTTAAGTAGGCGGGCAAGTCAGGGGCCACACGAGGTGGCGACACAAAGCCGCGCGGCCTGGCCCAGCCGCGCCGCCCTAGCGTGTCGTCGCCTCGTGGCCCCACTTCGTTTCTCTTCGACTTCAAAGCTTCGCAAAATAGGACCCTGATTTCGTCCAATTCCGAATATTTCTTTACTAGGATTTCTGAAACCAAAAACAGGAAAACAAAGAATCGTTCTTCGGCATCTTGTTAATAGGTTAGTTCCGAAAATGCGTAAATACGATATAATGTGCATAAAACATGTAGATATCATCAATAATATAGCATGGAACATAAGAAATTATCGATACGTTGGAGATGTATAAGCATCCCCAAGCTTAGTTCTGCTCGTCCCGAGCAGGTAAAACGATAACAAAGATAATTTCTGAAGTGACATGCCATCATAATCTTGATCATACTATTTGTAAACATATGTAATGAATGCAGCGATCAAAACAATGGTAATGACATGAGTAAACAAATGAATCATAAAGCAAAGACTTTTCATGAATAGTACTTCAAGACAAGATAAATAAGTCTTGCATAAGAGTTAACTCATAAAGCAATAAATCAAAGTAAAGGTGTTGAAGCAACACAAAGGAAGATTAAGTTTCAGCGGTTGCTTTCAACTTATAACATGTATATCTCATGGATATTGTCAACATAAAGTAATATAACAAGTGCAATATGCAAGTAGGAATCAATGCACAGTTCACACAAGTGTTTGCTTCTTAAGGTGGAGAGAGATAGGTGAACTGACTCAACAATAAAAGTAAAATAAAGGTCCTTCAAAGAGGAAAGCATCGATTGCTGTATTTGTGCTAGAGCTTTTATTTTGAAAACATGAAACAATTTTGTCAACGGTAGTAATAAAGCATATGAGTGGACAGAGATTTGGTGCACATGGGCACCAGTGATCTCGTTTTTTTTAAAAAAATAAAAATAATAGTTTTGAGTTGTAAAAAATTCTGGAAAAAAATCCACACATAGTCAATGATGTATCCCACAAACGGGTAAAAAATCAATTTCAAATACTTAATATTTTGAGCTACACAAAAATGACAAAATTGTAGATCTGAGTAGTCATTTTCAAATCTCCAAAACATATCAGAATTTGTTATTTTTGTCCAGGCCAAAATAAAACGAATTTCGGATTGGGATTTTTCATGATTGTGGGATGTATCAATGGTAATGTACATATTTATTTTCATGATTTTTTATAACTTGTAAAAATATTTTTAATTTTTTTTAACTGAGTGAGAGCACTGGAGCCCGTGAGCTAAAAGCACTTTTCGCATATGAGTTATGTAAATTATATCTTACAAGTTGCAAGCCTCATGCATAGTATACTAATAGTGCCCGCACCTTGTCCTACTTAGCTTGGACTACCGGATCATCACAATGCACATGTTTCAACCAAGTGTCACAAGGGGTACCTCCATGCCGCCTGTACAAATGTCTAAGGAGAAAGCTCGCATTTTGGATTTCTCGCTTTTGATTATTCTCAACTTAGACATCCATACCGGGACAACATGGACAACAGATAATGGACTCCTCTTTAATGCATAAGCATGTAACAATAATTATTATTCTCATATGAGATTGAGGATATATGTCCAAACTGAAACTTCCACCATGATTCATGGCTTTAGTTAGCGGCCCAATGTTCTTCTCTAACAATATGCATGCTCCAATTATTAAGGTGGTAGATCCTTCAGACAAGACGGACATGCATAGCAACTCACATGATATTCAACAAAGAATAGTTGATGGCGTTCCCCAGAAGCATGGTTATCGCACAACAAGCAACTTAATAAGAGATAAAGTGCATAAGTACAATTCAATACTACGATAGTTTTTAAAGCTATTTTGTCCCATGAGCTATATATTGCAAAGGTGAATGATGGAATTTTAAAGGTAGCACTCAAGCAATTTACTTTGGAATGGCGGAGAAATACCATGTAGTAGGTAGGTTTGGTGGACACAAATGGCATAGTAGTTGGCTCAAGGATTTTGGATGCATGAGAAGTATTCCCTCTCGATACAAGGTTTAGGCTAGCAAGGTTATTTGAAGCAAACTCAAGGATGAACCGGTGCAGCAAAACTCACATAAAAGACATATTGTAAACATTATAAGACTCTACACCGTCTTCCTTGTTGTTCAAAACTCAATACTAGATATTATCTAGACCTTAGAGAGACCAAATATGCAAACCAAATTTTAGCAAGCTCTATGTATTTCTTCATTAATGGGTGCAAAGTATATGATGCAAGAGCTTAAACATGAGCACAACAATTGCAAAGTATCACATTATCCATGACATTTTAGAATTACTACATGTAACATTTCCCAATTCCAACCATATAACAATTTAACGAAGAAGAAACTTCGCCTTGAATATTATGAGTAAAGCCTAAGGACATATTTGTCCATATGCAACAACGGAGCGTGTCTCTCTCCCACAAAGTGAATGCTAGGATCCATTTTATTCAAACAAAAACAAAAACAAAACAAACCGACGCTCCAAGTAAAGAACACAAGATGTGATTGAATAAAAATATAGTTTCAGGGGAGGAACCCGATGATGTTGTCGATGAAGAAGGGGATGCCTTGGGCATCCCCAAGCTTAGACGCTTGAGTCTTCTTAGAATATGCAGGGGTGAACCACGGGGCATCCCCAAGCTTAGAGCTTTCACTCCTCTTGATCATAGTATATCATACTCCTCTCTTGACCCTTGAAAACTTCCTTCACACCAAACTTAGAGCAAACTCATTAAAGGGTTAGTGCACAATTAATAATTCACATGTTCAGAGGTGGCACAATCATTATTTACACTTCTGGACATTGCATAAAGCTACTGGACATTAATGGATCAAAGAAATTCATCCAACATGGCAAAAGAGGCAATGCGAAATAAAAGGCAGAATCTGTCAAAACAGAACAGTTCGTAAAGACGAATTTTAAAATGGCACCAGACTTGCTCAAATGGAAAACTCAAAACTAATGAAAGTTGTGTACATATCTGAGGATCACGCTCGTAAATTGGCAGATTTGTTCGAATTTTATACAGAGACTTGTGCCCAGATTCGTGACAGACAGCAATGCCGTTTCTGCGCAGCGATCCCAAATATAACATCAACTTTGACATAGAAACTTTACTTGGCACAAAAACATGATAAGGATAGGTTGCTACAGTAGTAAACAACTTCCAAGACTCAACAAAACAATGAATTGCTGTAGTAAAAACATGGGTTGTCTCCCATAAGCGCTTTTCTTTAACGCCTTTCAGCTAGGCGCAGAAAATGCAAATCAAGTAACATCAAACGAAGAAGCATCAACATTATAACCAGGGGTGTTGGAAGTTTTCTCAACCAAGCATAGTATATTGGATACATAAGTTTTAGCGTCCCCTTTTTCATTAGTCTTGGGCTTGCTATTATCATCGAACAAATTTTCAGGAACAAGCCAAGCATAGTTATTTTCTAGTGCATCATTCATAGCTAGGAGTTTACATGGTATTGGCGCTTTGATCTCCCCACCATCATTAATATTATTAGTGTACCTTATTCTATCCATGTCCATTTTTTCAAGGAGACCAACAAAATTAGTATGAGAACCTAGCATGTTAAATTTAGTAAAGACCTTTCTAGCCTCTCTTGCTAGACCACCAAATTCTCTAAGAAGAGTTTCTAAAAAAAAATCTTTCTTTTCCCCTTCTTCCATATCACCAAGTGTAAGAAACATGTGTTGGATTATAGGATTGAGATTAACAAATTTAGTTTCCAACATGCGAACTAAAGCAGCAGCAGCAATTTCATAGGTAGGTGCAAGTTCTACCAAGTGTCTATCTTCAAAATCTTCAGTAATACTAACATGATTGAAAAATTCTTCTATATTATTTCTCCCAACTATAGACCCACGTCCTACCGGTATGTCTTTTGTGGTAAAATTAAAAGGAAACATGATGCAATAAGCAAAAAGTAAACTAGGCGAACAAAGTAAAAACAAGTAACTAATTTTTTGTTTGTGTTTTTGATATAGAGAGCAAGATAGTAAATAAAGTAAAACTAGCAACTAATTTTTTTTGTTTTGTTTAGGTGCAGCAAACAAAGTAGTAAATAAAATAAAGCAAGACAAAAACGAAGTAAAGAGATTGAGAAGTGGAGACTCCCCTTGCAGCGTGTCTTGATCTCCCGGCAACGGCAAAATTTAGCTTGATACGCGTAGATGCACACGTCCGTTGGGAACCCCAAGTGGAAGGTATGATGCGTATAGAAGCAAGTTTCCCTCAGTATGAAACCAAGGTTATCAAACCAGTAGGAGCCAAGAAGCACGTTGAAGGTTGATGGTGGCGAAATGTGATGCGGCGCAACACCAGGGATTCCGGCGCCAACGTGGAACCTGCACAACACAACCAAAGTACTTTGCCCCAACGAAACAGTGAGGTTGTCAATCTCACCGGCTTGCTGTAACAAAGGATTAACCGTATTGTGTGGAAGATGATTGTTTGCAAGAAAACAGTAAAACAAGTATTGCAGTAGATTGTATGCGATGTAAAGAATAGGACCGGGGTCCACAGTTCACTAGAGGTGTCTCTCCCATAAGATAAAAGCATGTTGGGTGAACAAATTACAGTCGGGCAATTGACAAATAGAAAAGGGCATAACAATGCATATACATGATATGATAAATATAGTGAGATTTAATCAGGGCATTACGACAAAGTACATAGACCGCCTCCAACCGCATCTATGCCTAAAAAGTCCACCTTCAGGTTATCATCCGAACCCCTTTCAGTATTAAGTTGCAAAGCAACATACAATTGCATTAAGTATGGTGCGTAATGTAATCGACAACTACATCCTTAGACATAGAATCAATGTTTTATCCCTAGTGGCAACAACACATCACAACCTTAGAACTTTCTGTCACTGTCCCAGGGATCAATGAAGGCATGAACCCACTATCGAGCATAAATACTCCCTCTTGGAGTTAAGAGTAAAAACTTGGCCAGAGCCTCTACTAATAACGGAGAGCATGCAAGATCATAAACAACACATAGGTAATAGATTGATAATCACCATAACATAGTATTCTCTATTCATCGGATCCCGACAAACACAACATATAGAATTACAGATAGATGATTTTGATCATGTTAGGCAGCTCACAAGATCCAACAATGAAGCACATGAGGAGAAGACGACCATCTAGCTACTGCTATGGACCCATAGTCCAGGGGTGAACTACTCACTCATCACTCCGGAGGCGATCATGGCGATGAAGAGTCCTCCGGAGATGAATCCCCTCTCCGGCAGGGTGCCGGAGGCGATCTCCTGAATCCCCCGAGATGGGATTCGCGGCGGCGTCTCGCAAGGTTTTCCGTATCGTGGCTCTCGACCGGGGTTTCGCGACGGAGGCTTTAAGTAGGCGGAAGGGCAAGTCGGGGGGCCACACGAGGTGGCGACACCACAGCCGGCGCGGCCAGAGGCCGCGCCGCCCTAGCGTGTCGTCGCCTCGTGGCCCCACTTCGTTTCCTCTTCGGACTTCTGGAAGCTTCGTGCAAAAATAGGACCCCGGGCGTTGATTTCGTCCAATTCCGAGAATATTTCATTACTAGGATTTCTGAAACCAAAAACAGAACAAAGAATCGGCTCTTCGGCATCTTGTTAACAGGTTAGTTCTAGAAAATGCGTAAATACGACATATAATGTGCATAAAACATGTAGATATCATCATAATATAGCATGGAACATAAGAAATTATCGATACGTTGGAGACGTATCACACGTCTCGACTTCTCCACCGCGACCCGCGTCTACGCGTCAACAATTGCACGTGTCCTCGAGTCTAACCCTGGAAATTTAGATATACTCAGGTATACCCTCGATTCTTTGTAAGGGTATATTGCCCCTATGTGTGGTTTTGGTAATTAATGACAACCCCTATGGACTAATGTTTTCATTAAGTTTATATGAAGGAATATTCCATAGGTACTACTTGTACTCCATGTGTTGGATTCAAGTATGGATGCCATGAAGATAAAGATATACCTTGTGTATTGGCATCAAGATCATCGGTTTGAAGATAAATATGTGATATGATCAACAAGAAGAAATGAAGATGGAGTTCTTATGTGGAACTCAATATTAGCCATGCTCTATCAGAAGATACAAGGTTGAGTCGTGCAAGTTCAAGATGAGCATCTCAAGTGGATCACATGCTTGAAGCTTGCCATCCATTTGGTGACATTGGACATGTGAAGATGTGCATCAATGGAGCTTTCCCATCATAGTGTATGGGGGAGCATTTGTGAGTCTTCACGAAGCAACGATGATCAAGTAAGGCATTCCGGCTAGTGTAGAGCTTGAAGAGTTATCATCAAGATCAAGCGGGATGCACAAGGCAAAGGTATGACCTTGATAGGTTTTCCTTTTACCGGTCTCAAGGTGGTTGTTGGGAGACCGGATTATAGGATAGATAGCCGCACTATCAAGAGGGGCTTTCGGTTGGGTAACTTGATCACATCGTCTTAGAGAGCTCAATCCTTTGCATACTTTGCATATCCTTATTGCTTCTTGGTGTTTCTATGTGTAAGGTTCTTGAGCTTGTTGCTAGCTTTACAACAAGCCCAAGTTCATCGAAAACGGAGTTCGCATGCATCTTCTATTGCGTTTTCAAGGTTGGGTGATTTTACCGGTTATTCATGATATAAGGTTCTACCTTTTATATTTATGATAAAATCCCCTCCTACAGATTCTTGTGTTTTCACTTTCCATAGGATAGCATTTGTTCTTATCTCTCAAACAAAATTGGTTTCATTCGAATCGGAGTTCGGGAGCATTTGTTATTAAAGAAAAAGTAAAAGAAGAAAAAGAAAAGAAAAGGGAGGGGCCAGCCGGCCGACCGGGCCAGCCACCGGCCCACCCGGTCCGCAACCGGGCGCCAACCGGACCGGCTTTTGGCCCGTGACCGGCCTCAGGCCCGGTCCGTGACCGGCCTGCCCGGCGCTGCCCCGGCCTGGCCGGACGCCTCCCTGGGCCGCCTCCGCCCCGCTCGGCCCACGCGGCCTGCGCAGCCAACTCTCCCCGCGCGCCTGTGGCTATCTGCCGCCTCCTGCGCGGTCTGCTCCCATCCGGTTGGTGGCCCGGCTGGGCCGGATGGCTGACCGGCCTCCTCGGCCCAGCATCCGCAGGCCGCCCGGCCGTTTTTTCTGCCCGATTTTCTTGTCTTTTTCTCTGTATTTTCCCCCAACGGGTATATTTGCTCCCTAGCTATAAATAGCCCCTTCTTCCACCTTGAGCTAGTTACTTCTTCCCTCTCTCTCACCTCCATTGTTGCATTTGAAGAAGTTGCTCTCTCTCTTGTTCCCCCCATGATTCTTGCTCATTCTTGAGGGATCTAAGAGAGGAGATCTAGATCTACACTTCCACCAAACCATTTCTTCTCTAAGTGAGGGGAACTCTTTGGATCTAGATCTTGGAGTCTTTTGTTGACTTTCCCCATTGTTCTTCCTCTCCAATCTCATCCTAGCATTTGTTGTTTGGGTGGGATTTGAGTGTGAAGGACTTGAACACCTCTAGTGTTCTTGCTTTGCATCATTGCATAGTGTTGAGCTCTCCACCACGATTAGTTCGAGTGAGAGACCGTGAGCTTGTTACTCTTGGAGGGAGACCTCCTAGTTGGCTTGGCGGTTGGTGCTCCGGTGATCTCTTCAAGAAGATTGTGAAGAGGCCCGGGCTTCTCCTTCGTGGAGCTTGTGAAGTGGTTGTGGAGCTTGCCATCTCCGGAGCGGAGGAAAAGCTAACCATAAGGAAAGGGCCATTATCCTTCGTGGGTGTGGTTCGGAGAATAGGGTGAGCCTTCGTGGCGCGGGGAATCCTTCGTGGGACCTCCACTCCTCCAAACGTGACGTACCTTCTTGCAAAGGAAGGGAACACGGGAATACATCCTCGTCTCCGCGTGCCTCGGTTATTTCTATACCCGAGCTCTCTTTCCTTGTGATAGCCATCGTGCTTGAAGTACATATATCTTGCTATCACTTGTGCTACATATATCTTGTGCCTATCTTGCTTAGCTCTAGTTGCCATTGTTACACTTAGTTGAGCTTAGCATATTTAGGGTTTGTGCTTGTAAACTAAACATTAGTTTAATTCCGCATTCTTACAAGACAAATCCAAGAGTTTGTAATTGCCATTCACCCCCTCTAGGCGACATCTCGATCTTTCAATTGGTATCAGAGCAAGGTCTCTCCTTGTTTAAGGCTTCACCGCCTTGAGAGTAAAGATGTCGGCGAGTATCTAGTGCACAATGACACAATTATCTTTGTTGGCACAAATTATCTTTTGTGGCGAAATTGCTTGCTTTGCAAACTTCGGACCTTGTGTCCAAACATTGAGCAATTTCTAGATGTAGGTTTTTCTCCTCCGATGGATCCTCAAAATCTATCTTTAGAGGATGAGAAAAACTTACATCTTGAAGCTCTAGTATCTAATGAGCTTTTATTCTCCTTGAGACCCGATTTTCGTAGGTTCTTGATATATATAAAGCGAAAGTCGTCTCATGAGATGTGGATCAAGCTTAAAGAAATGTTTGGTGGATCCATTTCTCATTTGGTCGGTGGTGTCTCCAAGGAGCTCTCTTCCCCTTCACATCATGAAGAGCTCCAAGTTGCTTCCACCTCCGGCCGTGATGATATATCATCTTCTTCCACTTCACCAACGTGTTGCAAGACACAAGGTAATGATATGGTGAGTGGTGAGGAAAATTGCAATGTTGATATTGTGTTCAATATTGATGACTCTTCATCTCTATCTCATTGCAATGTTTCCTCTTTGGACTTAAACACATCTAGCATTGAAAATAATCTACATGCTTGTGTTGATAGTCCTTGCATATCATGTGTAAATTGCTTACATAAATCCCATGATGATATGCTTGCCTTGTCTTGCTCCCATAATCAAAATGCTTCTATTTCCTCTAGTTGTTTGTTGACTAACAATGTAGAGGAAACCGAACACTCTATGGATCAAGACATGTTTTCAAATGAGGATTCAAGAATTTCTTCATCTTCATCCTCCGGTATGCACATGTGCCTTATGGCAAATGGATCAAAGGTATCTCCTACTTTGACTCCTAACACTTCCTCTAATGATGAGAGTGATGATGATGATAATGATGAAGAATATAATATCTTGGTGCATAATATGGCAATGGTATATGCTTCTCTTCATGGTAATAAAGAAGCTCGTGCTAATCTCGAACACTCTATGGATACCTTGAGTAAATATAGGGAAACCATAGTGGAGTTGGAGTCCCATGTTGAAAATGGGGAAATGAGATTCACTCTCCTCAAGCATGAGCTAAAAGATGAGAAGCATACTAATTTTATGCTTACACAAAAAATTGAATCCTATATGCATGAAAATGAGAAAAATGTTGTTGATGCTTGTGCTACTAACTCTAGTTCTTGTGAAGCATCTACCTTAGAGGAGAATGTTGAGCTAAGGGCTCAACTTGAGTTGCTAACTAGCAATTATAGGGAATTGGAAGAAAGTCATAAAAAGCTCTCAAGCTCTCATAATGATCTTCTAATTTCCTATGATGGGCTAAAGTTAGCTCATGAGGCTTGTATCACTAAGGTAACATCTTGTGAGCCTCATGTGGACATTAGCACAATCTCTACTACAAATGCTATATTGACATGTGCTAGTCCTAGTAATCCATCTAGCCAAACTAGTGATACACCTTGTGTTGGATTACTTGCTTTGCCTTGTTGCTCTAACAATGAAGCTTCTACTTCCTCTAGTGCTTGTATTTCTACTAACCATGTAGAGGAAATCAAAGAGCTTGAGGCCCAAGTCCTTTCTTTAAAGAAAGACTTGGAAAAGCATCATGAAGGAAAATCCACACTTGACAAGATGCTAAGTGTGCAACAATCCCCCAATGACAAGAGTGGACTTGGATTCAACTCCAATAACAAGAACAAGTCCAAGAGCAAGAGCAACAAGAAGAAGGGCCAAGACAAAGTCAAGGATCCGACCAAGTTGGTTTGCTTCAAGTGCAAGGTTGAAGGGCATCATGTTAGATCATGCCCATTGAAGAAGAAGAAGCACTTGAGTGAGAAACAACAAGGGAAACGGCCACAAGGTCAAGGTCAAGCTCATGCTCGACCTCAAGTTGAAGATAGGCCACTTCCCAAGAAGAATCAAGATATTGTTCCCCAAGAGAAGAAATCAATAAAGAAGAGAAAGGGGAACACTTGCTACTTATGCCGTGTGAAGGGGCACTTTGCTTCTTCATGTTTAAGTGGTACCTTATCCAACCCTATCATTGTTGATAATGATTATTCTCTTGGTAAGGATAAGGATGGCAATGTGTTTGCCAAATTTGTTGGAACTCAAAGTGGCTTCAAGAAAAGAACCATTTGGGTTGCCAAACCTATTGTGACTAACCTCTTAGGACCCAACTTGGTTGGGGACCAACAAGCTCAAACGTGATCAATAGGTGCATGTGGAGGTCATTGGAGACTTGGCTAATTCATGAAGAATTAAGGGATCTTCATATATTATTTTGACCAAGCCAAGTCGTATGGATCATTATCTATATCTTATATCCAATGTTCCTCCTTGCGGTAACTTATACTTCAACTCTTCATATTCATTGTAAGTTACTTGCCCCTTTGCATGTTTGGTTTTGTATCAAATATGTGTTTGTATGTGTTGAGTCTTACTTGCCTATCTTGTGTATTCAAGTATGTTTGTTTGACTCATCATATACTTGTGTATTGTTGTGAGCCTAATGCATCTTGATGACATCTTATTTGGCTCTCTTTGAGTGATTAATGGAACATCCCATTTTGGGGGAGTGATATGCATTGTGCATCTCTCTTTCTTTAAAATGTGTGTATGGGGGTACCACCACTTAGTATTGATATTGCAAGATTATCTAGTCACTATGTGGTGTGTCATACTCATGAGAAATTCAAATTCTAAATGTCCATTAATCATATCTAGTTGA
Organism: Lolium multiflorum; assembly: GCA_030979885.1. Lineage (NCBI taxonomy): Eukaryota > Viridiplantae > Streptophyta > Magnoliopsida > Poales > Poaceae > Lolium > Lolium multiflorum. The sequence continues at coordinate 160,997,609 of CM061749.1, forward strand.
ATTTTAGTTGCCTCTTGTTTAGAAGAAATGTTTTATCACATTATGGGGGAGTAATATGTTTTGTACATATCACAAGCCTAAGAAAATGTGAACATATGAGGTTATGCCACTTGGAGTTGATACACGTAATTATCTTGATCCTAGGTGGCATATTTGCTCAAACAAGCTCCATTTCTATTGAAAAACTTTTATTAGCTCATCTTATGGATTCTTGTTTGAGTAAGAAATTCTTGGTACGGTTTTTCCTCAAATACATATCTCTATATCTTATTTGGGACACCGTTTGCTTCATGTTATTCTAATCATTGCCGTGCGTGATTGTTTGACTAATTGAAGCTATCAAGAATCTTCATCCGTGCATAGTGCTTAATTCTATATACTTATCCTATGCCTTTTATTGTGAAGTTGATCCTTACTATCATTATCAATTCACCACCGGAAATTATTTCCAATATACTCATTGTCTTTGACAATTGATAACCTTGTATGTGGTTGAATTCATGGATCATCTTCACCTTGGATTGCTTCTTATTTTACTTATTTTATTTCCAAGAAATCTTTGTTGCTCCCACGTGTCTTCTTTGTCCCTTTGAAAAATATTTTGATAAATTCTCTTGATTCATATCAAGTGTTTGTTTTGGAAGACAAACCTTTTCCTTACGGTACATTGTGCCATTGTGAAAAGTGTAGAGGGTTTGGTTTATTTGTTTGAACCTTGCTCTTTTTGGGAGTTTGCTATCTCATTCCTTCTTACATGATTTATTTGCTTGAATGAGATAAATCCTTGAGCATGTTTGTTTTATTTCATCCTTTATGCTCAATGGTTTCTTCTTAGTTCATTTGATTGAACTTTGTTGAACAAATCTTTTGTGATTTGCGTCTTTGATATATTTTGGACAACAAATTTGTTTGGTCACATCTTTATGCTTTCTTCAAATTCATTTGGTGTTTTGTCCAAAGTATATCTTTCTTGGATCTTTAAAGTCTTTATGCATGCTTATATGTAATTTGTTTACATTTGTAGCGTGCTTGCCTTCTTTGATCCATTATATAGGGTATACTCCATCAAATCCTAAACGGCTAAGATGTGCATGAAATTCAAATTTCATCTATAAATATGCACATATTTATATGGAGTGTGTCCTATGTATTGTGGTTATTCTAACCATTTTGGACCCAATAAGTTTGGGGACCAAGATGTACTTGAATAATGTTTTAGGTACATTAGAGATGCAATGGAGGCTTGTCTCATCTATAAGGAAGGTGTTGTCACCATATGATAATTGGAGTCAAGCTAGGATGATGAATGAACTCTTATCTACTACATCATGCCATTGCTATCTCGGTAACAAGTATCTTATTCATGCATTCTCCTATAGCATCCAACCTCTTGTAGGTTGCATTTTGGCATGAAATTATTTATTTCGAAGATATTGCGATTCTTGAAAAATTCTTTTTAAAGAAAACTTCTTATTGTACATTTGAGTAATTTGAGAAGATGCATATGATGGGGATATATATATATATAAAATCATGCTCATGATTCACCCACCCAAATATGCCCTCTAGCAATTTATTGCATATCAATTCCTCAAAGAACTCTTATGTGCAATTTTGATGAAATTGCGAAGTAAATCCATATTTGTGATACTTGTTGCCTCTCTCAAAATATTCCAACTAGCTTTATCCCTTATTGTTAGTTGTGATGTCTTTGAGATTCTCTTGGTTGAAGCTCATTTATATACCATAAGTGAAAATTGGAAGCCATAGGCTATATATGCCTTTTAAGCAAACATTCTTGGTATATTTTATGACTTCATCTTGGATATCTTGTCTTATTTATTTTGTTAACCTCTTGTGTGTGCATGTTTCTTTATGGATCACTATGTCCACTTTAGAAACTTATATACATGAGAGCGTTAATCCATCATCTTGATATCCTTGTTCTTTGCCAACCATCTTTTACCCTTTTGTTTTTAGTGGTGTTGGTAAAGAAGATTTATGAGTGCTTGGTTTACTTGTGTTTCTTCATGCACTCATATCTCGTAATTGTTGGACTCAAGTTATTCTTGATAAGCATATTATCTTTATCTTGGTTGTGTTCTAAATGATATAGAGGGAGTGAGGATTCCATGTTTATGCATATTGTATTCAAATGCAAACATTATAAATTATGCACGAACCTTGGGGAGCTTCCTTATTTTTATTTAGAGCACTATATCTCTCTTATCATGATATCTTTGATCGTCCAATTGGATCTTTGATTGCTTGCTTTATTTGTTAAAGCTTCCTTCACCATGTTATCCTTGTGCAATCTTTGATCCTCAATATAGCACCTTGGGGAGGAACTCACATTATATTGGCTTTCTAAAATTTTCACCCATTTTGGCACTCGATGCCAATGGGGGAGAAGTTTAGAGGGTTTAAGGGAATGGTTTTATACTTAAGTTTGGTTTGTGCTTAAGTGTTTTGCCTCTCATGCATTCCATATTTATATGTCTTGCATGGTTGTATATATATAGTGGAAACTATCCCAAAGGTTAATCTTGACAATGTATGCAATGAATTCATGTTCATCACACGTGCATACATTGTGGGGGAGTTTTCTCTATATATATTGGTTCTACTCACATCCCTTGCATTTGTTGTAGTTGTGTGAGTAGAGCCGGTTTTGATATGGCCTAGTAGCTTTGTGTTACTTGACCATATCAAATACAACCTCTTGTATACAACTTATTCTCGGATAAGTTGCGTACTTGTTTCTAATATTCATTATATAAACCCTCTTATTGTGATTGTCATCAATTACCAAAATGGGGGAGATTGTAAGGGTATATTGCCCCTATGTGTGGTTTTGGTAATTAATGACAACCCCTATGGACTAATGTTTTCATTAAGTTTATATGAAGGAATATTCCATAGGTACTACTTGTACTCCATGTGTTGGATTCAAGTATGGATGCCATGAAGATAAAGATATACCTTGTGTATTGGCATCAAGATCATCGGTTTGAAGATAAATATGTGATATGATCAACAAGAAGAAATGAAGATGGAGTTCTTATGTGGAACTCAATATTAGCCATGCTCTATCTTACAAGGTTGAGTCGTGCAAGTTCAAGATGAGCATCTCAAGTGGATCACATGCTTGAAGCTTGCCGTCCATTTGGTGACATTGGACATGTGAAGATGTGCATCAATGGAGCTTTCCCATCATGGTGTATGGGGGAGCATTTGCGAGTCTTCACGAAGCAACGATGATCAAGTAAGGCATTCCGGCTAGTGTAGAGCTTGAAGAGTTATCATCAAGATCAAGCGGGATGCACAAGGCAAAGGTATGACCTTGATAGGTTTTCCTTTTACCGGTCTCAAGGTGGTTGTTGGGAGACCGGATTATAGGATAGATAGCCGCACTATCAAGAGGGGCTTTCGGTTGGGTAACTTGATCACATCGTCTTAGAGAGCTCAATCCTTTGCATACTTTGCATATCCTTATTGCTTCTTGGTGTTTCTATGTGTAAGGTTCTTGAGCTTGTTGCTAGCTTTACAACAAGCCCAAGTTCATCGAAAACGGAGTTCGCATGCATCTTCTATTGCGTTTTCGAGGTTGGGTGATTTTATCGGTTATTCATGATATAAGGTTCTACCTTTTATATTTATGATAAAATCCCCTCCTACAGATTCTTGTGTTTTCACTTTCCATAGGATAGCATTTGTTCTTATCTCTCAAACAAAATTGGTTTCATTCGAATCGGAGTTCGGGAGCATTTGTTATTAAAGAAAAAGTAAAAGAAGAAAAAGAAAAGAAAAGGGGAGGGGCCAGCCGGCCGACCGAGAGGATCCTTTGTAAGGGGGAAGGGTTTGTAACATCCCAAGTTTTCAACAATAATAAAGCAAGTGAGAGTTTCAATTACTCAAAATTTACAATAAACAAAAACTTTTCTATGCATATAGTGCCACATATAGATTCATGCATTTGAGTAATATTTCTTTTGTGCAATTGCCATGATGAGTGTTAGCATGTTAATCTATTGCTATATGAACCCTAATCAAGATCACAAAACCCTAAAATAAGGAGAAATAAAGAAAATGGGAAAAACCCATATTCACTCACATACACCATATGCCAAAATGCAAATCCTTCACCAAGGCCATAATTGCTTGCTCCCTTGCTTCTAAAATGCTTCAATATGATAAACTAACACAATTGCATCATTGGATCATGAATCAAATCAAGAGAAATCAAGAATTCATCTTACATATGATAATGGTCACTTGGGCCAAAAATATTTTCTTCACCACTTCACACCCCTGTATTTCTCAAATCCTAAACTAAAGTTTGTCAACCAAAGCCATGTCATCCAAGACCATGTCAAGGTGAATACTTTTCATGTTGACCACCCTCCCTAAAGTTGACTAGGTTGACCAGAATTAAGTTGCCAAAATGGGATCTGAGAATAAAAACAAGATCATCTCAAATTTGAAAAGTTGCAAATCTTTTCCAAATTGAGTGCCACCACCACCAATACCTCACATTAATTATATCTTTGAGATTCACCAAAAAGAATTTCGAAATTTAAATATTTTTCTCTTGCGGGCATTATGTCGAGCACTTGGCAGACATGAATTCAGTTTTGTGTTACACCCTTTTGTCCAGCAGATTCTTCACTAAACCCCTTTGATCTTGTGATCATTAGCTACTTCTAGCTCCCCTGCATCATCCCTGTACCTGTTGTGGTCGATTAAAGTGAGAGGAGGGAGAGAAAAATCCTAAACTAAAGCATGCCGTGGCCATGCCGGCCACCTTTGGCCAAAACCCTCCATGGCCTCTCCCTTGTCGAATCTCCATGTCCTCGAGCATCTCTGCATCACAAGGACTCACCCTGTACCGCCCACTCGATCGCTCGTGCACGGCATTGCCCAGAACGGCCGTGTCCAAAACCATGCCAGCACGCGCCCATGCCGCGGTGAGCGCGCACTGGCTGCGCCAGGACGCCATGCACTCGATCGCTGCCGTCCTCGCCCTGCATCCCTACCGCTGCGTCGAGCATCTACTCCAAGCCCTCTACACGCTAGACATGCTCAAGCACCGCCCAGGGCCTTGTCACCGTCGTCCTCGCCGTCGACGTACCGCGGGTACCGTGATGATTTCTGCAAAAGCTCGAGCGATCCTTTCGTCCCCTCTCTGCGCCAGCTAGCTCTCGAGCACCGCTAGGACGACGCCTATCCACTGCCGTCCTCGCCTTGCCCTTTCGCGCACCACAGGAGCCGCGCCATGGCCGCGCCCTTGCAGCACCTCACGGCCACCGTCGCCTTCTATAAATAGAGCTCCTCAGCTCACAAGTTCTTCACACCATCTGCTCCTCTCCCTTCTCTGAACACGCTCGCCACATCAATTTCACACCATATCACCGGAGCTGCTCCAATTGCAAGACGAAGCCCGCCGGAGCCAGGACATCGCCGTCGACGATTGGCGCCACCCCGAGCTTCGCCACTGCTACCAGACGGCTCAGCATCCTCGACAACGTCCCCTCGTCACCAGCAGAGCACCGCGGGAACCCTGGTAGGCTCTCCGACCCCCTACTGACGCCGCGGCCTCGTCGGAATCTCGCCGGAGACGACGAGCGTCGTGAGCCGTTGATCAGCCTTTTGATCTGACGCTCCTCCTCGCTCGTACCGCTTCGGCGTGTTATGAGGCACTGACGGGTGGCCCCCAGCCTGTCAGGGCAGCCCACCCGCACCAGTTGCTTGTTGGGCTGCGAAGTGAGGTTTAAATCGTTTCGGCCCAGTAACGTTTCCCGCCAAGCCCAACCATTCAAAAATTGAATTTCTGTTTAATTCCAAATTCAATACTGATGCTGACTTCAAATTTGAATATCTGGAGATCTACTACACCAATTTTAACCAATTTTATATATTTGGAAAGCTCATAAAATTATCTAAATAATGCCACTGGTCTCATATCCAAATTCGTAGTAGAATTTAAATGACAAAAATAACAAGGCAGGGCCTTTTCTAACTTTAAATAATTATTAAGAATAATCTATAAATGATTTTAAGTTGATTCCAATTCTAATAAATCACAAATAATGTCCTCTAATTGATTATGCAATAATATAGCCATGTTATTTGTATGATCATGGACTAGATCAAATAAGATAGCTATGTAGTCAATTCTAGAACAATTCAACTTGGAATTCAAATTTAATAAATAGTATGAGAGCTACTCTCTCATTTAAATCTTGATCCTAAGTAATATAGCCAGGGGGAAATGACCTAGGCTAATGAACCCCTGATAATTATTACTTAGAGATTTTAATGCATTTAAAATAGTAGTATGATAACATGTGTAGTATAGCCCTTTAATTAAATTATACTCACATATAATAGATATGAAATGTTGACTTGGGTCAACCTATATTTCATACCTGATTATTATATGAAGAGATTAAATCTTAATATAAGTAATAGGAAGAAATGAATTTCTCTAAGAATCTACATATCCAAATTTAAGAAATAGGAATAATGAGAGGAAATTATTTTCTCCTAAATAAGAATTCCTCAAATAACTCACCATGCCATGTTTGATTGATAATAGGACTAGAGTGTGAACTCTTTGAGTGTTCTTAGTTTAGCATGTGAGTTTGGTTTAGTATTTATACCTCGTATTCGTATATAGACGCTAGTAACGAGGAGTATCAAGAGGAGGAGGCCTACTCCCAAGAAGAGGAAGAGAACTTTGATCACTACTCAGCTCAAGGCAAGCTAACCCTTGCTAAATACAAATGCTTAGCTCTACAAGAGCAAAGGCATCATCACACTTTACTTTTATGTATTACCTATCCCATGTTTTTTACTTAATTTTACTTTGGCTTATTTATTTCAAAGTACTTTTTGATTTATGATTCACTTTGTATAGAATAGAACAATACTTGGATTAGATGAACACCACTCAAAGCTAGATAGCACCCCTCATATAGTTGCTATTGCTAATCAATTTAAAATTGACTACTCTAGATGGGAACAAGTGATTTTGATATGAATTTTGAAACCTTGGAATAATGGTTCATTCCATGGAATGACTTTAAGGTGATATTTGACCAAGAGAAGATAGTGATTTTTGATATAAACCTGATATGGTTTTGAATGCGATACCTTTCCAATTATACAAGTACCCCCACAATACCTGATTATGGGTAGGGCTTAACTCGAAACTTGTGTATTTTAGTATGGGTTCCCTCTAAACAAGCATCATAGGGGTTACGCCGAGGCTGCCTCCGTATGTGAGAAATGATGTGAATATGAGGTGAATGTACGACCCAAGCCCTGTGCAGTTCCCGGGTTAACAGTTGGTTCTCACCGGAGGCCAAGCTCATGGGGAGAGGTGCCTATACTAGGACATATAAGTGAAAGGTTATGATTGATGATCCGCGTACTGAGTTACGATGATTCGGGGTTATCCTCGACGGATGAAATCAATAGTTGTGGCACAAGAGTACAACCTCTGCAGAGTGTTAAACCTATTCGAATAGCCGTGTCCACGGTTACGGACGGTTGGAAAGGCCATACTACTTCCGTTATCAGAATTTATGTTGAAATGGTGATGGTGATAGCTGAATTGATTTGAATCCCAAATGAAGTGTGGGAATGACACTAATGTTCCCACTTGAGTTAGTCTATCAAACAATGAGGATTTTATTAAATGTTTATCAAAAGAAAACTTGGCTTTATGCAAATAAACTTAGAGCTTAGTACCCCTTTACTATACTTATTATGCTTTACCATAGTATTAGTTTGCGAGTACTTTAAAAGTACTCATGGCTTTGCCCTGGCTATTCAAATGCCAGACTATGAAGAGGAGCAACAGTATCAGGATGACGGACAGCAGGACGTCTACGATAACTAGGATCGTCTTCTAACGTCAAGCGTTGCCTGTGGAATATAGAGTCCACTATTACTACGCTTCCGCTACTTATGTGTGATGTTGAACAATCTATTTGTGTAATATTGGATCATGTGATCCCTTGTTGTAAGACCTTATGTGTTGTAATAAATGATGACTCTGAACGACTTACTATTATGTCTCGCAAAAACAATCTTCCTGGGATTGCGATGTACGATATAATAGGGCATCCGGACTTAAAAACCCGGGTGTTGACAAGTTGGTATCAGAGCCATTGTTTGACCTTAGGAGACCCTAGTTAGAATGGACGTCCAACAAACTTAGTTTATAATAAAATAGTTATGAAAATACACTCATACCCTTACCTTGAAAATCTTTTTCAAAATAATCCATTTCATTGATTATTACTTAAAATTTTGAACACTTACAATTATTAACTTATTTGTCACTCCCTCTACAGATGGAGCCTATCATCCCGACGGAGCCCTTCATCCAGACCCAAGTGTACGACTTGGCGAACGGTGGGGATCTGATCTTTGAAAGGGATCTGTTTGCTCTCACCGAGTTCCTCGGACGCTCTCCTCCCGTGTTCTACGGAGGCCAGATCTCGGACCAAGCCAACGGCCAGCTCCAGTGGCTCATCATGGCTAACCTTCCTGGGAAGCCGGAGTCACCCATGTTCCGCCAGATCCAGTTCTCGCTCCGCGAGAACACCTGGGTGGATGGACTCGCCCATGCTCTGCAGGAGTCTCTCGCTCGTCTGTGCGGGCAGAACTCGCTGGCCATCGAAGGGGAACGCTTTGCGCACTTCGCAAGGCACTCCTCTGTTGGTCTGCCCCTCAGCCTGCCGTACCACCCCGTGCTGAGGCACCATGTGGATCACCTCGACTACATGCTGTACGAGACTCGGTCTGCGCTGAGTAACTCCCGCTCCGCCGCCAACCACACTCAGCAGCAGCTGAACCAGTACGCGGATACCATCAAGGTCATCGCCAAGGAGCGCAGGACTCTGCGCCAGCTGGTCGCGAAGAGGGACGCCACCATCCACCGCCTCAAGACCAAGATCGCCGTCCTGAAGGAGACCATCTCCACTCAGGTGGAGCAGCTCCAGATCCTGGAAGGAGAAGGCGAGGGGGAAGACATCCAAGGGGATGGCTACTCCTACGTCAGCAACGACAACGACTACGAGCCGGAGGAAGAGGAAGACCAGGACTTCCACCAGCACCTGCCTGCCGGGATGGACACCACCTTCCCGCTCCGCATCGATGGATAGTTTCCATCCCTCCCTGAGCACCGCGTAGTCTGAGATGTATCGGTCCTTTGTATTCGCCCCTTGTATCGTAGATTGTTGAAAGGGTTCTTCAAACCCTCCGGATTGTTAGCTTGTAATAATTGCTACCTTCATGACTATGTTCGTGTGTGTAATATTTTTATATTATGAATCAAGTTTTAAATAAATGTGAGTTTACTCCCCAAAATTAAGCCATAGAAATTGTCCCTCTCATCTTATGATCCATATCTCTGTTCAGATGGCACCTCCCAATCGCAACGCCAACCCGGATGCGCTGACACAGATACTGCAACAGATGTTGGCTGATCGAGAAGTTGATAGGACTGAAAGGCAAGCTAACCTAGCTGTACTTCAACAGTTAGCACAGAACAACCAAGGCCACGGGAACCATGATCACCCGGGCTCCAAGTTGAAGAACTTTCAGAACACCAATCCACCGGTGTTTAGCAAGACGGAGGAACCCCTTGATGCTGATGATTGGCTCCAAACAATGGAGAACAATCTTGAGGTTGCCGGAGTGGAAGATGATGACAAGGTGCTGTTTGCCACCCACTATCTGGCAGGACCTGCACGTGCCTGGTGGACGAGTGCTCGCGCATTGAATGCAGGGCAACTCATGACTTGGGCAGATTTCAAGCTCAAGTTTAGCAAGTACCATGTGCCACCGGGTCTCATCAAGAAGATGCGGGATGAGTTCCGCGAGTTAAAGCAAGGCCGTCTGACCGTGGTAGAATACCGCGACAGGTTCCTCACCCTGTCAAGGTACGCCCCGGATGAGACCGACACCACCGAGAAGAGGAAGGAGAGGTTCCTGAACGGACTGCACGATGAGATGCAGACCGTGTTGGTCAACATCCCCTTTGCTGACCTTGAAGCCCTTGTTGACTCCGCCATCCAGATGGAGGGCAAGTTGAACCAAGCCAATGAAAACCGCAAGCGCCGCATGATGCACCAGAGTGGGCCCAGCAACACCTCCAAGTTTCGCCCCGGCTCAAGCGGAGGATTCACCCCCAGAAACAACAGGCCACCGGCACAGATGTCGCGCCCCGGTTATCAGAACCGGAGCGGAGGAAACCCAGGACAGGAGGGCACCACCACAACAGCAACAACTTCGTCCACCACAACAACAACTTCAACCGCGCTCCGACAAGAGCCCCTGCCAACCCCAACACCAACACTGCTCCAAGGACTGGGAGCAATGCTATCCCTGTCGCCCCCAAGGACAAGTCCACCATCAACTGCTATGAGTGCGGCGTGGTGGGGCACTACTCCAAAGAGTGTCCCCAGAGACTCGCCAAGATGGCCGCCAACACCACTGGCCCTGCTCAGCAGCAACGCCGTGTCGCCAACAACAAGAAGTTCGCCCCCAACAACCCGAACAACCGCAGCGGCCGCCTCTTTCATATGAGTGCGGAAGAAGCTCAGGAAGCCCCAGATGTCGTGCTGGGTATGTTCTCTGTTAACTCAATACCTGCAAGAGTGCTGTTTGATTCTGGAGCATCGCATTCATTTGTTACGGAAGAATTTGCATGCACTAGTAAGATTCAACCCATCAGTTTGAAGCATGTCATGGTAGTGCAAATACCTGGATCAACAACTAAAGCTAGAAAAATTTGCAAAGATGTTCCTATCAGAATTCATGAAATAGACTTTTATGCCAATCTGATTGTTCTGGGAACAAAAGGTTTGGAGGTAGTACTGGGTATGGACTGGATGTCCAAACATCATGGATTGATTGATTGTGCCAAGAAGGCCATCACCATGACTAGTAGCACCGGAGTGTTAGTTGAGCACATCTCAGAAAAGCTGCCCAGAAAATTTACCTGCAACCAGAGTTTAACCAAACCCACCCTGGATCAAATCAGAGTCGTCTGTAGATACTCTGATGTGTTTCCGATGACCTACCCGGTATGCCCCCGGATCGGGATATCGAGTTTATCATCGAGTTAATCCCCGGAACAGGACCTATAGCCCAGAGAGCTTACAGCATGAACCCGGCAGAATTAGTGGAACTAAAGAAACAACTGGATGATATGTTAGCCAAAGGTTTGATTAGACCAAGTGCATCACCCTGGAGATCACCAGTTTTGTTTGTGGACAAGAAGGATGGTGCTATCCGTTTATGTACGGATTACCGCAAGCTCAATGATGTCACCATCAAGAACAAGTATCCCTTGCCCAAAATAGAAGACCTGTTTGACCAGTTGACCGGTGCCACCGTGTTCTCTAAGATTGATCTTAGGACAGGGTACCATCAGCTGAAGATCCGTGCATCGGACATCCCCAAAACTGCCTTCACCACCAGATATGGATTGTATGAGTACAATGTCATGTCATTTGGATTAACCAACGCCCCCGCTTACTTCATGAATCTCATGAATAAGATCTTCATGAACTTCCTGGATAAGTTCGTCGTTGTCTTCATCGACGACATCCTTATCTACTCCAAAACCGAAGAAGAACATGAGCAACACTTGGAAATGGTCTTAGATACTCTTCGGGAACACCAGCTGTATGCCAAGTTCAGCAAGTGTGAGTTCTGGTTGAGGGAAGTAGGATTCCTGGGACACATCTTGTCCGCAGGAGGAATTGCCGTTGACCCCTCAAAGATAAAGACCGTTGCAGAATGGAAAGCCCCAACCACCCAGACCGAGGTCCGTGCATTTCTCGGATTGGCGGGATATTACCGCCGATTCGTTGAAGGATTCTCAAGCATAGCCAGACCAATGACCCAATTGTTGAAAAAGGACAAGAAGTTCGAATGGACGAACAAGTGTGAAGAGAGCTTCCAACAGCTCAAGAGCAGACTGACTTCAGCCCCAATACTGATCATGTCGGACATCACCAAACCATTTGATGTGTATTGTGATGCCTCCAAGATTGGTCTTGGATGTGTGTTGATGCAAGAAGGCAAGGTGATCTCATACCTGTCCCGGCAACTGAAGCAGCATGAACAGAATTATCCGACCCATGACTTAGAGCTAGCAGCAGTCGTGTTAGCCTTGAAAGTATGGCGTCATTACCTCATGGGTAATCGATGCGAGATCTATTCGGATCACAAGAGTTTGAAGTATATCTTCACCCAGAAGGAACTGAACATGAGGCAAAGGAGATGGTTAGAGTTAATCAAGGATTATGATATGGATATCCACTATCACCCAGGCAAGGCCAATGTGGTAGCAGATGCCTTAAGTAGACTGCCGTGTCAGTTGAACTCCATGATTGCCGAAGAGCAACCTAGCCTTCACCAAGAGTTTGAACAGTTTAGAATGGAGCTAGTAAGTGAAGGATTTCTCGCCAGCATTGAACTTCAACCCACCCTGATTAGTCAAATCAAGGAAGCCCAGAAGAGCAATGCAAGCATTGACGGGATTAAGAGCCAGCTAGCAGCAGGAAAGGCACCGGGATTCACTGTTGATGAAGAAGGAGTACTTTGGTACAACGGACGCTTGTGCGTGCCGTCAGATTCAGAGTTGAAACAAGTGATTCTAAAGGAAGCCCATGACACCTTGTATTCTATTCACCCCGGAGGTACCAAGATGTACCAGGACTTGAAGGAACAGTTCTGGTGGCATGGGATGAAGCGAGAAATCGGGAGTTACATCGCCAAGTGTGACATCTGTCAGAGAGTCAAGGCAGAACACCAACGACCCGCAGGACTGCTACAGCCCCTGCAGATTCCCGAATGGAAGTGGGATTCGGTAGGAATGGACTTCATCACCGGATTGCCCAAATCTAGTAAAGGAAATGATTCTATCTGGGTAGTGGTCGACAGATTGACCAAAGTCGCCCATTTCATTCCCGTCAAGACCACCTACCAAGGACCAAGACTTGCAGAGTTGTATATCTCACGAATAGTCAGCCTACACGGAACCCCGAAGTCAATAGTATCCGATAGAGGATCCCAATTTACCTCCAGATTTTGGCAGAAGGTACATGAAGGACTCGGAACTAGGCTGAACTTCAGCACAGCCTATCACCCTCAGACGGATGGACAGACTGAACGAGTCAACCAGATACTAGAGGATATGCTGAGAGCATGTGTGTTAGAATATGGATCCAAGTGGGAAGACTGTTTGCCGTACGCAGAATTCTCATACAACAACAGCTATCAAGCCAGTTTACAAATGGCCCCCTTTGAAGCCCTGTATGGAAGGAAGTGCCGTACCCCTCTGAATTGGTCGGAAGTCGGAGAGAGTCAAGTCTTTGGACCAGATATTCTCCGGGAAGCTGAAGAGAAGGTTCACAAGATCCGTGAGTACCTCAAGACCGCTCAATCAAGACAGAAGAGCTACGCCGACAAGAGACGCCGAGAGATGACCTTCGAGATCGGAGATTTCGTGTATCTCAAAGTGTCCCCCCTTAAAGGAATGCAGAGATTCCAGCTTAAAGGAAAGCTTGCACCCCGTTATGTCGGACCTTTCAAAGTCCTGAGTCGCCGAGGGGAAGTGTCCTATCAGCTGGAGTTACCAGAAGAAATGTCAACGGTGCACAATGTGTTTCACATCTCGTTACTCCGGAAGTGCTTAGAGGTACCTGAGAAGACTGAGGTGTTCAAGAACATCGACCATCGTACTGTGGATATCAACTCAGATCTAACCTACCGCGAAGTACCTATTCGCATTCTGGAGGAAGCATTCAGAACCACTCGTACCAGGAGTATCAAGTTTCTGAAGATCCAATGGAGTAACCACACCGAAGAAGAGGCCACTTGGGAAAGAGAAGACTTTATGAAGACTGAATACCCCAATCTCTTTAGTACCTAGTTTTCTTCCAGATCTCGGGACGAGATCTTTTGTAAGGGGGAAGGGTTTGTAACATCCCAAGTTTTCAACAATAATAAAGCAAGTGAGAGTTTCAATTACTCAAAATTTACAATAAACAAAAACTTTTCTATGCATATAGTGCCACATATAGATTCATGCATTTGAGTAATATTTCTTTTGTGCAATTGCCATGATGAGTGTTAGCATGTTAATCTATTGCTATATGAACCCTAATCAAGATCACAAAACCCTAAAATAAGGAGAAATAAAGAAAATGGGAAAAACCCATATTCACTCACATACACCATATGCCAAAATGCAAATCCTTCACCAAGGCCATAATTGCTTGCTCCCTTGCTTCTAAAATGCTTCAATATGATAAACTAACACAATTGCATCATTGGATCATGAATCAAATCAAGAGAAATCAAGAATTCATCTTACATATGATAATGGTCACTTGGGCCAAAAATATTTTCTTCACCACTTCACACCCCTGTATTTCTCAAATCCTAAACTAAAGTTTGTCAACCAAAGCCATGTCATCCAAGACCATGTCAAGGTGAATACTTTTCATGTTGACCACCCTCCCTAAAGTTGACTAGGTTGACCAGAATTAAGTTGCCAAAATGGGATCTGAGAATAAAAACAAGATCATCTCAAATTTGAAAAGTTGCAAATCTTTTCCAAATTGAGTGCCACCACCACCAATACCTCACATTAATTATATCTTTGAGATTCACCAAAAAGAATTTCGAAATTTAAATATTTTTCTCTTGCGGGCATTGTGTCGAACACTTGGCAGACATGAATTCAGATTTGTGTTACACTCAATTGTCCAGCAGTTTCTTCCCTAAACCCCTTTGATCTTGTGATCATTAGCTACTTCTAGCTCCCCTGCATCATCCCTGTACCTGCTGTGGTCGATTAAAGTGAGAGGAGGGAGAGAAAAATCCTAAACTAAAGCATGCCGTGGCCATGCCGGCCACCTTTGGCCAAAACCCTCCATGGCCTCTCCCTTGTCGAATCTCCATGTCCTCGAGCATCTCTGCATCACAAGGACTCACCCTGTACCGCCCACTCGATCGCTCGTGCACGGCATTGCCCAGAACGGCCGTGTCCAAAACCATGCCAGCACGCGCCCATGCCGCGGTGAGCGCGCACTGGCTGCGCCAGGACGCCATGCACTCGATCGCTGCCGTCCTCGCCCTGCATCCCTACCGCCGCGTCGAGCATCTACTCCAAGCCCTCTACACGCTAGACATGCTCAAGCACCGCCCAGGGCCTTGTCACCGTCGTCCTCGCCGTCGACGTACCGCGGGTACTGTGATGATTTCTGCAAAAGCTCGAGCGATCCTTTCGTCCCCTCTCTGCGCCAGCTAGCTCTCGAGCACCGCTAGGACGACGCCTATCCACTGCCGTCCTCGCCTTGCCCTTTCGCGCACCACAGGAGCCGCGCCATGGCCGCGCCCTTGCAGCACCTCACGGCCACCGTCGCCTTCTATAAATAGAGCTCCTCAGCTCACAAGTTCTTCACACCATCTGCTCCTCTCCCTTCTCTGAACACGCTCGCCACATCAATTTCACACCATATCACCGGAGCTGCTCCAATTGCAAGACGAAGCCCGCCGGAGCCAGGACATCGCCGTCGACGATTGGCGCCACCCCGAGCTTCGCCACTGCTACCAGACGGCTCAGCATCCTCGACAACGTCCCCTCGTCACCAGCAGAGCACCGCGGGAACCCTGGTAGGCTCTCCGACCCCCTACTGACGCCGCGGCCTCGTCGGAATCTCGCCGGAGACGACGAGCGTCGTGAGCCGTTGATCAGCCTTTTGATCTGACGCTCCTCCTCGCTCGTACCGCTTCGGCGTGTTATGAGGCACTGACGGGTGGCCCCCAGCCTGTCAGGGCAGCCCACCCGCACCAGTTGCTTGTTGGGCTGCGAAGTGAGGTTTAAATCGTTTCGGCCCAGTAACGTTTCCCGCCAAGCCCAACCATTCAAAAATTGAATTTCTGTTTAATTCCAAATTCAATACTGCTGCTCACTTCAAAATTCGTAGTAGAATTTAAATGACAAAAATAACAAGGCAGGGCCTTTTCTAACTTTAAATAATTATTAAGAATAATCTATAAATGATTTTAAGTTGATTCCAATTCTAATAAATCACAAATAATGTCCTCTAATTGATTATGCAATAATATAGCCATGTTATTTGTATGATCATGGACTAGATCAAATAAGATAGCTATGTAGTCAATTCTAGAACAATTCAACTTGGAATTCAAATTTAATAAATAGTATGAGAGCTACTCTCTCATTTAAATCTTGATCCTAAGTAATATAGCCAGGGGGAAATGACCTAGGCTAATGAACCCCTGATAATTATTACTTAGAGATTTTAATGCATTTAAAATAGTAGTATGATAACATGTGTAGTATAGCCCTTTAATTAAATTATACTCACATATAATAGATATGAAATGTTGACTTGGGTCAACCTATATTTCATACCTGATTATTATATGAAGAGATTAAATCTTAATATGAAGTAATAGGAAGAAATGAATTTCTCTAAGAATCTACATATCCAAATTTAAGAAATAGGAATAATGAGAGGAAATTATTTTCTCCTAAATAAGAATTCCTCAAATAACTCACCATGCCATGTTTGATTGATAATAGGACTAGAGTGTGAACTCTTTGAGTGTTCTTAGTTTAGCATGTGAGTTTGGTTTAGTATTTATACCTCGTATTCGTATATAGACGCTAGTAACGAGGAGTATCAAGAGGAGGAGGCCTACTCCCAAGAAGAGGAAGAGAACTTTGATCACTACTCAGCTCAAGGCAAGCTAACCCTTGCTAAATACAAATGCTTAGCTCTACAAGAGCAAAGGCATCATCACACTTTACTTTTATGTATTACCTATCCCATGTTTTTACTTAATTTTACTTTGGCTTATTTATTTCAAAGTACTTTTTGATTTATGATTCACTTTGTATAGAATAGAACAATACTTGGATTAGATGAACACCACTCAAAGCTAGATAGCACCCCTCATATAGTTGCTATTGCTAATCAATTTAAAATTGACTACTCTAGATGGGAACAAGTGATTTTGATATGAATTTTGAAACCTTGGAATAATGGTTCATTCCATGGAATGACTTTAAGGTGATATTTGACCAAGAGAAGATAGTGATTTTTGATATAAACCTGATATGGTTTTGAATGCGATACCTTTCCAATTATACAAGTACCCCCACAATACCTGATTATGGGTAGGGCTTAACTAGAAACTTGTGTATTTTAGTATGGGTTCCCTCTAAACAAGCATCATAGGGGTTACGCTGAGGCTGCCTCCGTATGTGAGAAATGATGTGAATATGAGGTGAATGTACGACCCAAGCCCTGTGCAGTTCCCGGGTTAACAGTTGGTTCTCACCGGGAGGCCAAGCTCATGGGGAGAGGTGCCTATACTAGGACATATAAGTGAAAGGTTATGATTGATGATCCGCGTACTGAGTTACGATGATTCGGGGTTATCCTCGACGGATGAAATCAATAGTTGTGGCACAAGAGTACAACCTCTGCAGAGTGTTAAACCTATTCGAATAGCCGTGTCCACGGTTACGGACGGTTGGAAAGGCCATACTACTTCCGTTATCAGAATTTATGTTGAAATGGTGATGGTGATAGCTGAATTGATTTGAATCCCAAATGAAGTGTGGGAATGACACTAATGTTCCCACTTGAGTTAGTCTATCAAACAATGAGGATTTTATTAAATGTTTATCAAAAGAAAACTTGGCTTTATGCAAATAAACTTAGAGCTTAGTACCCCTTTACTATACTTATTATGCTTTACCATAGTATTAGTTTGCGAGTACTTTAAAAGTACTCATGGCTTTGCCCTGGCTATTCAAATGCCAGACTATGAAGAGGAGCAACAGTATCAGGATGACGGACAGCAGGACGTCTACGATAACTAGGATCGTCTTCTAACGTCAAGCGTTGCCTGTGGAATATAGAGTCCACTATTACTACGCTTCCGCTACTTATGTGTGATGTTGAACAATCTATTTGTGTAATATTGGATCATGTGATCCCTTGTTGTAAGACCTTATGTGTTGTAATAAATGATGACTCTGAACGACTTACTATTATGTCTCGCAAAAACAATCTTCCTGGGATTGCGATGTACGATATAATAGGGCATCCGGACTTAAAACCCGGGTGTTGACAAGTCGCCCGTGACCGGCCTCGGGCCCGGTCCGTGACCGGCCTGCTCGGCGCTGCCCCGCCCGCCGGACGCCTCCCGGGGCCGCCTCCGCCCGCTCGGCCACGCGGCGTGCGCAGCCAGCTCGCCGCGCCTGGCTATCTGCCGCTCCTGCGCGGTCTGCTCCCATCCGGTCGGTGGCCCGGCTGGGCCGGATGGCTGACCGGCCTCCTCGGCCCAGCATCCGGTCAGCCGGCTGGGCCGCCGGCCTGGGACTGTTTTGCCGTTTTTGCCCGATTTTCTTGTCTTTTTCTCTGTATTTTCCCCCAACGGGTATATTTGCTCCCTAGCTATAAATAGCCCCTTCTTCCACCTTGAGCTAGTTACTTCTTCCCTCTCTCTCACCTCCATTGTTGCATTTGAAGAAGTTGCTCTCTCTCTTGTTCCCCCCATGATTCTTGCTCATTCTTGAGGGATCTAAGAGAGGAGATCTAGATCTACACTTCCACCAAACCATTTCTTCTCTAAGTGAGGGGAACTCTTTGGATCTAGATCTTGGAGTCTTTTGTTGACTTTCCCCATTGTTCTTCCTCTCCAATCTCATCCTAGCATTTGTTGTTTGGGTGGGATTTGAGTGTGAAGGACTTGAACACCTCTAGTGTTCTTGCTTTGCATCATTGCATAGTGTTGAGCTCTCCACCACGATTAGTTTGAGTGAGAGACCGTGAGCTTGTTACTCTTGGAGGGAGACCTCCTAGTTGGCTTGGCGGTTGGTGCTCCGGTGATCTCTTCAAGAAGATTGTGAAGAGGCCCGGGCTTCTCCTTCGTGGAGCTTGTGAAGTGGTTGTGGAGCTTGCCATCTCCGGAGCGGAGGAAAAGCTAACCATAAGGAAAGGGCCATTATCCTTCGTGGGTGTGGTTCGGAGAATAGGGTGAGCCTTCGTGGCACGGGGAATCCTTCGTGGGACCTCCACTCCTCCAAACGTGACGTACCTTCTTGCAAAGGAAGGGAACACGGGAATACATCCTCGTCTCCGCGTGCCTCGGTTATTTCTATACCCGAGCTCTCTTTCCTTGTGATAGCCATCGTGCTTGAAGTACATATATCTTGCTATCACTTGTGCTACATATGTCTTGTGCCTATCTTGCTTAGCTCTAGTTGCCATTGTTACACTTAGTTGAGCTTAGCATATTTAGGGTTTGTGCTTGTAAACTAAACATTAGTTTAATTCCGCATTCTTACAAGACAAATCCACAAGAGTTTGTAATTGCCTATTCACCCCCCCTCTAGGCGACATCTCAATCTTTCAGTCTTATACTAGCATTTTTTGTGTGCTCAATTTTCCCCTTGAGTGCTAATACTGGCTAGTGCAATATACTCAGTTTTACCCTCAAGTGGCTGGTCAATAGAGAGTCAACAAATGGGATTAACTAGTTAAATGAGTCATTTAATGTGCAAAAAAATCCGAAAAAGAGTGACACTTACTCATGGAGTCTTTACCACAAATTGCCACTTCTCAAATCATAGATAAATCATAGATAAATCAAGTTTTACCACAAATTGCCACTTCTCAAATCACCTAGTAGCTATGAAGGTGCATGGTTTTCCACAATAAGCCCTTCCCAAAACAGCTTCCCCCAAAACATACTTTGTCTAAATGAGGCCACAATTCTCACACTGATGTATATTGGTATTGCAAATAGTTTGAGGTAGGCCAAGATGGGTTTCATTGTACAAAACACGCATTTTCCATTTTTTAAATCTCAAATTTGAATCCCTTAGTCTATTTACTACTCAGGTGCCCTTGGTTTCTTGATAGTACTCAGTTTTGCCCTCTCCCTTCACAAATTCTCGCAGACGTGCAACATTGCCCTGATTGGTCTAGCCCATGTCACGCGGATCGTGCCCGCCGACCGTTGATCGTATGATCTAGGGAACGGGCAGGATAACTCTCTCTCTGTCGGCGGTTAGCTTCCACCCTCTAAGTATGCTAAAGGGCGGTTTTCTGTATTATTTTTCACGCGCTAAAAATTATAAACTCTTTTAGGCGTTACTTTTCACGCAAAAAATGATAAACCATCACCGATTTGTTGTTGCCATTACTTTTCACGCAAAAAATGATAAACCATCACCGATTTGTTGTAGCCATTACTTTTCACGCAAAAAATGATAAACCATCACCAATTTGTTGTAGCCATTACTTTTCACGCAAAAAAATGATAAACCATCACCGATTCCCTTTGTTGTAGCCATTACTTTTCACGCAAAAAATGATAAACCATCACCGATTTGTTGTAGCCATTAATTTTCACGCAAAAAATGATAAACCATCACCGAGTTGTTGTAGCCATTACTTTTCACGCAAAAAATGATAAACCATCACCGATTTGTTGTAGCCATTAATTTTCACGCAAAAAATGATAAACCATCACCGATTTCTTGTAGCCATTACTTTTCACGCAAAAAATGATAAACCATCACCGATTTCTTGTAGCCATTACCTATCTTTGTATAGAATGATAAACCTATCACGTATGATTTTTGAGGTCATTTAGAGAAGGTAGAAAAAACCTAATTTGTTACAAAAGCTGGTTTCAGTGAGACCTAACCAAGTTTGGCATACATGATGCCATACCTATAACAACAAGGAATATCTAAAAGGGAAAGTTTCACAAAATTTGAAATTTAGGGTGAAAATGATGCCATACATGATGCTGTTTTTCGAGGTTTTGACCTGAAAATCAATTGGGTATTATAAAGGGAAATAAAAAGTTCGAAAAATGTAAAAACGAAACAATCTATCTATCTATGTATAGAAGATCAGCTGTATGAAATTTGAGGTTATTTAGAGAAGGTAGAAAAAATCACCTTGTTAGAAAAGCTGGTTTCAGCGAGACGAAACGGCATGCGCTTAAGCAAAGTGATTTTTTCGAACATCTCCAAATGACCCCAAATTTTCCATACATGATGCCATACGTGTAACAACAAGGAACCCTATCTAAAAAGTGTCAAAAAAGTTTGCCCAACCGTATAGCTCTATCAAAAAGAACCTCACCATGGCGCTAGTATAATTTTGGGATAGTTACAAACTTTCGTTACCTAACCTTCAACATGAAACTTGTTTCAAATTCATTTTGGCCTACAAGAAACAAATCCCACCTTGATTCGAGCACCACAGCCTCCAAACGATGCCGATGCCGATATCGGCATGGTCAGAACGGCTATGCTCGCCGCCACTTCTAGGTCAACGTCGGGATGCACCCTCAATCCCGTCCCCTCATTCGATCACTAACACACCAGAGATACCGCCGAGGCCAATGCCGAACGTACATGCTGATGCCAATGCCGAACATGCATGCACGCCGCTGTGGGCACGGCCACGCCGACCCGCTATGCTGGACGCCACAGACCACCGCGAGGTCTTTCCCTTCGCCACCACACTCTCCTAGCACCCACCTATACACGCCAGAAAGGAGAGACACTAGTTTTCTCTACATTGCTCGCGTTCGTGTCCGACACGGTCAGTCAAAGTTTTGAGGTAGTCGTCGATGTCGTCGACCATTTCTTCTCTTCTTTGCATGGTTAAACGCGTCTAGTTCATATCTATCTAATGCGTCTGGTCTCGCCTCATGCAGTTCTTTGTGGACGTCGATCTCATCTCGGCACCCCGCATGCCACCTCCTCCGTGCCATCGTTGTAGAGCTCCGTTTAAAAATCTAATCCTACCCATGTATTGCCCCTTGTATCAGCGTCATGGCCCCACTTGTCATTCGATATACCGAAGCCCCACTCGTTCGCGTTTTGGTCAGGGATACAGCGATGCTTACGGTCAAACAAAGATGGATGGTCTGACGTGTCTTTGCGGGCTCTACGTGGCCCCACTAGTCAGAAGATAACGGTCAACCGTCGGGCAACCGGCCGTTACATCACGTGTGATGGTTTCAGACAAAGGCTTGGGTAAACCTGAGGAAAAACTAAGGAGCTGGGGAAAACTGAGCACAACTAAGGACCCGAGGGCACGAAAATAGAAATCCCTATTTATTAAGTCTCCAAACAATTCAAAGACTCCGGAACTTATTCTGATACCTATCCGTAACAATTCCGGTGTTCCCTCTTATTACTCCAACGATCCCGAATCAACGCCACTGTACGGGTTCGGGAATATGCATACGTGATCGGGGCATTTCTCCGATCAATGACCAACATGGGGTTCTGGAAAACCATGTGCTTTCCACGAAATATCCTTATCACTTGAACCTCAACATCGAGTCTTATTCCCCTTTTCTTATGATACCTAGTTTTTCTGAGATTTGATCTTTGATCTTTGGCATCTCTTATACCTAGTTCGATCTCATTACCGACAAACGCATTTACTCGTTCTCGTGATATCACTTCCCGTGACCTAATCACATGCTTGCAAGCTTCATAGATGTAATATCACCGAGTGGGTCCAGAGTATCTATCTCACACGATGGACAAATCCTTATCTTGACACATACACCTCAACCAATCTCTTTGGAATAATCGAGAAACACTTTTATGATCACGCTGTTACTGTGTAACGGTTGGTGCAACAAAGCAGCCTTCGGTGATAGTGATTAGATATGGCCTCACGGTACAAGGATTTAGGTTACAACGTTCACTAGTATCGTAATGCTGAACTTTGTGACTATATCACATTTCAGTACTTTAATTGGGTGTGAGTCCATCACATCATTCATCCATTAACATGACTCCATTAACAATTGACATAAATATCCATGATCAAGAGTACTTAGTCGTACAAGAACACTGTTGGAGATATGCCCAAGAGGCAATAATAAATTGGTTATTATATATCTTTGTGTTTATGATAAATGTTTATATACCATGCTATAATTGTATTAACCGAAACATTGATACATGTGTGTTATGTAAACAACAAGAAGTCCCTAGTAAGCCTCTTGTATAACTAGCTTGTTGATTAATAGATGATCATCGTTTCGTGATCATGAACATTGGATGTTATTAATGACAAGGTTATATCATTATGTGAATGATGTAATGGACACACCCAATTAAGCGTAGCATAAGATCACGTCATTAAGTTCATTTGCTATAAGCTTTCGATACATAGTTACCAAGTCCTTTCGACCATGAGATCATATAAATCAGTTATGCCGGAAGGGTACTTTGATTACATCAAACGCCCCTGCGTAAATGGGTGGTTATAAAGGTGGGATTAGGTATCCGGAAAGTATGAGCTTGAGGCATATGGATCAACAGTGGGATTTGTCCATCCCGATGACGGATAGATATACTCTGGGCCCTCTCGGTGGAATGTCGTCTAATTAGCTTGCAAGCATATGAATGGTTCATAAGAGACCACATACTACGGTACGAGTAAAGAGTACTTGTCAGAGACGAGGTTGAACAAGGTATTGTGATACCGATGATCAAACCTCGGACAAGTAATATATCGCGAGACAAAGGGAATCGGTATCGTATGTAAATGGTTCATTCGATCACTAAGTCATCGTTGAATATGTGGGAGCCATTATGGATCTCCAGATCCCGCTATTGGTTATTGGTCGGAGAGAAGTCTCAACCATGTCTGCATAGTTCGCGAACCGTAGGGTGACACACTTAAGGTTTGATGTTGTTTGAGTAGATATGGAATTTGGATATGGAGTTCGAAGTTTTGTTCGGAGTCTCGGATGGGATCCAGACATCACGAGGAGTTCCGGAATGGTCCGGAGAATAAGATTCATATATAGGAAGTCATATTCCAAGTTTGGAAATGATCCGGTGCATTTATGGAAGGTTCTAGAAAAGTCCGGAAGAAAGGCACTATGGAAGGTGGAGTCCCGGAGGGACTCCACATCCATGGCCGGCCAAACCCTAGAGGGGGAGTCCCAGGTGGACTCCACCTATGGTGGCCGGCCACCCCCCACCAAGGAAAGGTGGGAATCCCACCTCAAGTGGGACTCCCTCCTTGGGTAGGTTTCCCACCAAAGGTAGGTTTGCTTTTGGGGTCTTATTCGAAGACTTGGGATCCAACTCTTTGGGGCTTCCACCTATATAATGAGGGCCAAGGGGAGGGGGCCGGCTACACCCAAGCCATCTAGGCCAAAGCCCCCAAGTGGCCGGCGCCCTAGACCCTCTCCCCAAACCCTAGCCGCCTGCTTCTCCACCACCACCGCCACCACGCCGTCGGCGGGCCCGAGGAGGATCTACTACCGCTGCCGCTGGAACGGGGAGAAGGACGTCGTCTTCATCAACACCGAACGTGTGACCGAGTACGAAGGTGCTGCCCGATTGTGGCACCGTCAAGATCAAGATCTTCTACGCGCTTTTGCAAGCGACAAGTGATCGTCTACATCCACCCCGAGATCTAATCTCGTTAAGCTTTGCGAATCTTCGAGGGTTAGTCTCATCATCTCCTCGTTGCTACCGTCTACTAGATTAGATCTTGGCTTGGTTTTCGTTCTTGCGGTAGGAAATTTTTTGTTTTCTATGCTACGAATCCCATCACATACCCGTGTGTGGTCATCTACAATTCTTAACCTATACTAACGATCATGGGACTAACGTGGGGTGAGGTAAAGGTTTCATTCCAAATCTGGCTAACAACTAAAGTCATTGGTCCTTATCTAAGGGAAGTATTTACTCGTACCGAAAACACTATTTCCCTATGACTAACTACTAATTCACTGGTCTTGTACATGTAAAAGAGAGGGAGTGGTGATACTGATCTAGTGGTGGCCGGCAGCAACAACGAGCCGGTGTGGTGGTGGACAACTACAACTCGAGGAGCAGCTCCGGGTGGACCTCCCCATGGGTGCTAGTCCGGGAGGAAAGGCGATGGATGATATCACCATCGCTGCTGGTGCAAGAGGGTGGCGGAGAAGAGGTGTAGGAGGAAGGGAGGCGTGTTGAATGTGGAGAAGATGAGGCGTCGGAGGTACGGCAGACGATGTGGCCAGCGAGGGTAGGACTGCAGAGGCGGGCCGCTTGATTGGATCGGGGAGGTGACATGAGCCTACCGATGGTTATTGATCTGCAGGTAGATGACCTCCCTGGCAACGATGGTGCCGGGTTCGGTAACCTTGGAGGCCATCGATGACCAGGGACGACCAGGAGTGTACGTTGCCGACTCTAGCACCGCCCTAGCCGCCTCCTCCTCCACCGCAACTCCGCATACGCTTAGGCGAAGCCCTGCCGGAGTTCTCCACCACCACCGCCACCATGACGTCGTGCTGTCGGGATTCCGAGGAGGATCTACTACTTGCGCTGCCCGCTGGAACGGGGAGAAGGACGTCGTCTTCATCAACACCGAACGTGTGACCGAGTACGGAGGTGCTGCCCGATTGTGGCACCGTCAAGATCAAGATCTTCTACGCGCTTTTGCAAGCGGCAAGTGATCGTCTACATCCACCCCGAGATCTAATCTCGTTAAGCTTTGCGAATCTTCGAGGGTTAGTCTCATCATCTCCTCGTTGCTACCGTCTACTAGATTAGATCTTGGCTTGGTTTTCGTTCTTGCGGTAGGAAATTTTTTGTTTTGTGGGTGTTGATGCTTTTGTTGTCTTTAGTTCGTGTACTTTGCATCTTGCGGCATAGTGGGATGAAGCGGCTCGGGCTAACTTTACATGACCGCGTTCATGAGACTTGCCCCACGTTCGACATGCAACTTGTATTGCATAAGTGGCTTTGCGGGTGTCTGTCTCTCCCACTATAGTGAAGATCCAATTTACTCTTTCTATTGACAACATTAGTATCACCGTTGTGGTTCATGTTCGTAGGTAGATTGGATCTTATGAAAACCCTAAACCACGTAAAATATGCAAACCAAATTAGAACCGTCTAACTTGTTTTTGCAGGGTTTGGTGATGTGATATGGCCATAATGTGATGATGAATATGTATGAGATGATCATTATTGTATTGTGGCAACCGGCAGGAGCCTTATGGTTGTCTTTAAATTTCATGTTGAGTAGTATTTCAAAGAGGTTGTAATAGTTGCTACATGGAGGACAATCATGAAGACGGCGCCATTGACCTTGGTGCTACGCCGACGATGATGGAGATCATGCCCGTTGATGATGGAGGATCATGTCCGTGCTTTGGAGATGAAGATCAAAGGCGCTGATGTCTACGGGTGCTTCTATTCTTGTAGACAGTGTTGGGCCTCCAAGAGCAGAGGTTTGTAGAACATCAGCAAGTTTTCCCTTAAGTGGATCACCCAAGGTTTATCGAACTCAGGGAGGAAGAGGTCAAAGATATCCCTCTCAAGCAACCCTGCAATCACAAAGCAAGAAGTCTCTTGTGTCCCCAACACACCAAATACACTTGTCAGATGTATAGGTGCACTAGTTCGGCGAAGATAGTGAAATACAAGTAATATGGATGAGTATGAGTGGTAATAGCAATCTGAATAAAATATGGCAGCGAGTAAACATGCAACAAAACAGTAAACAAACGGAGATTCAATGCTTGGAAGCAAGGCCTAGGGATCCTGCTTTCACTAGTGGACACTCTCAACAATGATCACATAATAGGACTACTCTACACCCTTTTGTTGGATGATGAACACCACTAACTGTGTAGGATTACACGAACCCTCAATACCGGAGTTAACAAGCTCCACAGTATTCGATATTCATGTTTAAGTAACCTTAGAGTGCAAGATAGATCAACACAATTACACCAAGAACTAACATAGCATGCACACTATCACCATCACACTATGAAGGAGGCATAGATCACATCAATACTTATCATAGCAATAGTTAACTTCATAATCTACAAGAGATTACAATCATAGCCTACACCAAGTACTACACGAGGCACACACTGTCACCATTACACAAGGAGGAATAGAGTACTTCAATAACATCACTAGAGTAGCACATAGATAATATTCAACTAGATCACATAAAGAGAGAGATGAACCACATAGCTACAGAGCCCTCAGCCCCGGGGTGAATTACTCCCTCCTCATCATGGAGACAGCGATGGCGGTGAAGATGGCGGTGAAGACGGCGGTGGAGATGACTCCGGGGCAATTCCCCGTCCCGGCGGCGTGCCGAACAGACTTCTGTCCCCGAATCTTGATTTCGCGATGGCGGCGGCTCTGGAAGGTTTTCTCGGGTTTCGTCGAACGTGGTCGAGGTTTTAGGTCAGGGACGACTAAATAGGCGAAGAGGCGGAGTCGGTGGGTCGACGAGGTGGTGTCACCCTAGGGCGCCCCCCCTGGGCCGCGCCGTGTGGTGGCCAGTGGCCCCCTCTGGTCCTTCTCGGGTGCTCTGGAAGCTTCGTGGAAAAATAGGGTACTGGGCGTTGATTTCGTCCGATTCCGAGAATATTTCCTTACTAGGATTTCTGAAACCAAAAACAGCAGGAAACAGGAACTGGCACTTCGGCATCTCGTCAATAGGTTAGTTCCGGAAAACGCATAAATATGACATAAAGTATGCATAAAACATGTAGATATCATCAATAAAGTAGCATGGATCATAAGATACGTTGGAGACGTATCAGCATCCCCAAGCTTAGTTCCTACTCGTCCTCGAGTAGGTAAACGATAACAATGATAATTTTTAAGTGACATGCCATCATAACCTTGATCATACTATTGTAAGCATATGAGATGAATGCAACGATCCAAACAATGGTAATGACTTGAGTAAACAAATGAATCATAAAGCAAAGACTTTTCATGAATAGTACTTCAAGACAAGCATCAATAAGTCTTGCATAAGAGTTAACTCATAAAGCAATAATTTCATAGTATAGGTATCGAAGCAACACAAAGGAGGATTAAGTTTCAGCGGTTGCTTTCAACTTGTAACATGTATATCTCATGGATATTGTCAACATAGAGCAATATAACAAATGCAATATGCAAGTATGTAGGAATCAATGCACAGTTCACACAAGTGTTTGCTTCTTGAGGTGGAGAGAAATAGGTGAACTAACTCAACATAAAAAGTAAAAGAATGGCCCTTCGCAGAGGGAAGCATTGATTGCTATATTTGTGCTAGAGCTTTGATTTTGAAAACATCAAGAGAGTATAAAAGTAAAGTTTTGAGAGGTGTTTGTTGTTGTCAACGAATGGTAGTGGGTACTCTAACCCCCTTGCCAGACAAACCTTCAAAGAGCGGCTCCCATTTTATTTTATTTTTGGGTGGCACTCCTTCCAACCTTTCTTTCACAAAACATGGCTAACCGAATCCTCGGGTGCCTGCCAACAATCTCATACCATGAAGAAGTGCCTTTTTATTTTAGTTTTATTATGATGACACTCCTCCCCACCTTTGCTTTCTCAAGCCATGGCTAACCGAATCCTTCGGGTGCCGTCCAACAATCACATACCATGGAGGAGTGTCTATTTTTGTTAATTAATTCGGGACTGGGAATCCCATTGCCAGCTCTTTTTGCAAAATTATTGGATAAGCGGATGAAGCCACTAGTCCATTGGTGAAAGTTGCCCAACAAGATTGAAAGATAAACACCACATACTTCCTCATGAGCTATAAAACATTGACACAAATAAGAGGTAATAACTTTTGAATTGTTTAAAGGTAGCACTCAAGCAATTTACTTTGGAATGGCGGAGAAATACCATGTAGTAGGTAGGTATGGTGGACACAAATGGCATAGTGGTTGGCTCAAGGGTTTTGGATGCATGAGAAGTATTTCCTCTCGATACAAGGCTTAGGCTAGCAAGGTTATTTGAAGCAAACACAAGTATAAACGGTACAGCAAGACTCACATAAAAGACATATTGTAAACATTATAAGACTTTACACCGTCTTCCTTGTTGTTCAACCCAATACTAGAAATTATCTAGACCTTAGAGAGACCAATTATGCAAACCAAATTTTAGCAAGCTCTATGTATTTCTTCATTAATAGGTGCAAAGTATATGATGCAAGAGCTTAAACATGAGCACAACAATTGCCAAGTATCTAATTATTCAAGACATTCTACCAATTACTACATGTAGCATTTCCCGTTTCCAACCATATAACAATTAACGAAGCAGTTTCAACCTTCGCCATGAACATTAAAAGCTAAGAACACATGTGTTCATACGAACCAGCGGAGCGTGTCTCTCTCCCAAACAATCATTTATTCAAACCAAAACAAAAACAAAAACATACAGACGCTCCAAGTAAAGTACATAAGATGTGACCGAATAAAAATATAGTTTCAAGAGAAGGAACCTGATAATTTGTCGATGAAGAAGGGGATGCCTTGGGCATCCCCAAGCTTAGAGGCTTGAGTCTTCTTGAAATATGCAGGGATGAACCACCGGGAATCCCCAAGCTTAGACTTTTCACTCTTCTTGATCGTAGTATATCATCCTCCTCTCTTGACCCTTGAAAACTTCTTCCACACCAAACTCAAAACAACTCATTAGAGGGTTAGTGCATAATCAAAAACTCACATGTTCAGAGGTGACACAATCATTCTTAAAACTTCTGGACATTGCACAAAGCTTCTGAAAGTTAATGGAACAAAGAAATCCATCCAACACAGAAAAAGAGACAATGCAAAATAAAAGGCAGAATCTGTCAAAACAGAACAGTCCGTAAAGACGAATTTTAAAATGGCACCAGACTTGCTCAGATGAAAATTCTCAAATTGAATGAAAGTTGAGTACATATCTGAGGATCACTCACGTAAATTGGCATAATTTTCTGAGTTACCTACAGAGAATTAGGCCCAGATTCGTGACAGCAAGAAATCTGTTTCTGCGCAGTAATCCAAATCTAGTATCAACCTTTCTATCAAAGACTTTACTTGGCACAACAATGCAATAAAAATAAGATAAGGAGAGGTTGCTACAGTAGTAACAACTTCCAAGACACAAATATAAAACAAAGGTACTGTAGCAAAATAAACACATGGGTTATCTCCCAAGAAGTTCTTTCTTTATAGCCATTAAGATGGGCTTAGCAATTTCAATGATGATGCTTTCATAAGGATGAGAGTCGCAGCAAAGAGAGTATCAAAAAGCAAGTATGAAACAAATTTAAGCCTAACCCTCTTCCTATGAAAAGGAATCTTGCACACAAATAGATTCATGAAGAACAAAGTGGCAAGCATAGAAAAACAACACAAGCACAATTTCAAGATTCTCAACATAAAGAGGGGAAACTTAATATTATTAAGATGAATATAACCATGTTTCCCTCTCTCATAATAACTTTCAGTAGAATCATTGATGAAATCCACAATATAACCATCACTTAAAACATTCTTATCATGGTTCATATGCATAAAGGTATCATTATTTTTGACATAAGAAAAACTCTTCTTATTAATAGTAATTGGAGCAGGATCATTGTTGAGAATTTGAACATGGTAAACAAGTTGCATACTAAGGGAATGGTTTTTGGCAAGCCCATCATAACTATGACAAGTTTCATAAGGATAATTGTAACATGTGTCATATACATCTCTATAGCAATTATCTAAACCAGAATATGTAATATCATCATTTTCACTAAAAGTAGAGGTCTCAAATATAGGATCTTCAAGCACAACATCCCCAAGCTTAGGGCTTTCAATATCATCGTTTAAGGGGACATGAATAATGCTATCATCATTACTTTCATAATCAGTACCAAAGAGATTTCCAATATCAAAGGTAGTGTGCTCATCCAAATCATGATCACTAACATGGGTACAGGGCATAGGAAGATCATCATACTCAGATTCATTATCATAATAATCATTAGGCGCAACATACTTACGGTTACCTATTGTTACCTCATACACGCGGGGATATGCCATTGCCTCTTTCTCTTTATTCTCCTTTTTCTTCTTCTTCTTCTTCGTTCCCTTCTTCTTCTTTTCCTTCTCCTCGTTCCCTTCTTTAGGAGGAAGAGGCTTGAAGGGTGGCTTGTCCGCATAACCTGATTTACTTTCAGAAACAATAGAAGAAAATTGGGAGGATCCTCCTTTTCATTAATTAGTTGAAAACACACAGCGGTCCTATCATATTTTGGCAAGGTGTCATCTTCTAAAATATTTTGTATGTAAGTGTTTGTATGGCTATTGTCAATGCAATAAGAAAAACACCCATGCAGGACATCATCAATATCAAGATCACTCATATGTAACAAAGAGATTTTTCTTGAGAGCTCTTCACACCACAAAAATAAAGTAAGTTCATCATGCTGATTAGGAGTAATTTCATCATCACAATACAAATTTGCAGCACTCATTGGGTTCAAATTATCATTGGAGGAGCATTGAAAATTAAAATGACCCACTTCATGGCAAACTTCACAAATAAAAGGATAGAGGGCACAAACTTTTTTACCAAGATCATCTAGAGTCCTAGCCCACTTTCTAGTTTTTTCATTAATATGGTGGATACAATATTCATCTTCGATTTGATTAATTCCACAAGGTCTATGCATTCCACAAAAATTAACATGCTTATAGGAAATAGCATTCTTAGGAGTTTGAGCATGCTTATTGCAATCATTAACAACAATTTCATTCTTCATGCAAGCCTCTTTAAAAGGTTCATGATACTTATCAAAATTCTTTTTAGGCAATTCAAAATGAGAAGCAAAGGCTTTATAAAGATTTGCAGCAACTTGAGAGTCAAGACCATAAGTAGCACTCATATCTCGAAATTTATCAGTATCCATAAAAGTTTCAATGCATTCATAATCATAATTTATACCTGACTCTTCACCTTTGTTGTTCTCCCATCCTTCAGCGTTCTCCTCAATCCGATCAAGAAGATCCCACCTAGCTTCAACCTCCTTGCTTGTGAAAGATCCCTCCGAACAGGCATCCAGATAGTCCTTGTGTTGTCCTGAAATCCTCGCATAAAAATTGTTAACAATAACATTACGGGGGAGCTCATGGATGGGACATTTGAGCATTAATGACTTCAATCTCCCCCACGCTTGAGAGATACTCTCTCCATTACGAGGATAAAAGTTATAAATGTAATTCCTATCAATATGCACTTCATGAGGAGGATAAAATTTAGAGTAAAAGAGAGATACAATTTCCTCCCAACCAAGAGAATGACTATTCTTCAACAATTTATACCAATGCGCCGCTTTACCAGACAGCGAAACAGAGAATAGCTTCTTCCTCACTTCATCCATAGAGATACCTGCACACTTGAATAACCCGCATAATTCATGCAAAAACAGTAAATGATCTCCAGGATGGACAGTTCCATCCCCTTCATAGCGGTTATCCATAACACGTTCAATAATTTTCATAGGGATTTTATATGGAATACTTTCAGTAGATGGATTTAAAATATCACACGCATCATTAGAATTATCGCATATGGGAGATAAAATATTATCAGAGCAAATTTTCTCCCCTAAAGATGGGAAGCTAAAAAGATCACAAAAACCAGCTTCCCCAAGCTTAGACTTCTTCATAGCATTAGCAGTAATTGCATTCATACTAATAACATTGCTACTATCATGTAAATAAGGTTCCATAGGTTTTTTAATTTTCGCATCAAACAATTCTAAATTAGGAAAAATATTAAAAAGCTCACCAAATTTTTTGTTGTTTTCCATTATGCCTAACTAGTGAAAATAAAAACAAGAAACAAAAAGATGCAATTGCAGGATCTAAAGGAAATAGCTTCGAGTACTTACAACGGCGCCGGAAATAGCTTAGTAGCAGATCCGGAGTGTGACTACCTTTTACCTTTCCTCCCCAACGGCGCCAGAAAAGTGCTTGATGTCTACGGGTGCTTCTATTCTTGTAGACAGTGTTGGGCCTCCAAGAGCAGAGGTTTGTAGAACAGCAACAAGTTTTCCCTTAAGTGGATCACCCAAGGTTTATCGAACTCAGGGAGGAAGAGGTCAAAGATATCCCTCTCAAGCAACCCTGCAATCACAAAGCAAGAAGTCTCTTGTGTCCCCAACACACCAAATACACTTGTCGATGTATAGGTGCACTAGTTCGGCGAAGAGATAGTGAAATACAAGTAATATGGATGAGTATGAGTGGTAATAGCAATCTGAATAAAATATGGCAGCGAGTAAACATGCAACAAAACAGTAAACAAACGGAGATTCAATGCTTGGAAGCAAGGCCTAGGGATCCTGCTTTCACTAGTGGACACTCTCAACAATGATCACATAATAGGACTACTCTACACCCTTTTGTTGGATGATGAACACCACTAATTGTGTAGGATTACACGAACCCTCAATGCCGGAGTTAACAAGCTCCACAATATTCGATATTCATGTTTAAGTAACCTTAGAGTGCAAGATAGATCAACACAATTACACCAAGAACTAACATAGCATGCACACTATCACCATCACACTATGAAGGAGGCATAGATCACATCAATACTTATCATAGCAATAGTTAACTTCATAATCTACAAGAGATTACAATCATAGCCTACACCAAGTACTACACGAGGCACACACTGTCACCATTACACCGTGCAGGAGGAATAGAGTACTTTAATAACATCACTAGAGTAGCACATAGATAATATTCAACTAGATCACATAAAGAGAGAGATGAACCACATAGCTACAACGGAGCCCTCAGCCCCGGGGGAATTACTCCCTCCTCATCATGGAGACAGCGATGGCGGTGAAGATGGCGGTGAAGACGGCGGTGGAGATGACTCCGGGGGCAATTCCCCGTCCCGACGGCGTGCCGGAAGCAGAGACTTGTCCCCGAATCTTGATTTCACGATGGCGGCGGCTCTGGAAGGTTTTCTCGGGTTTCGTCGAACGTGGTCGAGGTTTTAGGTTAGGGACGACTAAATAGGCGAAGAGGCGGAGTCGGTGGGTCGACGAGGTGGTGTCACCCTAGGGGGCGCGCCCCCCCTGGGCCGCGCCGGGGGGGTGTGTGGGGCCCAGTGGCCCCCTCGGTCCTTCTCGGGTGCTCTGGAAGCTTCGTGGAAAAATAGGATGGGCATTGATTTCGTCGATTCCGAGAATATTTCCTTACTAGGATTTGAAACCAAAAACAGCAGAAAACAGGAACTGGCACTTCGGCATCTCGTCAATAGGTTAGTTCGGAAAATGCATAAATATGACATAAAGTATGCATAAAACATGTAGATATCATCAATAAAGTAGCATGGATCATCAGAAATTATAGATACGTTGGAGACGTATCAGGCGCAAAGACAAAAGGGCCATATCATATCACATATGAATTGCATGTGATGTTAATCCTTTTTATGCATCTTATATTGCTTAGATCGCGACGGTAGCATTATAAGATGATCCCTCTCACTAAATATCAAGATAATAAAGTGTTCATCCTTAGTATGCACCGTTGCTAAGACTTGTCGTTTCGAAGCATCACGTGATGATCGGGTGTGATAGATTCAACATGTGCATACAACGGGTACAAGCCAGTTTTGTACACGCGGGTACTAAGGTTGCCTTGACGAGCCTAGCATGTACAGACATGGTCTCGGAACACGGGATACCGAAAGGTAGAGCATGAGTCATATGATTGATATGATGAACACTTTGAGTGTTCGCCATTGAAATTACATCTTGTTCGTGATGATCGGGCTTGGTGTGGTGGATTTGGTTCGTGTGATCACTAAGACAATGCGAGGGATATTGTTTTGAGTGGGAGTTCACCTAGTTTTTAATTTTGTTAAATTAAAATTTGAACTCAATTTGTCATAAACCTAGTCTAAACTATTGCAAATATATGTTGTAGATCATGGCGTCCCCATCAATCAATTTTAACCAGTTCCTAGAGAAAGAAAAGCTTAAAAGCAATGGTAGCAACTTCACCGACTGGTTCCGTCATGTGAGGATCTTCCTCAATGGCGGAAATCTGCAATATGTGCTCGAAGCACCGCTAGGTCCCCCACCACCCCCTGCAGTGTGCGAGGAAGAAAAGAATGTTTTCGAGACTCGTACCAAAGTGTACTCTCAAGTTCAGTGTGCCATCCTGTGCAGCCTAGAGGCAGAGCTTCAAAAGCGTTTTGAGCACCACGACCCTTGTGAGATGATCCGTGAGCTCAAAGTTATCTTTGAAACTCATGCGGCCGTGGAAAGCTATGAAGCCTCGAAGCAGTTCTTTGGCTGCATGATGGAAGAGGGCAGCTCCGTTAGTGAGCACGTGTTCGCTATGTCCGGACACGCGAGGAAGCTCAGTGACTTGGGGATTGTGATCCCTAACCAGCTGGGTATTCATCGTGTTCTCCAATCACTGCCACCAAGTTACAAGAACTTCGTGATGAACTACAATGCAGAACATGAACAAGGAGTTACCTGAACTCTTCTCCATGCTGAAATCTGCTGAGGTTGAGATACAAAAAGAGCACCAAGTGTTGATGGTCAATAAGACCACCAAGTTCAAGAAGCAGGGCAAACCTAAGAAGGACCTCAAGAAGGGTGGCAAGAAAGCTGCCGCTCATCCTGAGAAGCCTAAGGGTGGCCCTAAACCTGATACTGACTGCTATTACTGCAATGGGAAGGGGCACTGGAAGCGGAATTGCTCCAAGTATCTGGCTGATCTGAAGAGCGGCCTTGTCAAGAAGAAGAAAGGTATATCTGATATACATGTTATAGATGTTTATCTCACTGGTTCTCGTACTAGTGCCTGGGTATTTGATACTGGTTCGGTTGCTCACATTTGTAACTCGAAACAGGAACTACGGAATAAACGAAGCCTAGCGAGGGATGAAGTGACGATGCGCGTTGGAAATGGATCCAAGGTCGATGTGATCGCTGTCGGCACGCTCCCTCTACATCTACCATCGGGATTAGTTTTAGACCTTAATAATTGTTATTTGGTGCCTGCGTTGAGCATGAACATTATATCTGGATCGTGTTTAATGCAAGACGGTTATTCATTCAAGTCTGAGAATAATGGTTGTTCTATTTTTATGAATAATATCTTTTATGGTCATGCGCCTGAGAAGAATGGTTTATTTCTATTAAGTCTCGATAGTAGCGATACACATGTTCATAACATTGATGCTAAACGAATTAAATTGAATGATAATTCTACTTATATGTGGCACTGTCGTCTTGGTCATATTGGAGTGAAACGCATGAAGAAACTCCATGCAGATGGACTACTTGAGTCACTTGACTTTCAGTCACTTGACAGATGCGAAGCATGTCTAATGGGAAAAATGACTAAGACTCCATTCTCTGGTATTATGGAGCGAGCTACAGACTTATTGGAAATCATACATACCGATGTGTGCGGACCAATGAGTGTAGCCTCGCGCGGTGGTTATCGTTATGTTCTAACCTTCACAGATGATCTGAGTAGATATGGGTATATCTATTTCATGAAACATAAATCCGAGACTTTCCAGAAGTTCAAGGAATTCCAAAGTGAAGTAGAAAATCAACGTAACAAGAAGATCAAGTTTCTGCGTTCTGATCGCGGAGGCGAATATCTGAGTTATGAGTTTGGCATGCATTTAAAGAAATGCGGAATACTTTCACAATTGACACCGCCGGGAACACCACAGCGCAATGGTGTGTCCGAACGTCGTAATCGAACTCTCTTAGATATGGTTCGTTCTATGATGTCTCTTACTGATTTGCCGTTATCATTTTGGGGTTATGCATTAGAGACAGCTGCATTCACTTTAAATAGGGCACCATCGAAATCCGTTGCAACGACACCGTATGAATTATGGTTTAATAAGAAACCTAAGCTGTCGTTCCTTAAAGTTTGGGGTTGCGAAGCCTATGTAAAAAAGTTACAACCGGACAAGCTAGAACCCAAAGCGGAGAAATGCGTCTTCATAGGATACCCTAAGGAAACTATAGGGTATACTTTCTATCATAGATCCGAAGGCAAAATCTTTGTTGCTAAGAACGGAACCTTTCTTGAGAAAGAATTTCTCACTAAAGAAGTGACTGGAAGAAAAGTAGAACTCGACGAGGTTACTGAACCTTCTCTCGTTGATCAGAGTAGCGCAGTACCGGAAGATGTTCCTGTGCCGCCTGCACCGGTAACAGAGGAAGCTAATGATAATGATCATGAAACTTCGAGCGAGGTAGCTACTGAACCTCGCAGGTCGACAAGAGAACGTACCACTCCTGATTGGTATGATCCTTGTCTAAATCTCATGATTGTGGACAACAATGATGAGGACCCTGCGACGTATGAAGAAGCGATGATGAGCCCAGATTCCAACAAATGGCAAGAAGCCATGAAATCTGAAATGGGATCCATGTATGATAACAAAGTATGGACTTTGGTAGATCTACCTGATAGCCGCAAGGCTGTTGAGAATAAATGGATCTTCAAGAGAAAAACAGATGCTGATGGTAATATTACTGTCTATAAAGCTCGACTTGTCGCAAAGGGTTTCCGACAAATTCAAGGTGTTGACTACGATGAGACTTTCTCACCTGTAGCGAAGCTAAAGTCTGTGAGGATTTTGTTAGCAATAGCTGCATTTTTCGATTATGAGATTTGGCAGATGGATGTCAAAATGGCGTTCCTTAATGGTGACATTGAGGAAGAGTTGTATATGGTACAACCCAAAGGTTTTGTCGATCCTAAAAATGCTGACATGGTATGCAAACTTCAGCGTTCCATTTATGGACTGAAGCAAGCATCCAGGAGTTGGAACCGACGCTTTGATAAGGTGATCAAAGACTTCGGGTTTATACAGTGTCATGGAGAGGCCTGTATTTACAAGAAAGTGAGTGGGAGCTCTGTAGCATTCCTGATATTATATGTAGATGACATATTATTGATTGGGAATGATATAGAACTATTAAGAAGTGTAAAAGGTTATTTGAATAAATGTTTTTCAATGAAGGACCTTGGTGAAGCAGCGTACATTTTAGGCATCAAGATTTATCGAGATAGATCAAGACGCCTAATAGGGCTTTCACAGAGTACATACCTGGACAAGATTCTAAAGAAGTTTAGAATGGATGAAAGTAAGAAAGGATTCTTACCGATGTTGCCAGGTAAGGTCTTGAGCAAGACTCAAGGTCCAGCTACGGCAGAAGAAAGAGAGAGGATGAATCAGATCCCCTATGCCTCGGCAGTAGGCTCTATCATGTATGCCATGCTGTGTACTAGACCGGATATAGCACATGTTAGTTTGACTAGCAGATATCAAAGTGATCCAGGAATGGAACACTGGACAGCGGTCAAGAATATCCTGAAGTACTTGAAAAGAACTAAGGATATGTTTCTTTGTTATGGCGGTGACCAAGAGCTCGTTGTAACCAGTTACACCGATGCAAGTTGGAACACCGATCCTGATGACTCTAAGTCTCAGTCTGGGTACGTGTTTATATTGAATGGTGCTGCGTAAGCTGGTGCAGCTCCAAGCAGTGCACGGTGGCGAAGTCTTCAACAGAATCGGAATACATAGCGGCTTCGGAGGCTTCATCGGAAGCGGTATGGATGAAGAGGTTCATTGTTGAGCTCGGTGTGGTTCCTAGTGCATTGGACCCACTAGTCATTTATTGTGACAACATGGGTGCCATCGCCAATGCACAAGAACCAAGGTCACACAAGAAGCTAAAGCATATCAAGCTGCGTTTTCATTCGATTCGCGAGTACATCGAAGATGGAGAAGTAAAGATTTGCAAAGTACACACTGATCTGAATGTAGCAGATCCGTTGACTAAAGCTCTCCCTAGGGCAAAGCATGACCAACACCAGAATGCCATGGGTGTTAGGTATCTTACAATGTAATCTAGATTATTGACTCTAGTGCAAGTGGGAGACTGTTGGAGATATGCCCAAGAGGCAATAATAAATTGGTTATTATATATCTTTGTGTTTATGATAAATTTTTATATACCATGCTATAATTGTATTAACCGAAACATTGATACATGTGTGTTATGTAAACAACAAGAAGTCCCTAGTAAGCCTCTTGTATAACTAGCTTGTTGATTAATAGATGATCATCGTTTCGTGATCATGAACATTGGATGTTATTAATGACAAGGTTATATCATTATGTGAATGATGTAATGGACACACCCAATTAAGCGTAGCATAAGATCACGTCATTAAGTTCATTTGCTATAAGCTTTCGATACATAGTTACCAAGTCCTTTCGACCATGAGATCATATAAATCAGTTATGCCGGAAGGGTACTTTGATTACATCAAACGCCACTGCGTAAATGGGTGGTTATAAAGGTGGGATTAGGTATCCGGAAAGTATGAGCTTGAGGCATGATACGTCTCAAACGTATCTATAATTTCTTATGTTCCATGCTACATTATTGATGATATCTACATGTTTTATACACATTATATGTCGTATTCACGCATTTTCCGGCACTAACCTATTAACAAGATGCCGAAGGGCCAGTTGCTGTTTTCTGCTGTTTTTGGTTTCAGAAATCCTAGTAACGAAATATTCTCGGAATTGGACGAAATCAACGCCCGGTTCCTATTTTGAAGCATCCAGAACACCCGAGAGCCACCGGAGGAGGGCCAGGGCCCAGACGACAGGGTGGCGCGGCGGGCTGGGCCCGCGCCCCCCTAGTGTGTCGCCGCCTCGTCAGCCCTCCGACTCCGCCTCTTCACCTATATAAAGGTCCCTCACCTAAAACACGATAAGAATAAGCCACGGTACAAGAAACCTTCCAGAGCCGCCGCCATCGCGAAGCCAAGATCTGGGGGACAGGAGTCTCTGTTCCGGCACGCCGCGGGGAAGTGCCCCCGGAAGGCTTCTCCATCGATACCGCTGCCATCTTCACCGCCATCTTCATCAACGCTGCTGCTCCCATGAGGAGGGAGTAGTTCTCCATCGAGGCTCGGGGCTGTACCGGTAGCTATGTGGTTCATCTCTCTCTATGTACTTCAATACAATAATCTCATGAGCTGCCTTACATGATTGAGATTCATATGATGATGCTTGTAATCTAGATGTCATTATGCTAGTCAAGTGGGTTTTACTTATGTGATCTCCGGAGACTCCTTGTCCCACGTGTGTAAAGGTGACAGTGTGTGCACCGTGTGGGTCTCTTAGGCTATATTTCACAGAATACTTATTCACTGTTATGAATGGCGTAGTGAAGTGCTTATTTATATCCCTTTATGATTGCAATGTGTTTTGTATCACAATTTATCTATGTGCTACTCTAGTGATGTTATTAAAGTAGTTTTATTCCTCCTGCACGGTGTAATGGTGACAGTGTGTGCATCCGTGTTAGTACTTGGCGTAGGCTATGATTATGATCTCTTGTAGATTATGAAGTTAACTATTGCTATGATGGTATTGATGTGATCTATTCCTCCTACATGGTGTGAAGGTGACAGTGTGCATGCTATGTTAGTACTTGGTTTAGTCGTGTCGATCTTTCATGCACTCTAAGGTTATTTAAATATGAACATTGAATTGTGGAGCTTGTTAACTCCGGCATTGAGGGTTCGTGTAATCCTACGCAATGTGTTCATCATCCAACAAGAGAGTGTAGAGTATGCATCTATCTATTCTGTTATGTGATCAAAGTTGAGAGTGTCCACTAGTGAAAGTCTAATCCCTAGGCCTTGTTCCTAAATACGCTATCGCTGCTTGTTACTGTTTTACTTGTGTTACTACTGCGTTACTACTGCATGTTTACTGCAATATTACTACCATCAACTGCACGCCAGCAAGCTATTTTCTGGCGCCGTACTACTGCTCATATTCATTCATACCACTTGTATTTCACTATCTCTTCGCCGAACTAGTGCACCTATTAGGTGTGTTGGGGACACAAGAGACTTCTTGCTTTGTGGTTGCAGGGTTGCTTGAGAGGGATATCTTTGACCTCTTCCTCCCTGAGTTCGATAAACCTTGGGTGATCCACTTAAGGGAAAACTTGCTGCTGTTCTACAAACCTCTGCTCTTGGAGGCCCAACACTGTCTACAGGAAAGAAGCGTGAGTAGACATCAAGGCATATGGATCAACAGTGGGATTTGTCCATCCCGATGGCGGATAGATATACTCTGGGCCCTCTCGGTGGAATGTCGTCTAATTAGCTTGCAAGCATATGAATGGTTCATAAGAGACCACATACCATGGTACGAGTAAAGAGTACTTGTCAGGAGACGAGGTTGAACAAGGTATGGTGATACCGATGATCAAACCTCGGACAAGTAATATATCGCGAGACAAAGGGAATCGGTATCGTATGTAAATGGTTCATTCGATCACTAAGTCATCGTTGAATATGTGGGAGCCATTATGGATCTCCAGATCCCGCTATTGGTTATTGGTCGGAGAGAAGTCTCAACCATGTCTACATAGTTCGCGAACCGTAGGGTGACACACTTAAGGTTTGATGTCGTTTGAGT
Source organism: Lolium multiflorum (assembly GCA_030979885.1). Taxonomy (NCBI): domain Eukaryota; kingdom Viridiplantae; phylum Streptophyta; class Magnoliopsida; order Poales; family Poaceae; genus Lolium; species Lolium multiflorum. The sequence goes on from CM061749.1 coordinate 161,039,070, forward strand.
AGATATGGAATTTGGATATGGAGTTCGAAGTTTTGTTCGGAGTCTCGGATGGGATCCAGGACATCACGAGGAGTTCCGGAATGGTCCGGAGAATAAGATTCATATATAGGAAGTCATATTCCAAGTTTGGAAATGATCCGGTGCATTTATGGAAGGTTCTAGAAGGTTATAGAAAAGTCCGGAAGAAAGGCACTATGGAAGGTGGAGTCCCGGAGGGACTCCACATCCATGGCCGGCCAAACCCTAGAGGGGGAGTCCCAGGTGGACTCCACCTATGGTGGCCGGCCACCCCCCACCAAGGAAAGGTGGGAATCCCACCTCAAGTGGGACTCCCTCCTTGGGTAGGTTTCCCACCAAAGGTAGGTTTGCTTTTGGGGTCTTATTCGAAGACTTGGGATCCAACTCTTTGGGGCTTCCACCTATATAATGAGGGCCAAGGGGAGGGGGCCGGTGATACGTCCAAAACGTATCTACTTTCCCGAACACTTTTGCTATTGTTTTGCCTCTAATTTGTGTATTTTGGATACAACTAACACGGACTAACGCTGTTTTCAGCAGAATTGCTCTGGTGTCTCGTTTTTGTGCAGAAATCCAACTTTCGGGAAAATCCTCGGAATTTCTTCAGATGGCCCTATTTTACCAAAATATTGACGGAGCCAGAAGGGCAAAGGAGGTGGAGGCCCGAGGGCCCCACACCATAAGGCGGCGCGGCCGGGGGGCCCGCGCGGCCCTATGGTGTGGCCCCCTCGGCCGGCCTCCGACGCCCCCCTTCGGACTACTTATTGGTTTCGACCTGAAAACGCACGGGGAGAAGTCGACATCGCCAGAAACCCTCCAGAGAGCCGCCACATCGCGAAACTCCGTCGCGGGAGCCAGAAGTCTCCGTTCTGGCACTCCGCCGGGACGGGGAATTGGAGGAGATCTTCACCGCCATCACCGCCAACGCCTCTCCATCGACCAGCCATGTTTCCCCCATCCATGTGTGAGTAATTCCCCCGCTGTAGGCTGAAGGGGATGGTAGGGATTGGATGAGATTGGTCATGTAATAGTCATAAGATTGTTAGGGCATAGTGCCTAGTATCCGTAGATGTCACTTTTATGATATTGTTGCAACTTGTTATGCTTAATGCTTGTCACTAGGGCCCGAGTGCCATGATCTCAGATCTGAACATGTTATTTATTCATGAAGATATTCGTTGTTTATGATCTTACCTGCAAGTTGTATACACATGTCGCTGTCCGGAACCAATGGCCCCGAAGTGACAGAAATCGGGACAACCGGAGGGGATGGTAGTGATGTGAGGATCACATGTGTTCACGGAGTGTTAATGCTTTGCTCCGGTACTCTATTAAAAGGAGTACCTTAATATCCAGTAGTTTCCCTAGAGGCCCGGCTGCCACCGGCTGGTAGGACAAAGATGTTGTGCAAGTTTCTCATTGCGAGCACGTACGACTAAATATGGAACACATGCCTATTGATTGATTAGTACTTGGATACCGTTTTATTATTATCTGCAAATGCCCATGCTTTGATTGTTACATGAGTTTCTCTCATCCATGCAACGCCCGTTAAATCCGTCCCTGTGCCTACAGTATTTTAATCCTGCTGTTTACTATAATCACTACTGCTGTCTTTGTTTCACCGCTGCTGTTATTTCACTATTTCCACTGCCATAAAACTGTTACTACTGATAAACTCTTGCGAGCAAGTCTGTTTCCAGGTGCAGCTGAATTGACAACTCCGTTAAGGCTTACAAGTATTCTTTGTCTCCCCTTGTGTCGAATCAATAAATTGGGTAATACTTCCCTCGAAGACTGTTGCGATCCCCTATACTTGTGGGTCATCAAGACTATTTTCTGGCGCCGTTGCCGGGGAGCATAGCTTTATTTGGAAGTTCACTTGGATTGATATTGTTCGCTGCAAATTCTCCATTATGGGTAAACCTCGCGATACTAAGATCGCCATATTACCATCCACTACAAGAAAAGGTACAACTCTGAGTACCTCTGCTGCTCTTGATTCACCCTCTGTGATTGATAAACTTGTTTCACCGCCACATGCTTCGCGTGCTGGTACTTCTGCTGAATCTGAAAATTCTCATAATATTGATAATGTTTCTGCTGTGCTTGATGATAGTGGTTCATTGGGATCTTTTCTAGATGCTACAATTGCTAAGTCTAGACAAATTGAAAATACTGAAACTCCTAATGCTGCTACACCTGTTAATTCACCTGAGTCTGTTGAATATTCTAGTGATGATCTTGATGAAGATTATGTAGAGCTTGATAATGATTTTATTGAAAAATGCAAGGCTACTACTGATGCAAGAAAAATTAAAAAGTTGCTTGCAGAACATGCTGTTAGATATACACCATCTCCTGATCCTAAATTTGCCACATCTCCTATAAACATTAGGGATAAAGATTATGATTTTTCTCTTGATCTATCTCATATAGCTATTGTTGAGAAAACACCCTTTTGTGGTACTGAAAAAGAAAGTGCTGTTGAACACATGACTGAGTTATCTACTCTTAGTGGCGTGTTTTCTGATGATGTCAAGATGCGTACTTATTTTGTCGCTAAAATTTTTCCGTTCTCATTAAAGGATGATGCTAAAACTTGGTATAATAATTTGCCTCCTGGTTCTATTAAAAGTCCAACTGATTTGCGTGATGTTTTCTTTCGAAAATACTTTCCTGCTAGTGCTCAACATGCTGCTTTGCAGAGAATTTATAATTTTGACCAGGAAGATGGAGAGAAATTGCCTGAGGCTTGGGCTAGATTTTGTTCTCTTATTAGAGCTCAGCCTGACCATGATTTAGAAAAGCATGATTTACTTGATATATTTTATAGTGGACTAACTATTGAGTCTAGGGCATACCTGGATAGTTGTGCTGGTTGTGTTTTCAGGAAAAGAACTCCAGAAGACGCTGAAGAATTATTGGCTAAAATAGGCCGGAATCATGATGATTGGTCTACACCTGAACCAACCCCGACACCGATAGTGAAGAAGAGGGGTATGATTAAATTAAATGATGAAGATATGAGGGAAGCCAAGAAGTCTCTTAAAGAGAAGGGTATTAAACCTGAAGATGTGAAGAATTTACCTCCTATAGAAGATATATGTGAGACGATTCCCCCTTCATCCATGATTGAGGTACACTCGCTTCAACACTTTACTAGGGAAGATATTCCGTATTCAAAATCTCCTGCTCAATGCTTAGATGAATTTGATAATTATATTGTTAAGCAAGAAAACTTTAATATGAGAGTAGAGAATCATTTAATGGAAAATTCCCGAGCTATTAGTGAATTGCATGGTATTGTGGAGAGAACCTCCAATGATGTTAAGATACTTGTTAAACATTTTCAAATGGTTCAAACTCAAATTGATCAACTTACTAAAGTGCAAAATGACTTGTTAGGAAATAATTCTAAAGAAAAACATGCTTATGAAGTAACAACTAGAGGTGGTGTTTCTACCCAGGATCCTCTATATCCTGAAGGGCATCCCAAAAGAGTTGAACAAGATTCTCAACTAATTAAAACTAGTGCTCCATCTAAGAAAAAGAAAAAGAAACATAAGAATGTTGTAGAATCCTCTGAACCTGTTAATGATCCTAATAGTATTTCTATTTCTGATGCTGAAACTGAAAGTGGTAATGAACATGATAAAGATAATGATAAGGATGATACTCCTGATAAAGAAGAAATTGAAAAGGAACCTGAAAAGCCTGCTAAAAATAAAAAGTACACTAAAGAAGACTTTATTACTGAGAAGCATGGTAATGAAAGAGAACCTTGGGTTCAAAAGCAAATGCCTTTTCCTGCTAAGAAACTAAAATCAAAGGAGGAGGAACATTATAATAAATTTTGTGATTGGATGAAACCTTTATTTTTGCAAATCCCTTTGACTGATGCTATTAAATTGCCTCCTTATTCAAAGTATATGAAAGATATTGTTACTAACAAAAGGAAAGTCCCCAATGAGGAGATTTCCACTATGCTCGCTAATTACTCCTTCAATGGTAAGATTCCAAAGAAGCTTGGAGACCCAGGTATACCGACTATTCCTTGTTCCATCAAGAATAATTATGTTAGAACTGCTCTATGTGATTTGGGAGCAGGTGTTAGTGTAATGCCTTTTTCTCTTTATAAGAGACTTGATTTAGATAAATTGATACCTACTGATATATCTTTGCAAATGGCTGATAAATCTACTGCTATTCCTGTTGGTTTATGTGAAAATGTTCCTGTTCAAGTTACTCAGCATTGCTTGATATTAACTGATTTTGTTGTGTTGGAAATGCCTGAAGATGATAATATGTCCATTATTCTTGGAAGACCCTTTCTTAATACTGCAGGGGCTGTTATTGATTGCAATAAAGGCATGGTTACTTTCAATGTTGATGATAAGGAACACACTGTCTATTTTCCCAAGAGGATTGATAAAGTATGTGGAGTCAATACAATTTTTAATGTGAAAACTATCAAAGTGGGATCCATTGATTGTCCTATATATGAGCCTAAAGAAGAATATCAAACTCTTGTGATTGGATCCATATCAATTCAATATAAGGTAACATGATTGATTTGAGGTTTATTTCTTCTTATGTCATATAAAATTTATTTGATAGCAAGACTTGATCAACCTTGTTAACAAGTATATTTTATTGCATAAAGGAGCTAAACAACATTTCTTTCTTTCTTTCTCCCTTCACCTATTTTACTTGCTGTAGCACTTTTATTTTGCAATATGCTTTAGTCATTTAAGATTTTAGAAATCATTTTACTGCGCAGTAATCATTAATTTAATACCCAGAAATGTGCATTTTTCAAAGTTCTCTAAAAATTACAAAAATTACACCGTTGGTCCTATTTTTCGACGAGGCACCTGGGAGCACCAGAGGATGACCTGTGGGGCACCAGGGGGTGCCACACCATAGGCGGCGCGGCCAGCAAGGGGGCCGCGCCACCATGTGGTGTGGGCCACCCCTTGCCCCACTACACCATCTCTTCCTCCCAGCACCTTCTCTCTCCCGAAAAAGCTCGTACCAAGTTTCTCTCACTCGTGTTTCTGCTCAAGAACTCGCGATTTTTCGATCTCCTTGCTCAGCCCAGATTTCTGTCTGAAATTTGGCACATTTACTCCTTGGTATGTGACTCCTTTGATTGTCCAATTAGAATTTCATTTGGTTGAGTATATCTTGAATATTTTGCTGCTGTAGATAACATGTTTAGTGAGCTTGCATGCTTGTTCTAAGTGGTAGAAATTAGTTTTGATGCATGTGTAGTACTCTAGCAAGTTCCTATAGTAGTTCCCTTCAATTACACACCTTGAAATCAAATTTTATAATGATTGTTGAAAATTTCAGAAAATGGAAGGAGGTGTGCCCCAATTGAACCAAGAAGAATTGGAAGTCCAGCAAGTTACGAGAGTCAATCGTGAGGAGGGAGTATACCCCTCTTACTACCCATGCGTGGACTTTATGAGAAGTGCGGGGATTTTACAAGATGTGCAAACTCTAATCTCTCGTGCAGGGCTGAGTGGTTTTGTTGAAGGAGAGCCAAGACAATATGCAAAATTAACTATGTCTTTTGTGCAGGACTTCAAGTTCAATTGGTCGCGATCTGACCCCATGGTCCAGTATAAAATTTACAATAAAGCTGTCAACTTGCCATTTAGTGTTTTTTGTGCAGCAATTGGAGTACCGCAATGGGGATCCTGCGAGAAGATCAGGGGAACACCGCGGGAGCTCTCAGATCTTTATACAAGGATTTGTAATGGGAGGAGCCTCTCCAATGATGGTGGTAAGATTAGTAGCATTCAACATCCAGCCATCCGCTACTTTGCCTATTTCATTACAAAGTGCGTTCTTGCAAGAAGGACTGGAGGTAAATTATCTGTCCCAGACTTGGCTTTCTTAGCTGCTGCTTTGCAACAGGATAGGACTTATAATTTGGGTGCTTTAATAGCTTGTAGACTTGCTACTAACCGTGAGAAAGGAGGAATTTGTGGAGGTCTTATCGCCTCTCGCTTATTAGCTATGCATGGTGTAGAACCTCACCATTTAGATATTCCGCTTTCTATAGAGAAGCTTGATGTGGTTTCCATGATTAGACATGAGTTTATTTCAGATGCATCTAGTTTGAACAACCTGCATTATAGGATAACTTTGTATAAGAAAAGTTGGAGTATAACTAAGAAAATTGAAAAACTAGTACGATTGCCTGCACCTGCTTTGTTTAACCTTGATGCCAGGAACGGGTGGTCGATCACAGAAAATGAGCTAAATGCATACATAGAAAGAGAAAGCCGTCGTGCGAGGGAAAATGTGGAGGAGACCGAGGAGCATCCCGACTCTTCATCCGATGCAGCAAGCTCCTCATATCAACATCATGGTCACGTGGAGCCTCCACGATATTCTTCTGCACAGGGGCCCTATTACCACTCCATGTATGATCCACCGGCGTGGAACTCCGACCCTCGTTGGGAATGAACTCCACTTAGGCCAAAAGCCTAAGCTTGGGGGAGGTATACCGGCATCACTCATTCTTTGCATATTATGGTTGCTGGATACTTGTACATACTTGTTTAGTCTCTAGAGTGGTTTTCTAATGAGAGGGAGATGATATTTGGGGAAGTGCTGTCCAAAAACAGATTCTGTGCTGTTACCAAAAAAATTCGTACGCACAGCCAGAACGTTATTTTGAGTTGCCAATTTTTGAGCATGTTCCCCAGGTTGTTATCTAACTTTCATTAGTTGAACACTTTTTGGTCTGAGCAATGGAAGATTTTTGTTAAATTCGATTTCTGTACTGCTGTCAGGATTTGGCAGATTTCTGTCATCCTGCTTTTCTGTGTTTCTGTTAGTTTGCATTCTTTTGTTTTCACTTTGTTTCTTTCCTAAAACACAAAAAGACCAAAAATATTTCTGTAGTTTCTCTTCACCATTTATTTATTTGGTTCCTTGCTCTTAGTTTGCTTTATTTGCTATCGTTAGTTTGCTATAAGAAAACCCAAAAAGATTTTGCTTTGTTTGCTTGTTTTCTTTCGTGCTTGTTTCTAATTTGAAAACACCAAAAATATTTGCTGTTCTTCTTTGGTTTGTAAAGTTCATCATGAGTTCAATGGTCTTTGGTGGCTGGAGCGTGGTTTTCATTTCATATTATCCAAGCTACACAAGTGAAAAGGCAATAATGACGATCTACGACAATCTGATTGTGGTGAGAGGCTGGTATGAACTCTATTTGCTTTCATTTTTGTACATATACTCATCCATATGAGCATGCTTAGTTGGTTCATGTGAGGTATATGTTATTTGAGAAAGTCTAGTAGTTCATGATCTCTCATGTTTAGTTCCAATTTATTAATATGAGTAGCATGTCATGGATGTTTGCTTGCATTGTTTTATTCATAAGTAAGTATGGCATTGTGGTATCCTCCTCTGAATAATTCATTTATATCGACTTGGCACATGCTCACGCATGCATATGACTGAACAAAAAGTCAATTAAGCCTCGATGATTTATATTGCTTCAGAGTTCTTGTATCACTTTTATGCCTCCGTTAATTTATTTTGCCGCAAGCATAATTATGACAGTTACTGCTCTCTTGATTTGTCGCTCCCTAGTCTTTTGCTAGCCTTCACTTGTACTGAGCGGTGACGCCGCTCGTGCTTCCAAACACCTGAAAACCAAGTTGTTCCATAAGTGTCCACCATAAATACCTATGCATGGCATTTCAAACCATTCCAAGTAAATTCTCATGCGCTACCTTTAAAACTTTCAAAATGCTTCTCAATTTGTGTTAATGTTTCATAGCTCATGAAGAAGTATGTGGTGTTTAGCTTTCAACCTTGTCATTTACTTTTGACGGACTCTCATATGGACTAGTGGCACATCCGCTTATCCAATAATTTTGCAAAAAGAGCTGGCAATGGGATTCCCAGTCCCAAATTAATTAACTTAAATAGACACTCCTCCATGGTTTGTGATTGTTGGACGGCACCCGAAGGATTCGGTTAGCCATGGCTTGTGTAAGCAAAGGTTGGGGGGAGTGTCATCATCATAATTAAACTTAAATAAAAAGGCACTCCTTCATGGTATGTGATTGTTGGCAGGCACCCGAGGATTCGGTTAGCCATGGTTTGTGAAAGAAAGGTTGGAAGGAGTGCCAACCAAAAATAAATAAATGGGAGCCGCTCTTGTGAGTCCGGTTGATGAGGTAGTTAGTGTACCCATTACCATTCGTTGACAACAACAAACACCTCTCAAAAATAATTTTACTCCTGCTTTACAAATGAAAAGCTCTAGCGCATGTTAATCCCTGCTTCCCTCTGCGAAGGGTCAATCTTTTACTTTTTATGTTGTGTCTCCATTCTTTCTTTGAGCACTATCTTGAGAGCACAACTGTCATTCTTAGTATAATATGCTTGTCTCAAAATATGATTAATTGTGGTATAACTTTGATGCTTTTATCTTTGACAATCACTATTTCTAGTCTTTCTATGAACTCAAGAGGTGCCTCGGCATTTATGTTTTGCCGATCAAATACAGGCAAGCGAGATACCACTTTATCATATTCTCTTATGAACATTGCAATCCTGCTTATATACATGATTCATGGTGCTTATTATTAATTGTTGGTACCTCTTCATGATTGACATAGCTGTTGGATGATCTTATTTGCATGTATCTCATTATGAACTGCTTAAGTATTAGCCATAGCATGAGAATATATACATCATATGAGCAAATGTGTTCGTGAAAGTTCTTTTATCGCTCAGTTGTTAACTGAATTGCTTGAGGACAAGCAATAAGCTAAGCTTGGGGGAGTTGATACGTCCAAAACGTATCTACTTTCCCGAACACTTTTGCTATTGTTTTGCCTCTAATTTGTGTATTTTGGATACAACTAACACGGACTAACGCTGTTTTCAGCAGAACTGCTCTGGTGTCTCGTTTTTGTGCAGAAATCCAACTTTCGGGAAAATCCTCGGAATTTCTTCAGATGGCCCTATTTTACCAAAATATTGACGGAGCCAGAAGGGCAAAGGAGGTGGAGGCCCGAGGGCCCCACACCATAAGGCGGCGCGGCCCAGGGGGGCCCGCGCGGCCCTATGGTGTGGCCCCCTCGGCCGGCCTCCGACGCCCCCCTTCGGACTACTTATTGGTTTCGACCCGAAAACGCACGGGGAGAAGTCGACATCGCCAGAAACCCTCCAGAGAGCCGCCACATCGCGAAACTCCGTCGCGGGAGCCAGAAGTCTCCGTTCTGGCACTCCGCCGAGACGGGGAATTGGAGGAGATCTTCACCGCCATCACCGCCAACGCCTCTCCATCGACCAGCCATGTTTCCCCCATCCATGTGTGAGTAATTCCCCCGTTGTAGGCTGAAGGGGATGGTAGGGATTGGATGAGATTGGTCATGTAATAGTCATAAGATTGTTAGGGCATAGTGCCTAGTATCCGTAGATGTCACTTTTATGATATTGTTGCAACTTGTTATGCTTAATGCTTGTCACTAGGGCCCGAGTGCCATGATCTCAGATCTGAACATGTTATTTATTCATGAAGATATTCGTTGTTTATGATCTTACCTGCAAGTTGTATACACATGTCGCTGTCCGGAACCAATGGCCCCGAAGTGACAGAAATCGGGACAACCGGAGGGGATGGTAGTGATGTGAGGATCACATGTGTTCACGGAGTGTTAATGCTTTGCTCCGGTACTCTATTAAAAGGAGTACCTTAATATCCAGTAGTTTCCCTAGAGGCCCGGCTGCCACCGGCTGGTAGGACAGAAGATGTTGTGCAAGTTTCTCATTGCGAGCACGTACGACTAAATATGGAACACATGCCTATTGATTGATTAGTACTTGGATACCGTTTTATTATTATCTGCAAATGCCCATGCTTTGATTGTTACATGAGTTTCTCTCATCCATGCAACGCCCGTTAAATCCGTCCCTGTGCCTACAGTATTTTAATCCTGCTGTTTACTATAATCACTACTGCTGTCTTTGTTTCACCGCTGCTGTTATTTCACTATTTCCACTGCCATAAAAGTTACTACTGATAAACTCTTGCGAGCAAGTCTGTTTCCAGGTGCTGAATTGACAACTCCGCTGTTAAGGCTTACAAGTATTCTTTGTCTCCCCTTGTGTCGAATCAATAAATTGGGTAATACTTCCCTCGAAGACTGTTGCGATCCCCTATACTTGTGGGTCATCAGCCGGCTACACCCAAGCCATCTAGGCCAAAGCCCCCAAGTGGCCGGCGCCCTAGACCCTCTCCCCAAACCCTAGCCCTGCCGGAGTTCTCCACCACCACCGCCACCACGCCGTCGTGCTGCCGGGATTCCGAGGAGGATCTACTACTTCCGCTGCCCGCTGGAACGGGGAGAAGGACGTCGTCTTCATCAACACCGAACGTGTGACCGAGTACGGAGGTGCTGCCCGATTGTGGCACCGTCAAGATCAAGATCTTCTACGCGCTTTTGCAAGCGACAAGTGATCGTCTACATCCACCCCGAGATCTAATCTCGTTAAGCTTTGCGAATCTTCGAGGGTTAATCTCATCATCTCCTCGTTGCTACCGTCTACTAGATTAGATCTTGGCTTGGTTTTCGTTCTTGCTGTAGGAAATTTTTTGTTTTCTATGCTACGAATCCCATCACATACCCGTGTGTGGTCATCTACAATTCTTAACCTATACTAACGATCATGGGACTAACGTGGGGTGAGGTAAAGGTTTCATTCCAAATCTGGCTAACTAAAGTCATTGGTCCTTATCTAAGGGAAGTATTTACTCGCACCGAAAACACTATTTCCCTATGACTAACTACTAATTCACTGGTCTTGTACATGTAAAAGAGAGAGCGAGTGGTGATACCGATCTAGTGGTGGCCGGCAACAACGAGCCGGTGTGGTGGTGGACAACTACAACTCGAGGAAGCAGCTCCGGGTGGACCTCCCCTGCGTGGGTGCTAGTCCAGGAGGAAAGGCGATGGATGATATCACCATCGCTGCTGGTGCAAGAGTGGGTGGCGGAGAAGAGGTGTAGGAGGAAGGGAGGCGTGTTGAATGTGGAGAAGATGAGGCGTCGGAGGTACGGCAGACGATGTGGCCAGCGAGGGTACGACTGCAGAGGCGGGCCGCTTGATTGGATCGGGGAGGTGACATGAGCCTACCGATGGTTATTGATCTGCAGGTAGATGACCTCCCTGGCGACGATGGTGCCGGGTTCGGTAACCTTGGAGGCCATCGATGACCAGGGATGACCAGGAGTGTACGTTGCCGACTCTAGCACCGCCCTGACCGTTGAGTGTGGGCGAGGAAGCAACTAGGGTAAACGCGCAACGGGGGTGCCATGGCAACCATGGGGAATTAGAAGGGCAAGGGGTGCCGCGCGTGGCCTAGCCTGCTTCATCCTCGATGTCGGCCAACGATCCCTAGGGTGTCGTCGGGTGGTGGGAGAGAGGAGTGGTGTCACAAGAGAGAGAGAGGAGTATGGGAGTGTGGGGTTGGGGTGCGGGCGCAGTTAGCTGGCGGTTGGTTTCGCACAGGCATGAATTCGATGTGTTCCTAAGGTTTTCAAACGGAGTGGGACAGTGCGGGAAGGTGAGCCCGGCAAGGCGAAGGTCCCCCATCAAACACTCCTAGTTAAAATAGTGTGGGACAGTGCGAAGCATGAATTTGAGGGTAATTATTTGTAACATCACACACTATTTTAACTAGGAGTGTGTGATGGGGGACCTTAAAAGTCCCGTACCAGTATATGGAGACGACAAGGGTTAACTCTTAAACGCATCATCAGTCTCGATTGGACGGGTTACTGATCAAGAAGTTCTAGAGGCGATGGCTTGTGCAGAAGCTATGAGTTTGGCAAAGGACATGCAGCTACACAGGTTTCATATTTCTTCTAATTGAATCAAGGAAATTCAGAAAGAAAGAAAGAAAGAATGTGGCCCTCATTGCATGATCATCAAGGAAGTCGCATCTAGACGATTCTTGCTGGAAAATGCTTTGTATCAGTCGGAGGCTGGAACCATCGCTGCCTCCGGATCGCGCGACGTCCGCCTTCCTCCATTGCTTGGTCCTAGTGAGGCCACGTCGCCAACAGTTTGAAATATAGACTTGGCTGGGACCCACAATATCGTTTCTCTCTCCCCAATTTCTCATCTTCGTCCCCAATTTCTCACGGGGAACACTGCCACAAGCACAACCGCCGGCCCTCCTCGCCTGCACCACTCCCTCCTCCGATCCGGCGATCACTAGTGCTGCCCCTAGCATTAATCGCCGGCGGCCTCCCCCGAAGCTCCCGCTCCCTCGCCTCACCCCATGCCGAGCTCCACCTCCTCGGCGCGCGACCGCAACCTCCCTCACCGCCCTCCTCACCGAGTTCCCCCTCGCCGATATCCGCCTCGCCTGAGCGAGACCGCCGCCTCCCCTGATGGGGATACACCCATAGGGGGTGGGTCGCCAGTCCCACTCACCATGAAAGAAGGAGACCCAGATGGGCCGCCAGTCGCTCGAGCGACTGGGCAATGAAGCGACTGGGCCACCTGTCCAGGAGGGAGGCCTGTGCGACCGGATGAGAAGATTGCGTGCAGGAGGAGTAGAGGATCCCGGATTAGTAGCAACTGTATGATTCGGAGTTATCTCCTTGTAACCCTAGATCGGGGGTGTCCATATAAACCCCCGAGCTAAAACCCTAGAGGACACATCATCTAAGATCCAATCTCCCTCTGTAAGCTCCGGCGTAGCCGCCGACTGAGCCCCCCCATTGTAATTCCCCACTGAGCAATAAAGATCTAGCAGGACGTAGGCCCTTTACTCTCCGGAGGGGCTGAACCTGGGTAAACCCTTGCGTCCTGTGCACCTCGATCCGCGTATGGCCATGTTTCCTTGCCCCCGCATCAACGAAGTGCTGCCCCCGGTAGCATCTGCCGTGGTCATATCCACGACAGTGGCGCCCACCGTGGGGCATGGAACATCAAGCCTCCGAGCCGCGGCGAGGCCCTACTCGCCGGTACGCCGGCAAGTCGCCACAGGCAGGATGATCGCCACCGGCGGCTTCTTCCACATCCAGCCGAGCTCATACCGGCCGGCTTCGACTCCCCTCGCTCGCGCCTGGATGGTGCCGGTCGGTACCATCAACCTCTTCGTCGGGCTCACCGGAGTCAGCGACCCGAAATCGCCCCAGCAGATGCACGATCCCTTCGCGCCAGGACAACTCCTCACCGCAACTCTCCCCCTCACGGGCGAGGTCCACACGGAGGCCGAGCCAGCCTTGGAGGATGACGCCGACTCGGCTGCCGCAGCATCAACCGCCGAGTCCATCGCCACGGCGTCGGTCGCCGGGTCCATAGTCGCAGCCTCGCTCGGGGACTCCATCACTCCAGTCTCCAACCCGAGCGACTTTGAGGACGACTCCGTCCTCCCCCTCTTCAGCAGCGACTCCGACTCGGACTCGGTCGGCGCTGCCTGGCACCAACACCCCACCGCCGTCTTCATGGCGGCCGGCGAAGGAGACCAGCCTCCACAAGATCCCTTCTCCACGCCGCTTCCTCCCACCGCGACTGCGGCCGAGATCGAGGCGCATCGAGCGGCCCTAGAGGAGCAACGGAAGAGGGAGCTCGTGGAGCGGCAGAAGTTCCGCCTCGAGCAAGATTCGGTGAGGGCCGTGTCCCATTACCGAAATCGCGCACGCATGGAGCGCATCCAGGCACAGGGCTTCCCCAGTGCGCGTCTCAACTTCGATGATCCGGATGGAGAGGTCCGGGTCGCCCGACCTACGAACCCCGACGTCCCAGAGTCGAGTCGGGCCGCCGCCGGAGGAGTAGCACGGAGCACCGCCACCTCCCCCTCCACCCCCCGGAGGACGACCGCCTCCCCAAGCAGAGGTCGACGCCAACGGTCTGCGACTCCATTCGTCCCCAGCAGACAATGTCGCAGCGGCCCAAGCCGCACTCGCCAACCTCCCTGAAACAGGGGAGGGTGCTATCTTCGTTCAGCACGCCAAGGCTTTAGTCGCCAAGGCCCTGGAACAGCAACACGCCGCCGCCGACTCTCAAGGACGGCTCTACTCGCGCTCGTCGGCAAGCCGAGCCGCGTCTTCAGCCGCGGCGAACCGCGCAATCGTCAACGTCAACAACTGCCCACCTCCAGCACCGCGAGCCGCTCACTCGACTAACCACCGAGTCGAGCCGCGACCGGCGCGAGCGATGGTCGCCGCGAACGGGCAAGCAATTGATGCACGCACTCACATCCTCAACGATCAAGAGTGGCGGGCGCGCAACCGGGCTAACGACCGCTTCGCCGACGAGGCCCCGCGCCAGAGCGCGTTTAACCGGGTCGGACCGGCATGCTTCGGGCCCATGATAAGAGGCGAACCCTACCCGGTCGGGTTCAAGGGTCCTCGTGACATTGAGAAGTACGACACACACATCGACCCCACGGTCTGGATCGACTCGTACACTATGGCAATGGGCATCTTGGGTTATTCCGAGTTACTCGCCGCCCGCTATCTGCCCCTCATGATGGACGGAGTGAACCGTCATTGGTTCAACACCCTCACACCAAACAGCATCGATTCATGGGACGAAGCCAGGGCCGCCTTCATCCAACACTTCGCCAGCGCGTACACGCGCGCAACCACCATAGAAGACTTGGACCGCTGCGTCCAAGGCCCACGCGAATCGACTCGCCGATGGGTACAACGCTGGCAAGACATGTGGACCACCTCCAACGGCATCAGCACCGACACGGCAATCTACTGCTTCCGAAGGTGCTGCCGATATGAACCACTCAGCGCCAAGCTCCGTCGAGTCAGCAGGGATAACATCTCCATCGCGGAACTCTTCGACATCGCCCTGCGATACGCCGACGAGGACCCCACAGTCGACTCGGATGACGAGTACGGCCAGCGGCGCAATCGCCGCCCCACCTCCGACAACCGCCGCAGCGACTACAGGTTCAGCGGCCGGTCCAGTGGCGGCAAGCGCCGCGCCGACGGCGGCCACACGGAACTCGTCGCCAATGCCGACTACGAGCAACGCGACCCGAAGTCGTTCCGCCGCGACAATCGCGCACCAAGAGAAGACCGGCCCCAGCCCAGGCGGTTCGATGCGCGCAGCTTGCTAGATGCCCCATGCATCTACCACAGCAGAGAAGGCAAGCCCTCCAACCACACGACTGGAAACTGCTATTCCCTGAAGCAGATCGAGAGAGCCCGTCGTGCCAAAGAAGCCAACGGCGGTAACCAGCAGAAGGACCGCGCCAAGGACCAGGACCAGAGCAAAGAAGACGGATTCGGACGTAGCGCCGGCTCGCTACACACCTTCACCGGAGTCGGCGACCGCCGCGATCGGAAAGTCCTCAACAGGGCAGTCGCTGTGCATGCAGTTTCAGTTGGCGTGCCCCGCTGGCTCAACTGGTCCGAGCAAAGCATCACGTGGAGTCGTGACGACCACGCCCCACGCATCGAATACCCAGGCCGAGTAGCCCTAGTCGTCAGGCCAAAGGTGGCCGACTATTGGCTCCCGAAGACTCTGATGGATGGAGGAAGTTCCATCAACATAATGTACTACGAAACCTTCCAGCGACTCGGTCTGCCGGACTCGCGCCTGGAGGACACCAAAGTCACGTTCCACGGTATCGTCCCAGGGCGGAAGGCCTTTCCAATCGGCAAGGTCACACTGCCAGTCACCTTTGGCACGCCTGTGAATTACCGCACCGAGCGGATAACATTCGAGGTGGTCAACTTCCGCAGCCCATACCACTGCGTCCTCGGTCGCCAGGCGTTCGCCAGGTTCATGGCCGCGCCCCACTACGCCTACAACATGATGAAGATGCCCGGGCCCCGTGGTATCATAACCGTCCACGGCGACCCGGCCATGGCACTGGAGTGCGAGGACGACAGCGCCAAGCTCGCCGACGCCGTCATCGCCGAAGAACTCGACAACAACGCCGAGCTCGCCAAGTACCCGGTCGACAGCAACGACCCCGCCATCCTCGAGAAGCCGACCGAGCTCGACTCGCCTGCGGCGACCTTCAAGCCTACTACCGACACTCGCCAAGTAGATCTTGTAGAAAATGATTCGAGTAGACAGGTTACCATTGGGACGGGCCTGTCCGCCCAATAGGAAAGCGCGCTCATCAAGTTCCTCCGTGAGAATCGAGATATCTTTGCATGGAAACCGTCCGATATGCCAGGTGTCCCGAGAGAACTTGCTACACAAATTACATGTCGACCCCACCGCACGCCCCGTTAGGCAGGCGATGCGGCCCGTGGGAGAAGAGCGCCGGCGTGCAATCGCCGAAGAGGTGAACCGGCTACTCGCCGCCGGTTTCATCATAGAAATCAAGCACCCCAAGTGGCTGGCAAACCCAGTTTTGGTGCTGAAGAAAAACAAGACGTGGCGCATGTGTATCGATTACACAAGTTTGAATCGCGCCTGCCCCAAGGACCCATTCGTCCTACCGCGAATCGACCAGATAATCGACGCGGTCGCCGGTTCCGAGTCGCTATGCTTCCTCGACGCATATTCCGGCTACAACCAAATAAAGATGGCCAAGGAGGACCAGGAGAAGACGGCGTTCATAACGCCGCTCGGCGCCTACTGCTACACGGCCATGACCTTCGGCCTCCGGAACGCCGGCGCCACCTACCAACGGTGCATGAACAGCTGCCTAGAAAGCCAGATCGGCCGCAATGTCCACGTCTACATAGACGACGTGGTCGTGAAGTCGACTCGTCAGGACGACCTGGTCGCCGACCTCGCCGAAACATTCGCCAACCTGCGGCGGTACCACATCAAGCTCAATCCCCTGAAGTGCACCTTCGGAGTACCATCCGGACAGTTACTCGGCTACGTCGTCTCCAAACGCGGCATTGAGCCCAACCCGGAGAAAACGGCAGCGGTCATGCGCACTAAGCAGCCAACCTGCCTAGTCGACGCGCAGAAGCTCGCCGGGCGGGTCGCGGCACTCAGTCGCTTCATCCCTCGACTCGGCGACAAGGCCACGCCACTCTATCGCCTCTTGAAGAAATCAGACTCGTTCGAGTGGACAGACGAGGCGCAAAAGGCCCTAGAAGAACTCCAGAACGCTCTCAGGAACGCACCGGTCCTCGCGGCTCCACTCCCTCAAGAAGCAATGTTGTTATATGTCGCCGCGTCAAATCGCGCGATAAGTGCAGTCATGGTGGTCGAACGCAAAGAAGAAGGGAAGGAGCAGCTGATCCAGAGACCAGTCTACTACATCAGCGAAGCCCTCATCGAGTCGAAGCAGCGCTACCCGCACTACCAAAAACTGGTATACGCAGTACTGAGGGCCCAGCGGCGACTGGCCCCTTACTTCCACGAACACCACATCAAAGTGGTTGCTTCAACTCCACTCGCAGATATCATCCGGAACCGTGATGCAACCGGTCGGATAGCCAAGTGGGCAGTCGAACTCGGCGTTCACAACATCACGTACGAGTCGCGCCATGCCATAAAGTCTCAGGCACTAGCCGACTTCCTCGTCGACTGGGAAGAAGCACAGCAGCCGAGCTCCCAGGCCGACCTCAAGCATTGGACACTACACTTCGACGGCTCCAAAAACCTCGAAGGAGCAGGCGCCGGCGTCGTCCTCACCTCACCCAAAGGCGACGTCGTACGGTACGCCTTGCAGCTCCGATTCGAACCCTGCACCAACAATATGGCCGAGTATGAAGCACTCCTCCATGGCATGCGCGTCGCAAAAGAGATGGGTGCAACTCGCTTGCGATGCCTCGGCGACTCCGACCTCGTCGCCAGCCAGACGTCCGGCACCTGCGACGCCTCCGACGCCAACATGATCGCCTACAAACGAGCGGTCGACCAAGCCGGCGCCAGCTTCGCCGGCCACGCCGTCGAGTGGATCGACAGGCGCAAGAACGAAGAAGCGGACGCCCTGGCCAGGCTTGGGTCCAAGCGGCTACCGCCCCCAGGAGTCTTCCTCGACGTCCTCACCCGCTCTTCGGTGCACACACCACGGGAGATCGACACGCCGAACCACCCGCACCCGACTCCGCCCTAGTCGCACTCGCTTCGGATGCCGGAGACTGGACCGAGCCGTACCTCAGCTACCTCGAACGCCAGGTACTGCCGACGGACGAAACAGAGGCACGCACCCTCGTGCGCCGCTGCAAGTCCTTCACCATCATCAACAACGAACTCTACAAACGCAGTATCTCCGGGATATTCCAGCGCTGCGTCACGCCCAACGAAGGCCGCAAGATCCTCCGAGACATCCACGCAGGCGACTGCGGCCATCACGCAGGCGCCCGCTCGATTGTGGCCAAAGCCTTCCGGCATGGCTTCTACTGGCCAACAGCCCACGACGACGCCATAGCTATCGTTCGAGCATGCGCCGGTTGCCAGAAATACGCTAGCCAGTCGCACATGCCGGGCTCAGCACTGAAGACCATACCCCTCACCTGGCCATTCGCCGTCTGGGGCATGGATATGGTGGGAAAGTTCAAAACGGCGCCCGGCGGATATACCCACCTCCTCGTCGCCGTGGACAAATTCACCAAATGGGTAGAAGCAAAACCCATCAAAAAATGCGACGGCAAAACGGCGACCAAGTTTCTTCGCGAGTTGATCTACCGTTACGGCTACCCCCACAGCATCATCACGGATAATGGCACCAACTTCGCCAAAGGGGAAATGGCCGACTTCTGCAAAGAAAAGGGCATCCGACTCGATCTCGCGGCAGTCGCACACCCCGAGTCGAACGGACAAGCAGAGAGGGCAAACCAGAGCATCCTCCACGGGATAAAACCACGGTTGATGGTACCCCTGGAGCGCGCGGCCGGCTGCTGGGCCGAAGAACTACCTTCGGTACTCTGGGGCATTCGCACAACACCAAATAGGTCGACCGGCTATACGCCCTTCTTCCTGGTGTATGGCGCCGAAGCGGTCATGCCAACAGACATCGCCTACGATTCACCACGAGTCGCCAACTACGTCGAAGAAGAAAACGAGCAATCTCGGCAAGACAACGTCGATCTCCTCGACGAGGCACGAGACCTCGCACTCTCCAGAACGGCCATTTACCAGCAAAGCCTGCGCCGATACCATAATCGCCGAGTGCGCAGTCGCTCCTTCCAAGAGGGCGACCTCGTCCTTCGGCTCATACAGGACAAAAAGGGCATGCACAAGCTTTCTCCCCCGTGGGAGGGACCGTTCGCCATCAGCCGCGTGCTCGGCAACGACGCCTACTACCTCATCGACGTCCGCAAAAACGACAAGGGCGAGCCGCTCACCAGAGAAGTCGAGCGCCCTTGGAATGTCAACCTTCTCCGTCGGTTCTACACCTAGCATAAACATGTAAGCGACTTCAAGAATATAAATGAAAACAAATTGTTCCTCCATATCGCACTCGCCAACTATTCGCATCACTCGCCGACCCTCACCCATCTCCCATCCCCGCGAGTCGAATCGTCCAAAGTACGCGACTCGGGGACTGCGAGACCTTCGATTGTCGCTGCTGACCGAGCAATCCACGATCGACCAAGTAGCTCGGCTAACAAGAAAACAACGGGCCACCGGTCGCAAAACCAGGACCGGTCCGCCCCGTGTTTCTTACGCCGTCAAGCGAACACGGCGACTGGATCCAGCAGCAGGGTCGCTTGCTCGACCAGCCCCCCGGGCCCAACAATCGTACAGTGCTACGCTATAAAGCACAACTCCACGCCCTCCTCTACCTTAGGCAGGTGACTTGAAAGGCTAAGTACTTCGACTAGGGACCCCGCAAAACGGACCCGCGGTTCGCCAAGGAAAAACGCCCGACCAAGAACCCCTTTGGAGTCGCCTAGCGACTGGCTCACCGAGCCACGACGAGAGGCGCGCTACACAGACAGCGCAACAAATCCACTCACCCACCCATGAGGCTGCTATCCGCGCAAAACGACTACGTACTGCGACTGGGGACGCCCAGCTCGAACAGGAAAACAGTCATGCCGATAGCCTTCATCGGGGTCGCACAGCGACTGGCCCCTCGAGCCATGGAAGAGTCGGAGCACTCCAATCGCCGAACAGGCAAATAATAGAAACGCAGCAAAGCAAACAACATTCATTCACCAAAAGCATCGTTTGTACAAATAACACACCCTCGAGTCCATCGCTCGAGGGGACAACACACCCACTCGCTAACAAAAGCACGCCAACCTACTTAGGAGAGCTCGATTTCTCCTCCATCACCGGCTCAGCTCCACCGTCCCCGTGACGAAACTTCGGGGTGTAGCGGACGACGGGGTAAGTTGACAAGGCCCCGGCAGCCGCGGCATGAAAAAGCCGCTCGGCGGGGAAGTCCTGCGGTCCCGGCACCTTCTCCGCGTCCTCAGGGGGCGACTGGCTGACGATATGCGTCTCCAAATCTGCAGTCGCCAGCACGCGGTCGGCGTACGGCCGAACTGCCTCCATCAGACGCAACACTTCGGCAACGTCAAACTCCCCAGTCTCCGACGGGAACCCGGCCGTCACCTCCTCCACATCGAAACCCTCAGAGTAATGGGCAAGCACCATGCTGAGCGCCATGGTGACACCCACTCGACAGGAGGAGCGGCGGAGCCAGTCAACCACCGCCGGAATATCGGAGACGGCCTTGAAGACCGAAGGCGCGTCCCGAGGAATTACTTCCCGCGGGCTCAGGCGGGGCGCCGCCGGATCTCCCGGCACGGCGATGATGCGCTTCGTTGCCTCCTGGAGACACTCCCGGGAGTCGCCATCTCAACGAAGTCGCATTGCCCGAAAACACAAGCAGGGAAAGTTTTCTAAGTCAGAACTCGCTTAGTCGTGGACTCGCCACGCTCGGGGACGGACCCCAAAGCGGACTCGTCACGTCGGACCGGACCCCGCGGACTCGCCACGCTCGGGGACCGTTCCCCGAAGCGGACTCGCCACTCGGGACCGGACCCCGGAAGCGGACTCGCCACGCTCGGGGACTGGACTGAAGCGGACTCGCCACGCCGGGGACTGGACCACCGAAGGACTCGCGCTCGTGGACTGGACCCCGAAGGACTCGCCACGCTCGGGGACTGGACTGGCGGACTCGTCACGCTCGGACCCGGACCGGCGGACTCGCTGCTTAAGGTCAAACCCCGTAACGGTCGCAGCACAACGCCGATCAGCAAAACTAAGGGAAAGAAAGACTCACCGAGCAATTGCCGCGACATCTCGCGGACAAAGGCCTCGAAGCTCGTCTTCTCTTGAACAGCTAGAAGGGTGCCTTCCGACGCTTCCTCTCTCGCAGCTCTTTCGCGTGCTGCAGCTTCAAAGCCGCCACTCCTCACGCAGCGGCGGCCGCCTCGAGCAGCGTCCCTCGCCTCCGCCGCGGCATCAAGCTGACCTTGTAATCAGCGATTACATCCTCGAGTCTTTGCCCTTGCCCTCGAGGACCTTGGTCGGTCGGCGACTTCCGCCTTCGCCTTCTTCTTTGCCTCCTCGGCTTGCTGGGCTCGGAAGTCGGCCTCCCGTACAGGGATTCCTTCACATATCCCTCTCGAGCCTCGGCAGCGCCTTTTCCCGCCTCTGCTACAAAAAAGATCATAAGAGCAGAAACTACACGGCTGAAATCAAGGCATTTGAATAGATACTTACTGCCAAGGACGATTAGGCGACGGTTTTTCTCCGCCGCCTCTTCCACGAGGGCCGTGGTCGCTTCACCTCCGCCGCACACAAGAAACGCAAATTCAGTATGAAAAAATGCCTGTTTGATCTGAAGAGACTCGACTCGCCCCTTCGGCCCGAGTCGACCCTCGGGGACCGGGAGGGAACCATGCTGAACATACAAACTCACCACATGAACTTCACCAAGCGCTGCAACTCCGCAAAAAGGACAAGGTCGATGGCGGAGGTTCGCGAGACTCGTGCGTCCCACCCTCTTGCATCACCGCCTCCGTCGAAGGCGCCCCTTCGGGAGCAGCGGGATCGGGGACGCCTGTCCTGGCGGCCTTGGTCCGACGCTCCTTCATCGGCGTCGGAGAACCGCCCCTTGCGGCTGCGCTCGCTCCTCCTCGTCGTGGAAGGGACGACGATTGGGTCCTGAGCCTCGTCAGAGCGACACATCCACCGTCACCCCCTCCGCGCGACCCACGCTCGGCAGGGGATAACTCGCCGACCGGCTTGATGGGGCTCGCGGTCGCATCCGCCGCTTGGCTCTCGGCGACAGTCTCCTCCCGCGCGGAGGACAAGTCCGCGGGGTCGGCAGACGTTCTCTTTGCCTCAGCGGCCTTCTTCAGCTCGGCGTCCTTCCTCGCCTCCGCCGCCTTCGTGGCCGCAGGCCCCGTCATTTGGCGGGTCTTGTCGGACCTTTCTCTTGGATCTGCAAGAAAGAGTATGAGACTCTAATATCAAATAACAGGACAAAACGCAAAGCGAGACTGCTTACCTCACGGTCGGAATCGCCTTGACGCCCGGGCCGACTCGGGCCCCGGCGTCCAAAGCGTCCTTGAGGGGGCGGCGGAGGTCGGTGAGCCCTCAAGGACAGTTTGGCGAGTCGCTTGCGCGGTCGCCCTCCTTCTTCGCGGGCTCCTTCTTCTCCGGAGGGAAGTCGACTCCTCTCCGTCGTCGTCCTCCTGGGCGCTCTCACCCCGCGCGCTCTGCGAGGACGCCGCCCCGCCGCGCACCTCGGGGGAGCCGGATGTACTCCCGCGCCGGAGTCCGACTCGGTGCGGTCCCCCTCGTCTTCGACTTCGTCATCCTCGGTCATCTCTCGAGGTTCCTTCCCGCGAGTGGGGGGAGATGATTGGCGACCGCCTGCTACCGCTGCATTTCAAAAAACGAATCAAGTTAGCGATCACATGGCTTCCCTGAGAGCGAGTAAAAAGGGGTAAAGTGTTACCTTTGGCGCTGGCTTATCCTCGGAGAAGGGCTGTAGCCCGTCGTCGAAGGAGGTGAAGACGGCGGTGGTGACCTTGGCGAGTGCCTTCCGGTACTCGGCTTCATCCCACTCGGTCGCAACCGGGTCCGTCTTTGTACTCCCACGTGGGGCGGATGGGAGAGGAACATGTCTACGGGTGCTTCTATTCTTGTAGACGTGTTGGGCCTCCAAGAGCAGAGGTTTGTAGAACAGCAGCAAGTTTCCCCTTAAGTGGATTACCCAAGGTTTATCGAACTCGGGGAGGAAGAGGTCAAAGATATCCCTCTCAAGCAACCCTGTAATCACAAAGCAAGAAGTCTCTTGTGTCCCCAACACACCAAATACACTTGTCAGGTGTATAGGTGCACTAGTTCGGCGAAGAGATAGTGAAATACAAGTAATATGGATGTATATGAGTGGTAATAGCAATCTGAATAAAATATGGCAGCGAGTAAACATGCAACAAAATAGTAAACAAACGGAGATTCGATGCTTGGAAGCAAGGCCTAGGGATCCTGCTTTCACTAGTGGACACTCTCAACAATGATCACATAATAGGACTACTCTACACTCTTTTGTTGGATGATGAACGCATTGCGTAGGATTACACGAACCCTCAATGCCGGAGTTAACAAGCTCCACAATGCAATGTTCATATTTAAATAACCTTAGAGTGCAAGATAGATCAACATAATTACACCAAGAACTAACATAGCATGCACACTATCACCATCATGCATATGTAGGAGGAATAATACACATCAATACCATCATAGCAATAATTAACTTCATAATCTACAAGAGATCATAATCATAGCCTACGCCAAGTACTCACACGGTGCACACACTGTCACCATTACACACGTGGAGGAGGAATAGAGTACTTTAATAACATCACTAGAGTAGCACATAGATAATATTCAACTAGATCACATAAAGAGAGAGATGAACCACATAGCTACAGCGGAGCCCTCAGCCCCGGGGGTGAATTACTCCCTCCTCATCATGGGGACAGCGATGGCGGTGAAGATGGCGGAGGAGACGGTGGTGGAGATGACTCCGGGGCAATTCCCCGTCCGGTGGTGCCGGAACGGAGACTTCTGTCCCCGAATCTTGATTTCGCGATGGCGGCGGCTCGGAAGGTTTTCCGTATCGTGGCTCTCGATGGGGTTTCGCGACGGAAGCTTTAAGTAGGCGGAGGGTCAACGCGGGGGGCACGAGGCCCGGGGGGTGGGTCGGCGCGCCGTGCCCGGCCTGCGCCGGCCTCCCTCCTGGCCGCCTCGTGCCCCACTCGTTAGGGTCTCGGTCTTCCGGAAGCTTCGTGCAAAAATAGGACCCGGCGAAAGTTTCGTCCAATTCCGAGAATATTTCTTTACTAGGATTTCTGAAACCAAAAACAGCAGAAAACAGAACTGGTTTTCGGCATCTTGTTAATAGGTTAGTTCCAAAAAATGCATAAATGACATATAATGTGCATAAAACATGTAGGTATCATCAATAAAGTAGCATGGAACATAAGAAATTATCGATACGTTGGAGACGTATCAGCATCCCCTTAGTTCTGTCCCGAGCAGGTAAAACGATAACAAAGATAATTTCTTAAGTGACATGCTATCATAACCTTGATCATACTATTGTAAAGGACATGAGATGAATGCAGAGATTCGAAGCAATGATGAAGATAATGAGTAAAAAAAATGAATCATATAACAAAGACTTTTCATGAATAATATTTTCAAGACAAGCATCAATAAGTCTTGCATAAGAGTTAACTCATAAGCAATAAATTCTTAGTAGAAAGCTTTTGAAACAACACAAGGAAGATATAAGTTTCAGCGGTTGCTTTCAACTTTAACATGTATATCTCGTGGATAATTGTCAACACAAAGTAATATAACAAGTGCAATAGGTAAACATGTAAGAATCAATGCACACAATTTACACAAGTGTTTGCTTCTAAGATAGAAAGAATAGGTGACTCAACAATAAGGTAAAAGAATGGTCCTTCAAAGAGGAAAGCATCGATTGCCATATTTGTGCTAGAGCTTTGATTTTGAAAGCATATAGAGAGCATAAAAGTAAAGTTTTGAGAGGTGTTTGTTGTTGTCAACGAATGGTAGCGGGTACTCTAACCCCCTTGCCAGGCAAACTCTCAAAGAGCGGCTCCCATTTTATTTTGTTTTTGGGTGGCACTCCTTCCAACCTTTCTTTCGCAAACCATGGCTAACCGAATCTCGGGTGCCTGCCAACAATCTCATACCATGAAGGAGTGCCTTTTATTTTAGTTTTATTATGATGACACTCCTCCCACCTTTGCTTTCTCAAGCCATGGCTAACCGAATCCTTCGGGTGCCGCCCAACAATCACATACCATGGAGGAGTGTCTATTTTTGTTAATTAATTTGGGACTGGGAATCCCATTGCCAGCTCTTTTTGCAAAATTATTGGATAAGCGGATGAAGCCACTAGTCCATTGGTGAAAGTTGCCCAACAAGATTGAAAGATAAACACCACATACTTCCTCATGAGCTATAAAACATTGACACAAATCAGAGGTGATAAATTTTGAATGGTTTAAAGGTAGCACTCAAGCAATTTACTTTGGAATGGCGGAGAAATACCATGTAGTAGGTATGTATGGTGGACACAAATGGCATGAATATTTGGCTCAAGTATTTGGATGCATGAGAAGTATTCCCTCTCGATACAAGGTTTAGGCTAGCAAGGTTATTTGAAGCAAACTCAAGTATGAAATGGTGCAGCAAGACTCACATATAAACATATTGTAAGCATTATAAGACTTTACATCGTCTCCTTGTTGTTCAAACACCTCAACCAGAAAATATCTAGACTTAGAGAGACCAATCATGCAAACCAAATTTTAACAAGCTCTATGTAATTATTCATTAATGGGTACAAGGTACATGATGCAAGAGCTTAAACAAGATCTATATGAGCACAACAATTGCCAAGTTTCACATTATTCAAGACATTATACCAATTACTACATGTAGCATTTCCCGTTTCCAACCATATAACAATTAACGAAGCAGCTTTCATGAAAATTAAAGCTAAGAACACATGTGTTCATACGAACCAGAGGAGCGTGTCTCTCTCCCACACAAGGATGAACTTATTCAGAGAATGAAAATAACAAAACAAAAACAAAAATAAAAGCACACAGACGCTCCAAGTAAAGTACACAAGATGTGACCGAATAAAAATATAGTTTCACTAGAAGAAACCTGATAAGTTGTCGATGAAGAAGGGGATGCCTTGGGCATCCCCAAGCTTAGATGCTTGAGTCTTCTTAAAATATGCAGGGATGAACCACCGGGGCATCCCCAATCTTAGACTTTTCATTCTTCTTGATCGTAGTATATCATCCTCCTCTCTTGACCCTTGAAAACTTCCTTCACACCAAACTTCAAGCAAACTCATTAGAGGGTTAGTGCATAATCAAAAATTCACATGTTCAGAGGTGACACAAACATTATTTTCACTTCTGGACATTGCATAAAGCTACTGGACATTTATGGATCAAAGAAATAAATCCAACATAGCAAAAGAGGCAATGCGAAATAAAAGGCAGAATCTGTCAAAAACAGAACAGTCCGTAAAGACGAATTTAAATCTGGCACCAGACTTGCTCAAATGGAAAAACTCAAAACTAATGAAAGTTGTACATATCTGAGGATCACGCTCGTAAATTGGCAGATTTTTCGAATTTTCTACAGAGGTCGTGCCCAGATTCGTGACAGACAGCAATGCTGTTTCTGCGCAGATCCCAAATATAACATCAACTTTAACATAGAAACTTTACTTGGCACAACAAAACACAAAACTAAGATAAGGAGAGGTTGATACAGTAGTAAACAACTTCCAAAACACAAATATAAAACAAAGTACTGTAGCAAAATAACACATGGGTTATCTCCCAAGAAGTTCTTTCTTTATAGCCATTAAGATGGGCTCAGCAATTTTGGTGATGCACCCGCAAGAAATAATATTTGAAGCAAAAGAGAGCTTCAAGAGGCAATTCAAAACACATTTAAGCCTAACATGCTTCCTATGCAGAAGAATCTTATACACATATGAATTCATGAAGAGCAAAGTGACAAGCATAAGAGGATAAAACACGAGTAACTTAAAGATTCTCAACATAAAGAGGGGAAACTTAATATTATTAAGATGCATATAACCATATTTCTCTCTCATAATAACTTTCAGTAGCATCATTGATGAAATCCACAATATACCCGTCACTTAAAACATTCTTATCATGGTTCATATGCATAGAAGTATCATTAATTTTGGCATAAGAAGAGTTATTCTCATTAATAGTAATTGGAGCAAGATTATTATCAAGAATTTGAACATGGTAAACAAGTTGCATACTAAGGGAATGGTTTTTAGCAAGCCCATCATAACTATGACAAGTTTCATAAGGATAATTGTAACATGTGTCATATACATCTCTATAGCAATTATCTAAACCAGAATATGTAATATCATCATTTTCACTAAAAGTAGAAGTCTCAAATATAGGATCTTCAAGCACAACATCCCCAAGCTTAGGGCTTTCAATATCATCGTTTAAGGGGACATGAATAATGCTATCATCATTACTTTCATAATCAGTACCAAAGAGATTTCCAATATCAAAGGTAGTGTGCTCATCCAAATCATGATCGCTAATGTATGTAAAGGGCATAGGAAGATCATCGTATTCAGATTCATTATCATAATAATCATTAGGCGCAACATACTTACAGTTACCTATTGTTACCTCATACACGCGGGGATATGCCATTGCCTCTTTCTCTTTATTCTCTTTCTTCTTCTTCTTCGTTCCCTTCTTCTTCTTCTTCTTCTTCTTCTTCTTCTCTTCCTTCTCCTCGTTCCCTTCTTTAGGAGGAAGAGGCTTGAAGGGTGGCTTGTCCGCATAACCTGATTTACTTTTAGAAACAATAGAAGAAACTTGGGAGGATCCCTCCTTTTCATTAATTAATTGAAAACACACAGCGGTCCTATCATATTTTGGCAAGGTGTCATCTTCTAAAATATTCTGTATGTAAGTATTTGTATGGCAATTATTAATGCAATAAGAAAGACAACCATGCAGGACATCATCAATATCAAGATCGTTAATATTTAACAAAGAAATTTTTCTTGATAACTCTTCACACTTCAAAAATAAGGTAAGTTCATCATGCTGATTAGGAATAATTTCATCATCACAATACAAATTTGCAGCACTCATGGGGTTTGAATTATCATTGGAGGAGCATTGAAAATTAAAATGACCAACTCTATGGCAAAGTTCACAAATAAAAGGATAGAGGGCACACACTTTTTCTCCAAGATCATCTAGAGCTCTAGACCACTTTCTAGTTTTTTCATTTTTGTGATGGATACAATATTCATCTTCTATTTGATTAATTCCACAAGGTCTATGTATTCCACAAAAATTAACATGCTTATAGGAAATAGCATTCTTAGGAGTTTGAGCATGCTTATTGCAATCATTAATAACAATTTCATCCTTCATACAAGCCTCTTTAAAAGGTTCATGATACTTATCAAAATTCTTCCTAGGCAATTCAAAATGAGAAGCAAAGGCTTTATAAAGATTTGCAGCAACTTGAGAGTCAAGACCATAAGTAGCACTCATATTTCGAAATTTATCAGTATTCATAAAAGTTTCAATGCATTCATAATCATAGTTTATACCTGACTCTTTACCTTTGTCGTTCTCCCAATCTTCAGCGTTCTCCTTAATCCGATCAAGAAGGTCCCTTTTAAACTCTTCTTTATTGCTCGTGAATGATCCAGAACAAGTAGTATCCAGCAAGGTCTTATCTTGAAAAGAAAGTCTTGCATAGAAATTATCAATGATGATATTACCTGGAAGCTCATGATTGGGGCATTTGAGCATTAAAGTCTTCAATCTCTCCCA
Organism: Lolium multiflorum; assembly: GCA_030979885.1. NCBI lineage: Eukaryota > Viridiplantae > Streptophyta > Magnoliopsida > Poales > Poaceae > Lolium > Lolium multiflorum. Next base: position 161,067,925 of record CM061749.1, read on the forward strand.
TGCTTGGGCAATACTCTCTCCATCATGAGGCCAAAAATTATATATATGGTTTCGATCTTTGTGAATTTCACTTGGAGGATAGAACTTGGAATAAAATAGAGGCACAATATCCTTCCAATCAAGAGAGTGCCCGTCCTTCAATAGTTTATACCAATGCGCCGCTTCACCAGATAGCGATATAACAAATAATTTCTTTCTAACTTCATCCATTGAAATACCTGCACACTTGAATAACCCGCATAATTCATGCAAAAACAGTAAATGATTCCAGGATGGACAGTTCCATCCCCTTCATAGCGGTTATCCATAACACGTTCAATAATTTCCATAGGTATTTTATATGGAATACTTTCAGCAGGTGGATTTAAAATATCAGAAGCATCATTAGAGTTATCGCATATGGGAGATAAAGCATCATCAGAGCAAAATATTTCTTCTAAAGCGGAGGAGAAAAAGATTATTTTTATGTAAACCAGCTTCCCCAAGCTTAGACTTCTTCATAGCATTAGCAGTAATTGCATTCATACTAATAACATTGCTACTATCATGTAAATAAGGTTCCATAGGTTTTTTAATTTTTGTATCAAACCATCCATGTCTTAAATCAGGAAATAGAATAAGAAGCTCACTAATTTTTTTGTTGTTTTCCATTATGCCTAACTAGTGAAAAATAAAAACAAGAAACAAAAAGATGCAATTGCAGGATCTAAAGGAAATAGCTTCGAGCACACACACAATGGCGCCGGAAAAGTACTGTTACTGGAACCGGAGTATGAGTGCCTTTTACCTTTCCTCCCCGGCAACGGCGCCAGAAAAGTATTTGATGTCTACGGGAGCTTCTATTCTTGTAGACAATGTTGGGCCTCCAAGAGCAGAGGTTTGTAGAACAGCAAGCAAGTTTCCCTTAAGTGGATTACCCAAGGTTTATCGAACTCGGGGAGGAAGAGGTCAAAGATATCCCTCTCAAGCAACCCTGCAATCACAAGCAGTCTCTTGTGTCCCCAACACACCAAATACACTTGTCAGGTGATAGGTGCACTAGTTCGGCGAAGAGATAGTGAAATACAAGTAATATGGATGTATATGAGTGGTAATAGCAATCTGAATAAAATATGGCAGCGAGTAAACATGCAACAAAATAGTAAACAAACGGAGATTCGATGCTTGGAAGCAAGGCCTAGGGATCCTGCTTTCACTAGTGGACACTCTCAACAATGATCACATAATAGGACTACTCTACACTCTTTGTTGGATGATGAACGCATTGCGTAGGATTACACGAACCCTCAATGCCGGAGTTAACAAGCTCCACAATGCAATGTTCATATTTAAATAACCTTATGCAAGATAGATCAACATAATTACACCAAGAACTAACATAGCATGCACACTATCACCATCATGCATATGTAGGAGGAATAATACACATCAATACCATCATAGCAATAATTAACTTCATAATCTACAAGAGATCATAATCATAGCCTACGCCAAGTACTCACACGGTGCACACACTGTCACCATTACACACGTGGAGGAGGAATAGAGTACTTTAATAACATCACTAGAGTAGCACATAGATAATATTCAACTAGATCACATAAAGAGAGAGATGAACCACATAGCTACGGTAGAGCCCTCAGAGGGGGGAGAACTACTCCCTCATCATGGGGACAACGATGGCGGTGAAGATGTGGAGACGGTGGTGGAGATGACTCCGGGGGCAATTCCCCGTCCGGCAGGGTGCCGGAGACTTCGTCCCCCGAATCTTGATCGCGATGGCGCGCTCTCGGAAGGTTTCCGTACGTGGCTCTCGGTACTGGGGGTTTCGCGACGGAAGCTTTAAGTAGGCGGAGGGTCAACGGGGGGCCACACGAGGCCCAGGGGGTAGGTCGGCGCGGCCAGGGCCTGCCGCGCCGGCCTCCCTCCTGGCCGCCTCGTGGTTCACTAGTTAGGTCTTCGGTCTCGGGAAGCTTGCAGCAAAATAGGACCCGAAAGCTCGTCCAATCCGAGAATATTTCTTTACTAGGATTTCTGAAACCAAACAGCAGAAAACAGCAACTGGCTCTTCGGCATCTTGTTAATAGGTTAGTTCCAGAAAATGCGTAAATACGACATATAATGTGCATAAAACATGTAGGTATCATCAATAAAGTAGCATGGAACATAAGAAATTATCGATACGTTGGAGACGTATCAAGGAACCAAGCGGCGACCGAGCCAACAGTTGTACATGTTGGCGGCCGTCAAGCCGCTCTCCTTCAGCGTCTGAATCGCTTGGCGCATCCCCTTCACCACCTCCTCGGTCCTTCGCAGCGACCTCACGTTGAGCGCCGCGCACGCTCGGCTACGGCGTACTGGGGAATGCGACTTCGCGGGAGGGTGCACTCTGGCATAAAACCAGTACTTGCGCCATTGCGCGCGCCTTCTTGGGCAGCGCCATGTCGATGAAGTTTTCCCGGACTTCACGGAATGATCCCGCCGTTGGGGATCGATTCGTCGACCTTGCTTCCCGAGTCGCCGCCCATGGAAGATGGACACCCACAGAGGGAAATACGGCGGCAGCCCGGGTAGCATTCGCACAGCGCCACGAACGCGCGATTTGCTGAACGCGTGCGGCCGAGGTCGGAGACCTTGATGTTGTAGAAAGAGAGGAGTTGCCGGAAGAAATCGGAAGAAGGAGAGTGAGACCTCGGTCGAGGAAGCTCAAGAAGAGTACGAACTCGCTGGCGCGGAGTGGCTCTGCCGTTCGCCGGCACTCTCCACCGTTCCGGCTTGAACTGGGGATGATTCCCGCAGCTACGTACGGGATCAAGGCTTCCTTAGTGACCTTGGATTTCCCCCATCCCTTCGCCGCCGAGGTGAAGAATTTGGAACAGAGAAATGACGAGAGAGGGAAGAATGCGAGTGATGAGCACTAATCTTGGTGGACCTCTTATACCGCACTCGTCGGATTAGGGATGAGATCGGTCGATTGGGATCCGAATCACCGCGTAATCAACGGTCGGGATTTGCGCCGGTTCCGGGAGGATAGCCGTTAAACTAGCCGTTAGCGGTCACATCAGACCCAACGGTCAATGATACGTCTCCGACGTATCGATAATTTCTTATGTTCCGTGCTACTTTATTGATGATACCTACATGTTTTATGCACATTATATGTCGTATTTATGCATTTTCTGGAACTAACCTATTAACAAGATGCCAAGTGCCAGTTCCTGTTTTCTGCTGTTTTGGAGAAATCCTAGTAACGAAATATTCTCAATGACGAAATCAACGCCCAGGTTCCTATTTTGTGGGAAGCATCCGGAACACCCGAGAGCCAATGAGGAGGCCCGCGGGGCCCAGATGACATGGTGGCGCGGCCAGGGTGGTCGCCACCCTATGGTGTGGTCGCCCCTTCGACCTTCTGACGCCGCCTCTTCGCCTATAAAGGTCCCTGACCTAAAAACCCTTACGGAGACCCACGATACGAGAAAACCTTCCAGCCGCCGCCATCGCGAAATCAAGATTCGGGGGACCTGTCAAGACGCCGCCGGACGGGAATTGCCCCCGGGCCGTCTCCACCGCCATCTTCACCGCCATCGTTGTTCCCATGATGAGGAGGGAGTAGTTCTCCCTCGAGGCTGAGGGCTCTACCAGTAGCTATGGTTAATCTCTCTCTCTGTACTCCAATAAAATGATCTCATGAGCTGCCTTACATGATTGAGATCCATATGATGAGCTTTGTATCGCTGCTAGTTGTGTGCTACTCATGTGATGTTATTAAAGTAGTTCTATTCCTCCTACTTGGTGTAAAGGTGATTAGTGTGTGCACCTTGTGGTTCTTGTCGTAGGCTATGATCATGATCTCTTGTAGATTGTGGAGTTAATTATCATTATGATAGTATTGATGTGATCTATTCCTCCTTCATAGTGTAATATGGACAGCGTGTGCACTATGTTAGTTCTTGGTTTATTTTGCAATGATCTATTATGCTCTAAGGTTACTTAAATATGAACATGGAATTGTGGAGCTTGTTAACTCCGGCATTGAGGGTTCGTGTAATCCTACGCAATGATGTTCATTATCAAACAAGAGTGTATGTAGCACATATGAGAAGAAGTATTTATTATGCGATCAATGTTGAGAGTGTCCACTAGTGAAAGTATGATCCCTAGGCCTTGTTTCCAATACTGAAAACACCGTTTATTTACTGTTCTGTTGCATGTTTACTCGCTGCCATATTTTATTCAGATTGCTATTACCACTCATATACATCCATATTACTTGTATTTCACTATCTCTTCGCCGAACTAGTGCACCTATACACCTGACAAGTGTATTTGGTGTGTTGGGGACACAAGAGACTTCTTGCTTTGTGATTACAGGGTTGCTTGAGAGGGATATCTTTGACCTCTTCCTCCCTGAGTTCGATAAACGGGTGATCCACTTAAGGGAAACTTGCTGCTGTTCTACAAACCTCTGCACTTGGAGGCCCAACACTGTCTACAAGAATAGAAGCACCCGTAGACATCAAGCACTTTTCTGGCGCCGTTGCCGGGGAGGAAAGGTAAAAGGTACTCACACTCCGGTTCCGGTAACATACTTTTCTGGCGCCATTGTGTGTGTGCTCGAAGCTATTTCCTTTAGACTCTGCAATTACATCTTTTTGTTTCTTGTTTTTATTTTTCACTAGTTAGGCATAATGGAAAACAACAAAAAAATTAGTGAGCTTCTTATTCTATTTCCTGATTTAAGACATGGATGGTTTGATGCGAAAATTAAAAAACCTATGGAACCTTATTTACATGATAGTAGCAATGTTATTAGTATGAATGCAATTACTGCTAATGCTATGAAGAAGTCTAAGCTTGGGGAAGCTAGTTTACATAAAAATAATCTTTTTAGCTCCTCCGCTTTGGAAGAAATATTTTGCTCTGATAATGCTTTATCTCCCATATGCGATAACTCTAATGATGCTTCTGATATTTTAAATCCACCTGCTGAAAGTATTCCGTATAAAATACCTATGAAAATTATTGAACGTGTTATGGATAACCGCTATGAAGGGGATGGAACTGTCCATCCTAGTAATCATTTACTGTTTTTGCATGAATTATGCGGGTTATTCAAGTGTGCAGGTATCTCTATGGATGAAGTGAAGAAGAAACTATTCTCTATATCGCTATCTGGTGAAGCGGCGCATTGGTATAAACTATTGAAGGACGGGCGCTCTCTTGATTGGAAGGATATTGTGCCTCTATTTTATTCCAAGTTCTATCCTCCAAGTGAAATTCACAAAGATCGAAACCATATATATAATTTTTGGCCTCATGATGGAGAGAGTATTGCCCAAGCATGGGAGAGATTGAAGACTTTAATGCTCAAATGCCCCAATCATGAGCTTCCAGGTAATATCATCATTGATAATTTCTATGCAAGACTTTCTTTTCAAGATAAGACCTTGCTGGATACTACTTGTTCTGGATCATTCACGAGCAATAAAGAAGAGTTTAAAAGGGACCTTCTCGATCGGATTAAGGAGAACGCTGAAGATTGGGAGAACGACAAAGGTAAAGAGTCAGGTATAAATTATGATTATGAATGCATTGAAACTTTCATGGATAGTGGTAAATTTCGAAATATGAGTGCTACTTATGGTCTTGACTCTCAAGTTGCTGCAAATCTTTATAAAGCCTTTGCTTCTCATTTAGAATTGCCTAAAAAGAATTTTGATAAGTATCATGAACCTTTTAAAGAGGCTTGCATGAAGAATGACATTGTTGTTAATGATTGCATGCTCAAACTCCTAAGAATGCTATTTCCTATAAGCATGTTAATTTTTGTGGAATACATAGACCTTGTGGAATTAATCAAATAGAAGATGAATATTGTATCCATCACAGAAATGAAAAAACTAGAAAGTGGTCTAGAGCTCTAGATGATCTTGGAGAAAAAGTGTGTGCCCTCTATCCTTTTATTTGTGAACTTTGCCATAGAGTTGGTCATTTTAATTTTCAATGTTCCTCCAATGATAATTCAAACCCCATGAGTGCTGCAAATTTGTATTGTGATGATGAAATTATTCCTAATCAGCATGATGAACTTACCTTATTTTTGAAGTGTGAAGAGTTATCAAGAAAAATTTCTTTGTTAAATATTAACGATCTTGATATTGATGATGTCCTGCATGGTTGTCTTTCTTATTGCATTAATAATTGCCATACAAATACTTACATACAGAATATTTTAGAAGATGACACCTTGCCAAAATATGATAGGACCGCTGTGTGTTTTCAATTAATTAATGAAAAGGAGGGATCCTCCCAAGTTTCTTCTATTGTTTCTAAAAGAAAATCAGGTTATGCGGACAAGCCACCCTTCAAGCCTCTTCCTCCTAAAGAAGGGAACGAGGAGAAGGAGAAGAAGAAGAAGAAGGGAAGAAGAAGAAGAAGAAGAAGAAGAAGAAGAAGAAGAAGAAGAAGAAGAAGAAGAAGGAGAATAAAAAGAAAGAGGTAACGGCGTATCCCGCGTGAATGAGATAACGCTAGGTAACCGTAAGTATGTTGCTCCTAATGATTATTATGATAATGAATCTGAGTACGATGATCTTCCTATACCCTTTACCCATATTAGTGATCATGATTTGGATGAGCACGCTGCCTTTGATATTGAAAATCTCTTTGGTACTGATTATGAAATTAATGATGATAGCATTATTCATGTCCCCTTAAACGATGATATTGAAAGCTCTAAGCTTGGGGATGTTGTGCTTGAAGATCCTGTATTTGAGACATCTACTTTTAGTAAAAATGATGATATTACATATTCAGGTTTAGATAATCGCTATAGAGATGGATATGACACATGTTACAATTATCCTTATGAAACTTGTCATAGTTATGATGGGCTTGCCAAAAACAACTCTTTTAATATGCAACTTGTTTACCATGTTCAAATTCTTGATAATAATCTTGCTCCAATTACTATTGATGAGAATAACTCTTCTTATGCCAAAATTAATGATACTTCTATGCATATGAACCATGATAAGAATGTTTTAAGTGACGGGTATATTGTGGATTTCATTAATGATGCTACTGAAAGTTATTATGAGAGAGGGAAATATGGTTATATGCATCTTAATAATATTAAGTTTCCCCTCTTTATGTTGAGAATCTTTAAGTTACTCGTGTTTTATCCTCTTATGCTTGCCACTTGCTCTTCATGAATTCATTTGTATACAAGTCTTTTGCATAGGAAGCATGTTAGGCTCAAATGTGTTTTGAATTGCCTCTTGATGCTCTCTTTTTGCTTCAAATACTATTTCTTACGAGTGCATCATTAAAACTGCTGAGCCCATCTTCATGGCTATAAAGAAAGAACTTCTTGGGAGATAACCCATGTGTTATTTTGCTACAGTACTCTGTTTTATATTTGTGTCTTGGAAGTTGTTTACTACTGTAGCAACCTCTCCTTATCATGTTTTTGTGCCAAGTAAAGTTTCTATGTCAAAGTTGATGTTATATTTGGGATCGCTGCGCAGAAACAGCATTGCTGTCTGTCACGAATCTGGCACAGTTCCCTGTAGAAAATTCGAAAAATCTGCCAATTTACGAGCGGGATCCTCAGATATGTACGCAACTTTCATTAGTTTTGAGTTTTTCCATTTGAGCAAGTCTGGTGCCAGTTTTAAATTCGTCTTTACGGACTGTTCTGTTTTTGACAGATTCTGCCTTTTATTTCGCATTGCCTCTTTTGTTATGTTGGATTCATTTCTTTGATCCATTAATGTCCAGTAGCTTTATGCAATGTCCAGAAGTGAAAAGAATGTTTGTGCCACCTCCGAACATGTGAATTTTTGATTATGCACTAACCCTCTAATGAGTTTGCTTGAAGTTTGGTGTGAAGGAAGTTTTCAAGGATCAATAGAAGAGGGTGATATAATGTGATCGAGAAGAGTGAAAGGTCTAAGCTTGGGGATGCCCCGGTGGTTCATCCCTGCATATTTTAAGAAGACTCAAGTATCTAAGCTTGGGGATGCCCAATGCATCCCCTTCTTCATCGACAAAGTATCAGGTTCCTTCTCTTGAAACTATATTTTTATTCTGTCACATCTTATATACTTTACTTGGAGCGTCTGTATGCTTTTGTTTTTGTTTTTGTTTGAATAAATGATTGTTTGGGAGAGACACGCTCCGCTGGTTCGTATGAACACATGTGTTCTTAGCTTTAATTTTCATGGCTAAGGTTGAAACTGCTTCGTTAATTATATGGTTGAAACGGAAATGCTACATGTAGTAATTGGTATAATGTCTTGAATAATGTGAAACTTGGCAATTGTTGTGCTCATATAGATCTTGTTTAAGCTCTTGCATCATGTACCTTGTACCCATTAATGAATAATTACATAGAGCTTGTTAAAATTTGGCTTGCATGATTGGTCTCTCTAAGTCTAGATATTTTCTGGTTGAGGTGTTTGAACAACAAGGAGACGATGTAAATTCTTATAATGCTTACAATATGTTTATATGTGAGTCTTGCTGCACCATTTCATACTTGAGTTTGCTTCAAATAACCTTTGCTAGCCTAAACCTTGTAACGAGAGGGAATACTTCTCATGCATCCAAATACTTGAGCCAAACCCATGCTATTTGTGTCCACCATACCTAACTACTACATGGTATTTCTCCACATTCCAAAGTAAATTGCTTTGAGTGCTACCTTTAAACCATTCAAAATTTATCACTTCTGATTTGTGTCAATGTTTTATAGCTCATGAGGAAGTATGTGGTGTTTATCTTTAAATCTTGTTGGGCAACTTTCTACCAATGGACTAGTGGTTTCATCCGCTTATCCAATAATTTTAAAAAGAGCCGGCAATGGGATTCCCAGCCCCAAATTAATTAACAAAAAATAGACACTCCTCCATGGTATGTGATTGTTGAACGGCACCCGGGATTCGGTTAGCTATGGCTTGAGAAAGCAAAGGTGGGGAGTAAGTGTCATCATAATAAACTAAAATAAAAAGGCACCCCTTCATGGTATGAGATTGTCGGCAGGCACCCGAGGATTCGGCTAGCCATGGTTTGTGAAAGAAAGGCTGGAAGGAGTGCCACCCAAAAACAAATAAAATGGGAGCCGCTCTTTGAAGGTTTGCCTGCAAGGGGGTTAGAGTACCCGCTACCATTCGCTGACAACAACAAACACCTCTCAAAACTTTACTTTTATGCTCTCTTTATGTTTCAAACAAAAGCTCTAGCACAAATATAGCAATCGATGCTTTCCTCTTTGAAGGACCTTTCTTTACTTTTATTGTTGAGTCAGTTTACCTATCTCTCTCCACCTTAAGAAGCAAACTTGTGTGAACTGTGCATTGATTCCTACATACTCGCATATTGCACTTGTTATATTACTTTACATTGACACTATCCATGAGATATACATGTTATAAGTTGAAAGCAACCGCCGAAACTTAATCTTCCTTTTGTGTTGCTTCAATACCTTTACTTTGATTTATTGCTTTATGAGTTAACTCTTATGCAAGACTTATTGATGCTTGCCTTGAAAGTACTATTCATGAAAAGTCTTTGCTTTATGATTCATTTGTTTACTCATGTCATTACCATTGTTTTGATCACTGCATTCATTATTTGTAACAGTATGATCAAGGTTATGATAGCATGTCACTTAAGAAATTATCTTGTTATCGCTTTTACTCAAGCCGACTGTTAACTAAGTTTGGGGATGCTTATATTTCCATTTATCGCATAATTTCTTATGTTCCATGCTACTTTATTGATGATACCTACATGTTTTATTTGTCGTATTTATGCATTTTCTGAACCAACCCATTAACAAGATGCTTAAGTGCCGCCTCTGCCTGCTTTTGGTTTCGTAACTTAGTAACGAAATATTCCTTAATTGACCTAAATCAACGCCCAGGTTCCTATTTTGCCTGGAAGCATCCAGAACACCGCCGCCAGAGGGGGGCCCCGTGGGCCCCAGATGACATGGTGGGCGCGCCAGGGCTGGGCCCCGCCACCCTATGGTGGTCGCCTTCGACCTTTCTCGCTGCTGCCTTCGCCTTATAAAGGTCCCCTGACCTAAAACCTCTTACGGAGACCCACGATACGGAGAAAACCTTCCAGTAGCCGCCGCCATCTTAAATCAAGATTCGGGGACGGGTCTCTCGTTTCGGCACGCCGCCGGATTTGTGGAATGTTCTTAAGTCAGCCTCCACTCGCCATCTTCACCGCCATCGTTGTTCCCATGATGAGGAGGGAGAAGTTCTCCGGGCTCTACTGTAGCTATGTGGTTAATCTCTCTCTCTCGTACTTTCAATGCAATGATCTCATGAGCTGCCTTGCATGATTGAGATTCATATGAGCTTGTATCACACATGTGCAAGTACCATGTGATGTTATTAAAGTAGTTCTATTCCTCCTACTTGGTGTAAAGGTGATTAGTGTGTGCACCCTGTGGTTCTTGTTGTAGGCTATGATCACGATCTCTTGTAGATTGTGGAGTTAATTATCATTATGATAGTATTGATGTGATCTATTCCTTCATAGTGTAATACGGACAGCGTGTGCACTATGTTAGTTCTTGGTTTATTTTGCAATGATCTATTATGCTCTAAGGTTACTTAAATATGAACATGGAATTGTGGAGCTTGTTAACTCCGGCATTGAGGGTTCGTGTAATCCTACGCAATGATGTTCATTATCAAACAAGAGTGTATGTAGCACATATGAGAAGAAGTATTTATTATGCGATCAATGTTGAGAGTGTCCACTAGTGAAAGTATGACCCCTAGGCCTTGTTTCCAATACTGGAATCTCCGTTTGTTTACTGTTCCGTTGCATGTTTACTCGCTGCCATATTTTATTCAGATTGCTATTACCACCCATATACATCCATATTACTTGTATTTCACTATCTCTTTCGCCGAACTAGTGCACCTATACACCCGACAAGTGTATTTGGTGTGTTGGGGACACAAGAGACTTCTTGCTTTGTGATTGCAGGGGTTGCTTGAGAGGATATCTTTGACCTCTTCCTCCCGAGTTCGACAAACCTTGGGTGATCCACTCTTAAGGGAAATCCTGTCACTGCTCTACAAACCTTCGCACTTGGAGGCCCAACACTGCCTACAAGAATAGAAGCACCCGTAGACATCACCACCTGCGCACAAACGCTCGCGCCTGGGCCAACGTGGAAATTTAGCCGTTGCTTCCTCCACGGTTTCAATGTGTAAAACAAACGCCGATCGGGTAAACGACGAATGGCCAAAGCCGATCGTCACACACCGATTCGGCCGACGCCAAGTAGCATGTATCGACCGGGCAACGCCGATCGACTTGCACCCCGACTGGGTCGCACCTGCGATCGGAGGTCGCCGTGCTACAACCCACTTCAAGAGCCCGATGGCGATTCACCCTAGTCCATCGCCGCACTTCTTTGAAGCCCGCTTTGGACTCACGCTTCATCGTCACCGCGCCGGTGATCATCGATGGGGATACACCCATGAGGGTGTGGGCCGCGCTCCCACTTCGCCATGAAAGAAGGAGACCTGGAGGCCGCCGCCGCCGAGCGATCGCCATGAAGCGACCGGGGCCACTCGTCTGTGGAGGGAGGCCCGTGCGACCGGATGAGAATATCATGGAGAGTAGAGGACTCGTGATTAGTAGCAACCGTACATTCAGAGTTATCTCCTTGTAACTCCTAGATCGGGGTGTCCATATAAAACCCCCGAGCCAAAATCCTAGAGGACACATCATCTAAGATCCAATCTCCTCTGTAAGCTCTGCGTAGCCGCCTGATCGAGCCCCCCACGTAATTCCCCATCGAGTACAAAGATCTAGCAGATTTTAGGCCCTTTACTATCCGGAGGGGCTGAACCCGCAACCCTTGCGTCCGTGCACCCTGACCCGCGATGGCCAAGCCTCTTGCCCCCGCATCAAAGAAGTGCTGCCCTGCAGTTATCCGCCGTGGTCATATCCACGACAGTCCCCGACCTCCTCCGCAGCTCCTGCAGCCGAAACAACCTCGTCGTCGGCCGTCCCTGTGGAGCGCCGCTGGCCGTTACTCACGGTGTGTTGCTCTTTGTGCTCCCACGGGGTCGCCGCGACCTCATCGCACACTGCCGTTGCTATACACTTTGCACCCGAGGAGGATCCCTCACCGAGGGGCAAAGAAGCAGGGGCCAGGGCGTAGTTTCCCTGACTCGTAGTACGGCGAGTTACCCGCCTTCGGAACACCCGCACGGAGACAGGCTCATCGTCGCTTGTCCGGGAATTATTTGGGCGCTGCTGCTGTTGCTATACGAGTTGCTTGTGCTCTAGTAGCCTTGATCCTGCCATAGCTTACGTATCTAGGGTTTACATGAAGAGTCCTAGCCGAACACAAGTTGCCCAATACGGTACAATATCTTGCCGTGTACGTCAAGGATCTGCCTTCCATCTAAGCCGCATCGGATCCCACTTTATGGGCCTCCACGGATCCGGCCTCCTTCGTAGGTCGGTTGAGATCCGGCCTCCCTTCTCCTGGGCCGGACTTCATCCTTCACGATCAACAACAACAGGGCCGCCCGATGGGCCACATGCCACCATCACCGTCTGTGGGCCACCCGGGCTTGCCGGATCTAGGCCATGTCGTTGATATACCCATAAAGTATACCCACAACAAGATCCCGGTTCTCCGAGATTCATCATTCCTCCAACTTCAATCAACTCGGATCCGAAGAGAATCTTGAAGAGCTTCCAAACTTTACTTGTTTCCGACATCATCTTCTCGGAAATCATCTGTCCTTTTCCCGCGCACAACTTCCTCTTTTCCCGCGCTAAATTTTCGCAGATGCGAATCTTAGCCTAAATTTTGGAGCGCATAGCTTAAGTTACCTCCCTAGTTTTACCGCTTAACCTTAAGATACGGTCAAGCATCCAACGGTGAGACTGCCTGGGCTTCCACCGTCGGATCCGAAATACGAATCTCCGCTAGGTCTATAGTAACAACCTCGCGCGGTAACTTCTCATTCTTTTCACCTTCTCACCCGTCTTATCTCTTCCTCGCCGCGCCGCCCGACGTATCTCAACTCCGGCGAGCTCTGTCACGGAAAGCTCGCGCACCGCCACTCCAAGCCTCCTCGCCAAGATCATCTCATGATCGAGAACTTCTTCGCCGCCGATCTCGTGGTCACGTCGGTGATTTCCTTTCAAGCTCAGCCGACCCTCCTCTCTTCACTCTGAGTTCGTCTGCCACCGCGCCTATTAACGGCACGTGCTAATCGCCTCGAGAAGAAAAACTTAGCGTAGATCCGAAGTACTTCCGCCTTAGTTTGCATGGGTGCAAACTCCTAAGCATGTCATGATTCACCACCAAATGCCAGTAGTTCTCCGAATAGCCCTTAACTCAAAGACACTCAGAACCAATCGTCTCTGATCCCATTGCATACTTGCCACCGTATATTTCCCGACATCAGTTAGCTCAACCATTTTCCGCATCTTCCAGCACCACTCGGCCGCATTCCCACCTTCAAAGAACTTCAAGAAGAACTCGAGGGGCAAGCCAGGATGGCAACCAAGGTACAGGAGTTTGAAAACAAGAATGCAAAGCCCGGAAACTGCTAAGGAGAAAAGGGTCATGGGTGGTCTTTATAAACCACAAAGATGTGGAATTTCAGATCGAGGGGATGATCTCCATTATTGGAGCTTGATAATGCCCCAAACGTATCTATAATTTCTTATGTTCCATGCTAGTTTTATGACAATACTCACATGTTTTATATACACTTTACATCATTTTGATGCATTTTTCCGGTACTAACCTATTAACAAGATGCCTAAGCGCCGCCTCGTTTTCTCGCTGTTTTTGGTTTCCGTAAATCCCACACAGAAATATTCTTAATTGGACGAAATAAAGCCTACTTGCCCGTAGGTTTCACGGAGCCTTCCGTAACACCGAAGAGGAGACGAAGAGGGACGCGAGGCGGCCACACCATAGGGGGCGCCCACCCCCTCGGCCGCGCCGCCATATGGGGAGCCCCCTGGCTCCCCCGACGCTACCCCTTCGCCTATTTATTCTCTCCATCGCGAAAACCCCAGTACCGGGAGCCACGATACGAGAAAAGTTATCGACGCCGCGCCGTCAATCCCATCTCGGTGGGAATTCAGGAGATCGCCTCCGGCACCCTGCGGGAGAGGGGAATCATCACCCCTGAGGGCTCTACATCACCATGCCCCCTCCGGACTGATGCGTGAGTAGTTCATCCTGGGACTATGGGTCCATAGCAGCAGCTATTTGCTGTCCTCTTGTGCCATCGTTTAGATCTTGTGAGCTGCCTATCATGATCATGATCATCTATTTGTAATACTACATGTTGTGTTAGGATCCGATGAATATTGAATACTATGTCAAGTTGATATTGATCTATCATATATGTGCTATTTATGTTCTTGCATGCTCTCCGTTGCTAGTAGAGGCTCTGGGCAATGGATACTTGTAACTCCAAGAGGGAGTATTTATGCTCGATAGTGGGTTCATGCCCTCATTGACAGTGACATAAAGTTCTAAGGTTGTGGATGTGCCGTTACACTAGGGATAAACATCGATGCTTTGTCTAAAGGATATTTGTGTTGATTACACTACACACCATACTTAATGCAATTGTCTGTTGTTTGCAACTTAATACCGGAGGGGGTGCTGATGCTAACTCAAGGTGGACTTTTTAGGCATAGATGGACTCGATGGCGGTCTATGTTCTTTGTCGTAATGCTTAAGTAAATCTCATAGTAGTCATCATGATATGTATATGCATCTCTATTTGTATTAATTGCCCAACTGTAATTTGTTCACCCAACATGCTATTTATCTTATTGGAGAGACACCACTAGTGAACCGTGGACCCCGGTCCATTCTTTTACATCTCTACTGCAATCTCTGTTCTTTGTTGTTCTTCACAAGCAAACATCATTCTCCACACCATACGTTTAATCCTTTGTTTTCAGCAAGCCTGAGATTGACAACCTCACCGTTAAGTTGGGGCAAAGTATTTGTTGTGCAGGTTTCACGTTGGCGCCGGAATCACTGTTGTTGCGCCGACACTACACTCCTTCACCAACAACCTTCATGTGGCCTTCATCTCCCATCGGGTTCGATAAACCTTGTCTTTTACCGAGGAAAACTAGCTGTCAGATCATCATACCTTCCTTAAATTCTAACGACATGCTTTATCATTACAAGGAAAGCTGCCTCCCACGCCGGCCAGGCTTCATATGCGATATCGAATGTCCCAAGCTCCTGTGAGCACATGAAATTGTCATGACCAAAGCTTGGCCGAACGCGGATTATCACTCTGCTCGGAATTTTCCTCTACCCTCAACACATATGGGCTTCAGCCCCACAACATCTGCCCAAACTCATATCTCCTTCTCTCCAACTTCGCAACTCTCTGCGAAGGGCATCTCGGAATCCGACCAGATGTCAAGTTATGGCAATTTTTCTTCCGAGTGAAGAAAGAAACAAAAGACAAGGATATGGTGAATCAGGAGCATGACGTTATGCTCCGACTAGGCCGTATGTATCCGCCCCATGAATCCCATGAATCCGTCCGTATTGGAACGACGGATGGTCCTACGAGAAGAACATCTTGGGGTTCGTGGGGTGTCCACGAAGGATTGCCCAAATTTGTCAACGAGCCTCCGAAGACCGCTAGTCGGAGCTTCTGCTCCCACGCTGCCCGCTTCCAATCTTGGAGTAGCAGCGCTGAGAATTTCTTGTAGTCCATGACGGTTAACCGGATCTCGCCGAACTTTGAGCCGGTTCACTCGGCGGATCCAGCCCACTTCGGTACGCCGCACGTTTAATCTGCGCCACACCGGGGCGGACGACCTTTCGAGCGACCCGCCACGATCTTTCCGGGGCCGAATTTCAAGAGGGAGAATCAAGACGTCGTGAGAAATTGGTCTAGCCAACCTATCCGTGAGTTAATCAAGGACATCCACACACAAACGACCAATGTCCTCCCAGAGCTCCATGTTGTTGCTTAGTAGACTAGACTTCTGGAGGAGGGATTCTCACTTTAAGGGGAGAAGAAGAGGGGCCATCGGGCGGAGTGTCCCCGGACGAGGCGAGCTACCCAGCTTCGAACACCCGCACCCGAGACAGGGCCTACTGCTGCTTGTCTGGAATTATCTGGGCGCTTGCGCGTTGTTACAATGAGTTGTGGTTGTCTCGTGTCTAGCTCGAGATCTCTCCTCAGGGCTCCCGGGATCCGGCTTATATAGGCGCCCGGATCTAGGGTTTGTACGGAGAGTCCTACCCGGAATACAAGTTGCCTAACTACGGTACAATGTCTTGCCGTGTACGTCAAGGATCCACCTATTCCTAACTTGTCGTCATGGATCCGGCTTCCTTCATGGGCCTTCACGGATCTGACTCTTGCTTAGACCTCTTCGGATCCGGGTACCTCTGTAGGTCGGTTCGGATCCGGCTACCTTCCTAGGGCGGTTCGGATCCGGGTACCTCTGTAGGGCGGTTCGGATCCGGCTACCTTCGTAGGGCGGTCGGATCCGGCTACCTTCGTAGGGCGGTTCGGATCCGGCTACCTTCGTAGGGCGGTTCGGATCCGGCTACCTCATAGGTCGGTTGGGATCCGACTCCTTGTTCCTGGGTTGGACATCTTCCATCTTGATCAACAACAACTGGGCCGCCCGATGGGCCATATGCCATCACCACCTGTGGGCCACCCGGGCTTGCCGGAATCGGACCATGTCGATGGTATACCTATGAAGTATATCCACAACAGTAGCCCCCGGAGTTCTCCAAGATTCACCGTTCTTCCATCCAGCTCAGCTTGCGCATGTATCTTCATCCTTTGGCTGGAACGAATAATAGAGAATCTTGAAGGACTCCAAACTTCATATCTCCAACCAAGTATTGGTCGGAAACTTCATGATCCAATGGTCAGATTCTTCGAAGACACCATCCAACGTAATCTTCGGTATGGATCCGACTAGCCAAATGTAGGTTCGGATCTGACTAGCCAAAATATAGGTGTGGATCCGACTACCCAAAATATAGGTGCGGATCCGACTAACAAAAAATTAGGTGCGGATCCGGCTACCAAAAATTGAGGTGCGGATCCGACTACCAAAAATTAGGTGCGGATCCGGCTACCAAAAAATAGGTGCGGATCCGACTACCAAAAATTAGGTGCGGATCCGGCTACCAAAAAATTAGGTGCGGATCCGGCTACCAAAAAATTAGGTGCGGATCCGACTAGTTAGCCAGATTTTCGCCATCTTTGAAATTTTTCTTGACATAACCATATGTATGTAGCCCCCGAGCGTTGAGTCGGCTTGCTCCAAGGAGACTCGATGCTCAGAAACTTAGCCCCCAAGCGTCAAGGTGGAAATTTTTCGGTTAGTTGCTCCAAAGAGAACTTCATCGATGTAGCCCCCGAGCGCCAAGGTGAATTTACTTGAAAATCCGGCTTGGAGCTCTTAGAGTAGCTTTATCTTTATATGTGACCAAGGAATAGTGTAAATCCCAAGCATCTAGGCGGAAATTTCCAGCACTAATACTCGAAAGGAAACACACTTTTCACTTAAGATCAAAATCGCAGCCCCCGAGGGTTGGTTCCGGCTAAGCATAGCGGAATCAAGACTCAAGTTGCTTTTCCAGCTGTGCATGCTACGGATCCGCCTAACCTTATCTCATATGGATCCGGCTAGCTTCCCCTGGGCTTCTCGCGATTGCTAGGTCTGCTTGAAAACACCTTAGTTCGAGGACTGTTGAAGGTCCAAGCATCATGTACCTGATATATAAACACAAAAACACATTTGTATTAAATTGTTTCTTTGACCATGTTCAACAAACAAATGTAAGGCGGAACAAAAACGGCCTTTGAACAAATGTTTTGAAGCTGAAACTATGCAGCAGTTGAACAACATAAAACTGTCAAGGCGGAAACAACTCGACTATCTTGAACAGTTAATGCAATTTATATGTTTTAAGCAAGATCTGGTTTATCCGTTCTTCTGGTTTATATGCTTGACTTTTCGCGAGACGGCAAACTTTAAACACAGAACATCTGCTGAGGCGATAGCGCTTAATAGCGAAACAATCAAGAACCTCAGAAACAGAGGCCGGTTTTAAGTACCGAAATGTCACTACTAAGGAATCCACATATAAACAACAGAAAACGTGTAGGCCAGAAAACTCAAGCTAACGCCCGAAGGCGGAAATTTTGTAGCGTACTGGAGCCTTAGGCGGCAAAAACAGTACAAAGTTTTTCACGAGCGCGAGGCAAATCGTGGAAAATATATGATCAATAGTGAAAGCGGTAAAAGACTCAGGACATGAGTGAACCAATCTTAATCTCAAGATCATAAAAATACAAAATATTAAATAAAAAAGGGATTCTAGTTGCTTTTTACAGAGCTAATGTTGGTCGTCGGAGACAAGTCCCGGACATGGTGTACATAACACTAATCCAACTGTGGACAAAGTTCGTGAGTTTTACAGATATATACCAAATTGATGTAGTCGCGTCAAGCCTACCTAACGCTTTAAACCGGGGACTAAGTTTTTAAGATGGTTGCTCCGTGTCTTACTACTCCGATCAGAAGAACCAAACAGAGGCTATAAAATTTCCTACTTGGGTCCAGATGAAGACTTGAGGAATCGATACGGATGCAATGTTTGGGTCATTGGAGTCGATCGCAGCAAGAGAGCATCGTAGGTGTCCTGATTTGTCATGGTTCCCAGATTCTCATCGCTCACCACGCATAATCGCAATGATTATGTTCTTCAATCCAAACGCTGCGAGCCGAGGCATGAATCAAGAGCTCCCTTGATTTATTCAGCGTACCAACGAATTCAGTACTAGTATGTTAAAATACAACACCTCCTTGGGGACTTGGGCCATGTCGCATGCATGCAAGCCGCGAAAATTTCCTAATGACGATCTCATTTCGACTGAATTAATGGCTGCCTCAAGTAGTATGTCATGGATGGCCCTCAACCAAATGCAGGCGGAAAATCGATGACCTATGGTTTGCCCATAGTTGTTCGACCATACCACGCGCGCTACGGTTGTAAAGTCGAGCCCCCTGTTCCGAGGTCACTTGTGAATCTCGTGATGGCGATATAGATGTCTACTCGCCTACTTCGCATGTAAGCCTAGGCGGAGCTGGCGAAGTCTCCGTCCGGCCCATGAAACAAAATCAGTAGTTGCTGTATATTCTGAGTCGTGCTTAGCCAGTCATGAGGTTCGTAGGTGTGGATCCAATCACCAAAATATAAGTATGGATCTGACTTCCAAAAAATTAGGTGCGGATCCGACTACCAAATATAGTGCGGATCCAACTTCTAAAATTTAGGTATGAATCCGACTACTGGGAACATAGGTGCTGATCCAGCCATCAAAATCTAGGTGCGGATCCGACTACTAAAATAGGGTGCGATCCGGCTACCCAAAACTTTTTAGGTGCGGATCCGGCCACTGGAAATGTGATTTCAAATTTCTAGATCTATGTATATTCTTCCTCTGGGAAGCTCCAATGACTGATCAGATCTTTGGCAACAAGGCCCTGCTCTGGCGGTGTCGGAAGCAAGGCTTTACCATTGCGCTGTCGAATTGACTTCGCTCCATGACACATGTGGATGCCGCCATTGGGACGAGAGAGCTTGACGGCTAGTCGGGTCGGAACCAACACTCGTCTCTCGTGATCACTCTAAAGTCAGGCAGTGACCACTTCCACAAGCTGATCGTGTCGTCGTAGCTCCCATGGCGGAATCCTCCTGGCTACGGCTCCGTGACGCCGCAGAGGCCTGGCTACGGGCGCCAACCGGCTGCCAGACGGTACCCTCGGAGGAGGGATCCTCACGAGGAGAAGAAGCAGGGGCCATAGGCTGAGTGTCCCCTGGACGGTAGTACGCGAGGCCACCCACCTGCACACCCGCACTTGGTGGCTGTGGCCCATCGCTGCTTGTCCGGAATTATCCGGGGCGCTGCGCGTTGTTACAATGAGTTGTGGTTGTCTCGCTTCTAGCTCGAGATCTCCCCTCAGGGCTCCCGGGATCCGGCTTATATAGGCGCCCGGATCTAGGGTGTTTACATGGAGAGTCCTAGCCGGAATACAAGTTGCCTAACTACGATACAATGTCTTGCCGTGTACGTCAAGGATCCACCTATTCCTAACTTGTCGTCATGGATCCGGCTTCCTTCATGGGCCTTCACGGATCTGACTCCCTGCATAGACTCCTTGATCCGGTGTACTTCAGAGGGTCGTGGTTCGGATCCCCCGCCACCTTCCTAGGCGAAGCCCGATCCGGGTACCTCCAGATAGGGCGGTTCTGGATCCTGCCACCTTCGTAGGGCGGCTTGGATCCTGCCACCTTTGCAGGGCTGCCGATCCTGGCCACCTTCGTAGGGCGTTCGGATCCGCTACCCCATAGGTCGGTTGGGATCCACCTTGTTCCTCGGGGTTGGACATCTTCCATCTTGATCAACAACAACTGGGCTGGGTGGGCCATATGCCATCACCACCATCTGTGGGCCACCCGGGCTTGCCGGAATCGGACCATGTCGATGGTATACCTATGAAGTATATCCACAACACTCTAGCTCCTTTGTCATTCTTAACTTCGCAAACTTTGGATGTTATTCTAACTTACTTTTTGTCTCCTCCAAATTTTGAAACTTTAGCTTTAGGAGAACTTCCGCACCATACTCCGTGTCTCCGCTGGGCCGCTGGTTGCTGAGGAGGTCTCCGGAGGACGATGACGGAGGAAGAGGAGCACGTGCCTCGCAAGGGCTGCCCCTCGACCTCTCAAAGCGTCCCCACGTCAAAGCTTCCGGCCCAAGTCGAGCTAGCGGCAGGCCTCCGCCAAGAAGCCCAATACCGTCAAACCACTCCGCCGGATTCCAGAAGTGAGCGTGAACGTATCAAACCGTGGCACAAACAGGAAAACGATCGCGCCCCCATTATTCCTGCCGCCTCGCATAAACTTATTACTATGAAGCTTCCTTTGCCTTTTTTGTAGAAATCTGAGTACCACGCTTTCGCGCTGTGGACCAACAATTTTAAGAGCTCATCACGAAATATATGAAGAAATCTCCGCTCGCTTGGCCCTCCAACTCCAGCTCACCTGGTGCTTCCCAGCCCCTCCTCAACCATCTCCCTCCTCCAGCCTCGCGAGCAATCTCCCCTATGCCACCTCTGCTGTTCTAGATAATTCCAAGCAGCCAGAAAGTGGGCTGAGAGAGCTGGCTGTGCTGAGTTTTTCCAACTAAGCCGAAGTACAAGGTCGAGGAGAGGCGGAAGTCACTTCTTCGTGAAAGGTCGAAGTCGCGCGGGTGACGTTGTCGTTTTTTCGAAGAATTTTGGAGATCCGGCTGACCTCACCTCCACCCCAAAGTTATATGCAACCAAGTTCTTCAACAAACTTTCTCGAGTATTTAAAGTGGATCTTGAACAGACCGCTAACGCCATGTCAATAACGCCTCGGGAAAGCTCTAATGCCGCGTCGGCCAGAAATTCAAGACTTCAAGAGGGAAGCTGGGCCAGTTCTTCACAAGCTCCTCCGTGCCAAAAGGTACTCCCCAAGAGCCCCCAAGTATATAGGCGGAAACTAGTCATTAGTTAGCACCCTAAATACTTAGAAGAAATTCTGACTGAAAAAAGAAAAAATAAATGTCGTGAGTAGCTCTGGGTTACTATGGCGGAAATGTTTTTCCGCAACAATGCTTCAGAAGGACTCACTTGTAAAATATCCAAAATTTACTCCTGATCTGTTTGTACGTTCAGGAACAGCAAGCTTTGCATTATGAGCTACACAAGAATATTGCTCTCAATGTACTACACTTAGGCCAAAGCGGAGCAAATTAAAAGCATTAAGTCGGAGAACATGATCTCACATGTGCCTGGTGTATTCCAAGGTTAGATTTCGTTTTACTTCAGCAATAATTCATGATCCGAGTTCCGAATTAATTTTGTTGTATCTTGGATAGGTGCAATCTCACTCTTGCCGCTCCTCCAAGCTCAAACTCCGTTGCTCCGCCCATAAAAATCTAGAACTTAAGACTCGCAGAGGCGGAAAAGAAGTCGGCGGAAAGCTCGAACTCATCCAAACTCGGGTGAGTTTGAAATGAAGAGAAAAGCTGACAGCGAAACTATTCAAAGGCAGCAAAAGGAGCCCAATGGACTCTGAAAGTACATGGAAACCGCGAAACAACACTGTGATCTGCTCAACAAGGATATCCTGGGTACGAATCCGAACTTGCTTTTGACATATGCATTGGGCTCGAACTATATGCTTATATCTGATTGTCTCGTGCAGAACCTCTTGGATACCACGAGAACCATCGCAACCGGGGCCTCTAGACGATCTTTCAACTTGGCCATGATGAATGGTAAAGACCTCATCTCAATTTCCGAGTTTACACTTGAAGACAAAAAGAGCCGACTGCGATTTCTTCGCAAGCCGATCAAGAGGATGGATGTTCTCCGGGAGCTTATAGTGGGATTTGCAAGCATCATCGCTCAAGGCCACAAGCGTCCTTGACTCATGCCTAGCGCATAACCCCCGGATCGATCTTGACCGGGTGGTAACCACCGTGTCCTCCGGATGCAGACGTTACGCTAGCTTACTCGACATATCTGGGCCGCTTACAACACACGTATCGCGCGCTCGGATCCCAAGACGAGGAATTCTACGACAAGAGTTGTGCTTTCGTCACGAGCCTCTTTGAAGCTAATCTTGACAAGGAGCGCGACGTAAGCCTGACCCGGCGGAACTCTAAGCTGGGTATACCCGGACAGCTCCAAGGACGCCAAGCAAAGATAAAGCCAAGGACATCGTTGCGGACTTCGGAAGAGGAGGATGATGAAGACGTCTCGCTTCCCGGCCAAAGGCGCGGTGAAGGTGATCCAAAGGGCTGTTGACAAGGGTGAAACCTTCTCCTGCTAAGGAGGGTTAGAAACTTTATTCCTCAAGGGAAAAGACAATAAATCATTTTGTTCCAAATAAGCCAATCTAACTTAACTTAAATAGTTAGGGACTTAAATAAGTATGCGTAAGGAAAAAACTTATCCTCGCTATCCATTATCTTATTTTCATGTTTCGCTTGTTGAAAGCAAGTGTCGGTTTACACTTTCTCCTACTTACTCACTTTGACCTTGCACGAAATGGAAACCTTGGGCGGAAACGCCGCCCCTGCTGCGTACGAAGCTCAATGGCGTCTCATTCATAACCGCGAAACAAGCCCCTCAGCCCTAGGTGTTTCGAAATCGCTACTGTGAATCCATGAGTTCGCAACGGAGAATTTTTCGCCAGAAAACTTAAACTTACGTCCTAAAGGACGATTTTGAAAATCACAACTTTCATACACGCCTAGGCGGAAATATCCAGCTCTACGGTTTTAAAAAAACGTACACGATCCAAAAATGAAAAATTAAAGGAGGTAAAAGACTCTAAGAGTGAACCAATGCTTTATTTCATTGATCATGTATCATAGATATTACAAGGTATGTAATGTGGAAAATGCTAAGTGTGGAAAGGACGTAGCTGTGCTATATTCCAGGGACGATCTGTTTCATCGTAAATGTCATCCGGATCCTCTCGTTTGCGTTTCCGGTACCAGTTGTCGGTCTATCCTTTAGTTCCCGGAAATCAACAAGGTAGTATGATCCGTTGTGAACACTTTGCTGATGACAAAAGGTCCTTCCCATGGAAGCCTAACCTGTGATCTTTCACCCGGCGAAGGCGGGAGGACTAGGTTCACCATGAACGAGTGGTTCCGAACTCTGATTGCCATGATAGTACCTGAGCTTCGCCGGTAGATGGTGGAGCGCTGTCACTAAATTCGAGCTTCTTCGATCAGTTCATTAGATAATTGCCGAGCTCCTCACAGCGCTTTCTTCATTGTAGGCGGAAACTCGTGGTGAGTCATGGATGATGTCGTTAGGGAGCACAGCTCGGATCCGTATACTAGAAGAACAGAGTAAATCCGGGTTGGACTCCGTTAGCGGTAGTTCGTAAATTCCACAGGACAGTAGTCTAACCTTATCCGCCCAAGCTCCGCCAAGCGCCAGCCGGCTCTTCAAGGCGAGGTTTAATTCCGGCTAGTATAAGACCATTGGCTCGTTCAACCTGATCATTGGATTGTGGGTGAGCCACAAATGCAAGGTCAAGCCAGATCCCAACTTCATTACAATAATCCTTGAGTTCTCCTTGTGCGAAGTTTGTGCCATTGTCTGTGATTATGCTGTGTGGGATGCCGAATCTCGTCACGAGGTCAGACAAATTTGAGTGTCGTGAGCACCGTCGGTTTTTCACCGGCTTTGCCCGATCCACTTAATGATTTTGTCACAGCATCAGGAGATGATTTCTTTAGTTTCCCAACTATACGAGCCCCTAGACCGCAAACGCCAGGTGATAGGGATGGATTTAGCCTTCAGCCGGGAGCTGCTGGTTGAGTAGCGAGATCGACAACCTCAAAGAAGTTTTCACTAGCTTTAAAGATCTTCTTTAGTCGTGATCCAGTAGAATCCTAAATCAAAAGCTTTTGCAACGAGGACCCTGGGGCGGCATGATGCCCGCAATCCCCTGCGTGGATCTCTCTGAGGATTTCAATGCCATCTTGATTGAGACGACGGAGAAAAAACCCTGCTTGCAGCTCTTTGTAGAGTCGTCCATCAACACCAGTAGGATCTGCTCGTCTTCGATGATCTGTCATGTATGTGGACCTCTGCCCTCCTCAACTTTTGATCGAGGAGGTAATCCAGAAACGGCTGAGTCCAGGCCGGAATGATTGCCATCACTTCCTTAGCCGGAGAAACTGCCAGATCAGGATTTTCCGGGTTTGCGCCCTTCACTGAGGGTATCCGTAGATGCTCAAGGAAAATGCCAGGCGGAATTGGCTTCCTGCCGGATCCGAGCTTGGACAGCATATCTGCCGCTGTGTTATCGTCTCTCCTGACGTACTTGACTTCGTATCCGAGGAAGCACTTAGCGATCTCGTCAACTTCGTCTCTGTAAGCCGCCATGACGGAGTTTCTGGCGTTCCAGGTTCCGGCTACTTGTTGTGCCACCAGGTCGGAATCTCCGCAACATATGATGTGCTTGATCCCAATCTCCTTAGCGATGCGCAGACCATGTAGTAGAGCCTCGTATTCCGCCATATTGTTTGTAGCTTCGAAGTGAATCTGCAGAACGTACTGCAGTTCTTCTCCGGTAGGTGACTTCAGGGTAACTCTAGCCCCCGAGCCTTGATGCTGCTTGGATCCGTCAAAGTGCATGACCCAAGCTTCAGGTTCCGGCACAGGTGTGCCCTCCGGCGCTTCAGTCCAATCCGCGATGAAATCCGCTAGAACTTGAGACTTGATCGCGGTTCTGGCTTCGTAGTTGATGTCAAAGGCAGATAATTCAATGCCCCACTTTGCTACACGCCCTGTTGCGTCGGAGTTGTTGATGATAGTTGCCAGTGGAGCCTTGCTCACCACTGTCATGGGGTGCTCCTGGAAGTAGTGTCTCAGCTTCCGGCTGCCTAGGAATACTCCATAAGCTAGCTTCTGAAAGTGAGGGAGACTCTGCTTGATTCAGACTTCGCTAATGTAATAGACGGGCCTTTGGACTCCATGCTCGTGACCTTCTTCCCTGCCGCACGACCACGATTACTATGCTGATTACCTTGTTGGTGGCTGCCATATAGAGGAGCATAGGCTCTGACTCAGCTGGAGCTGCCAATATAGGTGGTGAGGAGAGTATGTTCTTCAACCCCTGAAGTGTTGCATCTGCTGCGTCGTCCTGCATAAATTTGTCTATTTTCTTTAGCCAGCCTGTATAGGGGTAGGGCTTTCTCGCCAAGACGGCTAACAAATCTACTGATTGCCGCAACGCAACCAGTTAATCGTTGCACATCTTTGAGACAAGTTGGCCTCTTGATGTTCAGGATAGCCTTGATTTTTTCGGTTAACTTCAATGCCCCTGTGGGAAACAATGAAGCCAAGGAGTTTTCCTGGCTGGCATGCCAAAGACGCGACTTCAATGATTTAACATCATCTTTGCATCACGGAGATTCTCGGTTTCTTGAGGTCGTCGATTAAGTCGACCTCTTCCGGTCAGCGACCATGTCGTCAATGATAGCGTAATGCTCCGCCAATTTGGTCCTTGAGGCACCGCCAAAGATCGTAGACGTTGGCATATGGCACCTGCGCTAAACAAAGGCATAGTAACGAGCAATAAGGCCATGGTGGATGAACAAGGTCGCCTCTTTTGGTCGATTTTTCATCCGGATCTGATAATAATTCCTAATACGCGCTGAAGAAAAACACGTGTTCCGCCCCGCTGAATCAATGACTCTCGTCACGTTACGAAGGGGAACTGGATCCTTTCTGGACAATGCTTATTCGCTTCTGAGTAATCGATGCACATTCTTAGTATTTCAGAATTCTTTTTGGGTACAAGGACGGGGTTTGCGACCCACTCAGTATGGATAACTTCTACTACAAAACCTGCCTCTAGTAACTTTGCTAATTCCATTCCTATGGCGCGACGCTTCTTATCTCCAAAGCGTCGCATAGCTTGCTTCACCGGTTTTGCTCCCGGATTTATGTTGAGGTAGTGCTCGGCGAGTTCCCTTTACTCCGGACATGTCAGAAGGTTGCCATGCGAAGATATCCATGTTAGCCTGAGGAACTGACGAGCACGCTTCCTATTTGGGGTCCTTGTTGGCCCGATCGAACCGCTTGGAGTCGTCAGCCTTCAACGAGGTCGTGCTTCTTGGTTTCTATCGCGGCCTTGAACGAGTTCTTCTGTCAAGATCTCGCTTCTTGGTGGTTCCTCCGTGATCTCGCCGATCCACCGCGGCTCGTAGCCTTGGCAAATTTCCTCTCTAGATATGACGGATTGCGTGTGGCGGCCTCGCCCCTCCTCGCAATTCCTAGCTTTGTAGTCTTGACACGGTGGATCACACCAAGTAGGGACCCGGAAATCTTGGAGCATACAGATGTAGCATGCCCGCGTGGAACTTGTGGTAGGTGGGCCTGCCGAAGATTACATGGTAGGAGGCTTTTGAAGGGCACCACTTCAAACGTGATCATCTCTTCGCGGTAATTGCTAACATCGCCGAAGGCCACTTTGTGCTTAATGCCGCCGAGGGAGTTTGCCTTTTACCTTGCACACACCATGAAACTCAAGTGGTGATGTGTTGGCTGCTCTGGTCAAAGTTCATCCTCTCCGTGAGTCTCCTGTGCACATGATGTCTGGCTGGGCTCACCATCCATAAGGCACTTGGAGAAGTCATACCTGGTCGATGCAAGCTTGGCAACCGAGCGTAGCATTCTCTTAGGGGATAACGGCCGGATGACTGCCTCGTTGCCGGACAGGCAGCTCTCTCCGACCACTTGACATATCACAGACAACCGGAACCGTGTGTTCAAGAGCCGAGCGGGCCATTTCTTGGCACGGGACTGCTGGGGTTCGAGGAAGGTGTGGAAAGCTCTGACACTCTTTTTCCCGAAGGGGTTGGACTTGTTAGCTGCGGTACCCTCTTTGGGATCCGGCGAAGCATCATCTTCGTCCATTGCCTCGGAACTGTCCTCTTCTTTGTCCTTGTTCTTGCCCTTGCCTCCTTTGCCACGAGGGCGGTGCTTCCGGGCTCGCTTGTATCCTGCCTCCGGGTCGTTTTTCAAGTCGTTGACCCACTTGCAGTTGCGATTGGTGTGAGTGGATTTGCCCGTAGCCGGATCTAGATGAGCCAGGCACGGCATATCTCTGTACTCTTCGTACGTCTGGGGAGCGCGGATCCGGCAAATGGTGGACCCCGCCAGCGCGCCGAAGGGGCCCTCGCCTCTCGCCCGTCACTCACGTCCGCGGCATCTTCCGTCCCCTGGACCTCCGTTGAATCGCCATGGCAACCAAGTGCCGGATCCTCCGCCTTCGGGGTCTCAGGTGGTTCTTCCGCTTGTTGCTGCTGCTGACGCCGTTATCACGGTTTTTCTTCTGTTGGTGCAGGGGTATGGCTGTCCGCCTGCGTCATCATCGGCGGCAGTGTGATCGCTGGCGATGTTAATCATCTCATCAAGCGTGAGTTTGTTCGCATTCACCAGGCAGGTAAGCTTGTGCCGCAGCAGCCCTCCTCGCTGCAGGCCACCAATGAAGGCGTGCATAGATGCAGCAATGTATTTAACAGTTCTCGCACTCGCTTTCTGGTTGCCAACCATCGGGTGAGGAAACTCCTTGATGTTTCACCCTTCTTCTGGATGCAGGCCTGGAAGATCGCTGGTGGTGGCCGGTCTCTTGTAGGTGCCTCTGAAGTGGTTCTCGAAAGCCTTCTTCAGGTCAAACCAGCAAAAGATGGAATTCTCCTCGAGGTCGCTGAGCCAAACACGAGCTGGACCAATATGTTGTACACTGAGCATGCGGCAAAGTTATATTGGGGTTCCTTTCACGAAGGTTACCGCATTGTAGTAATCCTCAATCCAGACTGCCTCTGCCGCCATCATAATGCTCTGGTGTTTTTCTGCAGCTTAAGGTTCAAGCTTTTTGCCTTTGGTTCTCTCGATCATCCGACCAAAGCACTTTTGGGCCGGTGGCCGGACCGTACCATTGAGTCGCCCCAGTCGCGGGACCGCCGGGCAGGTTGATGTGAATGGGACCTTCGGCCCGCCTCCGCCTCCGCCCTCCACCGTGTGGCGAGGAGACTGCGAGGGCCTGTAGGTGATGTTCTTCCGCCCTCGCATTCCCCGCCTTCCCGCGCTGGCCTGCCGTGTGGTTCCCTTCCTCTTGTAGTCGCCTCCAGCTGCTCCGGCTCCTGCGGGGCTGCTCGCGTCCCCGGTTTTCCTCGCGAGGCTCGCTTATGGTTCTGGTTCCGGCGAGGCTTAGGCTCGCGGTCTGTTCCGCCTCCCGCGTGGTTCCTGCGTGCGCTCCCCGCTTCCCTGCCTTGTATGGTGCATGTTGTCGCATGTTGATTCCACTGTGCCCATGGGGTCCGGTGTTCGGCTGTGGACCGGCGACGACGAGGGAGCGGGGGCTGGAGGACACTTGAGTCCGGGTGGTGGTGATGGGTTGCGTGTTTGTCTCCTCGCGCATACATCGGGTCTCTTCTTTACCCTTTGGCTGCTCTGTGCTGAGTCCGAGGGTACTGGGATTGGGTCTAGATGTTCCTCCGGCATTTCCTCCCGCACCAGGATCCGGTGCGCGATTCGCCATCACGATGCTGATTTCCTAGGCCCGCGCGGTGGACAAGCAATGATCCGGATTGGACCTCAACTCCGCGTGAAGTGTCCGGCTTGCTTTGCCGGCCGCATTGCCGAAGCAACGAGCCTGGTGCACGAGCTGATACTGACCTCCCCGTCCTTCTTTTAGGAGCTCCAGCCTTCTTCATGTTATCCTTTGAGTTGTGAGCGCTGTTGCCCGTGGAGTTGCGAAGGTGATCCCAAGGGGAGGGATTGCCTCGAATACCTCTATCGCCTTCCCGCATAGATCATTTTCACCTTCCCACTACTTCTCGAGTTGCCTGACCTTTGCAAGAGATTCATCGACCTCGCGATCCTTCTTCTGAAAGTGGACCACAAAGTTCGCAGCTTCTGTCCTCTCTTCCAGCATCGCAGCTGCGGTGTTGGCAAACTTCTTGGCAGTAGCCAGCATCTCCTTCCTTGTGGCTTAAAGCCTCCGTATCTGCGGGGCGTCATCAGGAGTTATTGGTCTGTTGAGGACATCAGACTGCGCGACTAGATCCATGCGTGCCTGCGGGACTATCTCTTTTCTCCCGGGACAAGACTTCCCGGGCGCGGTTGTTCCCGATCTAACGCGAGATCCCGCTGTTGGACGGTCCTGCGAGGAGGTGGTGCCATCTTCCGCTTCGCCGATCCATTGCGCTATGGTTGCAAGAACCTGTATAATGGGCTGATTCTCGCGAAAGGTTGCTTGATGTCTACTTAGTGCTTCTATTCTTGTAGACAATGTTGGGCCTCCAAGAGCAGAGGTTTGTAGAACAGCAGCAAGTTTCCTTTAAGTGGATTACCCAAGTTTTATCGAACACTCAGGAAGGAAGAGGTCAAAGATATCCCTCTCTACAACCCCGCAACCACAAAGCAAGAAGTCTCTCGTGTCCCCAACACACCTAATAGGTGGACTAGTTCGGCTAAGAGATAGTGAAATACAAGTGGTATGAATGAATATGAGCAGAGGCACGGCGCCGTAAAAATAGCTTGTCATGCAAGTGGGGCTGATGGTAGTAATATTGTAGGAAGTAAACATGCAGTAGTAACTCAGTAAAACAAAACAAGCAGCGATAGCCGTATTTAGGAACAAGGCCTAGGATTAGACTTTCACTAGTGGACACTCTAAACTTTGATCACATAAATGTAACAGATAAATGCATACTCTACACTCTCTTGTTGGATGATGAACACATTGGGTAGGATTACACGCTCAATGCCGAAGTTAACAAGCTCCACAATTCAATGTTCATATTTAAATAACCTTTAGAGTGCATGAAAGATCGACATGACTAAACCAAGTACTAACATAGCATGCACACCGTCACCTTCATATCATGTAGGAGGAATAGATCACATCAATACTATCATACTAATAGTGTTAACTCCATAATCTACAAGAGATCATAATCATAGCCAACGCCAAGTACTAATACTATTGCACACACTGCCACCATTATCATGGAGGAGGAATAGACTATTTTAATAACATCACTAGAGTAGCACATAGATAAATTGTGATACAAAACACATTGCAATCATAAAGAGATATAAATAAGCACTTCACTATGCCATTCATAACATTGAATAAGTATTCTGTGAAATATAGCCTAAGAGACCCACACGGTGCACACACTGTCACCTTTACACACGTGGGACAAGGAGTCTCCGGAGATCACATAAGTAAACCCCACTTGACTAGCATAATGACATCTAGATTACAAGCATCATCATATGAATCTCAATCATGTAAGGCAGCTCATGAGATTATTGTATTGAAGTACATAGGGAGAGAGATGAACCACATAGCTACCGGCACACCCCGAGCCTCGATGAGAACTACCTCCTCATGGGAGCAAGCAGTCGTGATGAAGATGGCGGGATGTTGCAGCAAGTCTATGGAGAAGCCTTTCAAAATTTCCTGTTCCCGGCGCGTCGATCGTAGAGAGACTCATGTCCCTGCATCTTGGCTTCGATACGTGCTCGGGAACTTTTCTCGCACCGTGCTTATTCAGACGGGGTTTAGGGTCGGGGACCTTTAAATAGGCTAAGAGGCGAGGTCGAGGTTGACGAGGTCAGCTGAGCCACACTAGGGCCGGGCGCAGTGGGTAGCCGCGCCGCCTATCATTCAAAACGTGTGGGCCCCCCTCCTGCGTTCTCGAGTGCTCGATGCTTCCGGGGCAAGACAGGTAAACCCGGGCGCGGATTTCTGGTCCAATTCCCGAGAATATTTTTGTTACTAGGATTTCGAAACCAAAAACAAGAGAACAGAACTGCACTTCTAAGATCTCGTTAATAGGTTAGTCTTAAACGCATAATAATGACATATAATGTGTATAAAATATGTATCATCAATAAAGTAGCATGGAACATAAGAAATTATAGATACGTTGAGACGTATCAAGCATCCCTAAGCTTAGTTCCTGTCCCGAGCAAGTAAAACGATAACAAAGATAATTTCTATGACATGCCATCATAACTTTGATCATACTATTGTAGCATATGTAATGAATGCAGCGATCAAACAATGGTAATGACATGAGTAAACAAATGAATCATAAAAGCAAAGACTTTTCATGAATAGTACTTCAAGACAAGCATCAATAAGTCTTGCATAAGAGTTAGCTCGTAAAGCAATAATTCAAAGTAGAGGTATTGAAGCAACACAAAGGAAGATTAAGTTTCAGCGGTTGCTTTCAACCTATAACATGTATATCTCATGGATAGTGTCAATGTAAAGTAATATAATAAGTTGTAATATGCAAGTATGTAGGAATCAATGCACAGCTCACACAAGTGTTTGCTTCTTAAGGTGGAGAGATAGGTAAACTGACTCAACAATAAAAGGAGAAAGGTCCTTCAAAGAGGAAAGCATCGACTGCCATATTTGTGCTAGAGCTTTTATTTTTGAAAACATAAAGAGAGTATAAAAAGTAAAGTTTTGAGAGGTGTTTGTTGTTGTCAACGAATGGTAGCGGGTACTCTAACCCCCTTGCCAGACAAACCTTCAAAGAGCGGTTCCCATTTTATTTTATTTTTGGGTGGCACTCCTTCCAACCTTTCTTTCACAAACTATGGCTAACCGAATCCTCGGGTGCCTGCCAACAATCTCATACCATGAAGGAGTGCCTTTTATTTTAGTTTTATTATGATGACACTCCTCCCCACCTTTGCTTTCTCAAGCCATGGCTAACCGAATCCTTCTGGTGCCGTCCAACAATCACATACCATGGAGGAGTGTCTATTTTTGTAATATTATGAAGGTTAATTAATTTGGGACTGGAAATCCCATTGCCAGCTCCTTTTTGCAAAATTATTTGATAAGCGGATGAAGCCACTAGTCCATTGGTGAAAGTTACCCCAACAAGATTGAAAGATAAACACCACATACTTCTGTGAGCTATAAAACATTGACACAACTAAGAGAAGACCTTTTGAATTGTTTAAAGGTAGCACTCAAGCAATTTACTTTGGAATGCCTGAGAAATACCATGTAGTAGGTAGGTATGGTGGACACAAATGGCAAAGGTTTTTGGTTCAAGGATTTGGATGCATGAGAAGTATTCCTCCTCGACACAAGGTTTAGGCTAGCAAGGTTATTTGAAACAAACACAAGGATGAACCTGTGCAGCAAAACTCACATAAAAGACATATTGTAAACATTATTAAGACTCTACACCGTTTTCCTTGTTGTTCAAAACTCAATACTAGAAATTATCTAGACCTTAGAGAGACCAATTATGCAAACCAAATTTTAACAAGCTCTATGTATTTCCTCACTAATAGGTGCAAAGTATATGATGCAAGAGCTTAAACATTAGCACAACAATTGCCAAGTATCACATTATCCAAACATTTTACCAATTACTACATGTAGCATTTTCTGTTTCCAACCATATAACAATTAACGAAGCAGTTTCAACCTTCGCCATGAAAATTAAAAGCTAAGAACACATGTGTTCATATGAACCAGCGGAGCGTGTCTCTCTCCCACACAAGCATTTATTCAAACAAAAACAAAAACAAAACAAACAGACGCTCCAAGTAAAATGCATAAGATGTGACCGAATAAAATATAGTTTCAAGAGAAGGAACCTGATACTTTGTCGATGAAGAAGGGGATGCCTTGGGCATCCCAAGCTTAGATGCTTGGTCTTCTTGAAATATGCAGGGATGAACCACGGGGGCATCCCCAAGCTTAGATCTTTCACTCCTCTTGATCATAGTATATCATACTCCTCTCTTTGACCCTTGAAAACTTCCTCTCACACCAAACTTCAAGCAAACCCAATAGAGGGTTAGTGCATAATCAAAAATTCACATGTTCAGAGGTGGATATAATCATTCTTAACACTTCTAAGACATTGCACATAACTTCTAAAAGTTAATGAATAAAGAAACTATCCAACTTAACAAAAGTGCAACAAGTAAATAAAAGGCAGAATCCGTCAAAAACAGAACTGTGAAATATCAATTTTAAAATGGCACCAGACTTGCTCAAATGGAAACTTCAAAACTAATGAAAGTTGCTTACATATCTGAGAGGATCACGCCTTTAAATTGGCAGATTTTTTAGAATTTTCTACAAAGACTTGTGCCAGAATTCGTGACAGACAGCAATGCTGTTTCTGCGCAGCTATCTCAAATATTACATCAACTTTAACATAGAAACTTTACTTGGCACAAAAACATGATAAGGAGAGGTTGCTACAGTAGTAAACAACTTCCAAGACTCAAATATAAAACAAAGTACTGTAGTAAAAAAACACATGGGTTATCTCCCAAGAAGTTCTTTTCTTTATAGCCATTAAGATGGGCTCAACAATTTTAATGATGCACTCGCAAGAAATAGTATTTGAAGCAAAAGAGAGCATCAAGAG
Source organism: Lolium multiflorum (assembly GCA_030979885.1). Lineage (NCBI taxonomy): Eukaryota > Viridiplantae > Streptophyta > Magnoliopsida > Poales > Poaceae > Lolium > Lolium multiflorum. Next base: position 161,102,019 of record CM061749.1, read on the forward strand.
GCAAATTCAAAACACATTTTAAGTCTAACATGCTTCCTATGCATAGAATCTTGTAACAAAACAAGTTCATGAAGAGCAAAGTAATAAGCATAGGAAGAAAAAAAAGTGTAGCTTCAAAAATTTCAGCACATAGAGAGGTTTAGTAACATGAAAATTTCCACAATCATATTTTCCTCTCTCATAATAACTTTTAAGTAGCATCATGAGAAAACTCAACAATATAACTATCACTTAAACCATTCTTATCATGAGTCTCATGCATAAAATAATTACTACTCCCAACATAAGAATAGTCATTCTTATTAGTTGTAATGGGAGCAAATTCAACAAAGTAGCTATCAAATATAGGAGGTATATTGTAATCATAATCAAATTTATCCTCCATAATAGGTGGTAACAAAAGACTACTATCATTATAATCATCATAAATGGGAGGCAAAGTATCATCAAAGTAAATTTTCTCCTCAATGCTTGTGGGACTAAAAATATCATGCTCATCAAAACCAGCTTCCCCAAGCTTAGAATTTTCCATAGCATTAGCAACAATGGTGTTCAAAGCATTCATAGTAATAACATTCCCATTAGCATACATATAAAGCATGGGTTTCTTAATTCTTTCTTCAAACACATCATGTCCTAATTCAAGATAAAGTTCATAAAGATCTCTCATATTTTGTTGTTTTCCATTATGCCTAACTAGCGTAAACAAGAAACAAAAAGATGCAATTGCAGATCTAAAGAAAATAGCTTCTAGTGACTTACAATTCATGTGCTTTAAAATAGCTTAGTGAGCTTATGATCCTGGGAGGTGAGTACCTTACCTTTCCTCATCAAGAACGGCGCCTTAAAAGTGCTTGATGTCTACCGGGTGCTTATTCTTTGTAGACAAGTTGTTGGGACTCCAAGAGCAGAGGTCTGTAGAACAGCAGCAAGTTTCCCTTGATTACCCAAGGTTTATCGAACTCATGGAGGAAGAGGTCAAAGATATCCCTCTCAAGCAACCCTGCACTCACGATCAAGAAGTCTCTTGTGTCCCCACCACACCTAATAGGTGCTAGTTCGGCTAAGAGATAGTGAAATACAAGTGGTAAGGAATGATTATGAGCAGGTATCATTACTAGAAAATAGCTTGCTGGCGTGCAATTGATGGTAGTAATATTGTAGGAAGTAAACATGCAAGAGGCAATTAAGAAATAAGAACAAGCAAATGAGTAAAGTATTTAGGAACAAGGTCAGTGGATTAGACTTCTCACTAGTGGGACACTCTCAACTTTGATCACATAACAGAATAGATAAATGCATACTTTACTTTCTTGTTGGATGATGAACACATTACGTAGGATACACTAACCCTCAATGCCGGAGTTAACAAGCTCCACAATTCAATGTTCATATTTAAATAACCTTAGAGTGCATGAAAGATCGACATGACTAAACCAAGTACTAACATAGCATGCACATTGTCACCTTCATATCATGTAGGAGGAATAGATCACATCAATACCATCATAGCAATAGTTAACTTCATAATCTACAAGAGATCATAATCATAGCCTACGCCAAGTACTAACACGGATGTACACACTGTCACCATTACACCGTGCAGGAGGAATAGACTACCTTAATAACATCACTAGAGTAGCACATAGATAAATTGTGATACAAAACACATTGCAATCATAAAGAGATATAATTAAGCACTTCACTATGCCATTCATAACAGTGAATAAGTATTCTGTGAAATATAGCCTAAGAGACCCACACGGTGCACACACTGTCACCTTTACACACGTGGGACAAGGAGTCTCCTGAGATCACATAAGTAAAACCCACTTGACTAGCATAATGACATCTAGATTACACATCATCATATGAATCTCAATCATGTATGGCACAGCTCATGAGATTATTGCATTGAAGTACATAGGAGAGAGATGAACCACATAGCTACCTGGTACAGGCCCAGCTCGACATGGAGAACTACTCCTCTCATGGAGCAACAATGTGATGAAGATGTATGTGGAGATGGCAGCGAGCGATGGAGAAGCCTTCCGAGGGCACTTCCCCGTCCCACAAGGCATGGCCGGAAAGAGACTCCTGTCCCCCAGATATTGGCTTCGCGATGGCGGCGGCTCCGGAACTCTTCGACCGTGGCTTATTCGTATTCTGGGTTTAGGTCAGTGGACCTTTAAACAGGCGAAGAGGCTGAGCCTGGGAGGGTTTGACGAGATGCGACACCAGGCCGCGCGCCTGCAGGCGCTCGCGCCGGCTCATCATCCGGGCCCTGTGGCCCTCCTGGGCGGCTCTCGAGTGTTCTGGATGCTCTCCAGCAACAGAACCTCGGGCGTTGATTTCATCTCAAAAAGTAATTCCAGAATAGTTCGTTACTAGATTTCTCAAACCAAAAACAAGAAATGTGAACCGGCACTTCGCATCTCGTTAATAGGTTCCGGAAAACGATAATAATGACATATATAATGTATAAAACATGTAGGTATCATCAATAAAGTAGCATGGAACATAAGAAATTATAGATACGTTTGAGACGTATCATTGCTCACCACCTCCGAGTTCTTCGAGCTTGCGGTTGAACTCTTCCATATTCATGGGAGGTATCGTCGGAAGTTGGGCTTAAGTTGCCGAGGATTGATTCCTCGTGGATCTCCGCTCATCTTGTCCGAAAGGCCGCTGCTCCGCATGTGCCCTCCGCCGATCCGGGATGTCAGCTGCTTCTCTGTGGTGCCTCAACTCGCATGGATCGGCCCGTCTCGTGGCGCTCACAGATGGGCTGGGTGGCACGAAGTGGACACTCTCGTTTCTCTAACACCGGGAGACCCAGCGGATCTCGCATTGTCCCTCCACCGGTGTCTCCCCGTCAGTGGCGACTGGTGGTTTTGAATTTTCAGATCAAGGCGGAATCTTCGCTAGGAAGTTCCTGCGACTCAGATCGGATCTTCGCGATCAAGGTCTGTACTCTCACGCGTCGCGCCAACGTTACTTTACCAGTGCGTTTCCGTCGGAGTCGACGGTCTCGCCGATGAAGATGTGGATGCCGCCGATTGGGACGGTCGAGGAGAGCTTGATTTGAAGCTATCTCAGTCGGGCGAACCTGTCCAGAGGGACGATCGAAAGTTTCCGTGGCCAGAAAGAACACGCCACAAACATCGTGTCGTCAGAAGCTTCCATGGCGGGAGCCCTCCCAAGCTCCGGCCTCCCGGCACGCCCTTCGTGCCCCACGGTGGGCGCCAACTGCCGTTGCTTAGACGGCATCTTTTGAGGAGGGATCCTCACGAGGGGGAAAAGAAGTAGGGGCCATAGGGGCGGAGTGTGTCCCTGGACGGCAGTAGTACGCGAGTTACCCACTCTTCGGAACACCCGCACGCAGGACAAAGGCAGCCATCGCTGCTTGTCCTGAATTATCCGGGCGCTTTCGCGTTGTTACAATGAGTTGTCGTTGCCTCTAGGGCTTCCGGGATCCGGCTTATATAGGCGCACGGATCTAGGGTTTACATGGAGAGTCCTAGCCGGAATACAAGTTTCCTAACTACGGTACAATATCTTGCCGTGTACATCAAGGATCCGCCTTCCATCTAAGCCGTACTGGATCCGGATACTTTATGGGCCTCCACGGATCCGGCCTCCTTCGTAGGTCGGTTGAGATCCGGCTCCTCGTTCCTGGGCTGGACTTCATCCTTCATGATCAACAACAACTGGGCCGCCCGATGGGCCACATGCCACCATCACCGTCTGTGGGCCACCCGGGCTTGCCGGATCCAGGCCATGTCGTTGATATACCCATAAAGTATACCCACAACAGCCGCCATGTGCTTGAGGAGGCGCTCCGACCTCCTCCACGTGGGCCACCACCAACCCGAAGGTCCACCGCAATTATACCGCAAAGACCTCCTCCGCCAAATCAGAATTGTGGTCGCCGAGGTGCCGATAAGCGAGATCATGCACTACAAGTGGGGGAAGATGCCCGAGGGCGTGTGGCAATGCTACAAATGAATCTCGACGCGCATGGGGCGGCGCAAGCTAAGATGGAACACTATCGGTACTACGAAGGAACGGCGGTGTTGCATAGAAACTCCGATTGTGCTACAACGGGTGTACGGGTGCTCATCATTGCGGCGGTGATGCTGCCATAGGTTGGTGACGTTGCCACAAATGTAGAGCCCGAGTGCTACCAACGAAGAGCACGGGTGCTACCATCGATTACCGCTGGTGCTACAAAGAGCAAGCGGTTACGTCGCAAGGACCTCGCCGGAGACCTCATAAAGTAGTTGCGACGCTACAATATTATAAAACATTTGCTTCAATTAATCTTCAATTTTGCTACCTTAGTATAATTTTTTTGCTGCAAGGTCTCCGGCTAGGTCCCGACGTGTCTCCCACAAAGTCTCCGGCGAGTTTGAATTTTTCTACAAGGTTTCCGGCGAGGTTCCGACGAGCTCCGCGTGTCTTTTAATTTTTAGACGAATCGTTTTGTGCTTCAATGAAGAAAAAGCTGGAGATATTTTGCTACAACGAAACATCGTCGGATTTTGGCTGTCAGGAAGCTGTGGAGGCTGGTAGGTCCTCGGGAGGATCCTCAGCAGTGTCCATTCTTTTTTTGTGTGGAACGCAATACAATCAAAGACGCTCACACATACGCGCATACACTCACCCCTATGAACACATGCACGCACACCCTACCCATATGAGCACTCCGAGAGACTCGCGCCGAAGATCTGATCCGACGGGTCTTGAGATTGACGAAGCCACCACAGACGCCTCGCTGTCGACGGGAACGTCGCCTCCCACTGAAAAATATTTCGCCTTTATGAGACACCAAAGTGTTAAATCCGGGATTTAAACTCTTGTTTCAGGACGTTGTTGTATACATCCACGAACGACGTAAAGCGAGACCAGCCGAAGCTATAACTTCACTTTATTTTGGTACACATGTTTGGCTAGTTAATCTAATCCCCCAACTAAGGTGGAATTTCTGTAAACGGTTCGAACACTGATTAATAGTATAAAGCTTCCGCCGTTCCTCTCAAAAAAAAAAAATGCAACATGCCTTGGTCCGACCAAGTGTCAACCGTAGCGGCCACGTTTTACCTACCTAGGGTTCCGGTGTTTTTCGTAGCGCCTGAGTTAGGTGCTACTTCCTATAAAAGGACACCACATCCGCGACGCTGCTCAATACCATTACACCAACGTCGATCACCACCAAACGGCCAGAGTGATTTAGAGATCGAGGGACGCAAAGATGCAGATATTCGTGAAGACGCTGACGGGGAAGACAATCACGCTCGAGGTTGAGAGCAGCGACACAATTGACAACGTCAAGGCTAAGATCCAGGACAAGGAAGGTACGTATACATATGAACTCTTCGTCTCCGATCACGCCTGTCTAATTCCGGCCAGCAGCTGTTACTTTCATCTGTTTTCGTGCATCCTGCTCAAAAGCAGGCCAGCTTCTCTCTCTCTTTCTGCTTGTTTGATTTATTTTGTCCGCCCATATACAGCATTAATCTAGTCTAGTACGACTGAATTATCAATTGATCTGTCGAATGAAGTTCATAGCGTCCTCCATGTTGTTTCCATGGTCTCTCAAACTGGCAGATGATATAAACTGGCGGTTAGATCTGTCTTTTTCAGCTAATGCATCTCTGTTTCATCCGCGGGTTCAATTTGATAATGTTGTAGGCCTTTTAGTCCTCGTGCTTCTTGTTAGAAGATAAGTTTGGAAGGAATTACTTTGATTTCATGTTTGATCTCATCATAAAATCCAAGAAATTAACAGCCTCTAGTGAAGTTTTTGATTTGCTTTGCTTTGTTTAATTAATCTTAGGCATCCCTCCGGACCAGCAGCGTCTCATCTTCGCAGGCAAGCAGCTAGAGGATGGTCGAACCCTGACCGACTACAACATCCAAAAAGAGTCCACGCTTCACCTGGTGCTGCGCTCCGCAAGCGGAAGCAGAGGCGGCTACCCCAAGAACCTTGAGCCCAATCTCCGAATCCTCGCTCAAAAATACAATGAGAACAAGATGGTCTGCCGCAAGTATGCACCCTCTGAATTTTTCCTTCAGTCTGTCAATACGTCGTTGTTGCTGTCCTATCTGTGGAGGCCTATGCATGCAACGCTGTGATTTAGCTTTGTGTCTGTGGTCTCTTTGGCCTTGCATGTGCTAATAGTTGCCGTGGATTACTATATCTGATAGTTTAGATATATTTGAGTAGATTATGTGCATGCTTATAATTGCTTAATACCAGTCCCCTACTTTCTCTACTTTGGCACTTGTTTTTTCAAGGAAAATTGCCATTTTTTCAGTATGATTTGTTTGTAGTTACTATAGGATTTATGAAGATTTGTTCTTTACTAGTGCATATTTTTATGTACTATAATTGGCACTTGGTAGGAGATACCACATGAACCAATTAGATACTATGTTTTATTTATATAGCTTTGCTAATTCTCAAACGACATAGAATTAGTTTACTTTTGAGCCGACTCCTAAACCTTGAATTGCGGCATGCTTGGAGGTAGCCATGGGTTGCAACCGAGATTTTACTACACATGTGGTCAGCTGTGGTTTTGCTGCTTGCACATGGTTGCAACTGAGAAAAATACACACTGAACTGTTAAAATACTGAAAATATATTGTTTCTCAACCGTGTAACCAAGATAAAGACATACTTAATTTTATCCTTTTGTTCGCGTGCATCCCTGATATTTGAACCATTTTGCCTTGCAGGTGTTACGCACGCCTTCCCTCTAGGGCTCTGAATTGCCGCAAGAAGAAGTGTGGACATAGCAATGAGGTGAGCCATCTTGTCAAAGTGTTTTATATATGTTATCGTTCAAAATATTTTTTAGAAATTAGTATCCATAATATTTGTATGATATTTAGAGTTTTTATAATAAATTGGTAGCAAGACCCATCAGCGTGCTTCTGCCATCTAGATAGTGTCTGCGTCAGTTTTTACCTTCTGTTATATATGCATATTTTAGATCTGCGGTCTACCAGTTGTGCAAAATATTTTGTGTGTGACAAATACATGCTTAGAATTTGGTCCGTAAATGGATATTTTTATACTGACTTTTACATATTTTGCACTCTTCTTTTCCAGCTGAGGCCCAAGACAAAATTTATGTCAAAATTTGCGACAGACTAAGCATTGGAAATGAGCAAATGGAAGGAATCAACCGACTTAGCAGCAACATATAATTCGTTGATCATTAGAATTCGTACCCCGTGTTATTTTGAAGTCCAAACATTATTGGTTTATGTGTTGGCATGAGCAAATAAGAAACGATGGTGAAAGTTTCCATAGGATGTGGTCTCTTGCTTGTTTTTGTACTTTTTTTTTGTAATAGTATCATGTTTAGTTTCTTGCCTTTTCTTTAGAGGAGTTAGTAACTACCCATTAAACTTCAACTGAATCCGGACCACATACATGCTCGCTGTGGCCTGTTGCAAACACCTTGGGATGCACATTACTATATAAAAAGTACTTGTATCAAAGCTGAATGAACTAAACTTGCAAAAATAAGGGAAAACACAGTTTTATACATAAATCATGATGAATCATAATCTTCCAGTAAAGCAGCAGAACTCAAAAGCTTTATACCACGCCTCCTTGTAGAGAAAATGTAGACTAGATTCAAATAGGGATTTCTATTTTCGTGCCCCTGCTTCGTTAGTTGTACTCAGTTTTCCCCAGCTCGTTAGTTTTTCCTCAGTTTTCTCTCCCTCTAGTTTGAAACCCATCGAAGACGCGGGTTGCCGTCAGGTCAGAGGCCTTACCGTTACCGTGAGGTCAGTTCCTCGCTGACCGTCTCGTGCTGACGGGTGGATCCATCTACCGCTGACGCGTGGGCCGTTTTATTTACTGATTGTATACGCGGTGCTGCCAATGACAAATGGGGCCGCTCTATGGGGCTGCCGCAGCCAATGACCAGTGGGTCGTCTATTTATTTATAGAAAATTATATATTGCCGCTCTGTGGGGCCTCCGCAGTCAATGACCGCTGTGGTCGTCTATTTTATTTAGAGAATATAATATAGAGCCGCTCTGTAGGGGCCGCCTCAGCCCATGGCAGGTGACTATTTTCGCAGCTTAATCTAAAGTGACTTTTATGCTAAACATTGTGCATCCCGGCGTTGACCTAGCAGTGGCGGCGAGGATGTGGTGCTCGAATAATAGTGGAAATGCGATATTATTTTTTACATGCATAATATATAGAAAATAGCTAGATCTCTAAATCGATGCATATGAAGCTACATATATATTCTTGGTCATGATCCCCTTAATTATCTAAAGTGCATAATATATAGAAAATAGCTAGATCTCTAAATCGATGCATATGAAGCTACATATATATTCTTGGTCATGATCCCCTTAATTATCTAAAGGGGATGGATGCATGGCTTCACGTCGTCGTCGCTTTCATCATCAGTATCTTCGTCGTCTGAGTAGTAGTACCTCCTGCACATTGTTCCGTCAAACACCTTCACTGTGAGCACATCATCGCCTTCATATTTGAAGTGTACGAACCAGCCGAAATCCACACCGTGCGCGATGGCGAATTTCTCCCAGCCCTTGTCGAGGTACATCCGGCCTTGTCCGTCAAATAGGACCTCCACGGTCCAGAGACGAGGACCGCAGTCAGCTGCTCGCAGATACACCTTAGCTGGCTCCTTGCCGTCAAGATAGTCCGCAAATTTTTTTGGGAGTTCCTGCAAAGAGATCGAGCGCCGATCGTTTGAAATTAGGGAACCCTTGAAATTAAAGGTTTTTTAGAACATGCCCATAATTAATCACATGCATCATATATGTGGGAACGCGTACGTACCTTCTTGACCAAAGGGTCTTCATAGACGACGATGAAGAACTCCTCTATGATCAATGGCAGTGTTGACGGTGGTGGTGGCAATGATGATGATCCACTTCCCATTCCCCTTCCCCTTCCCCTTCCCCTTCCGGTCCGCGTCCGAGACGTGGAAGCCATGTCAATGGATAAAGTGTATGTGAACGAAGAAGAGAGAGGCAGAACCTATTGACACAAGGGATGGCCGTGTGGGTGTTTATAAGGGAGAGATGACCGTTGTAGGGGTTTACACAATAAAATAAGGAGGAGATGACCGTTGTGGGGGTTTATACACAATAAATTAAGGAGGAGACGACCGTTGTGGGGGTATATATCTCAACAAAAAAGTAATGCGGACTATGTTGACTAGTTTATCATTTTACCGTGAAAAGTAATGCCTAAGACTACTCATAGTGGGAGTAACTTGGGTAGTAACATAGAGCTACATGCAACGCCAACTAAGCAATTTGATGACATGGCACATCATTAATTGAGGAAAGAGAGCATTGTGGTAACTAGCTATGTTACCATAACATCACATTTTCCAAGATTAGATGAGTCTACAACCTAATTAATATGGCTTTGCATGACACTACACATATGTTACTTCCCACTATGAAGGTAGTAACATAGAGTAGTAACATGTGCATGTTACTACTCTATGTTACTCTCCACTATGACTAGTCTAAAAGAAAAGTAATGGCTACAAGAAATCGGTGATGGTTTATCGTTTTTTGCGTGAAAAGTAATGGGTACAAGAAATGGGTGATGGTGTATCATTTTTTGCGTGAAAAGTAATGGCTACAACAAAATCGGTGATGGTTTATCGTTTTTTGCGTGGAAGGTAATGGGTACAAGAAATGGGTGATGGTGTATCATTTTTTGCGTGATAAGTAATGGGTCCAAGAAATGGGTGATGGTGTATCATATTTTTGCGTGATAAGTAATGGCTACAACAAAATCGGTGATGGTTTATCGTTTTTTGCGTTGAAAGTAATGGCTACAAGAAATGGGTGATGGTGTATCATTTTTTGCGTGAAAAGTAATGGCTACAACAAAATCGGTGATGGTTATCATTTTTTGCGTGAAAAGTAATGGCTACAAGAAATGGGTGATGGTGTATCATTGTTTGCGTGAAAAGTAATGGCTACAACAAATCGGTGATGGTTTATCATTTTTTGCGTGAAAAGTAATGCCTAAAAAGAGTTTATAATTTAGCTCGTGAAAAATAATGCAGAAAACCAAACTTTAGCGTACTAGGTAACCGCCCTTTCGCATACATAGAGTGTGGAAGCTAACCGACGACAGAGAGAGAGAGGGTGGTGGCCCCGACCAGAGAGAGAGATAGGGGTTATCCTGCCCGTTAGATCATACGATCAACGGTCGGCGGGCAAGATCCGCGTGACATGGGCTAGACCAATCAGGGCAATGTTGGGCGTCTGTGAGAGTTTGTGAAGGGAGAGGGCAAAACTGAGTAGTATCAAGAAACCAAGGGCAAGTGAGTAGTAAACAGACTAAGGGATTCAAATATGAGATTTAAAAAATGGAAAATGCGTGTTTTGTACAATGAAACCCATCTTGGCCTACCTCAAACTATTTGCAATACCAATATACATCAGTGTGAGAATTGTGGCCTCATTTAGACAAAGTATGTTTTGGGGAAAGCTGTTTTGGGTAGGGCTTATTATGGAAAACCATGCACCTTCATAGCTACTAGGTGATTTGAGAAGTGGCAATTTGTGGTGAAACTTGATTTATCTATGATTTATCTATGATTTGAGAAGTGGCAATTTGTGGTAAAGACTCCATGAGTAAGTGCCACTCTTTTTCGGATTTTTTTGCACATTAAATAACTCATTTAACTAGTTAATCCCATTTGTTGACTCTCTGTTGACCAGCCACTTGAGGGTAAAACTGAGTATATTGCACTAGCCAGTATTAGCACTCGAGGAGAAAACTGAGCACACAAAAAATGCTAGTATATGACTCGAGGGTATACCTGAGTATATCTAAATTTCCAGGGTTAGACTCGAGGACGCGTGTTGCGGTGCAGAAGTGGAAGACGTGCCATTGTTGACGCGTGTCGCGGTGCAGACGTGCAAATAGTGGACGCGTAGGACGCGGGTCGCATTTAGGACGCGTAAGCCCCTCCCTCCCTCCCTCTGCACACAGTCGTCTCATTCTCGCTCACGCACGAAACCACCCCTCTCACGTCCCATCAACTTCTCCAAATCGAAAAAACCCCAACCGCCGTACGCACGCTACCCTGCCGGCGATGGAGAAGAAGAATGCGCCGGCGGCCGTCGCCTCCGAGCCCGTCGCCTCCGAGCCCGTCGCCTCCGCGCCCGTCGCCGCCGAGCCAGTCGCCGCCGAGCCCGTCGCCGCCGAGCCAGTCGCCGCCGAGCCCGTCGCCGCCGAGCCAGTCGCCGCCGAGCGCGTCGCCTCCGAGGGCGGCGCATCCAAGCGCGGCTCCTCCGTGAACTGGGCCTCTCTCTCGGCTGATGGACCACTTCACCAGATCGGCGAATGCTTGCTGGCGAACGAGGAGTACGCCGACACGTACTCTGCCATGAGGCAAGTCTGTAGAAATTGGCGCTCAGGTTTGCCTGAGCCCGACGTGCACCTGGACGAATGGATCATGCTACACCACGCCCTTCCACACGTCGCTGAGTTCACCTTCCTCCAACTCGGCACATCACGCTACGTCACCATAGATCTATCCGAAGTTCATACAAGGTTCAACTTCCTCCATATCTACCTCTTTATTTTCAATCTTAAACATCTTAATTAGTGCTGAATGTTATCGTGCTTGCCCAGATACTACTTCGTCGGATTTTGCCGTGGCGTCATCGTGCTTGCCCAGAAGTACCCGCCGCACAAGATACGGCTTCTGAACCCACTCACAAAGAAATACACTATGTTTGAGGCGCAGATGCCATCTGTTCTCCTGAAATCAGTCGATGTGATCAAATCCCCGACTATGGTCTTCGTTACCGCACATTACCCGTCGGAAATTGGTTGGGTCGATGAGAGCACTCCAACTAAGGATATAGATAAAGGTTGGGAAAACAGATTTTCGATCAAGAACCATTGTCTGCGTTGCATTACACCGTTCAATGGTGAACTGTATGCACTAGCTGTGGACAATTTAGAGCATGGAAGAATAGTGTGCACCAATGTACAGTTGCAGAAGCGCGCGAGCACTGTCAAGATGGAGACACTAATTTCATTTCCAGAACTTGGACATCAGAAGTTCTACCTCGTGAAGTCGGATGGTGATCTGCTGCTTGTGTTGTTGGTCAGCGTGGCTTTGGCGGGCAGACCATTGGTGTACCGTGTGGACACTCAGAGCCGCTCTCTCCATCCGGTCAGTAACATTGGCAGTAATGCCTTCTTTGTGAATTATACCCGGTGTATCTCCGTCGACACCAGAGTGTACCCGACACTTCGACCTGGCTGCATCTACTACACGGATTTGGGTTATATCAGAGAGTACTCTCATGATACAAAGGCCTGGGAGGAGTGGCCAGAACGTGTGGATAGAATAGGAAACTCCGGTCTGAGAAATGAACACAGGCCATACCGTTTGGAGGATGTATTGGCCTCACACTGCAGACGGAAGGAGTTCAATCAATATTTCCTTGGGGTAATGCACGGCTGGACCGACGCCGAAATATATGAGGAGGAATGAAGAACAAATTCATTCATCCTAATCTTCTTGTTGTCCATACATTGCGTGCGTCTTGTATATTACAACGTTATTGGCTGCTTTTGGCTGCTGTATGCAGTTTCCCTATGTATTATACTTAGCTTTCTGATTATGCAGTTGTCAATTTATCATATACTAGCTTCTAGATTTGCTACTAGATTTGCTGCCATATTGGGCAAAAAACGAGAGCCAAAAGGCATAAATAACCCTAGAGATTTGCTACTAGATTTGCTGCCATATTGAAGAAAGACAGAAATAGAAGCTTCTCTAGATTTGATACTAATTTGGTGAAAAAGACAGAGAGAGAAAGAGGGGAAAAGGTGCTCTTAAAAATGCCAATTTGGGCCGAGAGAGACAAAACCCAGCTCCTGCTCACGTGCAACCAAACGCTTCTCTTCCTGTCCCACGCGGTCCCTTTCTACCAGCCCCACGCGACGCGGCCCCACGCGACGCGGCCCCACACGTCGCGGCCCCACAGACGACGCGGCGCAACACGTCAGCACAGAACGTCCAAATAAACGGATTCCTTCCGTCTGAGCTCGTTCTGCGGGTTTCAAACATAGGCTTGGGGAAAACTGAGGAAAAACTAAGGGGCTGGGAAAAACTGAGTACAACTAACGACCCGAGGGCACGAAAATAGAAATCCCATTCAAATATGTCAATCTTCCCAGCCACTCTCTCTACAATTTTGCTCACACAGAGCATGTTCCAAAGATTTGCCTGGAACCTTTTTAGGCGTTGTCACACCTCCACTCTGCTATTTTCCTTCGTATGTGTTGATCTTGAAAAGCCATATCTGGATGATCTAGTGGTGTGCGCACACACCACCAGTAACTGGTGGCATGCAGACTACACACCACAGTAACATACTAGCATTCCAGCCCATATTACCCGACACTAGTCTATATTTCCCAACGGAAAAATCGGCAAATCCCAGGCGTGGCAGCTACAAGTTACCACACACACTTGCATTATTGAGCCCATGTTAGAGCATCTCTACCGATGCCCTCTAAATAGGCACCGGCAGAGGCGCCAACATTGTATTCTCCATTTAAAGATGTTGTTCCTACACAGGCGGCCCCCAAAAAAATTCAAACGTAAAAACATTTAAAAAAACAAAATTCATATGAATTTAGAATAGTTTTATATAAAAGTGACTCGAATTTAAACTTAATGAAATTTGAACTTTAAATTAGACCGAACCCTAATCTACTGGCCGCCGGTTTGGGCGTGCGATGGGCCTGCCTCGCCGTCGTTCTTCCCCTTTGCCGCATGCGTCTGTGCCCGCCACTCCGCCCTTGCTTCGCGCATCTGGCGGTGGAGCATGGCCGCCGGCGACGCTGGAGCTTGCCGACGGCGCTGCCCCCTCAAAGACGCAAGCCACTCACGAGACGCCTCGTTTTGGGCGAGCGTCGCTTGCTCGCGGGTGGCCTCCTGATGACCCACAAGTATAGGGGTGTATCGTAGTACTTTCGATAAATAAGAGTGTCGAACCCAACGAGGAGCAGAAGGTGTTGACAAGCAGTTTCGATGAAGGATTCACTGTAAATGCTCACAAACAAGTTTTCAGGGGGTTTTGATATAGCAGATAAATAAAGTACAAGTAATTAAAATGCGAGAGTAATAATTGCAGCGAGTGGCCCAATCCTTTTAGCACAAAGGACAAGCCGGTTTGTTTACTTATAATGACCAAACGTTCTTGAGGACACACGGGATTTTAGTCTAGTGCTTTCGCTTCATATAGTTGATTAATCTTCATTGTTTTGATAAGTGTTGTGTGGGTGAACCTATGCTAATGCACCGCCCTTCCTAGGACTAATACATACTTGTGATTATACCCCTTGCAAGCATCCGCAAATACAAGAAAATAATTAAGATAAATCTAACCACAGCCTTAAACTCTGAGATCCTGCTATCCCTCCTGCACCGATATACTAACGGGGGTTTAGGTTGTCACACTCCGGCAACCCCACAATTAGCAAACGAATACAAGATGTACTCCCCTAGGCCCATAAAGGTGAAGTATCATGTAGTCGATGTTCACATGACACCACTAGAAGAATAACACCACAACTTAAATATCAAACCATTAAATATTACTCAACATAGTTCACTACTAACATTTAGACTTCACCCATGTCCTCAAGAACTAAACGAACTACTCACGAGACATCATATGGAACATAATCAGAGGTGATATGATGATGAATAAAAATCTGAACATAAACCTTGGTTCAATGGTTCCACTCAATAGCATCAATAACAACACCGGGAAAGTTTCCCCTATCAAACAATCAAGATTCAACCCTAGATGTTACAGCGGTGACGAGGTGCAGCGGTGGAGATGGCGGTGTAGATGGTGGAGATGATGGTGAGGATGATCCCAATGATGTCCAACTCGATGACGGTGGCGGTGGCGACGATTTCCCCTCCGGGAGGGAATTTCCCCGGCGGATTCCTGCCCGCCGGAGAGCTCTTTTCTCTATGGTATCTCTCCGCCCGCAGAGCGGCTGTGTCTATTCTCCGTATCCCCCGTGCCTTAGGTTTTCGGGACGAAGAAGTACGCGAAGGAGAGGCGGCCGAGGGGCTGTGCCCCTCCCCACAAGGCGGCGCGGCAGGCCTGGGCCCGCGCGGCCTATGGGGGGGCCCATGGCGGCCCTCCTCGGTCCCTCCTTTTGGCTGGCTTCGTCTTCTGGAAAAATAGGATGTTCTGTATAATTTCTGTCAATTTTTGATCTTCAGAAATATGGTGTCCCGACGGTGCTTTTTCCAGCAGAATCCTGACTCCGGTGAATAATTCTCCAATAATCATGAAACATGCAAAATAGGTGAAATAACATAAGTATCATCTCTAAATATGAAATATATCAATGAATAACAGCAAATTATGATATAAAATAGTGATGCAAAATGGACGTATCAACTCCCCCCAAGCTTAGACTTCGCTTGTCCCCAAGCGAAACTGAGCTCAATGAACAAGACCACATGTTTATGGAGTGAAGAGTCGATAAATAAAATACGGACAAGAAGCATCATATTGATTCACACAAGATATTCTAGTAAACATTCTCCTCATATAACTCAACTTGAAATAAGTAAAGAGAAATCACAAATAGAGGTGCATAGGAAATCATGATTGGTTATGGCAAACTTTGTTCTTGGTCAGAGAACTATTAACAGATTGTACTTATCTTCTAAGCAAAGCCTTTATATTAGAATTTATATGGCAGGGCTCTCATCCTTAATCATAACAATCTCCTCATAATCATTGATAACTTTCAAAGTCATATTCATTCAGATAAAATTTGTACTAAACAAGAAAGCATAAAAGACATGATTAACTAGATCATAGCATAAATGGTTGGATCACAACAACTCAATTGCTTGCTTGAGATTGAGGGAAATAGGTTTACTGACTCAATCATAAAAGTAAAAGATAGGCCCTTCGCAGAGGGAAGCATTAAATCATGTGCTAGAGCTTTTCAAGTTTTGAAATCATATAAAGAGCATAAAAGTAAGATTTTGAGTGGTGTTTGTTGTTGTCAACGAATGGTAGTGGGCACTCTAACCCCCTTGCCAAACAGACCTTCCAAGAGCGGCTCCCATGAAGGACGTCATCTCTACCAGCAAGGTAGATCATCCCCCTTCTCTTTTGTTTACACATGTATTTTAGTTTTATTATGGATGACACTCCCCCAACCTTTGCTTTCACAAGCCATGGCTAACCGAATCCTCGGGTGCCTTCCAACATTTCTCATACCATGGAGGAGTGTCTATTGCAAAATTAAGTTGCTTACTGATAAATCAGGGCAAAACATGTGAAGACAATTATTAATGAAAGTTATTAATTGGGGCTGGGAACCCCGTTGCCAGCTTTTTGCAATATTATTGGATAAGCAGATGTGCCGCTAGTCCATCGGTGAAAGTCCGCCCAACAAGATTGAAAGATAAAACACCACATACTTCCTCATGAGCTATAAAACATTGACACAAATAAGGAGTAGTATGGTTTGAATTATTTAAAGGTAGCACATGAAGTATTTACTTGGAATGGCAGAAAATACCACATAGTAGGTAGTTATGGTGGACACAAATGGCATGAGTTTGGTCTAAGGTTATGGATGTATGAGAAGCATTCCCTCTCAATACAGGTTTTTGGCTAGCAAGGTTGGGTAGCAAGCATAAAGGTTGAGGGAAACAAACAAATATACATGTGATAGAAACAATCATGCATCTTTCTCATAAGCACAAGCAATTTTAACTTCAGAATACTAAACTCATTAGAAGAAAGATAATAAACAATATATCTACATGTATTTCCCTTTTCTATTTAAACATCAAAGTATTGTTGCTATTGACCAATGCTAAGTTTGCCAAAACCAAATAGATTTACTTGATGCTCCCAAAGTGATATCAATACTAATGTCAAGAGTGATCATATAATAGAAATTGCAAACTAAAATAAGGTGTGCAAAAAGTAAATGATAAGACTTCTCATTAATATTCCATAACGATAACTCACACCAACGGATACATAGATAACTAACTAAGAGAGATACTTCCACACTGCATACTATTCCATATGATAACTTCCCTACTCATGATATGACACTACTTGATAGTAAAAGGTAAAGATAGTGATGATGTGATACCGCGGCACTCCCCCAAGCTTGGAACAAACCAAGGGGATGCCAATACCAATGATGAATTACTCCTCCGGTGGCGATGATGGTGGATTCTTCTCGTCATCAGACTTCCAAGGAAGAGGTTCTCCATCAACAAACGATGTCTTGGTCTCAGGAATCCTAAAACTAGCAGCATAGCTAATGCGTTTAAACCTATTTTCATACTCACAGTTTTGATTCCAAACATCATAAAGTTGCGCCTGAAGTTGGTTGGTAGTATTGTGAAGTGAGAGGATATCGCCCCACAGCTTTGCAGTCTCCTTCTCGTGTTCACCAATGAGTTCGGACACAATTCTGTGAAAGATGTCCACTTCACGTTCAGCCATCTTCTTGTAGGCGAAAACCTCTTGTTCTAGTTTCTCCATCCTGTCCTCCAAGCTTCCTTCTCCTTTAGGTCCCCGGACATCTTCTATCTGCAACTCTCCATCTACGAGCAGCAATTCCTTGGGATGCATCTTCAGCTCGTTCATGTACGGGTTGACGACGTTCTCAAAGAAGTTGTCCTTCGGAGGTTCCGACGAAGACATGGTGGCTCTAGATCTGAAAACAATATCTGGCAGAAAACAGCTCGAAACAAAACACGACGAGAAAACGATATACGGACCTCCAGGGGATCCGGGGATTATATAGCAAATATTTTACGACAAAAGGAAGGTTCCAGGCCGAAACGAGTGGAAACGGGACGCCGAGGGGCTGTCCCCATAGGGCGGCGCGCCCAGGGTGGGGCCCGCTCCACTCCGGCTCTATGGTGGGCCGCCCTCGTGCTCCTAAATCTTAATTTTCATTTTTCATTATACTAAATATTGTTTGGAAAGTTAACGCGGAACTTTGATGAGTCGAAGTCGATCTTGGAATAACATTTGAATAGCTTCATTATAAGAATCAATATCTTCATTATAAGAATGAAATATAATGCTTGAGTCTTTGTCCATTCACTACTTGTGTGGCATTACCTTGTAGAGAACTAATTTTAATTGCCCCTGAACGATACACCTCCTCAATGACATATGGTCCTTCCCATTTTGAGAGTAATTTCCCTGCAAAAAATCTGAGACGAGACCGATACAATAGGACTTTATCTCCAACATTAAATTCCCTTTTAATAATTCTTCTATCATGCCATTTCTTAACCTTCTCCTTAAAAAGTCTAGCATTTTCATTAGCTTCACTTCTCCACTCATCTAAAGAACTCAATTGTAGCAACCTCTTCTTACCGGCAAGTTTAAAATCTTTATTAAGTTCTCTTACAGCCCAATAAGCTTTGTGCTCTAATTCTAAAGGTAAATGGCAAGCTTTTCCATAAACCATTTTATAAGGAGACATTCCCATAGGATTTTTATAAGCAATTCTATAAGCCTACAATGCTTCCTTTAACTTACTAGCCCAATTCTTTCTAGATTTATTAACAGTCTTTCCCAAGATAGATTTAATTTCTCTATTTGATAATTCTACCTGCCCACTAGTTTGAGGATGATAAGCTGAAGCAATTCTATGATTAATACCATATCTGGCAAGAGTTTTTCTAAAACCACCATGAATAAAGTGAGAACCTCCATCGGTCATAATATATCTAGGTACTCCAAATCTAGGAAAAATAACATCTAAAAGCATTTTTAAAGAGGTCTCACCATCAGCACTTTTTGTAGGTATAGCTTCTACCCATTTAGTAACATAATCAACAACGAACAAGTATATGAGTGTTACCTTCTGAAGAAGGGAAAGGACCCATGAAGTCAAATCCCCAACAATCAAATGGTTCAATAACAAGAGTATAATTCATAGGCATTTCATTGCGTCTAGAGATATTACCAACTCTTTGACATTCATCACAAGATAAGATAAACTTCCTTGCATCTTTGAAAAGTGTTGGCCAATAAAAACCTGATTGTAGAACCTTTTGCGCGGTTCTATCTCCGGCATGATGTCCTCCATAAACACTACCATGACACTTACTCAATATCTCTTGTTGTTCATATTCTGGGACACATCTTCGCATAATACCATCCACTCCTTCTTTATATAAGTGTGGGTCATCCAAAAAATAATGCCTCAAATCATAAAAGAATTTCCTCCTTTGCTGAGCTGAAAAGGTTGGAGGCAAGTACTTCGAAACAATAAAGTTAGCATAATCAGCATACCAAGGACTATCTCGCGAGCTCACCTTTATTACAGCCAATTGTTCATTTGGAAAACTATCATTAACAGGAACAGGATCATAAGCAATATTTTCCAATCTAGATAAATTATCAGCAACAGGATTATCAGCACCTTTCCTATCTACAATATGTAAATCAAATTCTTGCAAAAGAAGCACCCATCTAATAAGCCTTGGCTTAGCATCTTTCTTTTCCATAAGGTACCTAATTGCAGCATGATCAGTATGAATTGTGACTTTTGAATCAACAATATAGGATCTAAACTTGTCACATGCAAAAACTACGGCTAACAATTCTTTCTCAGTTGTAGCATAATTTCTTTGAGCAGCATCTAGAGTTTTACTAGCATAATGAATAACATTCAATTTTTTATCTACTCGCTGTCCAAGAACCTACAGCAAAATCACTAGCATCACACATAATTTCAAAAGGTAAATTCCAATCAGGAGGTTCAACTACAGGAGCAGTTGTTAAGGCTTTCTTTAGAGTTTCAAAAGCTTCCTTACAATCATCATCAAAAACAAAAGGTACATCTTTTTGAAGAAGATTAGTAAGAGGCTTTGAAATTTTAGAGAAATCTTTAATAAATCTCCTATAAAAACCAACATGACCAAGAATACTACGAATACCTTTAACATCCCTAGGATAGGGCATCTTCTCAATTGCTTCAACCTTAGCTCTATCAACTTCAATACCCTCTCGGAAATTTTATGTCCCAATACAATTCCTTCATTAACCATAAAGTGGCATTTCTCCCAATTAAGAACAAGGTTAGTTTCTTCACATCTCTGCAAAACTTTATCAAGGTTTCGCAAGCAATTATCAAAAGAATTCCCATAGACAGAAAAATCATCCATGAATACCTCAACAATCTTTTCACAAAAGCCATGAAAAATAGCAGACATGCATCTTTGGAAAGTAGCAGGAACATTACATAAACCAAAAGGCATACGCCTATAAGCATAAGTTCCATAGGGACAAGTGAAAGTGGTTTTCTCTTGATCTTTAGCTCTAACAACAATTTGTGAAAACCCAGAATATCCATCAAGAAAGCAGAAATGAGTATTTTTAGACAAACTTTCTAACATTTGATCAATAAATGGTAAAGGGTAATGATCTTTCTTAGTAAGTTTGTTAACCTTTCGAAAATCAACGCACATTCTATACCCTACAACTACTCTTTGAGGAATGAGCTCATTATTATCATTAGGAACAACAGTTATTCCTCCTTTCTTAGGAACACAACGCACAGGACTAACCCATCTACAATCAGCAATAGGATATATATACCCGCCTCAAGAAGTTTTAATACCTCATTTCTTACCACATCCTTCATCTTGGGAATTAGACGACGCTGATGTTCAACAACAGGTTTTGCATCATCTTCTATATTAATGGCATGTTGGCAAATAGCGGGAGAAATCCCCTTCAAGTCATCAAGAGTGTAGCCAATAGCTCCTCGGTGTTTCTTCAATATTTCCAATAACCTTTCTTCCTCAATATCTGAAAGCTTAGCACTAATAATAACAGGATATGTTTTCTTATCATCAATATAAGCATACTTAAGATTATCAGGTAATGGTTTCAAATCAAATACAAGATCTTCCTTTGGTGGTGGTGTTACACCTAAATCTTCAACCGGTAAGTCATGTTTAAGAATAGGTTGACGAAGGAAAATTTCATCAAGCTCATCCCTTTCTTCCCTAAAGACTTCACTCTCACTATTCTCCAAATGTTGCTGCAAAGGATTATTAGGAGCAAGAGCAATAGATGCACACTGTTCAACTCTAAAATCATCATTAGGCAAATCAGCTTTATAAGGAGTTTTGGCAAATTTAGAGAAGTTAAACTCATAAGATTCACCAGCAAATTTAGTAACAATTTTCTCTTTCTTGCAATCTATAATAGCTCCACAAGTATTCAGAAAAGGTCTACCAAAAATAATAGGACAAGACTTACTAGCAGCAGAACCAAGTACCAAAAAGTCAGCAGGATATTTAATCTTACCACATAGAACTTCAACATCTCGAACAATACCAATGGGAGAGATAGTTTCTCTATTAGCTAGCCGAATAACCACATCAATATCTTCAAGTTCACAAGAACCAATTTCATGCATGATTTCCGTGTAGAGCTCATAAGGAATGGCACTAATACTTGCACCAATATCGCATAAACCATAATAGCAATGATCACCAATTCGAACAGAGAGCACAGGAACACTGGCTTTCCTAGACTTATTAGGATGCAAAACAATATTAGAAGCATCTTCACAAAAAATAATATGACCATCTTCCACATTTTCAGTCACAAGATCTTTAACTATTGCAACAGCAGGTTCAACCTTTATTTGTTCTTCAGGTTCTATGGGTTTCTTTGCACTTTTATTAACTACACTAGTTATAACAGAATACTCCTTCATTTTAGCAGGGAAAGGAGTTTTTCAATATAAGCTTCAGGAAGAACATGATCAACAGTTTTAATTTCAATACATTTACCTTTAGGTGAATCAGTTTTATCTTTATAAGGTTCATGATACTTATCAAAATTCTTCCTAGGCAATTCAAAATGAGAGGCAAAGGCTTTATAAATATTTGCAACAACTTGAGAGTCAAGACCATATGTAGAACTCAAAAACTTTTAAATTGCATATAGTGCCCTGCATAGGACTTGTGCATTTTGAGTGATATGCCATGATGATTGTTTTATTGTTTATGTGATGAACTCTAAAACCCTAAAGTGATCAAGTGAAGATCACCAAACAATAAACCAAAAAGAGAAAGAAATCAAATAAGAGTAAAACCCTAAAAATCCTAACATATGGCATATGCCATTTTTGCAAACTTTGACCCTAGACCCATTTGACCTTCACCATTATTTGTAATATGTTACTAAACCTTTATTACAACTTTGGGAATCAAAGAAACACCATTTAAACCAAATTCAAACTCAAAATATGCTCACATAGGATAATGGTCATTTTTGACAATTACAATCTGGTCACCACTTTGAGCCCCTGGATTTCAAAATTTTCAAACTAAACAACTCCAACTCTTTGCATGTCATCCAAGTACACAACAAGGTGAACAACTTCTGTAAAGATCATCACCTCAAAATCATCTTGGATCAAAAGTTATGATCAAGCCAAGTGGGGACTTTTTAACAAAAACAAGATCATCTCAATTTCGATTTTGATCAAATATGGCCATCCCTTGATCATTTCTTGGCTCAACCAAGTCCCCTGGACCCCACCCCACCTAGCTCATGCATGGAAACATCATGGACACGGCCAAACATGGCATGGCCATGGCCATGTCGGCCATGTCCTCCTCGACACGCCCTCTCTCCCTACCTCTCCAGCCCGAACCACCATGTCCAACAGCTCGCCCATGACCTCCTGAGATCACCCGTACCCGCCGTTGATCGAGAGGACACTGACACGCCCGGACGGAGCGAGCCCACGACGCCCCTGGCACGCCGCGAGCGGCATGGCGACGTCACCTTGCACGGACGCGCGCGACACGGCCACGCGTCGTTCGCCGTACCTCGCCGTACCCCGACCACCTCCGCGCGCCGGGTACCTGGCTCGCCACGCGGAGCTCGCCGGACACGCTGCTCGTCACCCCTAGCCCCTACGTCGCCGGAAGGACGCGCGCCCGCCATGGCCGCGGCAGTACACGCAACCGCCCGACCACCGTACGCCACCACTTGCTGCGCCGTTCACGCTCACCGCACCGCCATGACGTCGTGAACATGACTGCGCCCTCGCCTAGCTCTTTAGCCCGCCGGAATCGCCGCGCCCTTGTTGCCATGGCCACTGCCCCGCAGCACCCCCACTCGCCTATAAAAGGAGGCACCCATTCGTCGATCCGAGCACACCACAGCACTCCCCTCTCCTTCCCCGACTTCCTCATCACCTCGCCATGCTCGATTAGCCACCAGAGAGCTCCAATTGCTAGCTCGCCGCCGCCCACAGTAGCCGACGATCGCCGGAGGAGGAGGCCGCCCAGGAAACGCCACTGCTACCAGGAGGTTCCTCGTCATCGACAACGTCGTTGTGCACCACTCCGACGACCGCCGGAGCTCCGACGAGCTCTCCGACCCCCTACCGCCGCCATGCCAGTGACACGATCTCGCCGGAGACGACGATGGCCCTGTGCCGTCCGATCTCGTTCTAATCCAACGCTCCCATCGCTCGTACCGTTTCGTTTAAAAGCCGCTGACAGGTGGAGCCCCTGTCAGGCAGCCCACGCATGCGTGGACGCGTGGTGGGCTGGCTTGGGCCGTTTTAATTGAATCTGGCCCAGTTAACGCTTCCCGCCCGTTTAATTCAAATCTCGTTTAATAAATAGAATTCAAATTCAATACTGGACCCAACTTTGAAAATTCATAGAACCTGTTTGGCTTGGCCAAATTCAACAAATTTTATACTGTTGGAAAGCTAGTAAAAATATCTACAACATGCCACTGGTCCCACCTCAAGATCTGTTGTAGAAACAAAATGATAAAAAGAAGAAGGCAGGGACTTTTTCATATTCAAATAATTATTAAAAATCAACCAAAATAGATATTTGATTAATTCCAACTCCAATAGTTCACATTGGACTTACACTAATTGTTTATGCAAGAAAATGGTGTGGTCACCTTGCATGATCATGCCCTAGTTTAATTAGTGGACAATATGGCTATTTTATTAAAGTGATATTGTCCAAAACTATATGAAGTATTTTACTTCATTTAAATCTTGTCCCAAATGAATTCATGTGATGTTTGTACCCCTGGTCAAACACTCTTATATGAAATACTTGGAGATATAAATCATTAGTAGAAGTTATTAAATGGTATGAGGTGGTCTACCTCATTTAAATCATTCTCTCAAATGATGATCATGAATGGTTGACTTAGGTCAATATAAATTCATGCATGATTGATACGTCTCCAACGTACCTATAATTTCTGACGTTCCATGCTTGTTTTATGACAATACTTACATGTTTTGCTTGCACTTTATAATGTTTTTATGCGTTTTCCGGAACTAACCTATTAACAAGATGCCACAGTGCAGTTCTGTTTTCTGCTGTTTTTGGTTCCAGAAAGGCTGTTCGGGCAATATTCTCGGAATCGACGAAATCAACGCCAAAGATCTTATTTTTCCCGGAAGGTCCAGAGACAGGTCGGAGGAGGGCCAGGGGCCCCCACACCATAGGGCCGCGCGGGCCGACCCCTGCCGGCCTGGGGAGGCCACCTGTCGACCCTCCTGCCGCCTCTTCGCCTATTTAACCCCTTTCGACCTAAAACGCAGTACCAGGACGAAACTCCAAAGACTCCGGGGCGCCGCCGTCGCGAAACTCAATTCGGGGGACAGAAGTCTCGTTCGGCACCGGGACGGGGAAGTGCCCCGAAGCCATCTCCATCGACGCCACCGCCTCCATCATGCTCCGTGAGTAGTTCCCCCATGGACTACGGGTTCTAGCTGTAGCTAGTTGGTATACTCTCCCCCATGTACTTCAATACAATGATCTCATGAGCTGCCTTACATGATTGAGATTCATCTGATGTAATCGGTGTTGTGTTTGTTGGGATCCGATGGATTGTTACGTTATGATTGTCTATCTACAAAGTTTGTGAAGTTATTGTTGCTGCAATCTTGTTGTGTTTAATGCTTGTCACTAGGGCCCGAGTGGCATGATCTTAGATTTGAGCTCTATAATTATTGCTTAGATTGTATCTACAAGTTGTATGCACATGTCTATGTCCGGAACCAAAGGCCCCAAAGTGACAGAAATTGGGACAACTGGAGGGAAAGGCTTAGGTATGAGGATCACATGTTTTCACGGAGTGTTAATGCTTTGCTCCGGTGCTCTATTAAAAGGAGTACCTTAATTTCCAGTAGATTCCCTAGAGGCCCGGCTGCCACGGCTGGTAGGACAAAAGATGTTGTACAAGTTTCTCATTGCGAGCACGTATGACTATATATGGGAAACATGCCTACATGATTAATAGACTTGATGTTCTGTCTTAATGCTATTTCAATCCTATCAATTGCCCAAATGTAATTTGTTCACCCAACACTTGTTATTGGAGAGTTACCACTAGTGTAGATAGCTGGGAACCCCGGTCCATCTCGCATCATCATATACTTGTTCTTCATGTCATTGGAAGTAGTATCAACTATTTTCGGTGCCATTGCTCTCATATTACTGCTACTGCTGCTGTGTTACTGTTACTTGCTCTCATATTACTGCTTTCACATCACCCTGTTACTAGTGCTTTTCCAGGTGCTGAATTGACAACTCAGTTGTTAAGGCTTATAAGTATTCTTTACCTCCCCTTGTGTCGAATCAATAAATTTGGGTTTTACTTCCCTCGAAGGCTTGCGATCCCCTATACTTGTGGGTCATCAAGACTATTTTCGGGCCGGGGGGGCATAGCTCTACTCATAAGTTCACACAGGGAGTACACTCTACCTCTCTCTCTGCTTTTATTTTATTTTGTCTTGCTAGTTTATTTCTGTCTAGTTTATTTGTGCTTAGTTTATTTCTGTCTAGTATTATTTTGCTTAATTTACTTTTGCTTAGTTTCTTTTTGTCGTGTTTTACTTTTCTCATATACACAAAAATCCATAAAAATTTGAAAAACCTAAAAATTAAAAACTGCTATTATGGGAGAACCTACAACCTATTTGGAGCTTATAGAATTATATAATAATTATAGAAAATCAAGAAAGGGTGAAGTTATGAGTGCTGTGATAGAAAAATTAAATACAATTGCTAAAATCTTGCTTAAACGCCATGATATAAATTGTTGCTCTAAACAGGATACTAAACATCTGAAATTTCAATGTTGCTTTAGTGAGGAAGTTTTAATTAAGAACTATAATTGGAATAGCTATATTCATTTTGGGTTCGAAGAGGTAGAACAATTTGTCATATTTATGGGAGCCTCTGAGATAGAATCCTTCATGGTTAAAAATTATGAAACTTGTGTTGTTTGTAAGGACCTTAAAGATTATGTCTCTTCTATCCTTAATTTTTGCAATGAAAGTTACACTAATAATCCTTATATCATTGATTATAAAGAGAGACTCATTAATGCACAAGAATGCACTCACAATTTGCAGGAACCGGTGGAAGAAGAAATTGATGAACCTGAAAGCTCATTGGATGAAAAAGAGGAAATTGATGAACCTGAAAGCTCATTGGATGAAAAAGAAGAGGAGAGTGATGAACAAAAGGAGGAAGAATGGATTAGCTACCCATGCCAACCTTCTAATGAGAGTAACTCTTTATCTCTTACACTATTTGATTGTCCTCCATGCTTACCAAAGAGGATGAATGTTATGTTGCTGTGGATTCTCTTGAAATATTCCCTATGAGTAAAACTTGTGAGAATAATTATGCTACTGTTGTCTATGATAATCCATGCTACTTTGATAAATCTTATGATAATGCTTTGTTTATGCCTGATGTCGAAATGTATGGTACAAAAGAGTTTTGCGTAGCAAATGTTTATGATAAATCTCTAGATGATGGTCCTATGTTACTTGATAATATTAATTGTATTACTAATGAAAATGGGATTGGAGAGTTCTTGACTTTATCTATGAGTCCCATATCTTTTGAGATTGATCAATCATCTTGTTATATTATTGATAAAAGTGGGTTTGAAAGTTTTAATCCTATTATTTTTGAGCTTGATAAAAATTATGTGTTTGTGAATCATGAAAAGCATGCTTTATGTGATAGTTATATTGTTGAGTTTATCCATGAAGCTACAGAAAATTATTATGAGAGAGAAAATATGGTTGTAGAAATTTGCATGGTACTAAAACACCTCTCTATATGCTGAAAATTTTGAAGTTACTCTTGTTTTATCTTCTTATGCTTGTTACTTTGTTCTTCATGAATTTATTTGTGTACAAGATTCCTATGCATAGGAAGTGGGTTAGACTTAAATGTGTTTTGAACTTGCTTTTTGATTCTCTCTTTTGCTTCAACTCTCACCCTTATGTGAGCATCATTAAAATTGCTGAGCCCATCTTAATGGCTATAAAGAAAGCACTTTTTGGGAGATAACCCATGTGTTTATTTTGCTACTGTTTTGTTGTGTCTTGGAAGTTGTTACTACTGTAGCAACCTCTCCTTATCTTTATTTTATTGCATTGTTGTGCCAAGTAAAGTCTCTAGTAGAAGGTTGATGCTAGATTTGGATTTCTGCGCAGAAACAGATTTCTATCTGTCACGAATCTGGGCATATTTCTCTGTAGGTAACTCAGAAAAATCTACCAATTTACGTGCGTGATCCTCAGATATGTACGCAACTTTCATTAGTTTTGAGTTTTCTGATTTGAGCAACGGAAGTACCATTTTAAAATTCGTGTTTACTGGCTGTTCTGTTTCTGTCTCTGTTTTTTGCATTGTCTCTTGTGGACTTTATGTGAGGCTTTCTAGACGTGGAGAGCTGTAGCTAATGTTTTATTGAGTTCTTGCAATGTGTCACTACAGGACCAAGGTGGATTCAAGTTTTTGAGTACTAACCCCTCTAATGAAGTTTATGAGAAGTTTGGTGTGAAGGAAGTTTTCAAGGGTCAAGAGAGGAGGATGATATATGATCAAAAAGAGTGAAAAGTCTAAGCTTGAGGATGCCCCGTGGTTCATCCCTGCATATTTCAAGGAGACTCAAGCGTCTAAGCTTGGGGATGCCCAAGGCATCCCCTTCTTCATCAACTTATCAGGTTTCTTCTATTGAAACTATATTTTTATTTGGTCACATCTTATGTGCTTTACTTGGAGCGTCTGTGTGTTTTTATTTTTGTTTGTGTTTGAATAAAGATGGATCCTAGCAATCCTTGTTTGGGAGAGAGACACGCTCCGCTTTTTCATATGAACACTTGTTCTTCGTTTTACTTCTAATGTTCAATGATAAAAGTTGGAAGCTACAATACTTATTGGTATTTGGTTGGAAATAGAAAATGCCTCATAATGTCTTGGATAATTTGACACTTGGCAATTGTTTTGAGCTCTCAAGTAGATCATGATTAAGTTTTTTCATGTAGTTTAAACCTATTAGTGGAGAACTACCGTAGAGCTTGTTAAAATTGGTTTGCATGATTGGTCTCTCTTAAGGTCTAGATATTTTCTGGTAAAAGTGTTTGAGCAACAAGGAAGACAGTGTAGAGTATTATAATGCTTGCAATATGTTCTTATGTAAGTTTTGCTGTACCGGTTCATACTTGTGTTTGCTTCAAATAACCTTGCTAGCCTAAGCCTTGTATCGAGAGGGAATACTTCTCATGCATCCAAAATCCTTGAGCCAACCACTATGCCATTTGTGTCCACCATATCTACCTACTATGTGGTATTTCCTGCCATTCCAAAGTAAATTGCTTGAGTGCTACCTTTAAACAATTCAAAATTTATCACCTCTGATTTGTGTCAATGTTTAATAGCTCATGAGGAAGTATGTGGTGTTTATCTTTCAATCTTGTTGGGCAACTTTCACCAATGGACTAGTGGCTTCATCCGCTTATCCAATAATTTTGCAAAAAGAGCTAGCAATGGGATTCCCAGTCCCAAATCAATTAACAAAAATAGACACTCCTCCATGGTATGTGATTGTTGGACGGCACCCGAAGGATTCGGTTAGCCATGGCTTGAGAAAGCAAAGGTTGGGAGGAGTGTCATCATAATAAAACTAAAATAAAAAGGCACTCCTTCATGGTATGAGATTGTTGGCACCACGAGGATTCGGTTAGCCATGGTTTGTGAAAGAAAGGTTGGAAGGAGTGCCACCCAAAAATAAAATAAAATGGGAGCCGCTCTTTGAAGGTTTGTCTGGCAAGGGGGTTAGAGTGCCCACTACCATTCGTTGACAACAACAAACACCTCTCAAAACTTTACTTTTATGCTCTCTTTATGTTTTCAAAACCAAAGCTCTAGCACAAATATAGCAATCGATGCTTCCCTCTGCGAAGGGCCTTTCTTTTACTTTATTGTTGAGTCAGTTTACCTACTTCCTTCCATCTTAGAAGCAAACACTTGTGTCAACTGTGCATTGATTCTTACATACTTGCTTATTTGCATTCATCATATTACTTTGTGTTGACAATTATCCATGAGATATGCATGTTGAAAGTTGAAAGCAACTGCTGAAACTTAAATCTTCCTCTGTGTTGCTTCGATGCCTTTACTTTGAATTTATTGCTTTGTGAGTTAACTCTTGTGCAAGAATTTTGATGCTTGTCTTGAAAGTACTCTTCATGAAAAGTTTTGCTATATGTTATCTATTTGTTAGCAACTATAGATCATTGCCTTGAGTCACTTCATTCATTTCATATGCTTTGTAATAGTATGATCAAGGTTATGTAAGTAGCATGTCACTACAGAAATTACTCTTTTTATCGTTTACCTACTCGGGACGAGCAGGAACTAAGCTTGGGGATGCTGATACGTCTCCAACGTACCTATAATTTCTGACGTTCCATGCTTGTTTTATGACAATACTTACATGTTTTGCTTGCACTTTATAATGTTTTTATGTGTTTTCCGGAAATAACCTATTAACAAGATGCCACAGTGCCAGTTCCTGTTTTCTGCTGTTTTGGTTCCAGAAAGGCTGTTCGGGCAATATTCTCGGAATTCGACGAAATCAACGCCAAAGATCTTATTTTTCCCGGAAGGCTCCAGAACACCGAGTCGGAGGAGGGCCAGGGGGCCCCACACCATAGGCCGCGCGGCCAGACCTGCCGCGCCGGCCTAGGGAGGCCACCCTGTCGACCCTCCTGCCGCCTCTTCGCCTATTTAACCCCTTTCGACCTAAAAACGCACCACGGACGAAACTCCAGAAAGACTCCAGGGGCGCCGCCATCATGAAACTCCAATTCGGGGACAGTCTCTGTTCCGGCACCTGCGGGACGAGGAAGTGCCCGGAAGCCATCTCCATCGACGCCACCGCCTCCATCATGCTCCGTGAGTAGTTCCCCCATGGACTACGGGTTCTAGCTGTAGCTAGTTGGTATACTCTCCCCATGTACTTCAATACAATGATCTCATGAGCTGCCTTACATGATTGGGATTCATCTGATGTAATCGGTGTTGTGTTTGTTGGGATCCGATGGATTGTTACGTTATGATTGTCTATCTACAAAGTTTGTGAAGTTATTGTTGCTGCAATCTTGTTGTGCTTAATGCTTGTCACTAGGGCCCGAGTGGCATGATCTTAGATTTGAGCTCTATAATTATTGCTTAGATTGTATCTACAAGTTGTATGCACATGTCTATGTCCGGAACCAAAGGCCCCAAAGTGACAGAAATTGGGACAACTGGAGGGGAAAGGCTTAGGTATGAGGATCACATGTTTTCACGGAGTGTTAATGCTTTGCTCCGGTGCTCTATTAAAAGGAGTACCTTAATTTCCAGTAGATTCCCTAGAGGCCCGGCTGCCACCGGCTGGTAGGACAAAAGATGTTGTACAAGTTTCTCATTGCGAGCACGTATGACTATATATGGGAAACATGCCTACATGATTAATAGACTTGATGTTCTGTCTTAATGCTATTTCAATCCTATCAATTGCCCAACTGTAATTTGTTCACCCAACACTTGTTATTGGAGAGTTACCACTAGTGTAGATAGTGGGAACCCCGGTCCATCTCGCATCATCATATACTCGTTCTTCATGTCATTGGAAGTAGTATCAACTATTTTCTGGTGCCATTGCTCTCATATTACTCTACTGCTGTTGTGTTACTGTTACTATTGCTCTCATATTACTGCTACTTTCACATCACCCCTGTTACTAGTGCTTTTCCAGGTGCAGCTGAATTGACAACTCAGTTGTTAAGGCTTATAAGTATTCTTTACCTCCCCTTGTGTCGAATCAATAAATTTGGGTTTTACTTCCCTCGAAGACTGTTGCGATCCCCTATACTTGTGGGTCATCAATGATTGTTTGAGAAATTAAATCTTAAGAAGATTTCAATGAGAGGAAATTATTTCTCAAGAACCTTATGGACACTATCATTTACATATGTAATGAGAGGAAATTATTTTCCTCAAGCAACACAACCAATGCACCTTAATTATGTTAATTGTGTGCTTAGAGTAGTTTGTGTGAATATATGTGATGTTTGGAATAGCCATTGAATTAGTTGAGTGATTATACCTCGTATTCAAATTTAGACGCTAGTACCGGAGAATACCCGGAGGAAGAAGGTTGCTACCAAGAGGAGGAGGAAAACTTTGAGAACTACCAATGCAAGCTAATATTCTTGCAAAGTGCAAAGCTCTATCAAGAGCAAGGCACACTCATCTTTTCTTATGCTTCATGAGCCATCCCAAGTTTTACTACAAGTTTTTACTTACAAGCTTCATTGCTTTTGTTTTAACAAAGTACTTTTTGATTCATGATTCACTTGGTCTAGAGTAGAACAAGATCATCAAAGTTAGCCTAAGGCAATCAAAGCTAGTTAGCACCCCTCATGACTAGTTGCTAGTGCTAATACTAAAATTTGACTACTCTAGATGGGAACATGTGACTTGAAATGAATTTGAAAACTTTGGAATGAGGATGCATTCCATTGAATGAATGTTGAAGGTGAATATGACCAAGAGAAGATAGTGATTTTTGATTAAAAACTGATATTGGTTTGGATGCGATACCTTTCCAATTCTTGAGTACCCCCACAATACCTGATTATGGGTAAGGGCTTAACTAGAAGTTTATGTATCTTAGTATGGGTTCCCTCTGAACACACATCATAGGGGTTATGCCGAGGCTGCCTCCGTTGTTGAGAAATGATGTGAATTGTAAGGCCAAGCCCTGTGCAGTTCCCAGGTTGACAGTTGGTCTTCACTGGGAGGCCAAGCTCATGGGGAGAGGTGCTCATACTAGGGTTTGTAAATGAAAGGTTATGGTTGATGATCCGCGTACTGTGTTACGATGATTCGGGGTTATCCCGACGGATGAAATCAAATGTTGTGGCACAAGTGTGCAACCTCTGCAGAGTGTAAACCTATTCGAATAGCCGTGTCCACGGTTACGGACGGTTGGAAAGGCCATACAGTTTCCAGTATTAGATTCTTGAAAATATTGATAAAATGAATGGTGAATGGTGAATTGATTTTTGAATCACAACAATGTTGTGGGAATGACACTAATGTTCCCACTTGAGTTAGTTAGCACATGAATAAGTCTTTTCTCAAATACTTGTGAACTAAAATTGGCTTTATGCAAATAAACTAGAGCTTAGCACCCTTACTAGAATTGCTAGCACTTACACTAGTATTAGTTTGCGAGTACTTAAAGTACTCACGGCTTTGTCCCTGGCTATTCAAATGGCCAGAGTATGAAGACGAACAGAACTACCAAGGTGATGACCAGCAGGACGCCTACGACAACTAGGAGTCTTCGACGTCAAGCGTTGGCCTGTGGACTAGAGAGTCCATTTATCTTTACGCTTCCGCTATGAACTTGTGTTTGTTCGTTGATCAATAGATCAACTATTTGTGTAATATGGATCATGTGATTCAAGTTGTAAGACAATATGGTTTGTAATGAATGATGACTGTGATACTTAACTATTATGCCTCGCAACAACAATATTCCTGGGATTGCGATGAATGACATAATAGGCATCCGGACTTAAAACCCGGGTGTTGACAAGTTGGTATCAGAGCCATTGTTTGACCTTAGGAGACCCTAGTTTAGAATGGACGTTCTGAAAAAGTTAGTTTCACAAAAACAAAGGAAATGAATACTTGCAAAAATTTATACCCCCTCTTTTCTTTGAGATCTTTCAAAATGATATGCCATGCTCTTCTTTATAAAAGTACTTAAAATTTTGACACACTGGTTCACTCTCTAACTTACTCATCCAATTCTCTTTCAGATGGAGCCGACCAACGTGAAGTTTTACTAGCTCGGGAACGGCGGGGACTTGATCTTCGAGAAGGACCTTGACGCTCTGTCGGACTTTCTTGGACGCCCCCACCCCGAGTTTCACGGAGTCGAGGTCAACGACCAGCACGGAGGGGAGCTTCAGTGGGTTATCACCGCTGACTTGAGGGGCAAGGTGGAGCCTCCTACTTCTGAGAGGATCCTCTTTTCCTTCAGGGAAAGCAGCTGGATGGACGGACTCGCTCGTGCTCTTCAGGAGGCACTTGCGCGTCTGTGCGGACAGAACGTGATGGCGATACTCCCGTCTCGCTTTGCTCACCATGCAAGGCGCAACGCCTTTGGAGCCCCCATGGAGGTACAGATGCACCCCCAGCTGAGGCACCATGTGGACCATCTGGACTACATGCTGTTCTAGACCCAGAAGGAGCTGGATAACTCCGTGGTTACAGACAGAAACGACTCGGCATGGTGAGTACGTCTCCAACGTATCGATAATTTCTTATGTTCCATGCTACTTTATTGATGATACCTACATGTTTTATGCACATTATATGTCATATTTATGCATTTTCTGGAACTAACCTATTAACAAGATGCCGAAGAGCCAGTTGCTGTTTTCTGCTGTTTTTGGTTTCAGAAATCCTAGTAAGGAAATATTCTCGGAATTGGACGAAACTTTCGCCCAGGGTCCTATTTTTGCACGAAGCTTCCAGAAGACCGAAGAGATAACGAAGTGGGGCCACGAGGCAGCCAGGGGACAGGGCGGCGCAGCCCAAGCCCTGGCCGCGCGCGACCACCTGGGCACCTCGTGTGGCCCCCCGCGTTGCCCTTCGCCTACTTAAAGTCTCCGTCGCGAAAACCCCAGTACCGAGAGCCACGATACGGAAAACCTTCCAGACGACGCCGCCGCGAATCCCATCTCGGGGGATTCAGGAGATCGCCTCGGCACCCTGGGAGAGGGGATTCATCTCCGGGAGGACTCTTCATCGCCATGATCGCCTCCGGAGTGATGAGTGAGTAGTTCACCCCTGGACCATGGGTCCATAGCAGTAGCTAGATGGTCGTCTTCTCCTTGTTGTGCTTCATTGTTGGATCTTGTGAGCTGCCTAACATGATCAAGATCATCTATCTGTAATTCTATATGTTGTGTTTGTCGGGATCCGATGGATAGAGAATACTATGTTATGGTGATTATCAATCTATTGTTTATGTGTTGTTTATGATCTTGCATGCTCTCCGTTATTAGTAGAGGCTCTGGCCAAGTTTGTACTCTTAACTCCAAGAGGGAGTATTTATGCTCGATAGTGGGTTCATGCCTCCATTGAATCTGGGACAGTGACAGAAAGTTCTAAGGTTGTGGATGTGCTGTTGCCACTAGGGATAAAACATTGATTCTATGTCTAAGGATGTAGTTGTCGATTACATTACGCACCATACTTAATGCAATTGTCTGTTGCTTAGCAACTTAATACTGAATGGGGTTCGGATGATAACCTGAAGGTGGACTTTTTAGGCATAGATGCAGTTGGATGGCGGTCTATGTACTTTGTCGTAATGCCCAATTAAATCTCACTATATTTATCATATCATGTATATGCATTGTTATGCCTTTCTCTATTTGTCAATTGCCCGACTGTAATTTGTTCACCCAACATGCTTTTATCTTATGGGAGAGACACCTCTAGTGAACTGTGGACCCCGGTCCTATTCTTTACATAGCATACAATCTACTGCAATTGTGTTTACTGTTTTCTTTGCAAACATCTTCCACTCGATACGTTTAATCCTTTGTTACAGCAAGCCGGTGAGATTGACAACCTCAGTTTCGTTGGGGCAAAGTACTTTGGTTTTGTTGTGCAGATTCCACGTTGGCGCCGGAATCCCTGGTGTTGCGCCGCATCACATTTCGCGACCATCAACCTTCAACGTGCTTCTTGGCTCCTCCTGGTTCGATCAACCTTGGTTTCTTTCTGAGGAAAACTTGCCACTGTGCGCATCATACCTTCCTCTTGGGGTTCCCAACGGCCGTGTACATCACGCGCATCAAGCCTTTTTGGCGCCGTTGCCGGAGATCAAGACACGCTGCAAGGGGAGTCTCCACTTCTCAATCTCTTTACTTTGTTTTTGTCTTGCTTTATTTTATTTACTACTTTGTTTGCTGCACTAAATCAAAATAAAAAAAAATTAGTTGCTAGTTTTACTTTATTTATTGTCTTGCTCTCTATATCAAAAACACACAAAAAATTAGTTACTTGCATTTACTTTATCTAGTTTGCTTTATTTACTGTTGCTAAAATGAATACCCCTGAAAATACTAAGTTGTGTGACTTCACAAATGCAAATAATAATGATTTCCTATGCACACCTATTGCTCCACCTGCTACTACAACAGAATTCTTTGAAATTAAACCTGCTTTACTAAATCTTGTCATGAGAGATCAATTTTCTGGTGTTAGTTCTGATGATGCTGCCCATCTCAATAATTTTGTTGAACTTTGTGAAATGCAAAAGTATAAGGATGTAGATGGTGATATTATTAAATTGAAAGTGTTTCCTTTCTCATTAAGAGGAAGAGCTAAAGATTGGTTGCTATCTTTGCCTAAGAATAGTATTGATTCATGGACTAAGTGCAAGGATGCTTTTATTGGTAGATATTATCCTCCCGCTAAAATTATATCTTTGAGAAGTAGCATAATGAATTTTAAGCAATTAGATACTGAACATGTTTCTCAAGCATGGGAGAGAATGAAAACTTTGGTAAAGAATTGCCCAACCCATGGACTGACTACTTGGATGATCATCCAAACCTTCTATGCAGGACTAAATTTTTCTTCGCGGAATTCAGCTGCTGGAGGTACCTTTATGTCCATCACATTGGGGGCGGCTACAAAACTTCTTGATGATATGATGATAAATTACTCTGAATGGCACACGGAAAGAGCTCCACAAGGTAAGAAGGTAAATTCTGTTGAAGAAACCTCTTCCTTGAGTGATAAGATTGATGTGATTATGTCTATGCTTGTGAATGGTAGATCTAATGTTGATCCAAATAATGTTCCTTTAGCCTCATTGGTTGCTCAAGAAGAAAATGTTGATGTGAATTTCATTAAAAATAATAATTTCAACAACAATGCTTATAAGAACAACTCTGGTAATAACTATAGGCCATATCCTTCTGCTAATGGTAATGGTTATGGTAATTCTTATGGGAATTCTTACAACAATAATAGGAATGTACCCTCTGGTCTTGAAGCCATGCTTAAAGAATTTATTAGTACACAAACTGCTTTTAACAAATCTGTTGAGGAAAAGCTTGATAAAATTGATACTATTGCTTCTAGAGTTGATAGGCTTGCCTCTGATGTTAATCTTTTAAAATTGAAAGTTATGCCTAATAATGATATTGATAATAAGATTACTACTACAGCAAATGCCATCCAAGTTAGAATTAATGAGAATATAAGATTAATGGCTGAATTGCGTGCTAGGTGGGATAGAGAAGAAAATGAAAAACTAGCTAAAGAGAATAATGTAGCTAAAGTTTGGACTATTACCACCACTAGTAATGCTAATTCTTCACATGTTGCTGCACCTCCTACTATCAATGGTAAAATAATTGGTGTTGGCAATGTTTCTACTCCTAGTGCAAATCGTACAAAACTGCCTGAAATTGCTAAAACTGCTGAAACTGCTTGTGATAAAACTGCTGAAATTTTTTTCAACCTTGGGAACAATGATCCAATTGCTGTAGCTCATAATGATTTAGATTTTGATGATTGCCACATCTCTGAAGTTATAAAGTTCTTACAAAAACTTGCTAAAAGTCCTAATGCTAGTGCTATAAATTTAGCCTTTACAAAACATATTACAAATGCTCTCATAAAAGCTAGAGAAGAGAAACTAAAACTTGAAACTTCTATTCCTAGAAAGTTAGAAGATGGTTGGGAGCCCATCATTAAAATGAAATTCAATGACTTTGAATGTAATGCTTTATGTGATCTTGGTGCAAGTATTTATGTTATGCCTAAAAAGATTTATGATATGCTTGACTTGCCACCATTGAAGAATTGTTATTTGGATGTTAATCTTGCCGATAATGTTAAGAAGAAACCTTTGGGGAGGATTGATAATGTGCATATTACGGTTAACAATAACCTTGTCCCCGTTGATTTTGTTGTTTTGGATATCGAATGCAATGCATCTTGTCCTATTGTGTTGGGAAGACCTTTTCTTCGAACTGTTGGTGCTGTTATTGATATGAGGGAAGGTAATATTAAATATCAATTTCCTCTCAAGAAAGGTATGGAACACTTCCCTAGAAAGAGAATGAAGTTTCCTTTTGATTCTATTATTAGAACAAGTTATGATGTTGATGCTTCTACTCTCGATGTTACTTGATTTGTACTTTCTGCGCCTAGCTGAAAGGCGTTAAAGAAAAGCGCTTATGGGAGACAACCCATGTTTTTACCTGCAGCAATTTTTTGTTTTGTTGAGTCTTGGAAGTTGTTTACTACTGTAGCAACCTCTCCTTATCATGTTTTTGTGCCAAGTAAAGTTTCTATGTCAAAGTTGATGTTATATTTGGGATCGCTGCGCAGAAACAGCATTGCTGTCTGTCACGAATCTGGGCACAGTTCTCTGTAGAAAATTAGAAAAAATCTGCCAATTTACGAGCGTGATCCTCAGATATGTACGCAACTTTCTTTAGTTTTGAGTTTTTCCATTTGAGCAAGTCTGGTGCCAGCTTTAAATTCGTCTTTACGGACTGTTCTGTTTTTGACAGATTCTGCCTTTTATTTCGCATTGCCTCTTTTGCTATGTTGGATTTATTTCTTTGATCCATTAATGTCCAGTAGCTTTATGCAATGTCCAGAAGTGTAAAGAATGTTTGTGTCACCTCTGAATGAGTGAATTATTAATTGTGCACTAACCCTCTAATGAGTTTGCTTGAAGTTTGGTGTGAAGGAAGTTTTCAAGGGTCAAGAGAGGAGTATGATATACTATGATCAAGAGGAGTGAAAGCTCTAAGCTTGGGGATGCCCCGTGGTTCACCCCTGCATATTTTAAGAAGACTCAAGCGTCTAAGCTTGGGGATGCCCAAGGCATCCCCTTCTTCATCGACAACATCATCAGGTTCCTCCCTGAAACTATATTTTTATTCAATCACATCTTGTGTTCTTTACTTGGAGCGTCGGTTTGTTTTTGTTTTTGTTTTTGTTTGAATAAAATGGATCCTAGCATTCACTTTGTGGGAGAGAGACACGCTCCGCTGTTGCATATGGACACATGTGTCCTTAGGCTTTACTCATAATGTTCATGGCGAAGTTTCTTCTTCGTTAAATTGTTATATGGTTGGAATTGGAAAATGCTACATGTAGTAATTCTAAAATGTCTTGGATAATGTGATACTCGGCAATTGTTGTGCTCATGTTTAAGCTCTTGCATCATATGCTTTGCACCCATTAATGAAGAAATACATAGAGCTTGCTAAAATTTGATTTGCATATTTGGTTTCTCTAAGGTCTAGATAATATCTAGTATTGAGTTTTGAACAACAAGGAAGACGGTGTAGAGTCTTATAATGTTTACAATGTGTCTTTTATGTGAGTTTTGCTGCACATGTTCATCCTTGAGTTTGCTTCAAATAACCTTGCTAGCCTAAACCTTGTATCGAGAGGGAATACTTCTCATGCATCCAAAATCCTTGAGCCAACTACTATGCCATTTGTGTCCACCATACCTACCTACTACATGGTATTTCTCCGCCATTCCAAAGTAAATTGCTTGAGTGCTACCTTTAAAATTCCATCATTCACCTTTGCAATATATAGCTCATGGGACAAAATAGCCTTAAAAACTATCGTAGTATTGAATATGTACTTATGCACTTTATATTTTATTAAGTTGCTTGTTGTGCGATAACCATGCTTCTGGGGAACGCCATCAACTATTGTTGAATATCATGTGAGTTGCTATGCATGTCCGTCTTGTCTGAAGGATCTATCATTTTAGTGGTTGGAGCATGCAAAATTGTTAGAGAAGAACATTGGGCCGCTAACTAAAGCCATGAATCATGGTTGAAGTTTCAGTTTTGGACATATATCCTCAATCTCATATGAGAATAATAATCATTGCTACATGCTTATGCATTTAAGAGGAGTTCATTATCTGTTGTCCATGTTGTCCCGGTATGGATGTCTAAGTTGAGAATAATCAAAAGCGAGAAATCCAAAATGCGAGCATTCTCCTTAGACCTTTGTACAGGCGGCATGGAGGTACCCCTTTGTGACACTTGGTTGAAACATGGCATGCAAAGATCCGGTAGTCCAAGCTAAGTAGGACGAGGTGCGGGCACTATTAGTATACTATGCATGAGGCTTGCAACTTGTAAGATATAATTTACATAACTCATATGCTTTATTACTACCGTTGACAAAATTGTTTCATGTTTTCAAAATAAAAGCTCTAGCACAAATACAGCAATCGATGCTTTCCTCTTTGAAGGACCTTTCTTTTACTTTTATTGTTGAGTCAGTCTACCTATCTCCTTCCACCTTAAGAAGCAAACACTTGTGTGAACTGTGCATTGATTCCTACATATTTGCATATTGCACTTGATATATTACTTTATGTTGACAATATCCATGAGATATACATGTTATAAGTTGAAAGCAACCGCTGAAACTTAATCTTCCTTTGTGTTGCTTCAATACCTTTACTTTGATTTATTGCTTTATGAGTTAACTCTTATGCAAGACTTATTGATGCTTGTCTTGAAGTACTATTCATGAAAAGTCTTTGTCATATGATTCACCTGTTTACTCATGTCATTACCTTTGTTTTGATCGCTGCATTCATTACATATGTTTACAAATAGTATGATCAAGATTATGATGGCATGTCACTTCAGAAATTATCTTTGTTATCGTTTTACCTGCTCGGGACGAGCAGAACTAAGCTTGGGGATGCGATACGTCTCCAACGTATCGATAATTTCTTATGTTCCATGCTACTTTATTGATGATACCTACATGTTTTATGCACATTATATGTCATATTTATGCATATTCTGGAACTAACCTATTAACAAGATGCGAGAGGCATTTTGTTTTCTGCTTTTTGGTTTCAGAAATCCTAGTAAGGAAATATTCTCGGAATTGAAACTTTCGCCCGGGGTCCTATTTTTGCACGAAGCTTCCAGAAGACAGAAGAGATAACGAAGTGGGGCCACGGGCAGCCGGGGGACAGGCGGCGCGGCCCAAGCCCTGGCCGCGGCCCTACCCCCTGGGCACCTCGTGTGGCCCCCGCGTTGCCCTTCCGCCTACTTAAAGTCTCCGTCGCGAAAACCCCAGTGCAGAGCCACGATACGGAAAACCTTCCGAGAGACGCCGCCGCCGCCGATCCCATCTCGGGGGATTCGGGAGATCGCCTCCGGCACCCTGCCGGAGAGGGGATTCATCTCCCGGAGGACTCTTCATCGCCATGATCGCCTCCGGAGTGATGAGTGAGTAGTTCACCCCTGGACCATGGGTCCATAGCAGTAGCTAGATGGTCGTCTTCTCCTTGTTGTGCTTCATTGTTGGATCTTGTGAGCTGCCTAACATGATCAAGATCATCTATCTGTAATTCTATATGTTGTGTTTGTCGGGATCCGATGGATAGAGAATACTATGTTATGGTGATTATCAATCTATTGTTTATGTGTTGTTTATGATCTTGCATGCTCTCCGTTATTAGTAGAGGCTCTGGCCAAGTTTGTACTCTTAACTCCAAGAGGGAGTATTTATGCTCGATAGTGGGTTCATGCCTCCATTGAATCTGGGACAGTGACAGAAAGTTCTAAGGTTGTGGATGTCTTGTTGCCACTAGGGATAAAACATTGATTCTATGTCTAAGGATGTAGTTGTCGATTACATTACGCACCATACTTAATGCAATTGTCTGTTGCTTAGCAACTTAATACTGAATGGGGTTCGGATGATAACCTGAAGGTGGACTTTTTAGGCATAGATGCGGTTGGATGGCGGTCTATGTACTTTGTCGTAATGCCCAATTAAATCTCACTATATTTATCATATCATGTATATGCATTGTTATGCCTTTCTCTATTTGTCAATTGCCCGTAATTTGTTCACGCAACATGCTTTTATCTTATGGGAGAGACACCTCTAGTGAACTGTGGACCCGGTCCTATTCTTTACATAGCATACAATCTACTGCAATTGTGTTTACTGTTTTCTTTGCAAACATCTTCCACTCGATACGTTTAATCCTTTGTTACAGCAAGCCGGTGAGATTGACAACCTCAGCATTTCGTTGGGGCAAAGTACTTTGGTTTGTTGTGCAGATTCCACGTTGGCGCTGGAATCCCTGGTGTTGCGCATCACATTTCGCGACCATCAACCTTCAACGTGCTTCTTGGCTCCTCCTGGTTCGATCAACCTTGGTTTCTTTCTGAGGGAAAACTTGCACGTGCGCATCATACCTTCCTCTTGGGGTTCCCAACGGACGTGTACATCTACGCGCATCAGTGAGGCCATCAGGATGCTCAACAAGGACCGCAAGTCACTCCGCTTGCAGCGTGCAAAGAAGGATGCTACCATAGTGCGCCTTCGCGCCAAGATAGCAGCCTTGGAGATCACTGTCAAGGCCCAGGAGGACCAGCTGAGAGAGATGGAGGATGACGATGGAGGCATCGACCTTCAGGGAGGAGGAGCCTTCCTGAGTGACGACGACGACTTTGAGGAGGACGAGTTCACTGAGGAGGAGGACTACGAGTTCCTGGAGGCGCAGAGGATGGGATCATTCCCATCGATGTGGATGTCGATGTTGAGGAGTAGTTGCACTAGATCACTTATGTAGGTGTGAGTTGTATCCCGTCCCTTGTATCGTAGCATGAGAAGAAGGGTTCTTAAAACCCTGGGTGTGTTAGTATGTAATATGTGATGAATGAATGAATGAATGTTTGTGTGTTATCATGAAAGACTTCAAGTTTTCAATCTTTTCAAATTTACCCAAACAAGCCATAGAATTTCCTTCTTATCTCATGATCTGTCTACATGTTCAGATGG
Organism: Lolium multiflorum; assembly: GCA_030979885.1. Lineage (NCBI taxonomy): Eukaryota > Viridiplantae > Streptophyta > Magnoliopsida > Poales > Poaceae > Lolium > Lolium multiflorum. Next base: position 161,144,396 of record CM061749.1, read on the forward strand.
CTCGCCCAAATCGCAACGCGAATCCGGATGCAATGATGCAACTACTGCAAACCCTGATGGCAGACAGGGAGACTGATAGAGCTGAACGCCAAGCTAACATAGCAGCACTGCAGCAGCTGGCCAACAACAACTATGGCCATGGCAACCATGATCACCCTGGATCAAAGCTCAAGAACTTCCAGAACACCAACCCACCTGTTTTCAGCAAGACTGAAGAACCTTGACGCCGATGGTGGCTGAGACCATGGAGAACAACCTTGAGATAGCTGGAGTAGAGGCCAATGAGAAAGTGCTGTCGCCACGCACTACCTGGCGGGACCCGCTAGAGCCTGGTGGACTAGCACCCGTGCCATGAACGGGGGTCAAGTCATGACTTGGGCAGATTTCAAGCTCAAGTTCAGCAAATACCATGTGCCCCCGGGTCTTATCAAGAAGATGAGGGATGAGTTCCGTGAACTCAAGCAAGGCGGATGACGGTGGTAGAATACGCGACAGATTCCTTACTCGTCAGGTACGCCCCGACGAGACCGAGCACCACTGAGAAGAGGCAAGAAAGATTCTGAGCAGTGCATGATGAGATCTGGTGTCCTTGTCAACATACCCTTAGACCTTGAAGCCTAGTAGACTGCGCCATCCGGATGGAAGGCAAGCTGAATCAAGCCAATGAAAACATAAGCCTGAATGATGCACCAGTGGGCCAGCAATGCCTAGTATCGCCCCAGCTCCGGCGGAGTTTCCTCCAGCGAAACAACAACAAGCCCCGATGCGAGATGTCAGGTCCAGGTTTGAGCCGGACGGAAACAGACGGGAGGCCAACCCAACAACAACAACTACAACAACAATAACAACTTCCAACCAAAACCAGCCCCAACACCAACAACAACAACAACACCAACACCGCCCCGAGAACCGGAAGCAACGCCATCCCCGTTTCCCCCAAGGACAAGTCAACCATCACGTTACGAGTGTGGAGTCGTGGGACACTACTCCAACGAGTGCCCCAAGACTCGCCAAGATGACCCACAAGTAAGGGGATCGCAACAGTCTTCGAGGAAGTAAAACCCAAATTTATTGATTCGACACAAGGGGAGGTAAAGAATACTTATAAGCCTTAACAATGAGTTGTCAATTCAGCTGCACCTGGAAAAGCACTAGTAACAGGGGTGATGTGAAAGTAGCATGTATAAGGAGCAGTAGTAACAGTAACACAGCAGCAGTAATAGCAATATGAGAGCAATGGCACCAGAAAATAGTTGATACTACTTCCAATGACATGTAGAACGAGTATATGATGATGCGAGATGGACCAGGGTTCCCAGCTATCTACACTAGTGGTAACTCTCCAATAACAAGTGTTGGGTGAACAAATTACAGTTGGGCAATTGATAGGATTGAAATAGCATTAAGAAAGAATATCAAGTCTATTAATCATGTAGGCATGTTTCCCATATATAGTCATACGTGCTCGCAATGAGAAACTTGTACAACATCTTTTGTCCTACCAGCCGGTGGCAGCCGGGCCTCTAGGGAATCTACTGGAAATTAAGGTACTCCTTTTAATAGAGCACCGGAGCAAAGCATTAACACTCAGTGAAAACATGTGATCCTCATATCTAAGCCTTCCCCTCCAGTTGTCCCAATTTCTGTCACTTTGGGGCCTTTGGTTCCGGACATAGACATGTGCATACAACTTGTAGATACAATCTAAGCAATAATTATAGAGCTTAAATCTAAGATCATGCCACTCGGGCCTAGTGACAAGCATTAAACACAACAAGATTGCAGCAACAATAACTTCACAAACTTTATAGATAGACTAATCATAATGTAACAATCCATCGGATCCCAACAAACACAACACCGATTACATTAGATGAATCTCAATCATGTAAGGCAGCTCATGAGATCATTGTATTGAAGTACATGGGAGAGAATACCAACTAGCTACAGCTAGAACCCGTAGTCCATGGGGGAACTACTCACGGAGCATGATGGAGGCGGTGGCGTTGATGGAGATGGCTCGGGGCACTTCCCCGTCCGGCCGAGTGCGGAACAGGAGTTCTGTCCCGAATTGGAGTTTCGCGATGGCGGCGGCGGCGCCTTTCTGGAGTTTCGTCAATGGTACTGCGTTTTAGGTCGAAAGGGCTTATATGGCGAAGAGGCGGCGCGGGAGGGGCACCAGGGACCCCCACATGGCGCGCGGCCGGGGGTGGGGCGCGGCCCTATGGTGTGGGGCCCAGGCCTCCCCTCTGACTTCGGTGTTTTGGAGCCTCCCGGGAAAAATAAGATCTTTGGCATTGATTTCGTCCAGTCCCAGAATATTGCCCGAACAGCCTTTATGGAAACCAAAAACAGAAAAAACGAGAGCATTGTGGCATCTTGTTAATAGGTTAGTTCGGAAAACGCATAAAACATTATAAAGTGTGAGCAAAACATGTAGGTATTGTCATAAAACAAGCATGGAACATCGGAAATTATGGATACGTTGGAGACGTATCAGCATCCCCAAGCTTAGTTCCTACTCGTCCTCGAGTAGGTAAACGATAAAAAGAATAATTTCTGAAGTGACATGCTACCAACATAATCTTAATCATACTATTGCAAAGCATATGAGATGAACGAAGTGACTCAAGGCAATGATCTATATTTGCTAACAAATAGATAACATATAGCAAGACTTTTCATGGATAGTACTTTCAAGACAAGCATCAAAAGTCTTGCATAAGAGTTAACTCATAAAGAAATAAATTCAAAGTAAAGGCATCGAAGCAACACAAAGGAAGATATAAGTTTCAGCAGTTGCTTTCAACTTTCAACATGCATATCTCATGGATAATTGTCAACACAAAGTAATATAATGAATGCAAATAAGCAAGTATGTAAGAATCAATGCACGGTTGACACAAGTGTTTGCTTCTAAGATGGAAGGAAGTAGGTAAACTGAATCAACATAAAGTAAAAGAAAGGACCTTCGCAGAGGGAAGCATTGATTGCTATATTTGTGCTAGAGCTTTGGTTTTGAAAACATAAAGAGAGCATAAAAGTAAAATTTTGAGAGGTGCTTGTTGTTGTCAACGAATGGTAGTGGGCACTCTAACCCCCTCACCAGACAAACCTTCAAAGAGCGGCTCCCATGAATTATTTTATTTTTGGGTGGCACTCCTTCCAACCTTTCTTTCACAAACCATGGCTTCCGAATCCTCGGTGCCAACAATCTCATACCATGAAGGAGTGCCTTTTTATTTTAGTTTTATTATGATGACACTCCTCCCCACCTTTGCTTACACAAGCCATGGCTAACGAAATCCTCGGGTGCCTCCCATCAATCTCATACCATGGAGGAGTGTCTATTTAGGTTAATTAGTTTGGGACTGGGAATCCCATTGCCAGCTCTTTTGCAAAATTATTGGATAGCGGATGAAGCCACTAGTCCATTGGTGAAAGTTGCCCAACAAGATTGAAAGATAAACACCACATACTTCCTCATGAGCTATAAAACATTGACACAAATCAGAGGTAATAATTTTTGAATTGTTTAAAGGTAGCACTCAAGAATTTACTTTGGAATGGCAGGAAATACCATGTAATAGGTAGGTATGGTGGACACAAATGGCATAGTGGTTGGCTCAAAGATTTTGGATGCATGAGTATTCCCTCTCGATACAAGGCTTAGGCTAGCAAGGCTATTTGAAGCAAACACAAGTATGAACCGGTATGGCAAAACTTACATAAGAACATATTGCAAGCATTATAATACTCTACACTGTCTTCCTTGTTGCTCAAACACTTTTACCAGAAAATATCTAGACCTTAGAGAGACCAATCATGCAAACCAATTTTAACAAGCTCTACGGTAGTTCTCCACTAATAGGTTTAAACTACATGATGCAAGAGATTAATCATGATCTACTTGAGAGCTCAAAACAATTGCCAAGTGTCAAATTATCCAAGACATTATGAGGCATTTTCTGTTTCCAACCAAATAACCATAAGTGCAATAGCTTCCAACTTTTATCATGAACATTAAAAGCGAAGAACACAAGTGTTCAAATGAAAAAGCGGAGCGTGTCTCTCTCCCAAACAAGGATTGCTAGGATCCGAATTTATTCAAACACAAACAAAAACAAAAATAAAGACGCTCCAAGTAAAGCACATATGATGTGTTGAATAAAAATATAGTTTCAATAGAAAAAACCTGATAAGTTGATGAAGAAGGGGATGCCTTGGGCATCCCCAAGCTTAAATGCTTGAGTCTTCTTGAAATATGCAGGGATGAACCACGGGGGCATCCCCAAGCTTAGACTTTTCACTCTTCTTGATCATATATCATCCTCCTCTCTTGACCCTTGAAAACTTCCTTCACAAACTTCTCATAAACTTCATTAGAGGGTTAGTACTCAAAAAACTTTAATCCACCTTGGTCCTGTAGTGACACATTGCAAGAACTCAATAAAACATTAACTACAGCTCTCCACGTCTAGAAAGCCTCACTTAAAGTCCACAAGAGACAATGCAAAAAACAGAGCGAACCAGAATAAAGCCAGTAAACACGAATTTTAAAATGGTACTTCCCGTTGCTAAAATCAGAAAACTCAAAACTAATGAAAGTTGCGTACATATCGGGATCACGCACGTAAATTGGCAGATTTTTCTGATTTCCTACAGAGAATATGCCCAGATTCATGACAGATAGAAATCTGTTTCTGCGCAGAAATCAAATCTAGCATCAACTTTACCATAGAGACTTTACTTGGCACAACATTGCGATAAAATAAAGATAAGGAGAGGTTGCTACAGTAGTAAAAACTTCCAAGACACAACAAAACAGTAGCAAAATAAACACATGGGTTATCTCCCAGAAGTGCTTTCTTTATAGCCATTAAGATGGGCTCAACAATTTAAATGATGCTCTCGTAAGAAATAAGAGTTGAAGCAAAAGAGAACATCAAAAAGAAAATTCAAAACACATTTAAGTCTAACCCACTTTCTATGCATAGGAATCTTGTACACAAATAAATTCATGAAGAACAAAGTGACAAGCATAAGAAGATAAAACAAGAGTAACTTCAAAATTTTAAGCATATAGAGAGGTGTTTTAGTACCATGCAAATTTCTACAACCATATTTTCCTCTCTCATAATAATTTTCAGTATCTTCATGGATAAACTCAACAATATAACTATCACATAAAGCATGCTTTTCATGATTCACAAACACATAATTTTATCAAGCTCAAAATAATAGGATTAAAACTTTCAAACCCACTTTATCAATAATATAACAAGATGATTGATCAATCTCAAAAGATATGGGACTCATAGATAAAGTCAAGAACTCTCCAATCTCATTTTCATTAGTAGTACAATTAATATTATCAAGTAACATAAGACCATCATCTAGTGCTTTATCATAAACCTTTGCTAAGCAGAACTCTTTAGTACCATGCATTTCGACATCAGGCACAAACAAAGCATTATCATAAGATTTATCAAAGTAGCATGGATTATCATGAATAACAGTAGCATAATTATTCTCACAAGTTTTACTCATAGGGAATATTTCAAGAGAATCCACAGGAACATAACATTCATCCTCTTTCGGTAAGCATGGAGGACAATCAAATAGTGTAAGAGATAAAGAGTTACTCTCATTAGAAGGTTGGCATGGGTAGCTAATCCATTCTTCCTCCTTTTGTTCATCACTCTCCTCTTCTTTTTCATCCAATGAGCTTTCAGGTTCATCAATTTCCTCCTCTTTTTCATCCAATGAGCTTTCAGGTTCATCAATTTCTTCTTCCACTGGTTCCTGCAAATGTGAGTGCATTCTTGTGCATTAATGAGTCTCTCTTTATAATCAATGATATAAGGATTATCACTGTAACTTTCTATGCAAAAATTAAGGATAGAAGAGACATAATCTTTAAGGTCCTTACAAACAACACAAGTTTCATAATTTTTAGACATGAATGATTCTATCTCAGAGGCTCCCATAAATATGACAAATTGTTCTACCTCTTCGAACCCATAATGAATATAGCTATTCCAATTATAGTTCTTGATTAAAATTTCCTCACTAAAGCCACATTGAAATTTAAGATGTTTAGTATCCTGTTCAGAGCAACAGTTTATATCATGGCGTTTAAGCAAGAGTTTAGCAATTGTATTTAATTTTTCTATCACAGCACTCATAACTTTTCCCTTTCTTGATTCTCTATAATTATTATATAATTCTATAAGCTCCAAATAAGTTGTAGGTTCTCCCATAATAGCAGTTTTTAATTTTTAGGTTTTTCAAATTTTTATGGATTTTCGGGTATATAGGGAAAATAAAACAAGACAAAAATAAACTAGACAAAAGTAAACTAGGCAAAATAATACTAGACAGAAATAAACTAAGCACAAATAAACTAGACAGAAATAAACTAGCAAGACAAAATAAAATAAAAACAGAGAGAGAGGTAGTGAATCCCCAGGTGAACTTATGAGTAGAGCTATGCCTCCCCGGCAACGGCCGAGAAAATAGTCTTGATGACCCACAAGTATGAGGGGTGTATCGTAGTCTTCGAGGGAAGTAAAACCCAAATTTATTGATTCGACACAAGGGAGGTAAAGAATACTTATAAGCCTTAACAAGCGAGTTGTCAATTGGTACACACTGGAAAAGCACTAATGCGGGGGTGATGTGAAATGGTAATATGAGAAACGGTAATATGATAACATAGCAGCGATAATAGCAATATGAGAGCAATGGCACCCCGGAAAATAGTTGATACTACTTCCAATGACATGTAGAACGAGTATATGATGATGCGAGATGGACCGGGGTTCCCATATCTACACTAGTGGTAACTCTCCAATAACAAGTGTTGGGTGAACAAATTACAGTTGGGCAATTGATAGGATTGAAATAGCATTAAGACAGAATATCAAGTCTATTAATCATGTAGGCATGTTTCCCATATATAGTCATACATGCTCGCAATGAGAAACTTGTACAACATCTTTTGTCCTACCAGCCGGTGGCAGCCGGGCCTCTAGGGAATCAGAAATTAAGGTACTCCTTTTAATAGACCAAGGAGCAAGCATTAACACTCCGTGAAAACATGTGATCCTCGTATCTAAGCCTTCCCCTCCAGTTGTCCCAATTTCTGTCACTTTGGGGCCTTTGGTTCCGGACATAGACATGTGCATACAACTTGTAGATACAATCTAGGGATTTCTATTTTCGTGCCCCTGGTTCGTTAGTTGTACTCAGTTTTCCCCAGTCCCTTAGTTTTTCCTCAGTTTTCCCCTCCTATAGTTTGAAACACGCACAAGTCTTTGGAACGACCGATGGCCGTCGGGTCGGAGGCCTTGACCGTTGAGTCGACCGGGTGGGGCCGCACGGGGGCAGCTCCTCCCTGACCGTCTCGTCTGACGGGTAGGGTCAGAGACACGTCGGAGCAGCCATCCATCTATCGCTGACGTGTGGGCCGTTTTATTTAATGATTTTATACGCGGTGCTGCCAATGACAAATGGGGCCGCTCTATAGGGCTGCCGCAGCCAATGACCGGTGGGGTCGTATATTTTTCAGGAAAAGACATATATTGCCGCTATGTGGGGCTGCCGCAGCCAATGACCAGTGGGGTCGTCTATTTATTTAGGGAAACTCATATATTGCCGCTCTGTGGGGCCTCCGCAGCCAATGACCGGTGGGGTCGTCTATTTTTCAGGAAAAGACATATATTGCCGCTCTGTGGGGCTGCCGCAGCCAATGACCAGTGGGGTCGTCTATTTATTTAGAGAAACTCATATATTGTCGCTCTGTGGGGCCTCCGCAGCCAATGACCAGTGGGGTCGTCTATTTTTCAGGAAAAGACATATATTGCCGCTCTGTGGGGCTGCCGCAGCCAATGACCAGTGGGGTCGTCTATTTATTTAGAGAGAAAAAAATCATATATTGCCGCTCTGATATATGTCTTTAGAGAATATCATAGAGAGAAGCAACAAGTTCGCTAATTAATTATTCTTAAGCTAGACCGGAGAACCGCTGGCAGCTCGTTCCCCACCGTCGGACGGAGCAGCCATCGCCGGTGCCTCGTCGCGCCGCCGGCTCTGTCCCCCGGCGGCGTCGGACGGCTGCGGCGCTGCACGTCAACCACGGCTCCAGCACTTGTTTCGTCCGCACGCATTGTACCCACCGCAGGGAAAGTCCGCGCAAGCAGATCCGCCGCCTGACGACCGGGATTTGTTCCGCGCACCAATTGGTAGACCTCCGCTTCTGCCTCCCCCGCCCCCTAATCGATTCGGTTCCCGTAATTTATTGGAGTTTGCAGGTGCGAAATAGTCCTCAATGTCTCGTCGTAGCGGGTACACCGGCGAGGGTGGGGATTCGATCATGTCGTGGCCACGTTCTACTTCTCCTACCTCGTCGGAAGTGCGGGTATATAGCTTCAGCTCTCTGTACTACCGTTGAATTTGAAGTTCCGCCATGGCTTGTTGGGGTGATTTCAGTTGTTCTTTTTTCCATTATTGTTACAGTTAGCCAGGCAAGCCGATGATCCATGGTACATTGCATACCAAGATGAATCAACCCAGTGGTGTAGCCAGAGGATGGATTTGGAGGAGAAGGTGGCCAATTTAGGTGATGAATTGGCCCGTAAAAACCTGATGATATTCGAGCTGAAGCGTATTGTGGAGGAAGAAAAGAAGAATTCAGAGCTTATTCGCAAGGAGAAGTTGAGAGTTGAGACAGATCTTGCCGTATTTGATCAAGTGGTAGAAAATCTAGAACATGAACTTAAAGTGATGGGAGAGGAGAAAAGTAGATTCATCTGTGCAGTTTTATTAGGTGTCATCCCTGTCCTAGCAGTTATGTGGTTCTGGTAGACGATTTAGTATAGAATTGTTATTCAGTAGATGGCTCTAACCACTGTATTTTGTTGTGGCTCTAAGCACTGTATTTCGGTGTACAATTTCCTACTTGTGCTATGTAATGCGCACGATAATTTTAGCATGCATGAACATTTTATAAAAGTGAAGGGATCCCAAAAGTGAAAGCATGTACCAGCCTCCGGATCAAATACATATCAATATCTTCCCAATCAAGTTGGGATAGAATTCAAATCATACATACGGATGTACATGGACACATCAAGAACGTGGAGAAGCTTTTTTGAGACGGAGGTAGTAGTTCGAACAATTTTATCCCATTTGGAAATTGAAAAATACAAATTTATAATAATTTATCCCAATTTGCGGCGTCGAACACGGCAGCGATGAGCAAGAAAGGCCGGGACGACGGGCGGCTGAGTGGTCATCTGCGCCATCAAACGTTGAAGCGATGTTATCGGCGATGGCTTCAATGTTCGTGGCATCGATGACCAGTGTCGGAACCGCCGCTGTCTTGGTGTACTTCATCAGCGACGGATCTGCGGAGGGCTGGATCGGCGGCTTTGCAGCGGTTTGTAGACGATGGCTTCAATCGTCTTGGCATCGATCGCACTCTCGGCACCGGAAGTGAGACATCAACAGGCTCCGACATTGAAGGCTGGGTGTGCGTCGAAGCGATGTTGTAGGCGATGGCTTCAATGTTCGTGGCATCGATGACCACTATCGGCACGGCCGCCGTCTTGGTGTTCTTCATCATTCAACAGATCTGAGAATAGAATCGAAAGTGAGACAGAGAGAGACATTTCAACTATTTCTGACGGTTAGATCCTCACCGGCACTCTTAGATCCACGGCGCGCGCACGGTTAGATACGCCGCGCCGCACGGTTAGATCCGCGCCGCCGCCGCCCCGCACGCGGTTAGATCCAGCCGCCGCCGCACGCCGTTAGATCCGCGCCGCCGCACGCACGGTTAGATCACGCGCCGCCGCACGCGGTTAGATCGCGCCGCCGCCGCCACATAAGCACGGTTAGATCCCGCCGCCGCGACCGCAAGTAAGAGGAAATACGAGAGAGGAGGATGCGACTGGAATATCGACTGCCAGGGTTGGTAGGTATGTGCTCTGCTCTTGTCTCCGTATGCGTCCATCGTGGTAGAGAGAGAGATAGGGCCGTCCGATCATAAATGATCGAACGGTGCAAGCGTTCGTTGAGCTTTCATCCAACCAAGATCCGTGTGACATACATCTCGACCAATCAGAGATCAGCCAGTGAGTACAAGTTAGGAAACTGAGTAGAACTAAGAGGGGGAAAAGTGAGGAAATGTTTATCGGAAGGGCAAAACTGAGTATGACTGAGTAAAACAAGTGGGCCCGGAGGGGAAAACTGAGTAACACTAAGTAAAACAGGGGCACCCAAATAATAAACGGACTAAGGGAAATTGAAGCTTTTGGCATAAAAATTGTAAAATTGTGTTATTTGAACAATATATTACATTTTGGCCGACTAGATATTGTTTGCAACTCAAAGATACACAAGTGTGACGAATTTGGACTCATTTGGACAAAGTTTGTAAGCATAGTGGGTATTTGGGAGGTGTATTGAGCAGAAAGCCCTGCATCTTCATATCTAGTAGCTCATGGACTAGGAAGTGGTTTTGAAGCTTTTGGCATAAAAACTTCATATCTCTATATTTCCTTTTCCATTATTATTTCTCTAGGTTGTAGGTAACATAACAAGGCTCCATGGGAAGGTTCCACCATGTTTTGAATTATTTTGAATTGAACCCTAAAATGTTAAAACCCTAAAACCCTAAAACCCTAAAACCTAAAATGATAAATGTGGCTTAAATGTGGCATACAAATTGTTCATACAAATTCAAATTGTTCAACACAAAGGGATCCCCAATACAAAGGAAACCACAATACAAATTGTTCATACAAATTCAAATTGTTCAACACAAAGGCATCCCCAATACAAAGGGAACCCCAATACAAATTGTTCAACACAAAGGGATCCCCAATACAAAGGAAACCACAATACAAATTGTTCATACAAATTCAAATTGTTCAACACAAAGGCATCCCCAATACAAAGGGAACCCCAATACAAATTGTTCAACACAAAGGGATCCCCAATACAAGGGAACCACAATACAAATTGTTCATACAAATTCAAATTAGTTGTTCAGAATATAATCTTTCTCTTGCTCCTGGTGTGACTCGCTGGGGCCACCACCTTACTCCGGGTAACCCTACGAGGGATATTACCGGTGTCTACCTTCCTTTTGCCCTCTTTCTTGTTCTTCTTCTTCTGCAAAGCTTGTGCTTTTTCTTCTGCCATGTACTCTTCGAAGTTGGCCATACTACTTTCGAGGCATTCTCGACTATATTGTTCCCGCTCCTCTAGACTCATCGGTTGAAGAAATTCTACATCCATTTGTTCCCTTTGCTCTCGATCCATCGGTTCAAGCAGATCTACATCCATCTGCTCCCTCCGCTCTCGATCCATCGGTTCAATCTCCTCATGTTTAATTGCTGCTTCAATCTCCTCGCATTTCTGCTTCAATCTCCTCATGTTGAACTGCTGCTTCAATCTCCTCTGCATTTGCTGCTTCAATCACCTCATGTTGAACTGCTGCTTCAATCTCAAGTTGAATTGCTGCTTCATTCTCCTCTGCATTTTCTGCTCCCGTTTGATCTTCCATTCCAAAAGCTAGGTCAACTCCATTTTTACAAAGTGCAATGTGTCCAGGGATTCCACAACGTTTGCACTTACGTTTTCGAATCGGTGCACCACCCTCTGCACTAGCTCTGATCCTATTCTTCCTCGGCCTACCTGCCGGTCTAGTCAATACTGGAGAGTACAGTTTGAAGCTTGGATCGACTTTCATCCATTGGTCTTTTCCCAAAGGTAGGAACATTCATAGCATATGCAGCCCTAAATTTGGCAGAGAATACTCTGACACATACTGATCAACTTCACCATCTTCACCCCCTATAACACTCATGAAAAACAATGCGTGTATGCAGGGTATCCCACGGATCTGCCATCCCCTACAATGGCATGTCCTATCAACCAAACTCACTGGATACCTCCACTGCCTGTTTTTACTGTCAGTGTAGGTTACCTCAGCCTCCATTCCTTTTCTGACGCATTGCATCCTCAATTGTTTTGCCCTCTCATGCAAAGACTTAATCAAAGATGGGAGCATGAGATGGCCAACATAATTTGTGGATGCAATTCTTTGACGCAGATCGATCTTTATCATGATCATCTGCCTAATCTTATCAAATATTTGCCACAGCATAAGCCCTTTCAATGACTTGACCTTTGAATTGAAACTCTCCGCAAGGTTACTTGTTACATAGTCTACCTTGCAAATTTCATTGAATTGGCTTCTTGACCACACCCTACCATGATGTTCATCCAAGTACTCCTTCACCCCGGGTTTTTGTTTATACAACACATCCAAGTGAAACAGATGCTTCCTAGAGCTGCATGTGTATGAAGCTGGCCATAGGTTGTCAGTAAAAACTTTACCCTTGAATTTCTTTGTAAAATTCTGTACCAAGTGTCGCATACATTCCCTATGCTCCACTCCAGGGAATACTGCTTCTACCGCAGTCTCCAAACCTTTGCAAGCGTCTGTGTGGATAACAAGTCCTGGTGGATGACCTATAAGGTCGCGCAAATTCTGAGAAACCAAGTCCAACTTTCCTGTGACTCAACCTCCAAAACCCCATAAGCAACAGGGAACATCCAATTATGTCCATCAACTGCAGTAGCAGCAACTAGCTGTCCTTTAAACCTGCCATGAAGAGCTGATGCATCCACGGCCAAATAAGGCCTGCAACCGTCCAAAAAGCCTTTCCAGCAAGCTTTGAAACAAACAAAAGCCCTTCTGAAACATTCCTTGTGCATTACCTTCCCGCTTTTCAATTTGTAGGGAACTGTATGCTTGTCTATCGCTACAACACTGCCTGGACTAGCCATCTCCACTTCAGCTTTGAAAGTGTAAAGCAACTGAAAGCTTTCGTTCCATGGACCATTGATCTTGTCAGAGCCATTTCCTTTGCATAGAACATCCTCATGTAAGGTACTTTCATTTTATACTTCTCAACCACCTTTTTCTACGAGTGCTGTTGGACCAAGTGAAGGATCTTCTCTCAGCCAATCTAGGATTATATCTGCCAACCACCTAGTCTTCGCTAGCTTTGTTTTCAGCTCTGGCTCTCCCCCTAGAGGTGGACACCTATGGATCTCCTTATTCTTCTTTATCTGAAACATAATGATAAGGAATGTCAGTAATAGATAACAAATTTTACACCGTGATCTAAATACACAACTGGTTGGCGTATTACCTGAACAAGCTGCTTCTGCGCATTGTGGATGCATGCGGCCTAAACCTACACCTTAGGTATGGGCATTTAATTGTGAACCTACCTGGCTCACTTTTAACAACCTCAAAATTATTCTTACTGAGAATGTGATATGTAGTAATTGCATTACGGCAGTCCATCATCGTTTGAAACACGGTGCCTTCTACAAGTTGGGGATCCTCCCTGTTCCACTCAATTGTTGGCAAGTCTTCACCTTAGTAATCGGCTAAAACGAGGCTGTCATCATTCTCATTCTTCTCTTCATCATCGGTGTCATCAAATCCCGCACCAAAAGCAATATCTTCCATGTATTGATCCTCCATTGCCTGCTTACTGCATCGATCTACCAATTCAGGAAACATCAACTCATCCTCATCATCTTGAGGCGATCCTCAATGTCTGCATCGTCCTCCATATCGACCGTATGAACGATCGGCTACCACTAGCATGGGGACAGATGGTGCTCTTGTGGACCTACAAGGAGCGCCGCGGCCTGCTGTTAGAAGAGGCGACATGAGAGAGACATTATGCCGACCACGATGATGCCCCGGCACCAGAGATGATGCCGGCCCCTGTCCACATGGATACGAATTTTACCAAACGGCAAGAAGCATTCAAAGCAAAGAATTCCCAAATCGTCGTCGGAAATTAGTGGAACAAATCTTCCCTCCTTGTTGTGCAAATATTCGAAATGAACTGCGTCGTTAGAGCTCCAGCTGTACTGATCGCAGATGTTAGCTTTCAAATTCCTCAACGAGATGGTGGTTGCAACCACCGCAGGGAAGAAAAACCCATTCCTATGGCGTTTAGAATCACGCGTAAAGCTAGAATCCAGCCAAACCACCAGCCGAAAAGCCAGCGCTGGATCAATCCTATTCGAAAAGCAACGCAGTTAGTTGAGCAACAACGATTGGCGCTCAAAAACTGCCTACTGTTAATTCACATAGGCAGACGATGCTTACCCAGATGGAATCCATGCGTTAGATCCCTCCGATTCCCAATCTTCTCCACGGATGACGCGAACAGTTTGGCACACCAGATGGACATACAAACTCCGCGAAAGGGTAGATCTAGATCTGGTGGAGGCGGAGCCCTCTCCGCCTCCGGGGGGTGGTGGTGGGGGCGGGGGCGGCTCGGCGGCGGACGACGCCATAAGGTAGGAGGGCAGGACGGCGTGGTGGCGGAGGGGCGGTGTGTGAGCTCCTCCAGTATCGGGCGGAGTGGAAAGCTTTGGGTGAGCTCCTCGAGTCCAACGGTCAACATAGTTCGAAAGAAACGGTCAATTCAACACCAACGCGGCTCCCCTAGCCGTCACCGGTAACGGTGAAGGCCTCGACCAGACGGCAACCCTCCCGTCGGCGTCTGCGGCGGGTTTCAAACTAGAGGGATGGGAAAACTGAGGAAAAACTAAGGGGCTGGGGAAAACTGAGTACAACTAACGAAGCAGGGGCACGAAAATAGAAATCCCTACAATCTAAGCAATAATTATAGAGCTTAAATCTAAGATCATGCCACTCGGGCCCTAGTGACAAGCATTAAACACAACAAGATTGCAGCAACAATAACTTCACAAACTTTATAGATAGACTAATCATAATGTAACAATCCATCGGATCCCAACAAACACAACACCGATTACATGAGATGAATCTCAATCATGTAAGGCAGCTCATGAGATCATTGTATTGAAGTACATGGGGGAGATAATACCAAAAAGCTACAGCTAGAACCCGTAGTCCATGGGGGAACTACTCACGGAGCATGATGGAGGCGGTGGCGTTGATAGAGATGGCTTCCGGGGGCACTTCCCGTCCGCAGGGTGCCCGAACAGAGAGTTCTGTCCCCCGTTGGGTTGCGATGACGCGGCGGCGCCCTTGAGTCTTTCGGAGTTTCGTCAATTGGTCACTGCGTTTTTAGGTCGAAAAAGGGCTTATATAGGCGAAGAGCGGCGCAGGGAGGGGCACCGGGGCGCCCTCCCCATAGTCGGCGCGGCCAGGGGCTGGCCCGCGGCCCTATGGTGTGGGGGCCCAGGGTCTACCCTCGACTCCCCTTCGGTGTTCTGGAGCCTCGGGAAAAATAAGATCGTTGGCGTTGATTTCGTCCAATTCCGAGAATATTGCCCGAACAGCCTTCTGGAACCAAAAACAGCACTGGCCATGTGGCATCTTGTTAATAGGTTAGTTCGGAAAACGCATAAAAACATTATAAAGTGTGAGCAAAACATGTAGGTATTGTCATAAAACAAGCATGGAACATCGAAATTATGGATACGTTGGAGACGTATCACCAAGCTGCGGGCAACACAGCTGCTTTGCTCAGCGGCACGCCGTGTCTCCACCAGGCAAGAAGTTTGCCCCAACAACCCCAATAATCGCATGACCGTCTCTTCCACATGAATGCCGAAGAAGCCCAGGAAGCACCGGACGTTGTCTTGGGTATGTTTCCTGTTAATTCAGTACCGAGTGTTGTTTGATTCCGGAGCATCTCATTCTTTTGTCACTGAAGACTTTGCATCAACAAGTAAAATTCAACCTATCAGTTTGAAACATGTTATGATAGTTCAAATACAGGATCAACCACCAAAGCCAGAAACTTTTGCAAAAATGTACCCATCAGAATCCATGAAGTAGATTTTTATGCCAATCTGCTGGGAACCAAAGGTTTGGAAGTCGTACTAGGAATGGATTGGATGGCAAAACACCATGGATTGATTGAACTGTGCAAAGAAAGCCATCACCATGACTAGCATACCGGTATCCTAGAAGAACATGTATCGGAAAGATTACCCAGAAAATTTACCTGCAATCAAGTGTAGCCAGCCAACTCTGGATCAGATCAGGGTCGTCTGTCGATACTCGATGTGTTTCTGAGGTCTACCGATATGCCCCGGATCGGGATATCGAATTTATCATCGAGTTAATACAGGAGCAGGGACCTATAGCCAGAGATCTATAGCATGAACCCAGCGAGTTAGTGGGCCCGAAGAAGCAAGCTGGATGAATTGTTAGCCAAAGTGCGATCGGACCAAGTGCGTCGGCATGGAGATCCCAGTTTTGTTTGTGGATAAGAAAGAGCGGTGCCAATCGTTTATGTACGGATTATCGTAAACAACGATGTCACCATCAATAACAAATACCCTTGCCAAAGATAGAAGACATGTTTGACCAGTTGACCGGTGCCATTGTGTTCTCTAAGATTGATCTTAGGACTTGTTATCATCAGCTGAAGATCCGTGCAACGGATATCCCAAAGACTGCCTTCACCACAGATATGGGTTGTATGAGTACAACGTCATGTCGTTTGGATTAACCAATGCCCAGCTTACTTCATGAACCTCATGAATAAGATCTTCATGAACTTTTTGGATAAGTTTGTCGTTGTCTTCATCGATGACATACTTATCTACTCCAAAACCGAAGAGGAACATGAGCAACATTTGGAAATCGTCCTAGAAACCCTTAGACAGCACAAGTTGTATGCCAAGTTCAGCAAGTGTGAGTTTTGGCTGAAGAAAGTAGGATCACTGGACATATCTTGTGCGGAGGAATTGCCGTAGATCCAGCCAAGATCAAAACAATTGAAGAATGGAAAGCCCCAACCACTCAGACCGAAGTCCGTGCCTTTCTCGGATTGGCCGGATACTACCGTAGATTTGTTGAAGGATTTTCCAGCGTAGCCCGACCAATGACTCAACTGCTGAAGAAGGACAAGAAGTTTGAATGGACAGAGAAGTGTGAAGAAAGCTTCCAGGACACGAAAACCAGACGACCACGACCCCAATCCTAATCATGCCGGATATCACCAAACCATTTGACGTCTACTGTGATGCATCCAAGATTGGTCTTGGTTGTGTGTTGATGCGAGGAAGGCAAGGTGATATCTTACTTGTCTCGGCAACTGAAGCGACATGAGCAGAACTACCCAACCCATGACCTCGAGCGTGCAGCCGTAGTTTTAGCACTGAAAGTATGGCGTCATTACCTCATGGGTAATCGATGCGAGATCTATTCGGATCACAAGAGTCTAAAGTACATTTTCACCCAGAAGGAACTAAACATGAGGCGATGAGATGGTTAGAGTTGATAAAGATTATGATATGGAAATCCATTACCACCCCGGCAAGGCCAATGTAGTGGCAGATGCCCTGAGTGGGCACCTTGTCAGTTGAACTCCATGATAGCCGAGAACAACCTAGCCTACACCAAGAGTTTGAGCGTTCGAGAATGGAACTAGTTAGTGAAGGATTCCTAGCGAGCATTGAGCTTCAGCCCACCTTGATTGGTCGGATCAAGGAAGCCCATAAGGAAATGCAACATTGACGGAATCAAAAACGAGATAGGCTGCAGGGAAAGCAGGATTGTAGATGAAGAAGGAGTTATTTGGTACAACGGACGCCTGTGCGTACCATCGGACTCAGAGCTGAAGCAAGTGATTCTGCAATAAGCCCACGACACTCTTTATTCTATCCACCCTGGAGGTACCAAGATGTACCAAGATTTGAAGGAACGATTTTGGTGGCATGGAATGAAGAGGGAGATTGGAAGCTACATAGCCAAGTGTGACATCTGTCAGCGAGTCAAGGCAGAACATAACGACCCGCAGGACTGCTGCAGCCACTATGATTCCAGAATGGAAGTGGGACTCGTTAGGAATGGACTTTATCATGGGATGCCAAATCCAGCAAAGGAAATGACTCCATCGGGTAGTCGTCGATAGACTGACCAAGGTAGCCCATTTATCCCCGTCAAAACCACCTATCAGGGCCCAAAGCTAGCTGAGTTATACATCTCAGAATAGTAGCCCTGCACGGAACCCCAAAGTCGATAGTGTCGAGATAGAGGATCACAATTCACCTCAAGATTCGTGAAGAGTACATGAAGGACTCGGAACCGGCTGAATTTCAGCATGCCTATCACCATGAGACCGATGGACGAGACGGAAAGAGTTAACCAGATCTGGAAGATATGTTGAGAGCCTGTGTGCTAGAGTATGGATCCAAGTGGGAAGGCTTGCCTTATGCGGAAATTCTCATACAACAACGAGTTACCAAGCCGGTTCTGAGATGGCCCCTTTGAAGCCTTGTACGGAAGGAAATGTCGTACCCCCTGAATCGGTCGGAAGTCGGAGAAAGCCAAGTCTTTGGACCAGATGTTCTTCGAGAACGAAGAAAGTGCAAAGATCAGAGAACCTCAAGAACTGCTCAGTCAAGACTAACGTTCTGACAAAGACGAAAAGAGATGACCTTCGAGATCGGAGATTTTGTCTACCTCAAAGTGTCCCCCTGAAAGGAATAAATTCCAAAAAAGCTTGCACCCCGATATGTCGGACCCTTCAAAGTTCTCAGCCGCCGAGGTGAAGTATCTTATCAACTGGAGCTACCAAGAAATGGCGGCTGTGCACAACGTGTTTCACATCTCACTCCTCAGGAAGTGCCTAGAAGTCCCGAGAAGACTGAAGTGTTCAAGAACATCGATCACCAATCAGTGGATATCAACACGGACTTGACATACCGCGAAGTGCCGATATCTTGGAGGAAGCTTACCGAACCACCCGCACCCGAGTATCAAGTTTCTGAAGATACGGTGGAGTAACCATACCGAAGATGAAGCCACTTGGGAGCGGGAGGAAGATATGAAGAAGGAATACCCAGATCTCTTTAGTACCTAATTTTCTTTTAGATCTCGGGACGAGATCTTTTGTAAGGGGGAAGGGTTTTTAACATCCCAAATTTCAATAAAAGAGAGAAGAAGAATTCCAGAGATCCAAATTTTAGAACCAACAAAAACTTTTAAATTGCATATAGTGCCCTGCATAGGACTTGTGCATTTTGAGTGATATGCCATGATGATTTTTTTATTGTTTATGAGATGAACTCTAAAACCCTAAAGTGATCAAGTGAAGATCATCAAACAAATAATCCAAAGAGAAAGAAATCAAATAAGAGTAAAACCCTAAAAATCCTAACATATGGCATATGCCATTTTTGCAAACTTTGACCCTAGACCCATTTGACCTTCACCATTATTTGTAATATGTTACTAAACCTTTATTACAACTTTGGGAATCAAAGAAACACCATTTAAACCAAATTCAAACTCAAAATATGCTCACATAGGATAATGGTCATTTTTGACAATTACAATCTGGTCACCACTTTGAGCCCCTGGATTTCAAAATTTTCAAACTAAACAACTCCAAATCTTTGCATGTCATCCAAGTACACAACAAGGTGAACAACTTCTGTAAAGATCATCACCTCAAAATCATCTTGGATCAAAAGTTATGATCAAGCCAAGTGGGGACTTTTTAACAAAAACAAGATCATCTCAATTTCGATTTTGATCAAATATGGCCATCCCTTGATCATTTCTTGGCTCAACCAAGTCCCCTGGACCCCACCCCACCTAGCTCATGCATGGAAACATCATGGACACGGCCAAACATGGCATGGTCATGGCCATGCCGGCCATGTTCCTCCTCGACACGCCCCCCTCTCTCCCCCTACCTCTCCAGCCCGAACCACCATGTCCAACAGCTCGCCCATGACCTCCTGAGATCGCCCGTACCCGCCGTTGATCGAGAGGACGCCGACACGCCCCGGACGGAGCGCGCCCACGACGCCCCTGGCACGCCGCGAGCGGCATGGCGACGTCACCGTGCATGGACGCGCGCGACATGGCCACGCGTCGTTCGTCGTACCCCGACCACCTCCGCTCGCCAGGGTACCTACCTCGCCACGCGGAGCTCGCCGGACACGCTGCCGTCACCCCCTAGCCCCTACTATCGCCGGAGCGGACGAGCGCGCCATGGCCGCGCGTACATGCAACCGCCCGACCACCGTACGCCACCACTTGCCGCGCCGTTCACGCTCACCGCACCGCCATGACGTCGTGAACACGACCGCGCCCTCGCCTAGCTCTTTAGCCCGCCGGAATCGCCGCGCCATTTTCGCCATGGCCACTGCCCCGCAGCACCCCTACTCGCCTATAAAAGGAGGCACCCATTCGTCGATCCGAGCACACCACAGCACTCCCCTCTCCTTCGTCGACTTCCTCATCACCTCGCCGTGCTCGATTAGCCACCAGAGAGCTCCAATTGCTAGCTCGCCGCCTGTGGTAAGTCCGCCGGAGGAGGAGGCCGCCCCGAGAGCGCCGCGCTACCAGGAGGTTCCTCGTCATCGACAACGTCGCTGCGCACCACTCCGGCGACCGCCGGAGCTCCGGCGAGCTCGGCCCCCCTACCGCCGCCGTGCCGGTGACACGATCTCGCCGGAGACGACGATGGCCCTGTGCCGTCAATCTCGTTCTAATCGCACTCCCATCGCTCGTACCGCCGTTGTTTAAAGCGTGACAGGTGGAGCCCCTATCAGGCAGCCGCGTGCGTGGACGCGTGGTGGGCTGGCTTGGGCCGTTTTAATTCAAATCTAGCCCAGTAACGCTTCCCGCCAGCCCGTTTAATTCAAATCTCGTTTAATAAATAGAATTCAAATTTAATACTGGACCCAACTTTGAAAATTCATAGCACCTGTTTGGCTTGGCCAAATTCAACAAATTTTATACTGTTGGAAAGCTAGTAAAAATATCTACAACATGCCACTGGTCCCACCTTAAGATCTGTTGTAGAAATAAAATGATAAAAAGAAGAAGGCAGGGACTTTTTCATATTCAAATAATTATTAAAAATCAACCAAAAGAGATATTTGATTAATTCCAACTCCAGTAGTTCACATTGGACTTACACTAATTGTTTATGCAAGAAAATGGTGTGGTCACCTTGCATGATCATGCCCTAGTTTAATTAGTGGACAATATGGCTATTTTATTAAAGTGATATTGTCCAAAACTATTATGCAAATCATATGAAGTATTTAACTTCATTTAAATCTTGTCCCAAATGAATTCATGTGATGTTTGTACCCCTGGTCAAACACTCTTATATGAAATACTTGGAGATTTAAATCATTAGTAGAAGTTATTAAATGGTATGAGGTGGTCTACCTCATTTAAATCATTTTCTCAAATGATGATCATGAATGGTTGACTTAGGTCAATATAAATTCATGCATGATTGTTTGAGAAATTAAATCTTAAGAAGATTTCAATGAGAGGAAATTATTTCTCAAGAACCTTATGGACACTATCATTTACATATGTAATGAGAGGAAATTATTTTCCTCAAGCAACACAACCAATGCACCTTAATTATGTTAAATTGTGTGCTTAGGGTAGTTTGTGTGAATATCTGTGATGTTTGGAATAGCCATTGAACTAGTTGAGTGATTATACCTCGTATTCAAATTTAGACGCTAGTACCGGAGAATACCCGGAGGAAGAAGGTTGCTACCAAGAGGAAGAGGAGGAAAACTTTGAGAACTACCAAGGCAAGCTAATATTCTTGCAAAGTGCAAAGCTCTATCAAGAGCAAGGCACACTCATCTTTTCTTATGCTTCATGAGCCATCCCAAGTTTTACTACAAGTTTTTACTTCCAAGCTTTATTGTTTTTGTTTTATCAAAGTACTTTTGATTCATGATTCACTTGGTCTAGAGTAGAACAAGATCAGCAAAGTTAGCCTAAGGCAATCAAAGCTAGTTAGCACCCCTCATGACTAGTTGCTAGTGCTAATACTAAAATTTGACTACTCTAGATGGGAACATGTGACCTGAAATAAACTTTGAAAACTTTGGAATGAGGATGTATCCATTGAATGAATGTTGAAGGTGATTATGACCAAGAGAAGATAGTGATTTTTGATTAAAAACTGATTTTGGTTTGGATGCGATACCTTTCCAATTCTTGAGTACCCCACAATACCGATTATGGGTAAGGGCTTAACTAGAGTTTATGTATCTTAGTATGGGTTCCCTCTGAACACACATCATAGGGGTTATGCCGAGGCTGCCTTGTTGAGAAATGATGTGAATTAAGGTGAATTGTAAGGCCAAGCCTGTGCAGTGCCCAGGTTGACGAGTTGGTCTTCAGGGAGGCCAAGCTCACGGGAGAGGTGCTCATACTAGGGTTTGTAAATGAAAGGTTATGGTTGATGATCCGCGTACTGTGTTACGATGATTCGGGGTTATCCGACGGATGAAATCAAATGTTGTGGCACAAGTGTGCAACCTCTGCAGAGTGTAAACCTATTCGAATAGCCGTGTCCACGGTTACGGACGGTTGGAAAGGCCATACAGTTTCCAGTATTAGAATCCTGAAAATATTGATAAAATTAATGGTGAATGGTGAATTGATTTTTTGAATCACAACAATGTTGTGGGAATGACACTAATGTTCCCACTTGAGTTAGTTAGCATATGAATAAGTCTTTTGTCAAATACTTGTGAACTAAAATTGGCTTTATGCAAATAAACTAGAGCTTAGCACCCTTACTAGAATTACTAGCACTTACATTAGTATTAGTTGCGAGTACTTAAAGTACTCACGGCTTTGTCCCTGGCTATTCAAATGGCCAGAGTATGAAGACGAATAGAACTACCAAGGTGATGACCAGCAGGACGCCTACGGCAACTAGGAGTCTTTTGACGTCAAGCGTTGGCATGTGGACTAGAGAGTCCATTTATCTTTACGCTTCCGCTATGAACTTGTGCTTGTTCGTTGATCAATAGATCAACTATTTGTGTAATATGGATCATGTGATTCAAGTTGTAAGACAATATGGTTTGTAATGAATGATGACTGTGATACTTAACTATTATGCCTCGCAACAACAATATTCCTGGGATTGCGATGAATGACATGATAGGCATCCGGACTTAAAAACCCGGGTGTTGACAAAGGCTTTATAAATATTTGCAACAACTTGAGAGTCAAGACCATATGTAGAACTTATATTACGATATTTATCAGTATCCATAAAAGTTTCAATGCATTCATAATCATAATTTATACCTGACACTCTACCTTTGTCATTCTCCCATCCTTCAGTATTTTCTTGGATTCGATCAAGAAGGTCCCATTTAAATTCTTCCTTATTGCGTGTGAATGATCCAGAACAAGTATCCAGCAAGGTTTTATCTTGAAAAGAAAGTCTTGCATAGAAATTATCAATGATAATATTACCGGGAAGCTCATGAATGGGGCATTTGAGCATTAAAGACTTCAATCTCCCCACGCTTGGGCAATACTCTCTCCATCATGAGGCCAGAAATTATATATACGGTTTCGGTCTTTGTGAATTTCACTTGGAGGATAGAATTTAGAATAAAATAGATGCACAATATCCTTCCAATCAAGAGAACGCCCATCCTTCAGCAGTTTATACCAATGCGCCGCTTTACCAGATAGAGACATAACAAATAATTTCTTCCTAACTTCATCCATTGAAATACTGCACACTTGAATAACCCGCATAATTCATGTAAAAACAGTAAATGATCTCCAGGATGAACAGTTCCATCCCCTTCATAGCGGTTATCCACAACACGTTCAATAATTTTCATAGGTATTTTATATGGTATTACTTCCTCACCTGACGCCTCATCCACTACCGTTGCAGTAGTAGTAGATTTCCCAAATAGAAATTCAAGAGAAGATCTCTCCATAATGACTTATAGCAGCAGGCAGAAACAAAATCAGCACGTACAGTGAAAGTTTCCTTACCAATTCCACTTACCAATAGCGCTTCACTCCCCGGCAACGGTGCCAGAAAATAGTCTTGATGACCCACAAGTATAGGGTGTATCGTAGTACTTTCGATAAATAAGAGTGTCGAACCCAAAGAGGAGAAGGTGTTGACAAGCGTTTCGATGAAGGATTCACTGTAATGCTCACAGAGACAAGTTTCGGGGGTTTTGATATAGCAGATAAATAAAGTACAAGTAAATAAAATGCGAGAGTAATAATAATTGCAGCGAGTGGCCCAATCCTTTTTAGCACAAAGGACAAGCCGGTTTGTTTACTTATAATGACCAAACATTGTTGAGGACACACGGGGATTTTAGTCTAGTGCTTTCGCTTCATATAGTTGATTAATCTTCATTGTTTTGATAAGTGTTGTGTGGGTGAACCTATGCTAATGCACCGCCCTTCCTAGGACTAATACATACTTGTGATTATACCCCTTGCAAGCATCCGCAAATACAAGAAAGTAATTAAGATAAATCTAACCACAGCCTTAAACTCTAAGATCCTGCTATCCCTCATGCATCGATATACCAACGGGGGTTTAGGTTGCTGTCACTCCGGCAACCCCACAATTAGCAAACGAATACAAGATGTACTCCCCTAGGCCCATAAAGGTGAAGTATCATGTAGTCGACGTTCACATGACACCACTAGAAGAATAACACCACAACTTAAATATCAAACCATTAAATATTACTCAACATAGTTCACTACTAACATTTAGACTTCACCTATGTCCTCAAGAACTAAACGAACTACTCACGAGACATCATATGGAACATAATCAGAGGTGATATGATGATGAATAACAATCTGAACATAAACCTTGGTTCAATGGTTTCACTCAATAGCATCAATAACAAGTATTAATCGACACCGGGAAAGTTTCCCCTATCAAACAATCAAGATTCAACCCTAGATGTTACGACGAGGTGCAGCGGTGGAGATGGTGGTGTAGATGGTGGAGATGATGGTGATGATGATCCCAATGATGTCCAGCTCGATGACGGTGGCGGTGGCGACGATTTCCCCCTCCGGGAGGGAATTTCCCCGGCAGATTCCTGCCCGCCGGAGAGCTCTTTCTCTCTGGTGTCTCTCTGCGCCCAGGAGGCGGCTGTCTATTCTCTGTATCCCCCGTTCCTTAGGTTTTCGGGACGAAGAGGCGCGAAGGAGGCGGCCGAAGGGGCTGTGGGCCCCCTCCCCACAAGGCGGCGCGGCCAGGCCTGGGCCCGCGCCGGCCTATGGGGCCCATGGCGGCCCTCCTCGGTCCCTCCTTTTGGCTGGCTTCGTCTTCTGAAAAATAGGATGTTCTGTAAATTTCGTCAATTGTTGATCTTCAGAAATATGGTGTCCCGACGGTGCTTTTTCCAGCAGAATCCTGACTCCGGTGAATAATTCTCCAATAATCATGAAACATGCAAAATAGGTGAAATAACATAAGTATGAAATATATCAATGAATAACAACAAATTATGATATAAAATAGTGATGCAAAATGGACGTATCACCGCCTCGGCATGGCGCTGAGTGTTGAGCTCAAGTAGCTTTTGTCGCTCGGCCGCATGAGGAGACGTCTCGCCTCCTCCGTGGCTGCCCGCTGGCGCGAGATCTCAACGGCGTGGTCGAAGTTGGCGTCGTTGAAGAACTCCTGCTCTTCCTCCTTCAGCCTCCGAAAGCGTTGCGTGTTGAAGGAGGCCAGGATCGCCGCCTGCTCCGGGTCACCGGGGACCAGCTGCTGCTCGCTCCACTGCGCCGCCTCCGTCGCCTCAGCTTCTGCGTCTGCTATGTACGCCTCGTCCTAGTCGTCGAAAAGGGAGTCGTCAGAGTCGTCGGAGTTGAAGTCGATCTCGGCGTCTAGCTGTGGCTGTGGCGGCTGTGGCTGCAGATCTGGCTGCGGCGCCGATGGCGGCGTGGGACCGTTATGGCCAAGCATCTAATACGTCGTATGCAGCCGCCGTGACATTGTTTTGCAGAGGAATACGGCGGTGGTGGAGAGGAGAGGATAGCGCGGTGGCGGTGGAGTGTACAGGGACAGCGCGGTGGAGGGTGTACTAACAAGCGGTGCAAACTAGCTGCACAGCAACCGAGGCGTCACATTTACGACAGCGTCTGCGCTTGGACCGGTGGTTTCATCGGCGGCCGGCTGCACAACAGCCGAGACGTCGCAATTATGATGCCGTCGGCCGTTGAGTCGCTGTCAAGGCGGCTCCACTCACGAAAACCGACGTGTCGTGAGGCGCCGGCGCGCCCGATTCGCGTCCTTCGCGAAGGGGACGGCACAGGGTTGCCGGCGATTTTATTGGACTCGAAACCGCGTCGGAGCTTTTTGGGGCACGCCGGTGTAAGCCCAAAAACCACACCAGCCCCCAAATAGCTATCATGGCCGCCTGTGAAGATGCTCTTAATGATCTCGCATGAAGAAACAAGTTTTCCCACCGCTCATCCACACACCTGCATTATTGAGCTCATGGTATTGAACTCGCGTAAATGAAGCTTACTTTTAGATGATGTCAGTGAAAAACATCATATCCAGGTTGTTGCGCTTGGTCCGGACAGTGATTAGCAAAAATCGAAGAGCGGTGCAGCATGTTGATGTGATTGTGAGATCCTGTTGGCGTCAGAAACCCACCGGCGGGCAGCGACTGGCCAACACGGTAGAGCCGGGAATGACTAGGGCTGCGGCTGGCCTCAGTCCCTCAGAGCGGCGGCCCGCAAAGCCTCCTGGTCGCGCGCCGATGCTGGGTCGCAAGGGCGTGCCACCTGACCTATACCTAGTCGGAAGGTGTGGATGATGCCTCGCTTAGTTTCTCAGGGCACACACGTACACGTTAAATACGAGCCTCGATCGGCTCTCGGGTTGTCTGTGAATCGGCTCGGGAGCCGATTCACCCATGATTCGTCCAAGGTGGCCGAATATATGGTGTCTTGATCAATGTAAAGCGTATGAGATCCACGACGATCTAGGGTTTTCACCGCATAATCGGATCATCCTACTCACGATTGGGCCTCGCGCTCACGCACGGTAAACGTAAGCCAGCCCTAGACAAGGCCTAAAAACCAACACTAGGTTGATCCTCGGAACGTCTGTCTAGGGGCAGCAAACTACACCACATGCCGCTGGATCCTCCAACCCTTTGTAAGGCCTAACTATTGCAGATATTAAACTAATCCTTGATGAATCAAGGAGCGACCATAACGGATCAGATCTACTAAATAAAGATCAAGCGGGGTGCCGCCCCTGCACCCATGATGAGGCACAAGGACGGCTAGACGCGCTAGGATTGCACTACGCAAGCATATGATGCTAAGAACGATGCTAACCCTAACGCGTCTACGATAACTACGTCGCTCGCCATCAAAAAGGCTTCAGTACGAGCAACGCATGAACAACTAGGCAGGCTTGTGCTGCCTAGATCGCGAGATGCGATCTAGGCAGCATGATGCTTACCGGAGGAACCCTCGAGACGAAGGAGTTGGCGATGCGCCGAGATTGGTTTGTGTTGAACGTTGGTTGTTGTTTATTCCATAAACCCTAGGTACATATTTATAGTCCAGGGGACTTTCTAATGTGGGCGTGCACTAAACCGTGCACGAGATAAACTCTAACCTCTACGTAACCTACTATATAAAGATACACGGGCTAACTAGCCCAAACTTGATACACGAGGCCGGTTCACAATGTATCTCCACGAATATATCTTCAAATCCATCTTGATCGCGGCCCACCTCTGACTTGGTCAAATTCTGGTGATAACACATGCCCCCTGGTTTTGATAATGATAATTGCAAAACCATATGCATTCTTCAAAGGGTCATGTCGTGGCAGATCAGAACTGTTGCAGCACCGTCTATGACTTGACAATTCTGGCAGTCTTCGAGCAATCGGCTCTTTCCTTCCACGTGATCGGCTTCTAGTTAGCCGATAGTCAAAAACCACACAAACCCCAAAAAGAGCCGATGGCGTCGCACCGGCCCCTTCCATATAACAAACAGGGGCAAACCTGGCTAACCCTCCAAACGGTCACCTGCAACCTCCGTCTGAGAAAGCAAACCCAGATCCCCAAAATCCGCCACCTGCGCAATCTCGCGAGCTTCAGATCTTCAACCGCACCGCCCCAACTCCGCAGCGCATCAAATGGCGGAATCGTCCAACGTCGACACCATGGTCTCCGGCTTGAAGGTAATACTCCCCCGCTTCTTCGCCATTAGGGCCACTATCAGGGTCGAACAGAAGAACACCTGACTTAATGTTCTACTCCGCCATTGATTTTAGGTTTCCGACATCCTATTGCCGCATCCTTCTCTCTCAAATTCCATGTGTCTTGGCCCCCGATCTTCCGAGAGTCCTGCTCATTTAATCTCCTGTGAAGCTAACAGAATCCCCTTCGTGACTCAGCACTTAGATCTGACCTCCTGGGCCGACTGCCTACGAGCCTGGCCTAATCCCCCTGAAGGTTGGGTGTCATGGTACAATAGAGTATCCAAAATCCATTACGCCACCTGGGAATCTATAGGGATAGCCGATGCCTTATCATTATCACTGTCTCCTCTCGAGAAGAATGAAAATATTCTGAAAACCATCGGCTACTTCTGGTCTGACGCTGAACTGTTTCATTTTCGGCCACGGCCCGATGACACCAACCCTGCTGGATGTGGCCATGATCACGGGCCTGGACATTGCTTCCCCAAGCCCTTCTGCTTTCAAACTGCCGAAAGTTCCTTTCACCCTTTCTTCTAAAAAAGAGTGCACCAGCTGGGGCGCCTACCTTGATCGTTACATGAAAACCAAAGGCCCCGTGACAGAGCGAGAGCACACAGCTTTCCTAAACTTTTGGTTGGAACACTTCATATTCTGCGGTCCATCACTTGCCCCTACCAAGAACTATCTTTCCCTAGCCTATGAACTGGCCAAAGGTACCCATCTCGGTATCGGCAAACTGTTCCTCGGAGAGGTATATCGATCTCTTCAACTGATGTCTGTCAAGCTGTTTCTCGGAAGACAGTTAAAACTGGCGGCCCCTGTGGTTCATTCAGCTATGGGCACAGTTATATTTTCGGGACCAGATCCCAGACTTCCCACCTTTGACCTCCTGCACCTTCCCAGATGTGAACGGGAAGGATATTCGATGCACCAGTTATGGCCAAGCCCTGTATGGCCTCCCAGGCAGTAGGCTGATCCCTAAGGAAGCAGCAGGGTGGTTCAAGATCTTCTCCCAAGGTTTGGACAACCCCCTGTTCTTTCCCTATACTGAAAGACTTCGAAAATCCAGTCTCCTTCCGATTAGATAGCTTTGCCGATGACGATAGCACTCGGCATCTGTATTCCATCATGGTCCGTCCTTGCTTTCTCCCTGTCGGAATGAGCACCTCAAACCGGATCATCAAACCTGGTTATGAGTGTTATCAACCGGTAGTGGTAGCCCGTCAGCTCGGCCTCGGACAAGTGCCTCCACACTTATTCTTACACCACCTAACCGCAAGCGAGCCGAACTGCCTGACCTCCTCACCAGTCATAGGTGCTACACCTTCTTCGATGCTTTGACCCTTCCAATCCCTCACAACCTCCGTTTCTCCTCCACTACCGATGGCTTCGAGACTTGGTGGTCCATGTGGAAGACCCATGTTTTTCGGAGGGCGTTGGGGCCGCAATTGAAACAACTTGACGCCGCGCATGAAATCTCTGCTGACCAGGTAATATTCCTCAAAATATTGCCCGTGACCACTTAATAGTGATTCGCCTGCGAACTGACTTCACCCCTTGGCAGGAACAAGACGGCCCAACTCCCCTGCAAGCTGATGGATCTCCCTTCGAATTTCTTCCTCCGGCTCCAGTGGTCCTCTTCTGTCAGAGTTCGCCACCTCTGAAGAAAGTAATAATGGACGGTCAGCCGATTTCACTAAAATCGGCTCCCACAAACAAAGGATCCTTGGGGTCGGTTGCCCCCCGAGCCTCGACCCGGGCGAGGACAGCGGTGAGGAAGGTGGCTGCCAGAAAGACCCTGACGCGTAAAACTCCTGCCCAAGCGAGTTCACAGGTAAGTCGTATCAAATTCTGATTGATCGCACTTGCCTTCCCAGCCTTTGTGACATGGTCGTACCCCTTATTCCAGACTTCCACCGAAGAGAACTCCAGCGAGGGAGAACAATCCAGTCCCAGGGGTTCCTACCTACGCGGTACGGGCAGGTCCACCACACAGAGCCAGACGGACTCGCCAACCCCGGCTTCTAGAAAAAGGTCGACTCCCGAGCCTGCCGTCCTTCAGTCCTCGGTCCAAACGAGGTCGCGCATCAAACGCCGATGCGTCAAAAGGGCTCGCACGGGCCCACAAACCTCTTCTCCTAGCCAAGAAGTTTCCAAGGTACTCCTGCTGACAGCTCGTGCTCCCTGTTGTCTTGTTGCTAACCGGACCACTTTACCATTCCTCTTGCAGATTAATGATACTTCCAGCGGGGCCGTTGAAGAGGTACTGATGCCATCCACTGCCCCTGGTCCCTCCAACTCGCCACGCGCGACAGACCAGTCGTCTGATCAGCAAACTGCAAAGCCGATTGTTACCACCTCGGCTTCCCCTCCTTTCCTGGGGGAGGTACACCTTCTTTTCTCTCTCGAGCCTACTTTTTCATCTGTCGTATGCCCATACCGCCCTTGTTCTTTTGCCAGGGGTGCGATCCTTCAAGCTTGCTGACATTCGACCCCGATTCCATCGAGCCAGCCGCACCTAAAATAGGTGACGAGCCAAACCTTGGTGCCGTCGTTGGTCCGCTACAGCGTCTCAAGGTCCTGCTCTCCTCCCCAGTTGATACTCTGGTTGAGGATTCTGAGACGATCAGGGGCATCCTCGTGGACATCCAGCCTCGTCTCCCAGTGGCGCTGGTTGCTAAACTCTGGTGACTTTGTCAGTTTTCAAGTCAAGGGTGCAGTCGGCTCGTCAAAGGATCACTCTTCGCCGCGCTCAACTCCCGCTGAGAGCCGATATTGCAGAAAAATGCCGGGCTCAACGAGAAGAAGGCTGCTTTAGACGCAAAAACCGCCGCCTCTACTCATAGCGCCAGACTTGAGACCTTACGCAAGGAGCTGGAAGATCTCGAAAGGAGGGCCAGGGAGACCAAACAACTCATCGAAGACGAGGAATCCCTCATTGCTCGCTCCCAAGAGGAAGCACAAGGTCTCACCGCTGATCTGAAGACCGATCTAGCTGAAATCCGTGCCCTAAGCAGCCAGCTGGTGATGGGGAAAGACGAGGATGATGAGGTCGAGATCGCTGAGGTGGATCGAATCCGTGCCGATGCTCTTCACGCTCTTAATGCATTTCTTCAGTAGAGCTCGATACTTGTAAAATTTTTTTTTATATCAACTCAGCTGTCGCGCGCTGGCTCCGGTTGTATCCGAAAAATTGTTTATTATTCGGCTACCAAAATTTCTCCACACATGCCCAGTGGCGTCGCGCGCGCTCCTTGATTAGGTGCCCCCCGAGCCGATTCTGCCAGATGACTGCTGAAATCGGCTCTATGTTCTGCCAAGGTAGCGTGGTGCGAACGTCGGCTTCATCAGGAATAACGTGGGCTCCTTCCAACGCCATAGACGACGCATCCCTTTGTCCATCAGACCAACGCTGAGCCCGGGTCGGAAGCACGATTTTAGCTGACTCCTAGAATCGGCTCCTGCGTTCGTAGGCCGACGAGAGTCTGATGATGTCACTTTTTCGAGCCCGTCGGGTAGCTTTTGCCTTTGAATTGGTCACGGCGGTATGTAAGCCCCACCGTTCTGCTGCCAAAGGGGAACTCTAGCTTCCTTACGCAGTGGTTATGATCCGCCATGTTGACACCAAGATGCGGGTGCGTGCCCCCGTCGCTCGATGTCACGCAAACGGGTCTCCCTTCCGAGGACCGCCTAGACCTTGTCATGCTTCTTCTTGAGCTTGCCAGCCAGGTCCTCGTATGTGACCGGAGTTTCTTCCGCCATCTCTGATGTAGATGGCGAGGTGGTTGTCGTTTGAAGATTGTCGTTGAAGATGGTCCCACCGGGCGTGCCGAATGTGTTGGCGTCGAAACCCACGGCGGGCAGGCGGCCAACACGAGAGAGCGGGAATGACTAGGGCTGCGGCTGGCCTCAGTCCCTCAGAGCGACGGCCCGCAAAGCCTCCTGGTCGCGCGCCGATGCTCGCAAGGGCGTGCCCGACCTATACCTGGTCGGGAAGGTGTGGATGATGCCTCGCTTAGTTTCCTGCAGGGCACACACGTACACGTTAAATACGAGCCTCGATCGGCTCTCGGGTTGTCCTGTGAATCGGAGCCGATTCACCCATGATTCGTCCAAGGTGGCCGAATATATGGTGGTCCTGCTTGATCAATGTAAAGCGTATGAGATCCACGACGATCTAGGGTTTTCACCGCATAATCGGATCATCCTACTCACGATTGGGCCTCGCGCTCACGCACGGTAAACGTAAGCCAGCCCTAGACAAGGCCTAAAAACCAACACTAGGTTGATCCTCGGAACGTCCTGTCTAGGGGCAGCAAACTACACCTGCATGCCGCTGGATCCTCCAACCCTTTGTAAGGCCTAACTATTGCAGATATTAAACTAATCCTTGATGAATCAAGGAGCGACCATAACGGATCAGATCTACTAAATAAAGATCAAGCGGGGTGCCGCCCCTGCACCCATGATGAGGCACAAGGACGGCTAGAGGATTGCACTACGCAAGCATATGATGCTAAGAACGATGCTAACCCTAACGCGTCTACGATAACTACGTCGCTCGCCATCAAAAAGGCGATACGAGCAACGCATGAACAACTAGGCAGGCTTGTGCTGCCTAGATCGCGAGATGCGATCTAGGCAGCATGATGCTTCCCGGAGGAACCCTCGAGACGAAGGAGTTGGCGATGCGCCGAGATTGGTTTGTGTTGAACGTTGGTTGTTGTTTATTCCATAAACCCTAGGTACATATTTATAGTCCAGGGGACTTTCTAATGTGGGCGTGCACTAAACCGTGCACGAGATAAACTCTAACCTCTACGTAACCTACTATATAAAGATACACGGGCTAACTAGCCCAAACTTGATACACGAGGCCGGTTCACAATGTATCTCCACGAATATATCTTCAAATCCATCTTGATCGCGGCCCACCTCTGACTTGGTCAAATTCTGGTGATAACAGATCCCTCCATAACAAAAAAAAGGTTCCATATCCACATGGCATTATTTTCCACAACTTCAAGCACGACACTGCATGCTCCAATAGGCCATTTGCACAACCTTTGCCAGGCAAATAGACCATTCTTCCATTTCCATTTCCAGTGCATGCAATACTTCTGAGCATCTTAGAAAACCATCTCGTTGTGTTTCATACCAGGATCTATGATGTGCCAGCTTCCTTTGGTGCTCTTAAATAGGTTGATCCAAACACTGCCACTACCACACCGCAGAACTTGCACATACTTTCGATGCATGTGGACTCAGACATGTGTAGGTAGTCGCCTTGTGTATGTCTATAAGCTCCATATGCAAGATACCTCTTAGCACCCGTGCATTTCAAAATAGATGAAAAAAAATCGTTCTGGTTTAGTCTTTCTTGCATATGAAGAAGTGATCATACTCCCACACACCATGCACAAACAAAAGCACGGCCAAAAAAAATCCTTGGTGGTACGTGTTGGCTTATTGGCAAAATAGTCGGCCTCTAGCGTTAGATCACCCTCCATACTTTGATGGTTCTTTCTCCCAAACATCGAATGTAAATGCCGAGGAGGGCTTAAAAACGTAGAAGACAAGAGACTATCATCAAGTGCTTATCATTGTCGTCACAAGCACCGTCTTCTCTTGCATCAATTCGGATCATCCATTCATTGTCACTATCTATAGTCTGTAATTGAAACAATGAAGCAATCAAACATCCAAACACTCTATCTAATTTACCTATACAAAAAATCTATAAAAAAAACTACCTAAGCAAACGGCCCAACACTTGGTGTGCGAGGCGGGAAACAGCCAAAGCTTTTGTGCCGCACCCGGTCGAAGAAGATGCACATGCGAGACGGCCTACGGAAGTAGAGGCGAACGACATGCGAAAGCAGCAGCAGGGCTTCGATGAGAGCTGTTGACTGCCGGATCCAAGCAGTGTGGCAACCAAAGGATGGGAGGCCTGCATGGCGTCGCTGGGTAGACCTTCTAGAACTTTTGCTGTCGAAAACAGGTCGGCTGCGATGTTCGGGTTGGGGGACGGGAGGAAGTGAGCACAAGAGAGGCGAGATAGGGCAGGGGAGAATGTCCGAGTCCCAGAATCCTTTGTGGGCCGTGCGCTGGCGTTCCATCGCCAGTTTCTGTGGTTTGCGACCGGCGTGAGAGTGTGCCGTGCAGTTATTCGTCCGTGCCATGTGCTGATAGTTCATTATTAGACCATCTAGAAGTCTTTTGTGTGTGTGTCTGGCGCCGCAGTAGCTTCCCATAGGGCTACTGGGCCCATATGCTCTTAGACTACTCATAGTGGTAGTAACATAGCTAGTAACATCACACAACCCAATTCATTTTGGTGACATGGCAGAAAGAGAGTGAGATGGTAACTAGCTATGTTACCATAACATCACACACTCCAACATAAAATGAGTCTACAACATAGTAAATGACACAATGCATGACACTACATATAAAGTTAGTATCCACTATAGAGGTAGTAACTTAGACTAGTACCATAACATATGTTACTAGTTTAAGTTACTCCCCACTATGACTAGCCTTATAGTCACACACTGGAAATGTGTCACCATTCTCTTTGACATGGTTGGAATTCAAATATACCGAAGGATATGTTTTTGTACTGGCAAGTCGATTCATTCCATTGAATAACTAAAGGTGCCCGATTCGAGCTATTGGTACATCGGTCCATGATGTCCTGCAGAAGCTGGTCAATAGCATCGATCCATCATGCCTTGCAGAAGTAGCCGAAGGGCACTCTGGGCGTGGAGAACTCTGCCGACAGGATCTTGGCGGCGACAACGGCGTTGGCGGCGTCGGTGTAGTGCACGCCGTCCCAGCTGAGGAACTTGGAGCCGTCCTCGCACACACGATAGCCGGGGCCGAGGCAGCTCACGTTGATGTCGTAGTTGTAAGGCGGCCCGCCGTGGCCGCAGCACGCCATGAGCGGCTCCTCGAAGCCTGGTCCAAACATACACGTGAGCTTTACAGGGAGATCGCCGAAGTACGCGGCCGGGGACCTGTGGATTGCAGCACTCACCGTAGCCGCTGTGGTTGGCGACCAGGTCGTACTTGATGGACAGAATGTCGGTGTAGACGATGGTGGCGCCTTTGAGCTGCGTGGTGAGTCTGTCGCAGACGGAGCAGAGCTGGCTGTTGAATTCGTAGGAACCGTTGTTGAGTGTTCTGAGGCAGCCGCTGTCGTCCAGGTCGCCGTCGTCGGCCGTAGCCTCGGCGAGCTTCTGCGGCAGGCAGCCCAGGGGCCCGGTGCCATGGACCCAAAAGTTCTTAGCTCCATTGTAGTACAGAGTCTGCAATGCATCCACAAGACAATGGTATGATGCAAACGAAGAAAATTGCGCACTACTGCGATTTGGCAAATTTGCAGCATACCATAATAGCATCCTTTATCTCGGAGAGTATGGCCGGGATCCTCTTACGGACGACGTCATCGTAGTGCAGCCTGCTAGAGAACGCGGCGGACAGATCATTCTGCCCGATGTCGATGACGTACAGCGCGTTTCGGAAACCCGCCGCGTCGACCGGAACATTCTCGCCTGCAAATTAGTCAGCAAGCTAATTGGTCAGAAAATGATCAGACACACACAACCCAGCTTGCCTGAACTCTTGAATTTAAACTGTTGAAGTGCAGATGAGAACCGTGGGTGATGAGGTCGAGGGAGCGCTGCTTGAAATGGAGGAACTGCTGCACCTGGACGTGCAGCGCGAAGGGCCTGTCCCGCGGCATGGTGGTGGAGCCGGAGATGGCGAAGTTGGCGCCGTTGCTGAAATCGGAACCCAGCGCCTCCAGGTACGGGCTCAGGTAGCTCATGTTCAGGCTCTCACCTGCTCATTGTTGGATCGTCCGCCCACACGCATGAGCAGTAATTATCATCAAGGTACGTGCCAAGCAATTGCTCCCTCGGTTTCCTTTTAACTAACTTTGATTTAGTAAAAAAAATCGTCCGATTTAACGATTAGTCGAGTGATTAATTGCTACTTGGTGATCATTGATTAGCCGATAAACTTATTTATCGGCCGATTAACTCATTTATCGCCAGATATGCCTATTAATCACTACTCGCCATTCCACCGAGTTGACATTGATAAGCAATTCTTTCAACATTGGTACTAAATTAGAGTACATTAAAAGAAAATGGTAAACTCTTGCTTACCAAGCATCACGGAAAGATTTGAATTTATTGTTAGAGTAAAACGCAATGCAGAGTATGCAAGGCGAGGAAGGAACTAGCACCGTAACTCTAGGATTATTGGTTACATAGCGGTACATGTACATGTACATCCATCCCCCAACTTAAAACAAGAGCAGAAGATCACACGAGTGAACTCCTCAAGTCTCTCCCTTACTACATGAAAATGCCTCATTATATATCGGTGGTTTTTATCAGGCCGTTGCTATTTTTTATAAAGGGATTATATTAATACCAACATGATATCAATAAATGTAGCACCTTAAAAGAAACTTCGGTATACATAGATATGCCAAGGGGAGAGTGGACAAATGGAGGCCGAGCTACATGTAGCTCTTTATTTTCAAAAATTCGAAAATAATATTCTAATGTTTTAAAATATGCCAAAATAATCCTAGATGTAGCCAATAATGGAATCTACAAACATGCAAAATCTCAATGTGAATTGTGTGAATTTGAGAATAGTAAATAGTGCACATTTCAAAACTCTGTCAGATTTTGTCATTTTTGTGTAGTCTACAATACAAAAAATTTCACATTGAGATTTTGCACGTTTGTAGATTTCATCATTGTCTACATCCAGGATTTTTTTCATATCTTTTTAAAACTTATAAACTATGATTTCTGATTTTTTAAAAATAAAGGGCTACATGTAGCTCGGTCTCCGTTTACAGTTTTTGTGCCAAGGGTACATACATCCATTGGCATATAAATATATATGTCGACGGCTGCCGTTAGCCGTAGATATAGACAAAGCAGACATAAATCCATTGGATATGTGTAGACATATCATGCTGATGGCTGCCGTCGGCATACACAACTGCCACATGGCAATAGTGTCCTCGGCTCCTCGTGTTTGCTTGTATGCTAACAGACATGTCAAAGCCGTTGGCATACCCCATATGTTGAGGGTAGCCATCGATATATACATTTTTTCTTACTTTTTTGCATTTTACTTTTATTTCATGTATGCTTAGGTTTTTTAGCTTTGATTTTTTTTGGCATGGTACTTTTACTTTCTAGACTATAGAACCTAAAATGACACAATGCGAAGGTTTTATTTTGTTTTTTGGGAATTTCTTATGCTCTTCTTTTCAAATTATGGTCTAAATGACGGGCCTCAGCGTCTTTAGTTGGGGTTACATCTTGCCGAACTTTTCACATATCTGTGATGATATGGCATCTTTCGGAAGAAAAAATGAACAAAATAAGCACCCATAGTTTAAATTTGACTGGCTTTCTTGTGAATCAGAAATTTGTCTATTTGGTGAGAGGTGGCAGAAAAGTTTTTGAATTTCAACCAGTTCATGTTGTAGAAAAGATTTTGAATTTCAACCAGTTGATGTTGTAGAAAAGATTTTGAAATGTGGCAGAAAAGATTTTGAATTTCAACCATAAAAAAAATCAACTATTTTCGAAATTCTTCGTAGGTTATTAAAGAAAAAATTTACTCTCGCCATTTCAACACGTATATTGTGTGTAGTATAATATAAACTCGTTCGGACAAATTATGTACTCAGTCGCTAATAAGAATATATCTAGACACATTTTAGTTCTAAATACATCTGTATTAGCAACAGTTAATATGAATGCTGCTTAGGTGGAGGAAATGGACACTACATGAAACATCATCTTTGCCGTGTATCTAAAATACCCAGCGAATGGCTAGAAACACCCGGCGAAGAGTTCGCCGTGTATAACACTCGGTGAAGAAAAAAATACACGGCAAATATGTGTTTTTCCTGTAGTGGGACTTCTGGCCGGCCGGTTACTATCTGTTCCGCACACGGCACATGCCACTGCTGGAATAAATTGATGCGGCCGGCGCTTGAGCACCAACTCAAGCTTACAAAGCTGATGGCACTCGATCACTCATCACCAACCCAGTTGGATGAGAAGTGCCAGGATTCCAGTGGGAATCCGTCGGTGCGCACTTGTCAATTCCTTGAGAGTACGGGTGGCGCATGCGCGCTTGTCATATCAGAGAGTCACTAGCTCACAATCTTAGCGTCACATTTCAACCGCCGCCAGTTGATGTTCTAGTAGCTACAACGCACTAACTAATCATATTTGGATAGCAGCACTAGAGCTGAAAATGACAGCACTAGAGCTGATGCAAAACAAAAACAAAAATCCGAAATGGAGCACTAGAGCTGCATGTTTGTGGAAAAGAGGAAGCCGGCCAATATCGACGCAGACGCAATGGCAGAAGCTAGTACAGAGTAGTATTAATTTCAAGATATGCATGGTTATTGTGCAATCAACGCATCTCCCCCATCGTGTGTTAAGCATGCATTGAACGTTCTCGTGCGTCCCGTCGAGACACAAGCATAGGCACGTTATCCAGCAGGCGACGTTGCCAACACACATGATCACACAAATTTCACGCTCTGTTTAACTTTACTGTGTAAATGCTCACTTACAGAGGTAGTCGATGACAAGGCGGCCGTCGCAGAGACGTCCGGTGGAGCGGCGGAAGTGGGCGCGGCCCTCCGGTAGCGGGAAGTAGTTCCCCAGCGCCGCCGCCGCGCCGCCCGTGTCTGTGTTCGAGTCGCCGAACGCGAACACCACCGGCCTTCGCGTGCACGGCGCCTCGTCGGCGCCGGCCGTCGCCGCAGCCAGGAGTAGCGTGGCCGCGAGCGCAGCTGACAGCGCGGAAGCTGCCATGTCTCGATCGAGAGCTGACGCTGGCTAGCTTGAGCACGGCTAGACGAGAAAAGAGATCGATGTGTGTGTATCTTCTCTATATAAAAGCGTGATCAAGAATTCACGATGATAAGTGGCGGACGCGAGCCTATTTATAGCTAGCTGTAGAGTGGCCGGGTGCGCGCGTGAGGAACTGCAACCAAGCCGGCGGCGCACGGCAGTGCCCACTGCCCACACGCACAAGGATGCCTGGAATGAGTTCAGCTAGGGCGCCACCCTCCAGGTACATCATCGCGCAGCCGTCCGTTCGAACATGCCTGGAATGCTCAGATAGTACTAGTAAACAGGGTATCATTATGAAAACTAGTAATAAACCTGGGAACAGCAAAAACAACTCAAATAGGATAGACAACCATGGCACCAGACAGAATTAGCATAGGCAGTGATAAGCAAACAATAAAGTATGCAAACTGATTAGCTTCCAGAATTCAACACACATATAGTATAGGGAGAATAGACCATCTCCAGGTAAAAAGGAAAAAATAACAGGCCATCTTCTGTAGAGAGTTTAGAGTTGAGAAGTGCATAGGAGAAGAACTATCGTTTCAAGCAAAAGTCCGTCCTCCTCCTCAACTTTAGAAACTGGAACCTGTACAAGTATGAAAACAAAGAAAATGTAAGCACAAAATTAAACAAGAGCGAATGGGAGGCTCAGTTCGTGACCATGCCACTTAATATGAATATTTCATTCATAACGATATACTACTCCCTCCGATCCAAATTAATTGAGTCAACTTTTCCTAAATATGTGTGGATCTAGAGTTAAAACACATCTAGATACATCTGTATCTAGATAAAGTTGACTCAATTAATTTGGATCGGAGGGAATAGCATACACTACGGGAAAATCAGGCGCTGCCGTGCAGCCAAGCTTTGCCGTGAGCTGCTGCACGGCAAAGATTTCTTTGCCGTGCGTAGCAAGAAGAGCCCACGACAACGCAAAAATGCACGGCAAAGAATGAGAGCAGCGCACGGCAAAGAAACATAGCACGGCAAAGAAAGATACGGCGCACGGCAAATTAGTTCCTCACGGCAAAGAATGGGAGCAGCGCATGGCAAAGATTTTAAGACGGCAAAGTCCCTGCAAGCCGCACGGCAAAGAAACAGCGCACGGCAAAGGCAAAAATGCACTGCCGTGCCCGCCCCTTTGCCGTGCAGACAGACCAGTTGCACGGCAAAGGGTCCTTTGCCGTGCGCTTCTCCCTTTGCCGTGCGCCAATATACATTTTATTTGTTTTTCTAACTATTTTATTTCATCTACTACTTATATTTATTTTGTTAATTAGTTTTTCTTTTTGATGACTATTTATTACACTATGTGAAATACAAAATTAGTCTCCATGCTCATCCCCCACATATATCAGGGTTCCGGTGCTCCGGCGTCCCCCTCCTTCCCCCCCAAAAAGCGGGACGGCGGGTCTACCCCCTAGATTTCTCCGCGCGAGGTTCCACCAATATACCTTTTCATAGGTTTAGGTTTGTTTAGTCCATGGACATATGGAAAACCATGTGTGGTACCCTTTGGCACAGTCTAGCCCCCGATATACCCGCGGCGGGACACTTCCCGTACACGTCCGGGAATCTAAGTGTTATCGCCCGAAGGTGAGGAATGTCGGACCGGGGATCCATGCCATGCACCATTTGGTGAATTACACCTAGCATCACACTTTGAAACATAGAATAGGTCCACATGCAAGGTTTGGTGGGGTTCCGGTGCTCGGCGGTCGTCTCCCCCTCCTACCCCCAAAACAGCGGAACGTGCCCCGGCGGTCTACCCCCTAGATTTCTCCGCGCGAGGGTGCACCAATGTAACTTTTCATT
The DNA here is from genome assembly GCA_030979885.1 of Lolium multiflorum. Taxonomy (NCBI): domain Eukaryota; kingdom Viridiplantae; phylum Streptophyta; class Magnoliopsida; order Poales; family Poaceae; genus Lolium; species Lolium multiflorum. The sequence continues at coordinate 161,185,221 of CM061749.1, forward strand.
CTTTTAGGTTTGTTTAGGACATATACACATGGAGAACCAAGATTGGGACCCTTTGGCACATACATACCCGCAGCTCGAGCCATTATCACATGATCGAGGGTGTGCCTGATCTACTGGTTAGGGTTTGGTGTAGGGTTAGGGCTAGGGTCTAGGGGTAGGGCTAGGGTTTAGGTTCAATGTAAGTATTTATGGTTAGGTATAGGTTTAGGGTTTAGGGTTAGGTTTAGGGTTTATGATGCATGGTTCTGCAGCTCCGGCGTCGTGGTTTAGGGTTTTAGAGGGGTTTAGTGCTCGAAGCCTCCCGTTTAGGGTTTAGGGTTTAGGGGAGATACTTTTGCACCATTAGACCTTGCACCACACTTTGACACATATCATAGGCCCACATGCAAGGTTTGGTGGGGTTCCGGTGCTCCGGCGGTCGTTCTCCCCCTCCTCCCCCAAAACGTGTGCCCCGGCGGGTCTACCCCCTAGATTTCTCCGCGCGAGGGTGCACCAATGTAACTTTTCATTCTTTTAGGTTTGTTTAGGACATATACACATGGAGAACCAAGATTGGAACCCTTTGGCACATACATACCCGCAGCTCGAGCCATTATCACATGATCGAGGGTGTGCCTGATCTACTGGTTAGGTTTTGGTGTAGGGTTAGGGCTAGGGTCTAGGGGGTAGGGCTAGGGTTTAGGTTCAATGTAAGTATTTATGGTTAGGTATAGGTTTAGGGTTTAGGGTTAGGGTTAGGGTTAGGGTTTATGATGCATGGTTCTGCAGCTGCGGCGTCGTGGTTTAGGGTTTTAGAGGGGTTTTAGTGCTCGAAGCCTCCCCGTTTAGGGTTTAGGGTTTAGGGAGATACTTTTGCACCATTAGACCTTGCACCACACTTTGACACATATCATAGGCCCACATGCAAGGTTTGGTGGGGTTTCGGTGCTCCGGCGGTCGTTCTCCCCCTCCTCCCCCCCAATGAACGTGTGCCGGCGACCCCCTAGATTTCTCCGCGCGAGGTGCACCAATGTAACTTTTCATTCTTTTAGGTTTGTTTAGGACATATACACATGGAGAACCAAGATTGGGACCCTTTGGCACATACATACCCGCAGCTCGAGCCATTATCACATGATCGAGGGTGTGCCTGATCTACTGGTTAGGGTTAGGTGTAGGGTTAGGGCTAGGGTTTAGGGTTTAGGGGAGCTAATTTTGCACCATTAGACCTTGCACCATACTTTGACACATATCATAGGTCCACATGCAAGATTTGGTGGGGTTCCGGTGCTCCGGCGGTCGTTCCCCCCCCAAAACAGTTAACGTGTGCCCCAGCGGGTCTACCCCTAGATTTCTCCGCGAGGTGCACCAATGTAACTTTTCATTCTTTTAGGTTTGTTTAGTACATATACACATGGAGAACCAAGATTGGGACCCTTGGCACATATACCCGCAGCTAGAGTCATTATCACACGATCGACGGTGTGCCTGATCTGGTTAGGGTTAGGTGTAGGGTTAGGGCTAGGGTTTAGGGGTAGGGCTAGGGTTTAGGTTAAAAGGTAAGTATTTATGGTTAGGTATAGGTTTAGGGTTTAGGGTTAGGGTTAGGGTTTATGATGCATGGTTCTGCAGCTCCGGCGTCGTGGTTTAGGGATTTAGAGGGGTTTAGGGCTCGAAGCCTCCCAGTTTAGGGTTTAGGGTTTAGGGGAGCTACTTTTGCACCATTACACCTTGCACCACACTTTGACACATAGCATAGGCCCACATGCAAGATTTGGTGGGGTTCCGGTGCTCCGGCGGTCGTTCTCCCCCTCCTCCCCCCAAAACCCCGGCGGGTCTACCCCCTAGATTTCTCCGCGCGAGGGTGCACCAATGTACTTTTTCATTCTTTTAGGTTTGTTTAGGACATATACACATGGAGAACCAAGATTGGGACCCTTTGGCACATACACCCGCAGCTCGAGCCATTATCACACGATCGACGGTGTGCCTGATCTACTGGTTAGGGTTCGGCGTAGGGTTAGGGCTAGGGTCTAGGGTTTAGGGGAGCTAATTTTGCACCATTACACCTTGCACCACACTTTGACACATAGCATAGGCCCACATGCAAGATTTGGTGGGGTTCCGGTGCTCCGGCGGTCGTTCTCCCCTCCTCCCCCCAAAACATCATAATGTGTGCCCCAGCGGGCCTAGATTTCTCCGCGCGTGGTGAACCGGATTGAATCGGACATTTCTTGAAAAGCATGACACATATAGTATAAAATAATACACATTTTGATAAACAAGTTAATATAATTTAGAAATAAAATTAATGTTATTGATAATTAAAATGGAGAAAAAAAGCTTTGCCGTGCATAAGCTCACGGCAAAGAATGCTGCCGCACGGCAAAGGCAGCTTTGCGCACGGCAAAGGCCAAGCCGCACGGCAAAGGCCAAGCCGCACGGCAAAGCTCCTTTGCCGCACGGCAAAGAGGCTCGCACGGCATAGTTGCCGATAAGGCAACCCACCTGGTCGGGCACGACCACACAAACGCGCCCCCAATCTCGATCCGCCCCCGCCGCGCCATCCCCGCTCCACGCCCGCCGGACGGACGCCCGCGCCCTTGCCTCCCCGCCGCCTTCTCCCCCGTCGCCGCCGTCCCCTTCCCCGCCGGCTGCTGCTGCTGCGCTGCTGTCCGTCGCCGCCGCCCCTCCCCTCCCCCGGCTGCTGTTGCAGCTTCTGCCCGTCGCTGCCGTCCCCTTCCCCGCCGGCTGCTTCTGCTGCTGCGCTGCTGCCCGTCGCCGCCGCCCCTCCCGTCCCCTCGCAAGCAGTCGCCGCCCCCCTCCTCTCCCCCGGCTGCTACTGCCGCTTCTGCCCGTGGGCGCAGGAGGTGCTGCTGCTGCCGACTGCTGCGCTGCTCCTGTCGGCGGCCACCACGCCGGCGCCCAGCCTCCTGCGCCCGGCCTCCCGTGCCCGACCTCACCGCTGCTCCGCCCTCTGCCTCTGGCTGCAATATGTAAGGTATGGTTAGCTAGTGTTAGATTGTAGTGTAGGTTTTAGATGATTTTAGTGTAGGTTTTAGATGATTTTAGTGTATACATTGAGATTATTTTAGTGTAGTATAGGATTTTCGATGATTTAGATGCATTTAGTGCTAACATTTAGATGATTTTAGTGTATAAATTTAGAGGAGTTTTGTGTAGATGATTTTATTGTATAGATGATTTTAGTGTAGTATAGGATTTTCGATGATTTAGATGCATTTAGTGCATACATTTAGATGATTTTAGTGTATAAATTTAGAGGAGTTTTGTGTAGATGATTTTATTGTATAGATGATTTTAGTGTAGTATATGATTTAGGAATTTCGTGTTCACTTGCATGACTATTTTATTTCCTCGGTATGCAGGTGATGCTTCGAGGTGGACACGGGGGGCAGCATCGCAGGGGTGTTTGACGGGGGGCGGCGTCCCGGATCTTGTTCGGCGATTCTCTCACGCGTCTAGGGTATAAATCTCCCTCCCACCTTTACATGTACCTAGGTTTTTTTGTGTCTAGATCACCAAGTCTGTCGCGATACCTAGGCGTCTCTTCCCGACCGTAAGGGTTACGCGGATAAATATGCATTAGTGGTCTCGCATATTATGAACCGTAACTCTTACGGCATCGGGACAGCCGGCGGATGCGTAGTTGGGTCGTTCTCCGTGCTCTACCCCGATCCGAGACAGGATTTCGGTAGCGCCTCCCCGTTGTTCTCCGGATGCACACCCCTCTCGGCTTTTTGCCGAGACGTGTATCGGGAGAGCGGCGAGGGATGCTTCTGTCTCGGATCGGGGCAGAGAACGTACTCAATCTATGGATCCGGCGGCTGCTAGGAGCCCACCTAGTAGAGTTTCAGGTTGATGCACGCGTAAAAAAAAAAATATGATGCAATTATTCCCTATTTGCTATATAAATGCTATGTTCGTCTGTTTTGTTGCTGATTAGAGGATGGATAATCGTGGCTGGATGTACGATGGCAGAATCAGCCAGTGGAACTATACTGATGAATGGGGAGAAAAGACCGAGCAGTTTGTGGATAGGGCGTTTGCCATCCCTAGCAGACCTATAAGTGTTTGGTGCCCTTGTAGTAAGTGCGCTAACCGAAAGGCACAAGGAAACTATGAGTATGCACCTGATCAAGTTTGGGTTCACACCGTCCTACAGGATTTGGACTTACCATGGAGAAAAGGCAAAGAAACGTGCTAGGAAGGAGGTGCGGCAGATTCAACCTAGGGGGAATATGACACTGGTTTTGATAGGTGCTTAGAAAACTTGGCTAATGGTAATGTGCCTGAAAGCCCTCATGTAGAGGTGGAGACACCTCAGGATGTGGAGACAAGTGAGGACCCGGAGGAAAACACAAAGGAGTATTATGAGGCTCTGTTTGCTTCGCAGAAACCCCTACATGAAAATACAGAGGTTACCCAACTAGATGCCATCGCTCGCCTTATGGCCTTGAAGTGCCATAGGAACTTGTGCAGAGATGGGTTCGATGAACTTCTGGTCATCGTAGGCAGCCTTCTGCCGAAAGGGCACCTCTTGCCGCAAAACTTCTACTATTCGACCAAATTGCTCAGTGACCTTAAGATGTCATCTCAGCAGATACACGCTTGTCCAAAGGGATGCATGCTATTCAGAGAGGAGCACGCCGACACAAATTATTGCATCAAATGCAATTCCTCTAGGTACTTTGAGGTAGACCGCAATGGTGATGGTCAGAAGAGGCGGACCACGGTTGCCAAGAATATCCTCCGCTATCTTCCAGTTCTACCGAGGATCCAGCGGCTCTTCATGACCGAGGATACTGCCCAGCAGATGAGGTGGGCCGTGGAAGGAAACAGATACACCGACAAGATGATACATCCGTCGGATGGTACTGCATGGAAGAACTTTGTCAAGAAATTTCCACTGAAAGCAGGTGACCCGAGGAGCGTAGCATTGCGATATCAACCGATGGGTTCAATCCATATGGTATGTCGGCTGCGGTATACAGTTGTTGGCCAGTGTTTGTTATTCCCATGAACCTCCCCGGCGTCTGCATGAGATCAGAGAACATGTTCGTGTCGATGATAATCCCAGGGCCCAAATACCCGGGTAAGAACATGAATGTGTACCTGGAACCGCTGGTGGATGACTTGGTTCGTGGCTGGGAAGGTCGCGGGATCCGAACATATGACGCATCAAAGAAGGAGTACGATATGTATGTGGTACCACACGTCCCATGACCTGCCAGCACGTGCTTTGTTCTGCGGGTGGTGTACACATGGGAAGTGGCCTTGCAGTGCGAGCAGGCCGTGACTTTCTTCGGCTAAACAAGGGAGGCAAGTATTCATGCTTTGATGAAGCTCGACAGTTCCTTGAGCGGAGGCATGCATACAGGAGTGATGTAAAGAGCTTCAAGAAAGGCCGTGTTGTCCGTGGCCCGAAGCCAAAGACCGGAACGGAAATCAAGGCCGAGTTAGATGCTCTTAAGCCTAGCCCCGATGGGAACGGTTTCTTGGGATATGGGGAGACACACCAATGGACTCACAAGCCGTGCTTATGGAAGCTCCTTACTTTGAGTTTCTCGAGCTCCCGCATAACATTGATGTAATGCACACCGAGAAGAATATCAGTGAAGCCATTTGGAGCACGATTGTGGACACCGAGAAGACGAAGGATAACATAAAGGATCGAATTGATCAAGAAATGTGGTGCGATAGGCCGGAGTTGAACATGCAGCCACCTCATGGTGCCAAAAAAACTTGGACTAAGCCACACGCTCCGTTCTGTCTCACAAAGGCCCAAAAAAGGGAGGTCTTCCAATGGATGAAGGACTCCTTGTTTTTCCCTGATGGGTTCGCAGCCAACTAGATGAGGGGTCTGAACATTGAAACGTTGCGAGTACAAGGGCTGAAGAGTCATGACTACCACATATGGCTTGAGCGGATAATGCCGGTGATGATTCGAGGCTATGTCCCTGAGAAGACTTGGCGAGTGCTAGCGAGGTTGAGTTTTTTCCAGATTTGTGCTAGGAAGTTAGACACTAAAGTGATTGAGAAGCTGGATGAAGAGGCACCCGTGTTGCTTTGCGATCTAGAGAAGATCTTTCCTCCAGGGTTCTTTAATCCGATGCAACATATGATCCTGCACCTCGCGGAGGAATGCTTAAAGGGGCGAATTGGGGCCGTTGGCAGCGAGAGAGAAACACAAAAGCTTCGTCAAATGACTGGCAATAAATGCAAGATCGAAGCATCCATAGCCGAGGCAGTCCTGAACGTGGAGGTGGCAAACTTCACCACTAAGCACTATGATCCCAACATTCCCACAAAGCACAACCCGGTCCTCCGTTACAATGCCGCCAACAATGAAGAAGTACCCAAGCTTAGCATCTTCGTGGGGCTTGGTGGCAAGTCAAGTGGCTCGAAGCCGTACAGAACGGACCTGCAGGAGCGGACCTTGATCCACTCGTATGTCTTGAACACCATGGTCGAAGTGAAGCCGTACATCGAGTAAGTGCGAACCATTTAGTTATTCGCAAACATTCACTCGTATTTGCGTGGCTAACTCTTCCTCTTTTCATCGGTATAGGCAATTCAAGGCTATACATTGGAAGAATACCCACAGGGAGCCTACCCCGGAAGAATCCAAGCAAATTTTCGATAAGGGCGGCGGTTTCGGTTTCAGTAGCTGGTTCTGTAATTTGGTACTTTTCTATCCCAAATTAGCTAGCACTTCCGACATTTATCGTCATTTCTCGTTCTAAACTTCTCGTGCTAAACTTGTAGGCAAGAACTGACAAAGAGATGAAGTCAGAGCTAAGAAAAATTGCTAGGGGCTTTGACCATTCCCTCGAAGCGTTCAACTCCTATGACGTGAACGGGTATCGCTTCCAGACCCATAAATACACAACAAGCCGGCCCAACGCGAAGACAATAAATAGCGGGGTGGTATGTCAAGGTGACGATGGGCTCCATTACTATGGAAGAGTCGAGGGTATATACGAGCTGAATTACGGGTTTCAGAAAGGGCTAAATCCCGTCGTCTTCAAATGTCATTGGTTTGACCCACGTCGGGTGAGACGGGATCCTGAAATTGGGTTGGTCGAAGTTGAAAGGAACTCTGTTTATAAGGGAGAGGATGTGTACATCTTGGCTACCCAGGCCTTTCAAGTATTCTATCTCCCGTACGCGTGCAGAAACCCGACAAAACGTCTACATGGATGGGATGTTGTGATGACGGTGCCTTCACGCAATAGGCCGCCCCCGCCAAACAAGGACGATTACCGCCGCGTAGACCCCTCAAAAGAGTGTCGAGTTCTATCAGGAAGAAGGGCTCCCCGGGCATTTCACAATCGCCTTGCCGACTATCGATGACATGGTCGTAGACGATGAACAAGAAGATGCGGGCATGGATGGGGACAATGCAGAAGATGAAGCTGAGGATGTTTGTGCCCCGGAAGACCTGAGTTTGCTCGAGGCGTTCAGAGCAGGGATTGACCTCGATGCAGATGGACCACCTCCAGGTTTCATTGATGATTATTGGTTCGCCGAGCCTGATGACGATGATGAGACACGCGGTCCAATCACGGACGGCGACACAGGCTACTGATCTATGTAGTAGTAATTGTGAGGCTAGCTAGGTTATTTGTAATAAATCCGTGTAATAGAGATTGTCTAGCTAGGTTATTTGTAAGAACTCCGTGCTATGTTTGAGAGAACTCTATGCTTGCTATTTGTTGCTTCCACTAATTAATGTTCATCCTTTTGCATTATTGTTGCTTTCATTAATGTTCATCTACTTATATTTCTGTTGCTTTCACTAATATTTATCTCTTTACAATATTGCGTACTAATAAACCACTCTCTTCATTTGTGTTTGCAGGTGATTGAAGCATGCCGCCAAAAAAAGGGTGGCGGTCTTAAAAAGAAGCTCAAGGACTTGGTAGGTGTAGGGACTTCGAGGCGGGGCCGACCTAGTACCCCCTCCCCCCTCCTGTCGCTACCACAACGCGGCCGCGTAGGAAGAATGCGACGCGGTACTCACTCCTAGTCCTAGCCCCCTCCCGCAGCCGATGATGATGACGAGGAGGAGGACCGGGAGCACCACGGGGGTGGGGAGGACCGGGAGGAGGAGGGGGTGGGGAGGACCAGGAGGAGGAGGGTGGGGAGGACCGGGAGGAGGAGGTGGGTGGGGAGGACCGGGAGGAGGAGGGGACGAGGAGGACCTCTCGGAGGATGAGGGTTGGGGAACTTAGTGTTCGATCCTGATCAAAGCCTAGATTGGGAAGAGCCGGCGGATTACCAGTACGTTCCAGCTGTGGAGAGGCTGAGGCCACGTGATAGGAAGCCATATCGGCGTGGGATAACACAGCTCCCCTCGCTGAAGGACTGGCGCTACAGGCACGTTGTTCTAGTGCCCTATGGAAGGAGGTACATGTTAATTTTTGGCATTTCGTTATCGCAATTTTGTCATTATCAAAATTATTATCACATACATATTGATGTTGTCTTCATGGTGCAGCTCGTTCAAGTATGAAGACCCATCGCAGAGACCGCCACGTGGGTACTCGAACATCCTTGGGGGCCTACTTAGATGGTATTTCCCTGGGATAGTCAATTTCCCTACTGGTGGCTGCGACGTAGCTTGGAGGTGGGCGCACTACAGCCTCGCGGAAGATCCTATGGGCCGCGGCACCGCGGCGGATTTGGTTGTTGCCAAATTCTGGGTACGTGACTTTTGACTTCTTACCATTCATACACTCTCCTTGGTTCACAATAATTGCACTAATGCCCCTTGTTTTACCTATGTGCATGGTTGCAGAAATACTTCAAGAGGGCCGAGGGCAAGGAGCGTGCGTGCGATGATGTCCTACACCAGCTTGCAAGGAAGAGGGTGACTGGCATGCACTACGAGGCACGTATTCAATGCGTCCGCGACTGGCACGCCGACCGCTTCGTCCACATGACTAAGGAGGACGCTCGCGACACGCTCATGCAGCCGTGGCAGTACATGCAGGTATTTGCATTTATGTGTTATTGATTTGCTTTATCGCCATGTAGTTTATTTTACCATAATGGGTTTATCTTGTGCATGTAGAACCCTCCTCAGTACGTCGGCAAGGACGATAGGTGCTTTCTTGCGATGGTCATGTGGTGGACATGCCCCGGTACCTCAAGAAGCACGAGGAGGGCAAGAAGAAGCGGGGAGATGCGAGGGTGGATCGCATATCCAAGGCAGCATCCCCTCTCTCTTCACCTGCAGAACGAGGT